>OX422220.1:262997536-263609036 GCA_949130495.1 Sambucus nigra | reverse complement strand
ATGATAATCAACTCTTAATCGAACTACAGTATCAGCACAAGCAATTGGTATGATAATTCTATTTTCATGGATCAAATCTTATTCAAAAATACAAATCTTATTACCCACTTTTAATTTATCTATCATTAACAAACAATTTGAGAAAAACAAATTAACCAAACTAGGATCAATTAGTAACTTGCTTTTTTTTTTTCTCTCAAACTACAAACTCAGATCAATATGAGAAAACTAAACTCAAATTTTATTCAAACTATAAACTCGACCGGGAGGCTCTTTTTTCAATTGGATACTCTTTTTTTCCCAATTAAAGCCTTAGTTTTTCGATCGAGATGAAGAAAGATGATTGGACCCCTTTTTTAATGTTAAAATTAACAATCGAGCCCTTTTTTTCAACAAACAGACATTTTCTGGCTGTTATAGTGTTATACCAACGCCTTTTTTCTTCAACCGGACCGGACCTTTTGTGTATTTTATGGTTGGACAGGAAATGGAGGGGAGATGGAGATGGACTTGATGAGGGATCTCAAATGGAGAGAGATTGAGAGGAGATGAACAAGGAAGAAGAATAAAAACGACTCAAGGAAATGAAATGAGGGGAAGAAAAGAATTAGGTCTTTTGTTTAAAGTGTGATGGATTTTAGATGGTGATAAGTGGTAGAAAATGAACTGTTTGGATTAAAGAGCAAATGGGTTTTCCAAGATATTAACGTGTCTATTCGTGTTAAAATGGGAATTTCGTGTTAAATGGGTCGTGTTTTCAGGTCAATTTCGTGTTAATAATTTGACAAGAACACGACACGACACAACACGATTTTGTGTTAAAAAAACACGAACACGACAAGTCGTGTCAATTTCGTGTTGTGCTGTGTCGTGTTATCGTGTCGTGTCTAAAATTTCCACCCTTAGCTAAACCTATATTATTTATGTAAATTGGTTTAACAAATGAGAATTATAAAATATAATTATAGATACAATCAATACTCATATCTTAGAAAATGCTTCGGAATATTAGTGATATGCCCCAAGTGTGACCTCGGCTCGGAGACGCCAACCTCGGCCGAGATTATGGCCGACACTGGATAAGCCTTGGGCATGTGACATAAGCCCTCAGCCATAGCAAGGTCAGCCCAGGCCAACACTACCGCCAGCCTCTCCAAGGGACATTGCACATATCATAAGGATCAGCAGCACTCTCGTACACCTGTGAATGGTAACCTCGACCAGATATAGGCCGAGCTCGCAAGAAGCCACCAGCAACCTCATTAAGACATTAGTCGATGGTCCAAACACACCAGCTCAACCTCGGCTCAACCTCAGGCCGACCTTGTCCATTGACTCGGCCAGGATTAAGCCGAGACCTACATGGTCACTTCGGACTGAACGAGCACCTGGACTTACCAACCTCGACCTCTCCCAGTCCGAGGTCATACACCAGGTGCGATAGCCGAGCATCTGCTGACATTTGGATAAGGGCACGTGGACACAAATCAGTTATAACAGGATTATTCCTCACACGTGGGGAGAATATTGCATCATCATTCTTTACTTGTGACAGTGATAGATGGCTTTCCCATATTGGTGAGGCAACTACACACATGCACATTACTTGCATGGGGGGTACATTACACCCCCTAGGTACTATATATAGAGGTCATCCTCTACCTTGTAAAGGATCCAAGATATACAATCCTAGCTGAAACTCTGTCTAGATACACAGTAGAGAGATAGAGCTTGAGAGATTGTATCCATGGCCATGAGTGCCTTATTACAGTGAGGTTATTCACACACACAGTGGACGTAGGCCAATTTAGGCTGAACCACTTATATTCTGGTGCACTCTCCTCTTTTCCTTATCTTATTCTCCTACCTTTTACGTAACTATGCTGCCATTGTTGTTCTTAGATTGAGCTTGAAAACACCTTACCTGGTGGTGTTAATCCTAGCATCATCATTTTGGCGCCATCTGTGGGAAGTGAAAATAAGCTATCTCTTCTTCTTCTTCAGCTTAACCTCACCGGAGACTCTGGTGGTGAACCAGGCACCGCCCCTTGCGTGGAGCTGCTTCACCATTGAAAGAGGTCCTTTGAGGTACTAAGCTCATCTCCTACTCAAGCTCTATAGTGTTAACATATGGCACCAGAATTACCACCGCCTCTTCCGCCACCTGGGGGTCTAGGGCCTAGTTCCAGTCAGGTGCCGCCCTAGTCCGAAATGGCAGAGGTAGTTGTAGCCTTGAGATCTTTAGCTGCAACACAACAAGCTATGCAGGAGCAATTTGCACAGCTCAACCAAACTATGATGAGGCCACCTGGAATCTCACCGGATATGATCACTCCGGCGGCTGTTCAGCCTCATCCTGATGCCAAGGGACCACCCCAGGCATCCATGAAGGACCAGCCTGCACCCCAGCGGAGAAGGGATGTTGCTGACCCTAGGCACTTGCGCTTGGGAAGGCAGGGAAATCCTTGCCCAGAGGACAGGTATGACGATCTAGAGGCAAAAGAAGCCCCGAAAGACTATTGGGAGCCGTATGAGGTGTCAAATAACACTATACGACCTCTTCGGAAAAGTTAAGGTTGTGTCGGCCGAAGAGGTGAAGAGGCCCAACAAAGAAGGTCAGCCTTTGATAGGTTGAGCAGAGGGTCGGCCTTTGAGAGATTTGTCCCGATGAATGACCTAAGATAGAGATTGTCGAGATCAAGGAGCGCAGCAGGCTCTCAGAGAGGGAATAGGCAGGGTCGGCCAGATCAATACCGACACTGTGAAAGAAGAGGAAGGCAACAGGAAGAGGTCAACAGCCGACGTGTCGCGGCAGGGGAACCCTCGGTCCATCCCATGGAGGTGGAAGGGGATAACCTCGGCCAGGTCGATGGCGGAAGACCGTGGAATGACTCTATCCAGCGCCTTGAGGAGAATATAGGAGACCTCATTAAAAGCAGGGACCCATTACAAAGGGGTTACTCAGAGGGCTCCCCATTTGTGGCTAGGATAGTGGGCTTCCCAACCCCAGCTAAGTTCAAGCCTCCTACAGTGTCTCCCAAGTATGATGGCAGCACTAACCCTGTACATCATATCGAGATGTACCAGTCGGTAATAGACATCTACTCGATGCCCGATGAGATGAAGTGTAGGGCCTTCTCTGGGACCTTAACAGGGGCAACGCACAGTTGGTTCACCTCCCTTCCGAAGAACTCAATTGAGAACTTCAAAGGCTTGGCTGAACGATTCATCCACAACTTCTGCTTTGGGGTGAGGCCTCAAAAGAAGACTACCCACCTGCTGTATGTCAAGCATGCCAAGGATGAGAGCCTAAGAGACTACATAGCGAGATTCAACAAAGAGAACTTGGAGGTCGAAGATTATGAAGAGAATATAGCCATGACCGCCCTTATAGGAGGTCTTCAGAAGGGGAAGCTACTGTGGAAACTTGCGGAAGACCCCCTAGGTCTATGGCGGAGCTCCTGGCAACCACAGGGAAAGTAATAAATGTGGAAGAGGCAATGGCCGCCAAGTATGAGGATGAGAACCGCGGTGGCAGTGGGAAGTCCCAAAGCAAGAAAGATGGGAAGAAGAGGCCGGGTGATGACAAGTTCGCTCACTATACTCCTCTGACTGTAAGCTGCGAGCACATCCTCAACGAGATTAAGAATGACAGTACTCTGAGATGGCCAGAGAAACTGAAAGCCCCACCACATAAGAGGAATAAAAACTATGGTGCGAGTTCCACCAGGATCATGGCCATGTCACGGACAAATGCTTCGCCCTGAAGGATGAGATTGAAAAGATGCTAAAATCTGGAAAGTTGAGGAAGTATGTGGACGGTAAAGCTCCTAAGGGTGGAAGAGATGACCCTAAGAAAAGGAGAAATGACAGATGCCGTGACAATGTCCCGGCCATAAGAGACGATGATTCAAAAGGTGATGATGAAGACGATCCGGATCTTCCGCTGAAAGATGACAACACCCCGGTGAAGAGGGTCGGTACGATCTCATTTGGTGTTGACACCATATGTGGAGGATTTGCAGGAGGTGGCTCTGAAGTAGCTGATAGGAAGGCTCACGTAGCAGAGGCCAGGTCAGTGGCCAAGCTTGAAGTTGTGAATCTAACATCTTCCAATATAGTGTAGAAGAGGAAGAAAGTAGACATGGACACCCTCGTAGTTGGGTTCTCCAGACTCGACTTCAAGGGTATCTTATCCCCCCATGATGACCCTCCGGTCATAACATCAAGGGTGCATGGGTGCGAGGTGCAGAGGATCCTCATAGACGAGGGGAGCTCGGCGGACGTGATGTTTTGGCCTTGCTTCAAGAGCCTAGGTCTTAGCAGAGCAAGGCTGGTACCCTATCATCACCCATTGATAGGCTTCAGTGGCGAAAAGGTCCACCCTTTGGGAATGTATGAGATGGACGTACGGATGGGTGATGAGTGGCCCAAGAGGCTGACCAAGAAGATAAATTTTTTCGTCATGGACGAGAACGTGTTTTCGGCCTATAACCTCATCATAGGAAGGGTGGCCCTTAAAGAGTTTGAAGCTGTGCTGTCGATAGTCCATCAGATGCTAAAATTCCTGACTCCTTATAGGGTAGGGGAAGTGCAAGGTGACCAGACCACAGCGCGAGAATGTTACTTCAACTCGGTCGAAGAGAGAGAAGCCCATAAGAGGGCAACCACCACTTATAGCATCGATACGCTTGACCCAAGAGATGAGACAAAGTTGAAGAAGGGAGAGGCTGCGAAAGAGGTATAATCCATCGTCCTCAGTGAGGACGAGTAGGAAAAAACCATCCAGGTTGGTAAAGCCCTAAAGGCAGAAATCAAGGAAGAGCTGATAAACTTCCTCAGGAGGAGACAGAGTGTCTTCGCATGGAGTCACGCAGACATGCCCGGCATCGACCCTGAAGTTATGAGTCACAGGCTCAACGTGACCAAAGATGCCAGGCCAATCAAACAGAGACGAAGATTCTAGGGAGAAGTACGACGTCATCCGAGAAGAGGTACAAAAGTTGGAAGAGGCTGAGTTTATAAGAGAAGTCACATATTCGGAATGGCTGTCAAATGCAGTCATCGTGCCCAATGCCAATGGGAAGTGGAGAATGTGTGTTGATTTCACTGACCTGAACAGATCTTGTCCAAAAGACAGCAATCCGTTACCTCGGATCGATCAGATGGTGGATGCTACGGCGGGACATGAGCTCATGAGCTTCATTGATGCGTATTCATGCTACAACCAGATCTCAATGGATGCGGAAGACTCGAAAAAGACGGCCTTCATTACCGACAAAGGGACGTACTGCTACAAAGTAATGCCCTTCGGCTTGAAAAATGCAGGGGCAACATACCAACGTCTTGCTAATAAGATGTTCGAAGAGCAAATAGGTAAGACTATGGAGGTATATGTAGATGATATGCTAACGAAGAGCTTGAAGGCTAACACTCATGTAACGGATCTCGAGATGACCTTTGATATTATGGACTCATACAAAATGAAACTCAACCCCGCGAAGTGTGTCTTCGGAGTAGGAGCTGGGAAGTTCCTAGGATTTATCGTCAACCAGAGAGGGATTGAAGCGAACCCTGAAAAAATCAAGGCTTTACTTGACATGGAGACACTGAGGAGTATCAACGATGTTCAAAGACTTACGGGGAGAGTGGCTGCCCTTAACAGGTTTGTTTCTAGGGAAACAGACAAGTGCCTTTCGTTCTTTATGGTGATGAGAAAGGCCTTCCAATGGGACGAAGAGTGCGAAAAAGCCTTCAACCAGCTCAAGTCTTATTTAGGGTCTCCCTTATTGTTGTCTCGACCTGTAGCAGAAGAGAAACTGTACGTGTATCTAGCAGTCTCCGAATCATCCATCAGCGCAGCCATAATACGAGAAGACGCTGGAATCCAAAGGACTGTATATTTCAATAGTAAGGCCCTTCAAGGGGCCGAACCGAATTACCCTCGTATGGAAAAGCTAGATTACGCCTTGATACATGCCTCGAGAAAGATGAAGCCTTACTTCCAGGCCCACTCCATGGTTGTCCTCACTGACTCCCCACTAAGATAGGTCCTACATAAACCTGAGAAGTCTGGACGATTGATGACATGGGCCATTGAATTGGGGGAGTATAATCTTACCTACCAACCTAGGACGTCCATCAAGGGGCAAGCCCTCGCAGACTTTGTCACTGAGTTTACATGGGAAGAGGCCGAGGTAGAGAATGGCCTAGAGGGTGTTGAAAACCGCAGTGTCTTCTGAAATTCAGAAGAGACGACACCAAACATCTTCCAAGATCAGGAAGAGATCGCATCCAACGGGACCAGGAACCAAGTTGCGGAAAGAGAGGAAGATCGGTACCTCTTCAAAAAAGGAGTCATGACAGAGGGGGTCTTCTCAGCAGGTACATATATTTGGAGCGTCTTCATTGATGACTCTTCATGTGACAATGGAAGCGGTGCGGGGCTGATACTCTCAGCTCCAGATGGTGCCAACATTGAATACACTTTGAGATTCAACTTCTGAGCTTCTAACAATGAGTCCGAGTATGAGGACATGATAGCAGGTCTCTCATTGGCAAAGACTCTTCACCTAAAGCGACTCCTACTCCACAGCGACTCGCGGTTAGTTGTCAATCAAGTATTGGGAATCTATAAGGCCAGAGATGAAAGGATGGCCAAATACCTGAAAAGGGTGAAAACAATGTTAGAACATTTTGAAGAGGCAAGACTGAAGAGAGTGCCTCGGTAAAGTAACAACCACGCAGATGCATTGGCGAGGTTGGCCTCGGCAACGAAGACAGATGTTAGAAGGACCATTCCGATCGAGGTCTTGGGGAAGGCAACCATTGAGCAAGAAGAGGTATATAACCCTTGCCACAATTTGAACTTAGGAGACTCATGGATGGACCCCCTCTTCAGATATATCAGAGAAGGAAAGCTACCTGAATCCAAGTTAGAAAGGCGGAAATTGAGATATAAAGCTGCCAAGTTCTCGGTAGTAGGGGACGTCCTATACAAGAAAGGATTCTTGCTACCTCTCCTCAGATGTGTGAATCCCATAGAAGTTCCCCGGTTCTTACAGTAGGTCCATGAGGGTTCTTGCTCTAGCCACATAGGGGGAAGACCCTTGGATAAAAGAATCATCACCCAGGGGTACTGGTGGCCAACCCTGTCCAAGGACGTTGTAGCCTACGTGAGGAAATGTGATAAATGCCAAAGGTTCGCCGCCATCCCTAATCAGCCTCATCAACCTATGACGTCAATCACTTCTCCATGGCCATTTGCAGTATGGGGAATTGACTTAGTAGGGCCCCTGCCAAGAGCTGCCAACAATTATAGATTCTTGATAGTTTCCATCGACTATTTTTCAAAGTGGGTGGAGGCAGAGCCGATGATAACGACCACAGAGCAGAAGACCTTCCAATTTATTTGGTGGAATATCATATTCAGATATGGCCTCCCAAACACTCTCATCTCGGACAATGGGACCCAGTTCAAGAACTCCTCTTTAGAAAAATATTGCCTAAGAGTAGGAATAAAGCAATTCTTCTCATCTCCTGGCCGACCTCAGGTAAATGGTCAGACCGAGGTCACAAATAGAATAATTCTGGATGGAATCAAGAAGAGGCTAGAAGATGCGATGGGAAGATGGAATGAAGAGGTCTACGCTGTGTTATGGGCCTACAGAACCACGATAAGGACACCAACCGGAGAAACCCCATTCATGTTGGCACATGGCTCAGAGGCCGTCATACCAACAGAAGTAGGGCTCCCAACTCATAGGATTCAGACCTATAACCCTGATAATAATGGGGAAGAGAGGATGCTAGACCTAGATTTTATCGAAGAAAGAAGAGAGGACGAAGAGGTCAGACAAGCAGCCTACCAACAAAGGGCAGCGAAATTCTACAACCAGAGGGTGAAGTCAAGACCCATTGCAGTGGGAGACCTAGTGCTAAAGAAGACCTTACAGAAAGCGGTTGTGCCTGGCACTTATAGGCTAGAAAATCTAGAAGGAGAACCTTTCAATAATCCATGGAATGCTGATCACCTAAAGAAATATTACATATGATGTTGCATAAAGTTGTGTCATTGTACCATCTTGTCATGAAGAGGTTATTAATAAAAGATCAGTTCCGTGGTGGTCCTTGCTTCATTTTGCACTTGTCAGAAATTAATGGGGCTAACATCTTAGATGATGACCTCAGACCTTCATAACACCATTCAGTGGTGACCAGGTCTGAGATCAGACACCACAATGGGATGACCTCAGACCCTTAACATCATTAATTTGGTGAGATTAATTATGGGGGTTACATCTTAGGTGATGATCTTAGACCTTCATAACACCATTCAGTGGTGACCAGGTCTGAGATTAGACACCACAATAGGATGACCTCAGACCCTTAACATCATTAATTTTGTGAGATTAATTATGGGGGTTTGCATCTTAGGTGATGACCTCAGACCTTCATAACACCATTCAGTGGTGACGAGGTCTGAGATCAGACACCACAATGGGATGACCTCAGACCCTTAACATCATTAATTTGGTGACATTAATTATGGGGGTTACATCTTAGGTGATGACCTCAGACCTTCATAACACCATTCAGTGGTGACGAGGTCTGAGATCAGACACCATAATGGGATGACCTCAGACCCTTAACATCATTAATTTGGTGAGATTAATTATGGGGGTTACATCTTAGGTGATGACCTCAGACCTTCATAACACCATTCAGTGGTGACGAGGTCTGAGATCAGACACCACAATGGGATGACCTCAGACCTTTAACATCATTAATTTGGTGAGAGTAATTATGAGGGCAACATCTTAGGTGATGACCTCATACCTTCATAACATCATTAAGTGGTGACAAGGTCTGAGGTCAGACACCATAATTGGATGACCTCAGACCCTTAACATCATTAACTTGGTGAAGGTAATTATGAGGGCAACATCTTAGGTGATGACCTCAGACCTTCATAACACCATTCAGTGGTGACGAGGTCTGAGATCAGACACCACAATGGGATGACCTCAGACCCTTAACATCATTAATTTGGTGATATTATTTATGAGGATAACCTCTTAGGTGATGACCTCAGACCTTCATACCACCATTCAGTGGTGACGAGGTCTGAGATCAGACACCACAATGGGATGACCTCAGACCCTTAACATCATTAATTTGGTGAGAGTAATTATGAGGGTAACGTCTTAGGTGATGACCTCAGACCCTTAACATCATTAATTTGGTAAGATTAATTATGGGGATAACATCTTAGGTGATGACCTCAGACCTTCATCACACCATTCGATGGTGATGAGGTCTGAGCTCAGACTACTAATTTGGTTTAAACACACCCCATTGCATAAGTTTTAGAGCAAAAACATCATGACATACATACAACAAAAGGAGATGGTCCTCTTCAGAGAATAATACATTCAGAGAATAACACATTCAGAGGATACAAATAATGGAAAAGTAAGAGCCATATTTATTCAGAAATTATAGATGTGCATGGATTACAATGTCATGGGTTACAAAATTTTCAGAAATTCTCTAAGGGTTCGAGGGGGGAATGCTAGTATCTTCGGCTTGGTTAGGCTGGACAACGTGGGTCACCTCGGCAATGTCTGCCCCTCCAACCTCAGTGTCGTCCATCATTGTAGTCTCGGCAGGCGCGATAGCCTCCTCCTCAACCTCCCGAAGGGCCTGGGCAAACTGAGGATCAACAAAGCCAAGGCCTATGAAGTCAGAGGCTTTCAAAGTACCAGCCTCCCTCTCCTTGACATCAGCCCACTTGATAGTGGCTTTGATACCTCTTTCAAGGTATTTAAAGCCGAAGCTCATAAACTCGTAAGAGCTTTTGTATTCGGCTATTATCCCCTCTGAGGCATCATCTAGGGCTGCCTTCACAGCCCAGCTGACCTTCTGCTGCAGAACATCATCCTTGGACTTCAGAGCCGCAGCATTGTCCTTGTTAAGCCGAGAGACCTCCTTCTCTAGCCCCTTCACCTTCTTGTCAGACTCACCCAGCTCAGACTTCAGTCGGTTGATTTCTGCGTTCAAAGAACTATGGACCTTCTCAGCCTCTTGACCCTTTTGGATGAGGGGCAACTTCCTCAGAGTCCAATTAGAGAGGTGGTGCATTGCTGCCAGGCCTTGCATATTTTGTGATCAGGAATGAGTTGAAGACAAATCAGAGGTTACACTTAGGAATTAGAAAGAAAAGTGAGGTCATACCTGAATGGATCTGTGAATGCCGAACTCAACCAACAAGGAGTATCAAGTAACCTGAAGAAGCCCTTGTCGGCCTCGATCATTGTAGAGCTGAAGGACTCTAGGGACTGAAGACTATGGCCGACTATGCTGTCAGTTATCTTCAACTTCTCTAGGCGAGCCAACAGGGCGTCTGTTGAAGAGATGGGACTGACAGTATCACCATTCTTTTTTTTCGGCCTCTGATCCTCAGGGGCATGATCAGCTGGAGCCATATTCTTTGTGCCTTGGGGCTTCAAGGCAGAGGGAGCTGGGAGAGGAGCATTAAGTACAACTTTCTTCGCAAGTCTCGTCAAGCTGGGTGCAGCCATTTCCTAGAGTTCGTCTGGGATATCCTTCGGACGCTCTGCAAAAATTAATAGATCTGAGTTAGAAGATCAGATATAAATAAACTCAGAGGTTCAACTTCAAATAGAAAGCGCTTACCAAGCTCAGAAAGAGGACTTCCACCCAGACCTGTCTTAGAGAGTTAATGGGGGGTCATCAAGTGTTCGAACCTGACGAACAGACCATGTACCCCCTGATCTTGAAGGGCTTTCACATTCTGAAGGTTTCATGGGCTCAGGCCAGGGTCAGCCCTCACAGACATTGTGACCTTACCCCACCTAAGGGGCATCCTCGGCTCCAGAATGGACGAGGGAGCACATGGGCTAAATTCCCATGGTCCAGAAGCAAAAAAGTAACGTGGCTTCCAGTTGTGGTTGGAAGTCTGAGTTATTTGAAGCATCTTTTTATCAGGCTTCTGAGCTACAAAATGATAGTAACTCGGATGATTTTTGGTTAATTAAGGGACATAGCAACCTACAAAGACCTGAACTGGGAGGTCTGAATGGTGGACAGCCTTCCATAAGAATATGGCCCCTATTATGACCCTTCAGGCATTAGGGGATAGTTGAGAGGGGGCCAAATTGATATAAACAAGGATAGATTTGATAATGGGGTGGATGGGCAGAAGAAACCCCAACTTGAACATCTGCTCGTATAAGCAGATTTCGCCGTCTCGGTCGTGAAAAGTCTTCTCTTCCCTCAGAGGTCTTTTTAGCTTTATGGAGGGACTAATGGAATACAGATATCTGAAGCAGAGGAGGTCTACCTCAGTTACAGTACTCTCAATCTCGGCCACCTCAGAGACGTTGACATCACTTTTAGCGTCATCATCATCTAGCTCAACGTCGGCCGGAGCAGATGTTGATGGGTTACCCGGGAACCTCTGAGAAAACTCGACACTAGTGAAGGCCGATAGAGGAATGGCGTCAAGTGGTGGTGGAATGGCCACACTCGGCTCGGTGATCTCAATCTCTGAGGAGGAGGCTGAGGAGCTTGAGTTGTTATGAGATGAGGCCCGGCTGGAGACCTCGGCCTGATCAAGGGCCTGATCTTCCCAAATTGAGAAGTCCATGGCCTCCTGGAAGGAATCCCCAGACATGGGGTCTGAGGTGAAAGACTCAGACTCAGACATTGGTATAGGATCAATAGGAACCTCTGCCCGGTTGAAAGACTCCGAGGGATCAGGATAGATCACCTTCAGGGGTGGTGGGAAGATGGGTCTAATAGGGAATTCTTGTGACCTATGAGCCTCCTCCTGTGCTCTTTCTATTTGTCTGATTTTTTTAAAGTCTTCTCCCTAAGGGAGGGGAACTCCTCAAGAAGTTGGTATAGGGGTCTAAGCATCAGAGACATACACTACACTTGGAGAAACTGCTTTAAACTACAAACAAGATTGGCTGATAAAATAAAGGAGTCTAAAGATCAAATTACCCAAACCTAACAAGAACAATTCGCCTGCAACTATGGTGGACTCACCGGAAAACCCAAAAACTCGCCGGAAAACTTAAATAGAAAGGAAAAAACAGAAAAAATGGAGGAAAATGAGGGGAAGAAGATACCTGAAGATGAATCGACAAGGAAAAGCGAAGAAAATCCAAGAGAGCACCACCAAAGACCTCTGTAGAGAAGTCGCGAAGAAGAATGCCTTTAGAGAGGGAAAATGGCTGGAGTGCAATTGCGCAGAAGAAAGAATTGAGGATGGAGGGAAAAGGAAAGGTTTAAAACCCTTAAATATGCAGGCGCGACTCCCAAGGCCCATCATTGCCTTGGGAGCACCAAAGGGGGCTGACAACACACGCTTGCCAAGCAAGCCATACTTCAAAACTGGACAAGTGTCAAGCAAATACTGGCCCATATTGGAAAGGCCTCGGAGATGTGCAAACCCCACAGTCACCTGCTTTCGCATGTCACTAAGGGTTGGGGGTGATTGATATGCCCCAAGTGTGACCTCGGCTCGGAGACACCAACCTCGGCCGAGATTATGGCCGACACTGGATAAGCCTTGGGCATGTGACATCAGCCCTCGGCCATAGCAAGGTCGGCCCAGGCCGACACTACCGCCAGCCTCTTCAAGGGACATTGCACACATCATAAGGATCAGCAGCACTCTCGTACACCTGTGAATGGCAACCTCGGCCAGATATAGGCCGAGCTCACAAGAAGCCACCATCAACCTCATTAAGACAATAGTCGATGCTCCAAACACACCAGCTCAACCTCGGCTCAACCTCAGGCCGACCTTGTCCATTGACTCGGCCAGGATTAAGCCGAGACCTACATGGTCACTTCGGAGTGAACGAGCACCTGGACTTACCAACCTCGGCCTCTCCCAGGACGATATTATACACCAGGTGCGATAGCCGAGCATCTGCTAATATTTGGATAAGGGCACGTGGACACAAATCAGTTATAACAAGATTATTCCCCACACATGGGGAGAATATTGCATCATCATTCTCTACATGTGACAGTGACAGATGGCTTTCCCATATTGGTGAGGCAACCACACACATGCACATTACATGCATAGGGGGTACATTACACCACCTAGGTACTATATAGAGAGGTTATCCTCTACCTTGTAAAGGATCCAAGATATACAACCCTAACTGAAACTCTGTCTAGATACACAGTAGAGAGAGAGAGCTTGAGAGATTGTATCCTTGGCCATCAGTGCCTTATTACAATGAGGTTATTCACACACACAGTGGACGTAGGCCAATTTAGGCTGAACCACTTATATTCTGGTGCACACTCCTCTTTTCCTCATCTTATTCTCCTACCTTTTACGTAACTATGCTGCCATTGTTGTTCTTAGATTGAGCTTGAAAACACCTTACCTGGTGGTGCTAATCCCAGCATCATCAATTAGGTATCTCCATGATATCGAAAATTAGGATCGTAATTTCAGAATGCCAAAAAATCATTGTTTTCTAACTTTGTTTCAATTATTTGGAAAATTTAGAAATCAAAAATAAAATATGATGCCAAAATTGGGAAAATCAAATTGAAAATCATAAAATTTTGTAAAAAATTGACACCTTACACTAGATGAATGCAATTAATATATATATGTATATGTTTTATAATCCTTAAAACGTTATTGGTGTTTACAAACTTCTTCTCTAATGAATGAAATGTAAGTAACAAGTTGATTAAAGGCTTCATTGAATCCCAATACTCGTTATTAGAGATAATGAAAGAATAATTATCTCTAAGAAATTTTTATTCAACTTCATTTTATCGTAGATTTTTTATTATAAACCCCAAACATTTCATTTGACCACAAGATAATAACATTTGACCATTTTGAGCCAAACTTTGTAATGTTTTATAATTTTTATCCCGAAAGAAGTTATCTTTTGAACTCAAAACTAGTTAAGTGAGTCATCAATTTCAAGTGATCTCCTTATAAAGATCTTATTTGTGCTTACCCCCGACTTCTACACTTTATTTTATGTTATCCCCTTTTTCACTTTGTAGGTCGCCCCTATTCCTTAGCTATTATTAAATGAAACATTGCTTTTAACAATTGGCTATGTAAAATTTAAAGTATTTTTAGCAACAAAAATACACTATACAACTAAAAAACAAATTTGACAAACTATAGTTTATAAAAAGTATTATAAAAAAAAAGATCGTACCTGGTTGTTATACCATAAATATGGGACGCTTATTTGGCTAATTAGAAGATGACATGTGTCTTATATCCATAGTAATAAAGAGTTTGACCTAGCAGGTAATTTGTTCGTCCCTCGACATTAGGTCGACTTAGATCACAACCTGCTCGGCTCAGTTCACCAGTTAGCTTCGCCAGTCAACATAGAAAGGGTCAACAATCCAAGTTAGCCGTGTTAACAACATCACAAGGGTGACATGCACTACACCAAAACTAGCGCTCTTGTCACGAAAAAAAAACGTGATAAGTTTGGGGGTGACAAAAAAAATTGTCACAGAATGGTCAAAGTCCGTGACAAAACTCGACAGCATTTTAACAAAAATTGTTGGGCAGTTTGGCTATTGCCACTGCCCAATAGTGTATTTTAACCTGTTACAACACTTGTTAAAACACACACACACACACAAACACACACACACATATATATATATATATATATATATCAACCAACAATCATTCATTCATAAGATATAAAGCCATACAACATTAATTCCATCATTATGTCAAACAATAAACAATAAATAACATTCAATATATTCAATACTCAAAGTAATCAAATTATTAAAAATAATTGTTCAATCTTCATCACTTTGAAGGAGGAAAGTAGGTCATACTATATAGGAATTGAGACAACCCTCAGTAGTACTAACGACGTACTACTCGTTCAACCACACTAGTTCATTCTCTTTTCCCACATACACATCCATGATGCGGGCCCATGCCTTGTGTGGTTTGCAACGGACGGTTATGCACCATAGTACCAAGGTGCGTATTTGGGCCCATGCCTTGTGTGGTTTGAAATGACCATGACAATTTTTTTAAAAAGGGTCACGGCCTTGTCACAGTTATAAACCATGACAAACGTGTCACGGTCATTGACCTTGACACGACCGTGACACAAAACGCGAGTTTTGTGTCAAGGTCAATGACCGTGACACGACCGTGACAAAAAATATTGTCTCGCCTCGAAATGTCATGGTCATTGACCTTGACACAAAGGGGTTTGGCAAGGTCAATGACCTTGACAAATGGGCAGATTTGGTGTAGTGCCTAGTTATTCCGTCGTCACCCCGTGTGTCTACTATATGCACAATAGGCTAACAAATAGTTAAAACTGGCCTTGGGATGGGGGTATGTGTGGGGGTGGAGAATATGTCATATGTATATGGGGGGGGGGGGGGGGGAGGTATCGATAAGGGTGAGGGTGTGAAAGAAGGAGTAGTGGTCCCCTCATCCACCACTTTCTACTTGCCCTTCCTCGAGCTGGACCTAACCTTGCCTTTAAAATCACCCTTGATATACTCGAACAATTTATGCATTGTTCGCTCCAAGTTTTCTAACTTCTTGCCATGGTTTGTGGATAACTCTTCCACCTTGTGAGCCAACCAACGTTGCTCAATGCAATCCCGATGAGCTTCGACTTTCCTACCCGAGAGATCACCCCCCGAGTACAGACCTTGTGATCTCGCCAGAACACTTGTTTCAATGCGTCCGTAGCGAGAGATTCCTTATTGGCGTCACTCTGGGAGTTGTGCACCTCCTTAAGCTTTTCCCTAAACAACAAAAAGGTACACAGTTAGCTAAATTATTAAAAAAAGTATGTGATTATAAATTTTTATTTTTATAATGTAATTAATATTTTAACTTACAATATTGGCAGCCACGTTCAGATTGACCACCACTACACCAAATCTGCCAACTTGTCAAGGTCAATGATCGTGACAAGTCTAGGGGTGACAACATTTGTTGTCACGGACTTGTCACGATCATTGACCATGACAAGTTCATTAGACTTTTCACGATCGTGTCATGATCAATGACCTTGACAAGATTAGTCACAATTAATAACCGTGACAAACCCATGGCTTTTAAAAAAAATTGTCACAATCAATGAACGTGACAATTCTAGGCAGAATTGAAAAAAAATCTGGTGGGCAGTATGGCCACTGCCACTGCTCAGCAGTATATTTGTTCCTGTTATAGCAACGTTGTACGTATTCAAACATCATATATCCAAATAAAATAGAGATAATGCAAATATACATTCAAAACAATATGCATCATGATATAATCCAAATATAATTCAAATGTAACAACTTAAAGCAATTAAATTCAAATAATGTCACTACATGTCTGGGGTAGGTCTGAGGAGGTGAGTAGGCCATACGATATACGAATTGATACACCCAGCAATATGCATCGTGACGCATTGTTCGCGCAACCACAATGGAAATTTCTCTTTCCCGGGTATCACATGCATGACGAGCACCTTGGTGGCGATGTCTTGAAGCAAACGTCCATGAACTGGCATACCATGGACGGTATTCGGGTCCCTTAACTCCCGCCCTATCCGCTGGTCATCAAATATGTCCTGTATAAACACGCTCGACCAACCAAGTGTCAACATCGGTCGGTCGAAGGGAGCCAAATAGGGGACTGGATCATAAGAGTTCGCACGTGTCAGTGATGAAGCAACGAGGTCCACATCCTCGTCCTCCTGCACCTCCTCCTCCTCCACCTCCTACTTCCCTTCCGCTTACAGTTTCCTCCCAATGAACGCTTCATGAATGAGAACATATCTTGGATCGTCGCCTCCAAATGGGAGGACTTCGCATCATGCGAGTCCAACGTTTGAGCCAACCCGGTGTTGCTCGTCTCCAATCCGATGATCCTAGATTTGAACACTGATGAGCTCAACCCCCTTGTCCTCCCCTTGCGATTAGCACCAAGCAATTGGCTGAGTGCATCTGTGGACAAAGAGGCCTTATCGGCATCATAATGCGACTCATGCACTTCCTTAAGCTTTGCTTGAATTGACAAAAAGCACATGATTAGTTAAATAAGTAAATAAAAAAATTATAACGCAATTAAAAAAAAGTTAACTGTCGGATTACTTACAATCGTGGACGCGACAATCGGGGACACCTCCTTATCCTTCCCCTTCTTCGTCCGAATAGCCTGAAATAAAATAATGTAAAATTAGTATCGGATTCCCAAAGTAAAATATTGAAGAATAACATATTTCTGTAATTATAGAAAAATTAAATCTTACCATCATCCAATGCTCCACCTCGGCGTAAGACGTCCGGCCGGAGTACTGCACGTCCATCTTTTTTGCCCGATGTTCTCTCCTCGATTGGCGAGATGCCAATTGTCGCTTCCTGATCTCATTGTCAATAAACTTTTGCCATTGTGCCAATGAGATCGGCTCCTTTGGCGGGATGGAATCACGCATTCGGATAAGGGAGTCTCGGGTGTTCCTAAAGTACCACGTCCGCATATTTTTCTTCCACGTCTTTTGTTGCTCCCTCAACTGCTCCAAGATGGAATCACGTAGTTTTGAGTACAGGCTGAATTGTTCCTGTCCAACAAATACAATGTTAGTTGCGAATAAATATAAATATAAATATTAAATGAAATTGAAATTAAAATTAAAATTAAAATTAATATTAATATAAATATAAATACATTACCTGTAGTGCCACCCAAATAGCTAACTTGAGCTAATTTGGCACCTCCCTCCAACTAGTGTACCCCGGGCCGATGATAGTCTTTACTAGCTCGAGGGATCTCGCTAATAGCACTGTCTTGTTCTCGATGACCATCCTCAATTTGCCCCATTTGGGGAGCCTAGGGGTCGAGGAGCCCTCGTCGCCTCCGCTACCACCGAGCCTAGATGACATCATCATAATCAGCATCATCATCCTCGCCTTAATACCTAAAGGAGACATTTTCTGTAAAAAAAATGTTGTTATTAGTACAAATCCAAATGAACTAGAAGAAGACATGAAAATATGTGCAATTACTACAAATCCAAATGAATCATTACTATTTAACACCTCAATTCTGAATTACAAAACAACAACATCTAATTCATAATATGTACAATTACTAAAAATCCGAAAAATCCCCACCCCCACCCCTAATGCCAACACACACGCACACTACACACACATTGCCCCCCAACATGCACACATACATATACAAAGGAAAGAGAGAAAGATAAAAAGAGTGAAAATGATAAAGGGGAAATTAATTTAAAGCATTAAAAATGGATTGATAAATAATAAATTGGAATATTTATTACAAATTAAAAAATTGTTTCAAATCCGGGCTATCATAAAAAATGGATTGATATTCGGTAGGAGAAGCCAAGTCATCCACGCTACTATTTAGACGCTTTGGCACATGTAAGACAATTGACCACAGATCATTGTTAATATACTCCGAGTAAAACACTTGGTTGACCTTTTATAATGCACAAACAAACGGCTCATCGCTCACGTTCTCGTTTCTCTTCAACTTGGACAAGTCAACCATGATCAAATTGGTGACGGGGTCAACTTTAAAAGCATATTTATCCTCAACTCTTACCCAGTCATAGTAAAATACAACCTCTTTGATGCCTATATAATCCAATTCAAATATATTTTGAATTACACCATAGTAAGTCATTTCAGCTTCAAAGAGGTTTTTATCTTTTACGCTCGCTCGAAAGAAAGTAAGAGCCTTGTTTGAAATGCCCGAGTTCTGTACATTTGTAGTTTCCTTGTACACTTTTGTGCCGAATATGTAACCATTCAATCGATACTTTTTGTACTCTTGTGCTATGAACAAGGGTCCAGTGGCTAGACAAGCAAGCCTTGATGTTGCATCACCCGTCTTTAAGAGCTGAGAATATAGATAAATTAATTAGGTTAGTTGTAAAGTTTGAGTGTAATGTAACGTTATATAACGGCCATTTTCATTATAATTATCTCTTGTGACAACCACAACCTAAATTCGCTGTCTGATTGTACCATTATTTTTCATCTTTTGTTGTTCTCACAGGCTTCATATTTTCTGCATATTACAAAATTAATCATGTATAAAATAATCTAAAATAATGTAAAACTTAAAATAATTTAAACTTAGTTTTTCCATTTTTCGACATCTTCATGTGTGTCAAATAGATAACGATCTACTTGTTCATGTTGTAAACTCATTAATTTCACTCATTTTCCTATCACATGACAACCATCATCGACGAACTCATTAGTGTCATCAACGCTGGTCGAGTCAGGCATATATTCCCGAGTATAGATTGATGACTTTACGATGATGTAATCCTCTGCAATTGATCCTATAATGTATCATGTATTCTTGACGTAATCTGTAAAGACTTTCATAAATCTTTCAAATGGATACTTCCACCAATATCTAACTGGACCACAAAGAAATGCCTCGTCGCATTGGCGTACCAACAAGTGAACACTAATGTCAAAGAATGCTGGGGGAAAGTACTTGTCTAACAAATAAATCGCTTCGGTCACCACCAATTTTGTGGCCACTATGTGTTCTCAATTGACTACCTTCTCACACAAAAGTGAGAAGGTAATACTAATTTGTATAATAGCCCTCTGCAAATCCTTGTGCTTGGAGTTATCGTGCTTAAACAATGGAGGAACCAATTGCATGATCACATGCCAATCGTGGGACTTACATTTATGTAAATCACGAGTAACATAATTCATAATCCTTTACAAGTTGGACAAAAAATTAGATGGACCCTTCAAATTATATATTGTATTTAAAAGCACCTTCCTTTCCCCACTCGTCATAGTAGACGCACCAGGGGGAATTATTGTCCCTCCCCTACTATCTTTTTTCGATTATAGTTGTGGCTTAAGTTTCAACGATTTAAGGTCTTTTTGTACATTTTCTCAATCCTTCAAATGAATCCCCCCAAGGCAATTTCCCACAATATGTTCAATGACATTCTTCTCTGCATGCATTACATCCAATACATGGCGCACCGAGTTATTATTCCAATAAGGAAAGTCAAATAAAATTGACCTCCTAGACGATGCCTTTCTTGTCAGTTTTATTCCCAATTGGGGTCTTTTTATGCTTGACATTATTAAATTTGGGATTCTTGACTCATTCTACTCTGCTTCATAAACTCCATACGCATCATCAACTAAATCCTCTAACATATTATGATCTACGTCATCCCCTTCTACATCTATCCTACTTATTGAAGGTTGTTGTGAAGGTTGTTCGGGGACAAAAGGAACTTTTAATTCGCCGTGAAAAGTCCAAAATCGATAAATATATTGCATACCCCATATTAACAAATGTAGTTAAACTCTTTTCCACTCAAACACCTTACCATTCTTACACCTACCACACGAACACGGAAACTCTTAATCATTGTTACATCTCTTTGCGTATTTCACAAATTCATTGTCACCTCTACGAAACACATCCCCCATTCTATTTGTGTCACCCATCCACTCTTTGTATTTAGGATATCCAATCACATCTACCACAACTAATCACCTATTAAAGGTAAGAAGCGTATGTTCATGGATTATTATAAATAAAACTTAGATTTATAGTATGTTTCATTTAATTATGTCTTATTTATATTCGATTTTTAAATTCGGCATTCAAGATCGCTAAAGGGTGAGTGGTCCTATCCCATTCAAGACTGTATATTTCTGTAATATACTTAACAGCTCATGCACATTGTTACGATTAGAGAAAAATTCGAAAGCATATCCCCGTAGTTCCCCAAGAACACGACATAGATTGGCAAGTGTGAGTGTTATTTCAATTCATCAATTGAAATAACAGTCACACTTGTCAATCTAGTATGTACCCAGAGAACATTAGGATACGACTGCAGAACTTCCTCCAAAAGTAACTACTTTAAGCCACTAAGAATATTATTATACAGAAATTATGCAGTCCCAAACTATCCAAATGGTACAATTCGAGAGATCTCATTATAGGGGTAATGACTCTCGAACGGGTCTAAGGACTATTGAATGCGTACGCATAAGAACTAGAAGGCTAGTATCTATGTGCACTATATGTAATTTAAAGTATGTTTCATTTAATTATCATACTATATATATATATATATATATATTATTCGTGATACAACGTAATTTTTTAAAAAAAGTTGAAAAATCCCACCCCCATATGGACAATAATCTAGTGGTCAAGCCACTTCTAAAATTAACCAACTGAACATCGATCCACTATAATCCAACCGCAATAGCAACAACAAATTTGTATCCGTTACTCCTTCTAATTCATCTACTCAATTAATTCATTTCATCAATTAAACTAACAATTAAAGTATACAATTATCAATTTTCTAATTTACAATGAGGGGCAATCCTACTTGCATATGAAAGGGGCACTAATTATTAATTTCTTAAAAAAATTAATAACCAATCAATATTTAATAAATAAATTCTTTTACAAGGGTCACTACTTGCATATGAGGGGCAATATCTAATAAACCAATCAAAATTTGATTAAAAAAATTAAAAAGTACCACCCCCCGCCCCATTTCCCCTGCCCCACCCCCAACCACCCACCTATTCCCCCCACCACACACACAAGCACATACACACACGCACACATAGCCCCACCCCCTGCCACCCCCAACCCTGCCCCCTCCCCCCCACTGTCACTGCCCACCACACACACACACACATGCACATACACACACACACACACATGCATATACACACACACACACACATATATACACCCCCTCCCCACCCCCACCCCTAGCCCTGGCCCCTCAATCCACCACACACACACACGCATATTTACACACACATATATACACACACGCACATATACACACGTATATACAAATGTAAGAGAAATAGAGAAAGAAAACGTACCAAAATCGTAGAGAGAGAGTGCAGTCGCTTAGAGAGAGAGAGAGAGAGAAATGGAGGGAATATAAATCGGTGGGAAAAAATAAGAGGGAAGGGTTTTTTTACTGACAGAATTATCACGAACATGTCACGGTCCTTGACCATGACAAGTTTATAAGGTTGTCACGGTCATTGACCGTGACAAACCTTTGTCACGACCTTGTCACGATCAATGACCGAGATAAAAATGCGTATTTTTTTGTCACGATCATTGACCATGACAAGGTTGGCCACTTGAAGGGTGCCAATTTGACCATTTTGGTGTAGTGCACCGTATCCTTCCATTTCTTCGTTCGAATTGCCACATAGGCTTCGAGCCTATGTGGCTTACCCCTTAGGTCCAGTCCCCGTCTCCTGAAATAAAATAATGCATAATTAGTGGCCATAGGCCCGAGGCCCGCCAAGCCCGCCCAATAAAAAAATAGGGCTTGGGTAAGGTGAATAAGATCGCAAAGCGGGCTTGGAAAAATTTGATAGGGCCGAATTTTTTTTGGGCGGGCTTGGGAATGAATTCTTAAGCCTGATGAGGCTCGGCTCGGCCCGGCCCGAGTCCCGAGAATTATATATATATATATATATGTGTGTGTGTGTGTGTGTGTGTGTGTGTGTGTGTGTGTGTGTGTGTGTGTGTTAATTTATTATTAAAGTTTAAGACTACAAAGTTATAAATAAATATATAAAGTGGGTAACTTTTATAATATAAAAACATATACTAAGTATTTTTATGTAGAGTGTCGAACTTCCTAGAACCTACACATGTAAATACAACCCCCTGTTGGAACTATTTAGGCTTTGATCCAAGTACTCTCCTAGTATGCACAATAATAAGTTACACTTGGGATCCCAAGCCTTATAATACATTTATGGGTGTCTTATCATTAAGGATGTCTCCATTTATAGTCCAACTCCCCCTCCTCATTCTCATACAAAATGACCATCATCACCTGTATAAACCAGCTCGAGGCCCTATGATACCTGTGGGATTTTGTTCATTCCATAAAGGACATTAATATCGTTTCCAAAGACTTTTCATCCACTACCCTTCTGATGCCATGTTAAAGTTAGACTCTTGGCTCTAACACACGATGTCCTTTATAGAAATCTGCACCCATGTATCTTTCAGGCTCTATACAACATGCCCAATGCATTTATTAACCCTCATAAGTCAAGTCTTATATATGATGGTGGTTGTATTTGGGTCTATGAAGAAATGGAATGGGTGAGGTGTGATCCGATTCCACAGATGATGCTTCAAGGTTTCCAAAGTCTCAAGAGCAACTGGAGAAGAAAACCTTCTACTTCTGGTAATAATGGAGTTCCCTGTGAACTTTTTATTTGAAAGGAGAATAACGAGTAATAATTTTTATAACAATGACAATGTCTGAGAGAGAGATCTCTCCTAGAAATGATGGTTGTAAAAGGAGTGAAGAGACAATCACTTTGACACTTAAAAGAGAGAAGGGAGAGAATATTTCTCTATGTGATTTTTAAAGAGTAACAGTGCTAGATTGAGTTTTCTATGTTATCTTGACCTTTCCTAAGGGTCGTATTTATAGGTAGATATTATGGCTTGTGTGGGGTTTGGGCGACAAAACGAGGCACTTTTTGGGACAAGCTTTATAATATACCTTTGGTCACTGTTTGTCTATTAGTCGCTTGTCCCCTATGACTGGCAACACCGGGTGACTACCAAAGTCATAAACCAAATATGTAGGCTAATAGTGACACAACTTGTGATTTGGTAAATATCTTTTCAAATGATAACTTGATGTACAAACTGTTGTAAAATATTGTGAGTGGCCTTGAGGACCAGTCACCCATGGTCAATTAGAAAATAATTTTGTGAGAAGCCTTTTGTCCACTCACTCATTTAATCTAAGTATGGGTTGTGAGTGATTGAGTGACCTCTAGTGTCTCGCCTAGTAGTATTCTCTTTATCCTAAAGTTTCAAATGATTTATCGATCAAGGGTACCTGTGCAAGAAGATAATAATGTTAGCAACTATTTATCAAGTGAGACTTGTGAGCACCCCCTTAAACATTTGAGTCCTCTCGCTCATTTATCTTTTCGTCTTGAGGTTGCTTATTTGAGCACCCCCCCAAGTGATGTTAATAATAGGTTGTGTGTAATTGTTCCTTTTTAGTGAGATGGGAGTCAACCTCCTCAGCAATTGGTTATCTTAACTTCTTTTTGTGATAGGGCCACTCATTGTGAACCTACTCACCCATTCCTTCTACCTTGGCCTCTTTTTAGACTTGGGGCCACTTGTTGTGGATCCTCTCACTTTATATTTCATTCTAGTTTATTTCTGAACTTGGGGTCACTCATTGTGGACCCCCTCACCAACTATTTTCTTATGTCTTATTTTTGGACTTGGGCCACTCGTTGTGGACCCACTAGCCAAATCCTTTATTTTGGCATCTTTTGAAATTGGTCCACTCGTCATGGACCTACCTACCAGTTCTCTCACCTGCTCATCTGTGAGCCCCCTCTCCCTATTAATAAGTGATGTGAGGTAGTCGAGAGGGTAACCCTTTACATCTCCGTACTTTCACACACATCATATTGGGACCCATTACATGCAACACATGGCATAACTAAACTACCTAGTCTTTGATCTCGTAGATATATGAATACGCTAGCGCAAAATCGAGTACTTTTCATGAGCACAAGATTTTACAATACGTTTCTCGATATATTGTATATATAGAGATGCTTCCATTTCCCACCTTCACCAAACGAGCTATCCCACTCTATCATGATTGATACTTCTCACACTTATTCTTAAACTAATGGACTCCCGTTATCGGTAAGCATATTCACATGCATGCGCTTTTATGTACCCACACCTCTTAGCGATGTTCATATCCCTCTCACTAACATAATTTTCAAACCTAAGCATATATATGTTTTAAGGGATTTTCAATATAAGGTCTCTTAGCATGTTCTAAAATAAACTAAAGGTAATTGAAAATGTAAAATGCGATAATAATTACATACATAAGGAATAATAAAGATCTAGTGGTGTGCCTAACACCTTTTCCAATCGTAACCTAGTTCTTAAACCCCCACCAATGATCTATGGACAATTCGCAGGTTCAACATGCTTCAGGGTAATTCAAAAATTATATATCATTCCATTTTGTTTATTCTTATATAAAATAATTTTACGATTTTGAATAATAAAAAAGCACCTCACATGAAGAATGGATTAGGCCAATAGGTGAACACAACAAAACTAGATATGGTGTCTAAAATATTCTAGGGATATATTCATAAACTCGACCTTAAATAGAATAATGAAGATTAAGACCAATCACTCTCACATACATGTGGATCACGCACAAAAGTGAATGGATCAAGAACGCCTCCCTTGTTCATGCACATATCCCTCTCCCTCAAGAGAGTCCAGATGGCCCATAACATTACAGTTGGAACTCTATTGGGATAACAGCATGTGAACCAAACTATCCTTATGCTTCATTTCTATATACTTAATATCACATAGATGTATGACTAATTTATGCATATTTTATACTTGTTGATAGTCCTATGTTTTAGATACATTCAAAATATTATATGTGTTTAGATACTCATTTGTATCATTGTACAATCATCTGAATGCGTAAGTGTGCGTGAAGGATCTCACGATAAAATAAACATCCAAGTATGTGAAAATAAAGATTAACAATTTGCATCACGCACTACATAGTCTTGATTTTTATTTGTTTAACCCATTATCCACGAGGCCAAAAGAGGTCATCCTAAAGGTTGTTCGCTAATGAATATTCTCACTATTTCCATCCACCCGTCTAGTATATCGGGAGGCGTGTCTTGGTATGCTAAAGTATCAGTGAAAGGGAACATTTAGATCTCATCTAATAGTGGGGTATATTGAATAGTCTTTCATTCCTAATCATTATTAGGGTAGAATGGTTTCACACGTGACTTAAAGTTTGCATAGTCCAAGCATCCTGGTATATCGTGATCCATGTTAATGAAAGGTGATCCACTAATAATCGAGTCGCATCACCTTTTTCCATTTAAAAAAAAGTCTAGGAAACACCATTTTTTTATAAGAGCATATATACTTGTGGGACATGAGAATTGATAAAATTTCTCAAAATTATCAGATGGTCGGAGGTTGGTTTGAACCCCTAGATTCTAGGCTTGTTGGCTTTTCCTTTTAATGGGAGACACAATAGTATGAATACACAAGTTATCAACAAATTATAATTCCCTTGAGTTCGATTCCCCTACCAACATATTATTTTTAGGGAAATGTTAGGACTCTGCCTGCTAGTTCCTTTATCTTCACATGCTAGTTGGGAACTCACCAAGTTTCACCCATACAAAACTAGACTATATTTAAGTTCTATGCCCATAGAAAATACTCACAAACAAAAAAATAAAATAAAAATCGCATCCAGCGAAGATAAGATCGTATAAAAAAGTTACATCAAAGTAAACATATATAGATGAATCTGTTTCCACTTTGTCGTGTCTTTTTTGTTAGCTTATCTATCTCAAGATCGTAAACAAATATGCCTCACCTTTTTCTATAGTTATCCTTACCCGCATAATACTTCATAAATCACTTACCTTGGAATTATGTATGTGTGATCTATGTCATCAATTAGTTCCATAAATGAACATCCATGCAATCTGAGATCCAAGTCTGCTCCGTAGCATGTTCCATTTTTACAAAAGAAGATCAAGCATTATGTGTGATGGATCAAAGGTTGCAGTAGTTAAAAAATTCCATAGCTTTTAAAAACACCATGCAATTTGAGATCTAGGCAATGGGCCAAGAACAAATTCTCCTCTAATAGGTTGATGATGCATCAAAAAGTGGTAAAAAGGTTCCCCCTTCACCTCTCCCTAACACCGATATTCCCTCGACCATGGTCCAAATAATGTCAAAATATCCTTAAGATCCTATTACACCCATGTCGGCCCCTATTCCATGTATTAACATTAGTTCCCCTCACTTTCAAGTGACATTTTCTCCCCATGGGTACTTCAAGCCTTACCATCAGTACCCTAAGTACTCTTACTCCTAATACCAAGGACATCCACATGAAGAATCAATAGCTTTCCCCCTAGTTGATGAGGTTCCTCCCCTGCTTCCCCTAAGTAAGGAAATAAAGCAAGTCTAAACTAATTTGAATTTACCTCAAAAGCCATCAGCAAGATGATTACCTCTGATGAGTTAATCAACATCAAGAAAATGGACCGATATCCCAAGTCTTATATTCCAATTTAGTTCAACATTCCCATCTTTAAGAGACACAAAAGACTGGGTTCCCCCTTCGCACACCTGTACAACTATAATCTCAAAATACAAGTTAAAAATGCAGACCTAATAGTGCAGGAGATAATGTTCTCCTCCACTCTGGACAAAAGGGACCTTTATTGGTACATGGGCTTCAAGAACAAAGGATGACATTATCAATGTCTTCCTTAAATAATATGAATACAACAAAGAACTAGGCATCACTTATAAGGACTTGGAGATGTTGTAGCATTAAGAGACTCAAACAATCGGTGCATTTACCACCCACTGGAGAGAAAAGGAAGGAAATATGGTAAAAAATCCCTTAGAAAATGACCAAATTAATATTTTTATCAAGAACCTCCACGAAGATGTACAAAAAAAATTTAGCCTCTCTTAGATCCCATACATCAAAACACTGAACCACCTAAGGTGAGAGATCGAGGAAATATTAAACAAAAAAGATATCCCAATATCTTATGATTGAGACTTATTGCCCTCATGCTTAAACTAATAGCCTCCCATTATTTGTATGCATATTCACACGCATTCACTCTTATGTATCCACACTTCATAGTGATGTTCCCACACCTCTCATTAACACAATATTCATAGCTAAGCATATGTTTACGTTTTAAGGTATTTTCACTATAAGGTCTCTTATCATGTTCCAATATAAACTAAAAGTCATTACAAATGTAAATTGAGATAATAAGTACATAGATAAGGAAGCACAAAGATCAAGTGGGGTGCCTAATACTTTCTTCACTCATAACTCGGTTCCCGAACCCACACCAACAATCTATTGGCCATTAGCAGGTATAAAATGCTTTTAGGTAATCCCAAAAGTTCTATATCGATTACTTTTGTTTGTTTTTATATAAAATAAATTGGTGACATTGAATAATCAAAAAGGCCTTCACCTGAATAATGGATTAGGACAATAGGGGCACACATAAAAAGTGGATATGGTGTCTAAAAGCTTCTAGTGGAATATTCATAAACCCCACCTTCAATAAAATAATGAAGATCAAGAGAAAGAACTCTCACATACCCATGGACCAAACACTCATATGAATGGATCGCACAAACCTCCCTAGCACATGAACATATCCCTTTACCTCAAGCCAATTGAGAAGCCCTATAACCCAGTAGTCGAACTCCACTGGAATAACTGCAAGTGAACTAAACTATCCTTATGATTCATTTCAATATACTTAATATCACATACCTTAATGAATATTTTGTGCATATTTTATATTTATTTAGAGGCCTCCATTTTAGATACATTCAACATGTAAATATGTGCCCCGGTCCTTGTTTATAGCATTGTACATTCATCCGAATTCATAGGTTCGTACAAAGGATCTTGCGATTGAATAAACATCCAAGAATGTAAAAATAAAGATTAACAATTTGCATCAAAGACAAAATTGTCTTTATTTTTATTTATTTAACCATATATCTGCAAGACCAAAAGAGGTCACATGAAAGGTTGTTCACCGATGAATATTCTCACTATTGTCTTCGATATGTCTAGTATATCGGGAGGCTTCTCTTTTGATCCCAAAGTCTCGGCGAAAGGGAACGTTTAGATATCATCCATTACTTGGGCATATCGAATAGTCTTTCATAGCTATTTAGTATTAGGGTAGAATGCTTTCACACATAACTTAAAAATTTCTCATTCCAAGCATCCTGGTATACCGTGATACATGTTAATGAAGGGAAATCCACCAATAATCGAGTCACATCACCGTTTTTCATATAGATAAAAACTCTAGGAGACACTTTTTTTTGCAAGAGCATATATACTTGTGGGATATGAGATTTGACAAAATTTCTCAAAATTGTTTGACTGTCAGAGGCTAGTTCACCCTTCAGATTCTAGGCTTATTAGCTTCCCATTTTAATGAGAGACTCAACAGTATGAATCCATAATTTATCACCAAATTAGAATTCCATTATGTTCGATTTCCCTACCCACATTTTATTTTAGGGGAAATATCAGGACTCTCCATGCTCCTTCCTTTATCTTCGCATGAAAGTTGGGGTCTCACCTGGTTTCACCCAGAAACAACTAGACTCTACATAAGTTTTACCATGTATAAATACTACCAAATAAAAAATTAAATAAAAATACTATCCACAAAAGACAAAGATCAGATAAAAGAGTTGCATAAATGAAATCATGCATATAAGAGTCCATTTCCACTCTATGTGTTGTCCTTTTATCTGTTTTTCTGTCTCAAGATCTTAAACAAAAGTACCTCTTATTTTCAGTTGTTATCATTTCCTGTACAATACCACATAAATCACTTACCCTAGAATTATGGGTGTGTGCTCTACATTTTCATCTAGTCTACATTAGTGAACATCCCACCCATGACTTACAAGTCTGCTCCATAGTACACTCAATTTTTATAAAAAAAAATTAAGTCGTGTGTGTGATGGATTAAGTGTTGCAGTAGTTCAAAAATATCATACCTTCCAAAAACACCATGCAATCTGAGATCTGGGCACTGGACCAAAAAAATTTGCCTCCAAGAGGTTGATGTTGCATCGAAAATCAATGAAAAGGTTCCCCCTTCATCTCTCCCTAATAACGGCATTCCCCCGACTGTGGCTAAAATAATGTCAACAAATCCTTAAGATCCTCTTCCACCCGTGTCGACCCCCATTCCTTATATTAACATGAGTTCCCCTCACTTTCAAGTGACATTTCTCCCCATGTGTACTTTGAGCCTTACCTTTTGTACCCCGAGTACCATGGCCTATCCTACCAAGGACCTCCAGGGGTAAAATCAATAGTCTTTCCCCTAGTCACTGAGTTTGCTCCTCTGCATCCCCTAAGTTGAGAAATAGCACAAGTTCAAACTAATTTGCATTTCCCTTAAAAATCTATCGACAAGATAATTACCTCTAATTAGTTAACCAACATCAACAAAATGTCCCCTATACCAAGTCCTATCTTCTGAAAAAGTTCAAAATTGACATCTTTAAGAAATACGAAAAATGGGTTTCCCCTTTCGCACACCAGTACAACTATCATGTCCAAATGCAAGTCAGAAATGTCGACCCAGTGCTGGAATGAATATTCTCCTCCACTTTGCCCAGAAGAACCCTTAATTGGTACAAGGGCCTGAAGATCAAGGTAACCACCAAGATCGGGGATGACATTTTAATTTCCTTCCTCAAAGAATATGAATAGAAGAAAGTACTAGGCATCACCTATAAGGACTTAGAGATGTTGAAACAATAAGAGACTCAGATAGTCACTGCATTCATTACTCGTTAGAGATAAAAGGCAGGAAGTATGTTCACCATCCCATTGGAAAATATCCAAATTGAGATTTTGATCAAGAACCTCTACAAATAAGTAGTGAAAAAATTTAGGCTCTCTTGGATCCAAAACATCAAAACACTAAACCACATAGGGTGCAAGATCGAGGAAATATATCACACTATCTCATGATTGAGACTTCTCACATTCATTCATAAACTAATGGCCTCCCATTATTCGTATTCATATTCATACGCATGGAGTCTTATGTGCCCACACCTCTTAGTGATGTTCCTACACCTCCTCCCAGCACAATTTTCATACCTAAGTATATGTTTACATTTTAATGGTTTTTAATGCAATGTCTCTTACTATGTTCTAAGATAAACCAAAAGTAATTATGAATGTAAAATGTGATAATAAGTAGATAGATAATGAATCTTATGGATTAAGTGTCATTTCTAACACCCTCCTCACTTGTAACCCAGTTCTCAAAACCACGCCAACAATTTGTTGACCATTCACAGGTTCAACATGCTTCTGTACAATCCTAAAAAATATATGTCGGTCATTTTATTTGTTTTTATATAAAATAAATCGGTTATTTTGAATAACCAAAAAAACCCTATCGTGAAATGGATAAGACCAATAAGAGAACATAGGAAAACTGGATATGTTTCCAGAAAGCTCATAAGGGAATATTTTAAAACCCAAACTTAAAGAGAATAATGACGATCAAGAAAGAGCACTCTCAGATACTGGTGTACCACACACGCAAGTGAATGGATCACACACGCCTTCCTTGTGCATGCACATATCCCACTCCCTCGATCGAGTGAAGATGCCCTGTAACACTATAGTGGAGACTCTTATGGGATGTCAATAAGTGAACCAAACAATCCTTGTGCTTTATTTACATATACTTAATATCACGTACATGTATTAGTAATTTATGCATATTTTATATTTATTTAGAGGCCTCCATTTTAGATACCTTCAAAACATATATACGTGCTTAAGTCCTCGTTTATAACATTGTAGATTCATCTGAACATATAGGTGCACGCAAAGGATCTCATTATAAGATAAGCATCTAAGTATCTAAAAATAAAGATTAAAAATTTGCATCACGCATTACATAGTCTTGATTTTTATTTGTTTAATTCTATATTTATGAGGCTAAAAGAGGTCATCCAAAAGGTTGTTCACAAATGAATATTCTCACATTTTTCATCCAACTGTCTAGTATATCAGTCAGCTTCTCTTTGGATCCAAAAGTCTTGATTAAAGGAAACATTTAGGTCTCACCTAGTACCGGGGTGTATAAGATAGTCTTTCATAGATATTCAGTACAAGTATAGAGTGGTTTCACACGTACCTTTAAGGTTGCTCAAGTTACAAATCCTTGTATATTGTGATCCATGTCAATGAAAGGGGATCCACCGATGGCCGAGTCGCATCACGTTTTGCATATAGACAAAAAATCTATGAAACACCATTTTTTATAAGAGCACATATATTTATGGGACATGAATTTTGATAAAATTTCTCAAAATTGTTAGACAGTCGTAGGCTGGTTCGAACCCCTTAGATTAGCTTCATCTTTTAATGGGAGACAAGACATTATGAATCCAAAAGTTATCCCCAAATTAGAATTCCTTTACATTCGATTCCTTTAACTACATTTTATTTTTAGAGAAAATATTAGGACTCTGCTATGACACCCCCCCTAATTAAATTATGGGTGATCAGTTCTTTATTGAATTAAAAGAGGTTTCCCATTTGATTCTTTCTCAATATCTCTGTCGAAAACATTTTAATTACTAACAACATATTAGTTAATTAAGTCGGTGTCAAAATTATTATCATTCATTAAATAATTTAGTATAAAATGCTGAAAACTAATTTAAGACATTCACACAATTAATATAGTCTCAACCATCACAATGAAATAAATATTGTCTTAGAGAATAAACCATCGGCTATATAATCCAAATTCAAATACAATGTCCAACAAATAGAAAATATATCTGACTATAAGTCTCAAATGAATAACTGAAATAAATGAAGACTGAACAGGGAAAGCATGCCCAACTAAAGTACTGAAATGAAATCCCACACTAGGAATGAAAGGTAGAAGCGTCTACTCAAGTCCTGCAACCCTCCACGACGCTACAGCAAATTGTACCTAGAATAGATCGTCAAGTCAGGCGTCCCTATGGTTTGACACCTAAAACGTTTTGGAAAATATTAAAGCAAGGGTTAGGACCCAAAACATTTTAAAACATTTTGCAAGTATTTATCATAATTTAGAAATTATTTATTGATTACACATATGTTAGGTTCACGCACACTCTCTTGAGTTTCCTTACACCTCAACTATTGTACACACCTAGCGTTTTCTACTTAGCCCACTAAGCCATACTACCTAAGCTAACTAGATGCAAGTATCTACCTAGACTATCGACACTTATAAGTCCCCGTACCTCCCATATAATACTCTATCTGAATTAATATATATATATATATATATATATATATATATATATATATATATATATATATATATATATATATATAATGTGTCTCTAAAAAGGACCACCGTATAAATTAGCATACTCTGCTATCAGTCCATGCTCCTCTCGTACTAAAATAATGACTATTGGTTCGACATATCACGTCGAATCCAAAAATTAAATAATAAGCAATGGAGGCGGACATAGTTCTAAGACTTTGGGCTATGCACATACCTATCGTACACAAACGACCTATCAGTCTCCCTATTACATGAGACATAGTGAGCATCCCTAAGTTCTATGTCCTGGGGCACAAATTCAGACTTCCCTAGAATCAAAAAGATAGGATCGGCCACTGTGCGGGAACCATCATGATAGCCGGTAGCATAGGTATGCTCACGTACAATCACAAATCATATAATAGGTATACACGCAACCTATATATGTGTGTGTGTGTATATATATATATATATATATATATATATATATATATATATCAATTCAGTAGTATACACAACCCAATTATCATATTTCTGTGACACCCCGACTAATTAAATACTGGGTAGCTACTCCTTTATTAAATTAATTCAAAATGCCAAGTTGGTTCAGTTAATAGCATCACTGTCGAAAACATTTAATGATTACTAACCACCTAGTATTTAAAAAGTAAGTTGTCAAATTTTAAATTAAATCTGATTAACATGCGATAAATGAAATGTAAAAGAATAACATCACCATACACCATAAAGTCTCAATAAAGTAACCAACAAATAATAATAAGTCCGGAGGAAAACTCCTCACAACAATCCCACAACTGAAATAAACAAAACAGTGAATCCTGAATTAATTACATGCCAAAGATCTGAATAACTGAAATAAGAAATGTCTCTAATAGGAATGGACGACATGCCCTACAAATGATGAAACTGAATATGGAGTCAAGACAAAAGAATCGTCTACTAGCAAGGTCCTGTAACTTCCACAATAGCTACAGCTCGTCACCTGAATGGAAATCCTATGCATGGTGTCCTTGTGGTTGGGCACCTAAAAGGTTTTTACAAAAAATAGATTTGAAAGCAAACGGGTCAGAGCCCGAAAGTGGAGAGTATTTTAAAAATAGCAAGTGTTTTAATGACATTAAAACAATGAATGAAAAATACATGTTAGGACGTGCACTCACATGAAATCCTCACCTCTCGACTAATTGTGCACTCCTAACGTACCGTACCCATCTAAGTGACATTCATATCTAACTAAACCGTCATAAGTTCTACCCCTTTCTACTCGATTCCCATTATACATTCTAACGTTATAAATTAAATAGAGGTTTTACTTAAACTCGAATTCTCAATTATTAGAAATACAATTCACTACATGTTATCCCTTTTTATTTTCTCAAAGCGTTACCATAATTATACTCACAATACCAACATGAAAGTTCTCATTATTTAAGCGTATATTATTCACGTCATGAATATACAATACAAGCACCCGAGACTAAGCTGCGGTGCACACATACTCTGCTATCCATCCCGGTACATCACGCACATAAGGATTACGCATTCCGAATCTCTCAGGAATCGTTCTCAGATAACAACAATCACAACTAATGGAGGCAAACACAGTCACATCACATGGGTCACGCACATACCTACGCTCCCACGATCAGCAGTCTTATTAACTTCCTAATAAGTCCTTCTTCTCTGACCTATGTTCTCGAGGTACCAATCTAAATCCCCCCTTAGGCACAGAAAGAAAAGATGGCCCTAAGCGAACACAAACCTCCCGTGATTGCAAGTATGGTAGGTATGTCATACACATAAAATCATATACATATACTAAGCATGCACACATCTTAGTAATTACCATAATTTATTAGTGGTATACTTCTCATTCTTATACCCACTTATAATGTTACGCAATTCACATATCCCCGGTTAATACTAACATTTAAATCGTCAATTATTCTCACATCGTAATTAGTCACTCACGTCCTAATCCACAATTTTCATTTGGTTCAAATCACACTTCTATGTTTTACTCCTCAATATATCCCAAATATCCCAACTATATCAATTAGTCATCAAGGGAATGTTATCTCTACAATTAAACCAGGATACGGGACATTAGAAATCAAATCAGGCCAAAAAGGCCAATCTGTCAACTCGTTAGAAGTCTCGTTCGAACGAGGTCGTTCGAACGAGAGTTCGTTCGAACGAAGTGGGCATCTAACGAGATCTCGTTCGAAGGAAAGGCATCAAACGAACATACCACTCGTTAGATGTCAAACTGTCAACTCGTTAGAAGCTCGTTCGAACGACCTGGGCAGGTCTTCTAACGAGGTGACAGTTTCGAGCCCAGAATTTCTAAATTCGTTTTTCCTCCAACTTTCTCTCCTCAAAACTCATCCAAACATTATCCCAACAGTGTTTTAAGGTTCCTAATCATTCCTAAACATACTTAGGTCGTATTTTAACATATTTATGGGGTCAAGTCTCCCTAAACAACACCCAATTATCAAATCTCCCAATATTCCCCCAACCCTTATGAATATGAACCCTAGAAAATTAAAGTCATCAATATCCACAATTAAATTAGTTTTTGTAATATACAAGATGTATTTCTAACAATATAATCGTCCAAACATAATTCTACATGCAATCTCTTTATCAAAACATGAATTTATAACTCCAATTACATGGGTTTTTATAAGTCTCCCAATACAATGCAATTATATCAATTTCTAAGCATGAAAGAAGCATTCGCTTGAAATTAACGTAATTAAACCACTTGCCTTATGTTCTTCAGATTTTTGTTGTTGGTTGAAGAAGGTTGAATTGCTTTCTCTCTCTCTCTGCAGAATTCTCCTCTCTCTTTCTCCCTCTACAAGTTCTTCTCCAAGATGACAATGGTGGTTTAGAGGTGGCCTTAGGAACCTCTTAAAATTTCTTCCAGTAACTCCCATAGCCCATTAAGTCATTTAGTGTTGTTAGTGGTTTTAGTGGGTAAAGACTAAATCATATTTTTAACTTCTAATTTTCGTGGGTTTTAATTCCCAAAATTCCGAAATTACCAAACTACCCTTTTGGGTTGTCGGTATGGCCTAAAAATGCCCCGGGACCCAAACTAAACTCCCGGCTAGTATTTTCTGACTATTTCGACCCTTCCGGACTCGTTGGCACACTCAAAATGACCATACGGTTGATAAAAATAAAATTCACTTTTTAATTCAAATAATTACATTCCTGACGCGACTGTCACTTGCGTCCCAACTAAAATTTACCAAATTGTCGTATTTCAGCCTCGCGACAATTTCAATGTTTTCAATATTCATATATTACCATATATACACATTATAATCAAATACCAACTCACATCTCGTTAGTATTTTATCCGGATTAATTCTCAATTAATTCACATTTAATTTAATTAATCCCATAAATAAATATAGATAAAAATGCGGGGTATTACATACTTCCCCCCTAATAACAGAATTTCGTCCCGAAATTCGGAACTAAAAAGTACCTGGTAAAAACAACTTTGGATAACGTTCGCGCATCTCATCCTCGCGCTCCCATGTGGACTCCTCGGCATTATGATGCCGCCACTGAACACGTACTAACGGAACTATCTTTGACCGCATTTTGCGCTCACTTCGGTCCAAAATAGCAATCGTCCCCTCCTCGTAGGAGCTATCGGGCTGGAGATCTATGTCCTCCAAAGCAATGTGAGAATGAGCCAAATCATCTCTAAGATATTTCCTTAGCGAGGAAATATGAAACACATCATGAATCCTGTGTAAATGCTTCGGTAACCCAAGTCTATACGCAACAGACCCAATCCGCTCGATGATAGGAAATGGTCCCACGTATCTCGGTGCCAACTTCCCCTTCTTCCCAAATCGCATAATCCCCTTCATAGGAGATACTCTGAGTAAAAACTGGTCCCCCACTTGGAACTCCCTGAAGAACCTCTTCGCATCAACATAGCTCTTCTGCCAATCTTGAGCTACCCGAACGCGACTCCGTATCAATTCTATCCTTGCCGAAGTATCCTGAATCACTTCTGGCCCAAGTAGTTTGTTGTCCCCTACCTCCACCCAACATGCTGGGAACGACAAGGTCTACCGTACAACGCCTCAAATGGAGCCATGCCAATGGTGAAGTGGTAGGAGTTGTTGTAAGCAAACTCCACCAGTGGAAGATACTGCTCCCATCCACCCCCAAAATTAATGACGCACATACGCAACATGTCCTCCAACATCTGATTTGTACGTTCGGTTTGCCCATCGGTCTGCGGGTGATATGTCATACTCAACCGAAATTCCGTGCCCATGGCCTCCTGAAAACTCTCCCAAAACCGTGAAACAAATATCTTATCTCTGTCAGACACGATATTTAGGGGCACACCATGAAGTCTCACTATTTCTGTAATAAAAAGCTCGGCATAATGTCCCGTAGTGTAGTCTGTCCTCACGGGTAGAAAATGAGCAACTTTGGTTAACCTGTCCATAATTACCCAAATAGAGTCGTGACCCCTCTGTGACGTAGGTAACCCCGTGATAAAGTCCATGGAGATGCTCTCCCACATCCACATCGGGACCTCTAATGGCTGTAGAAGTCCTGCCGGTCTCTGATGGTCCATTTTTACCAGCTGACAAGTGGCGCATTTAGAAACAAACACGACAATATCTCTCTTCATCCCGCTCCACCAATACTTACGTCTCATGTCTTGGTACATTTTGTCCCCACCGGGATGTATCGCGAACCGTGAGCCGTGCGAGTCTGCCATCACCTCGTGTCGCAATTCCTCCCCTTCCGGAACTACCCGTCTCCCATTGAAGCGTAATCCCCCATCTGAGCTAAAGGTATAGGACTCGGCTCCCTCTGCTAATAATCAAACTATCTTCTCCTGACAGAACGGGTCATCTGCTTGTGCCTTTACCACTCTCGTGACAATCTGTGGTGTAACAGTCATCACAGACATGAATGATCTGACCACTGCATCCTGGTGTCCCAACTCTTTCCACTTTGCCTTCCACACCCCTGCCACCTCATCTACTGGCCTACGGCTCAACGCGTCGGCTACGACGTTAGCCTTCCCCGGGTGATATTGGATATCAAACTGATAGTCCTTCACAAACTCAAGCCACCTCCGTTGCCGCATATTCAACTCCTTCTGCGTGAACAGGTACTGTAGGGACTTGTGGTCCGTGAACAATCGAAACTTCTCCCCCAAAAGATAATGTCTCCAAATCCGAAGGGCAAATACTATTGCCGCTAACTCCAAATCATGAGTGGGGTAATTCTTCTCGTGAGGCTTAAGCTTACGGGAAGCATAAGCTATGGCCTGACTCTCCTGCTGCAATACACCTCCAAGTCCTTGTAAGGACGCATCGGTATAAACTAGATACTCAACTCCCGGTCTCGGCAATTCTAACACAGGTGCTGAGGTCAACTTGTCCTTCAACTCATCAAATGCCAACTGACAGGCATCACTCCAAATGAACGGCACACCTTTACGAGTCAGATGTGTCAAAGGACCCGCTATCTTTGAGAAACCCCGAATAAACCTCATGTAGTATCCTGCTAGGCCCAAGAAACTACGGATCTCAGTCGGTGTTGTGGGTTGTCCCGACTCCCTCACCGTGGATACCTTTACTAGATCAATAGATATCCCCCGGTCAGAAATAATATGCCCCAAAAACTGAACCTCCTTCAGCCAAAAGCCACACTTCTCATACTTTGCATACAGCTCGTTCTGACGTAGCGTCTGCAAAACCTGCCTCAAATGCTCGGCGTGCTCCTCCTCTGTCTGGGAGTAAACCAGAATGTCATCAATGAAAACAATGACGAACTGGTCCAGGAACTCTCTGAACACCCTATTCATCAAGTCCATAAACACGGCTGGAGCGTTGGTTAAGCCAAAAGGCATAACCCGAAACTCGTAGGAACCATGTCTCGTTAAGAAAGCAGTCTTCGAGATGTCCTCTTCCCTGATACGCAACTGATGGTATCCTGATCGCAAATCAATCTTTGAAAAGAAAGAAGCTCCTCTCAGCTGGTCGAATAAGTCATCTATTCGGGGCAACGGATACTTATTCTGTATCGTGACTTTATTCAACTCCCGATATCTACACACAACCTCAACGATCCATCCCTCTTCTTTACAAATAACACAGGGGCACCCCACGGAGAAGTACTCCTCCGTATAAATCCCTGACCCAACAACTGCTCAATCTGATCCCATAACTCTCTCATTTCAGCTGGAGCCATACGGTAAGGTGCGCGGGCAATAGGCCGAGTGCCCGGCATCAAATCGATCACAAAATCTATCTCTCTACTCGGAGGTAATCCAGGTATATCCTGAAATACATCGGCAAACTCTCAAATAATCAGAATCAAATCAAGTGGTATCACCACTTCCTTAGAGGTCTCCTCCTCTATATAGTACAAGTGAGTGGACGATCCTCCCTCAGGACGAGGCATCGCCACCAAAAACATCTCCTGCCTGGGAATGGAAAAGATAATACTCCTACTAAAAAAGTCGATCATGGCTCGGTACGCAACTAGCCAAACCATACCAATAATGGCATCATACTCGATCATCTCTAACACTAACATATCCGCGGGTAGAGTAAACCTCCTGATCTCTATACCCACGCCTCTACATACAAGGGAAATCACGGAACCCCTACTCAACGGCGAATCTACACAAGTGACCATACTCTCGGCGGTGTCTAACAACCCAATGGTGCGTGCAAATCTCATAGCAATAAAACAGTGTGTGGCCCCCGTGTCAAACAAAATACGCCCCATAGTCCCCTGAATAGAGAACATACCCTCAATGGCTGGTGGATCCTGTGGGGCTGCGGCCTGCTGGAGCTGATATACTCTCCCATACTGCAGCTGTCCCTACTGAACTGGGACCGCTGGAATGGGTGGTAATGCTGCCATCTGTGGTGGTGCTTGGAGGGCGGCGGGAAACATAGGCCTCTGCGGCTCCTGTCGGGCACCCTGCTGCTGCTGCTGCGGGGCCCTGCCCCTATCAGGACAATCCTGGCATTTATGACCAGTCTTGCCACAAACATAACACTTCCCCAGGAAGTTTCCCCCCGATGTCCCTGCTGCCCTCGGCCCTGGTGGCCGTGTCCATTCCTCCCCTGGCCCTGCTAATACTGCTGTTGGCCGTTCTGACCCTGCTGGCCCTGATGGCCGTTCGGACCCTGATGGCCCTGCCTAAAACCTCCCTGTCCTTGCCTGAAATTCCCCGATCTGAACCTCTTATGATCCCCCTACTGGGAACCCTGGTCACCCTGCCTCTGCCTCTGAGTAGATTGTGCCCCACTGGCACCATTTCCCCCAGTCCTGCCCTGATGGATGGACTCTCCTGATCTCTTGCTCTCAGCCATGTGAAAGCGGTGATCCTGGTAGTGTAACAGTGCAGCGTTAATCAAGTCAGAATAAGTGGCCAACGAGAGATTCCCCAATAAATGCTGACAGATCCTCCATGTCAATCCATCGATAAACTTCTGAATCTTTTCTCTTCTGTCGGTATCTCATCCGGGAAAATATTCAGAAAATTTGTGAATTCGGCCTCATACTCGGCCACAGTTTTACCCTCCTGCCTGAAATTCATTAAATTCCTCCTCATTTCCGTGTGAACGGCTGACGGAAAATACTTGCGGTCGAACCGCACCCAAAACTCCTGTATCGTGAGAGTATCTCTCTCCTCCACGGTGGTAATAGATTCCCACCACTGCAGTGCAGATCCCACTAGCTTGAAAGTAGCTAGTACCTGCTTTTAAACATCGGTGCACTCATACATCCTCAAGTTCCTCTGAATGTCTTTCCTCCACTGACTTGAAACCACAACATCGGAGCTACCGACGAACTCCGGTGGGTGTGCTTTCTGAAAAGCATCACGTACGCGTTCCCAAGCAGACGGGAATGCATTTGCCTGAACTAGCGCGGCTACTGGCGCCTGAGGTGGTGCCTGCTGCACAGCTGCTAGAGAGGCATTTATCGCTTGGGCTACAATGGCTGCAACCTCAGCGGCATTCATGGTGCCCTGTACTGGTGTTGGCTGGGGTTCTGGCTGTGCATTCCTAGGAACCCGTGGTGCACGTCGTGGAGGCATCTGAAATAAGAGTAAGGTCTATAAGTTCGCAGTTATAAACTTAAAATAGCTGAAGAGCGAAGCATACATAAAGGAATATAACAGTCCTAAAATATAGGGCTCTACATCAAAGAAAGCTCAACGGAAACATAATAAGCCGTACAGATCCTAAAGGACACTATAACCTGATGCTCTGATACCACCTGTGACACCTCGACTAATTAAACATCGGGTAGCTACTCCTTTATTAAATTAATTCAAAATGCCAAGTTGGTTCAGTTAATAGCATCACTGTCGAAAACATTTAATGATTACTAACCACCTAGTATTTAAAAAGTAAGTTGTCAAATTTTAAATTAAATCTGATTAACATGCGATAAATGAAATGTAAAAGAATAACATCACCATACACCATAAAGTCTCAATAAATTAACCAACAAATAATAATAAGTCCGGAGGAAAACTCCTCACAACAATCCCACAACTGAAATAAATAAAACAGTGGATCCTAAATTAATTACATGCCAAAGATCTGAATAACTGAAATAAGAAATGTCTCTAATAGGAATGGGCGACATGCCCAACAAATGATGAAACTGAATATGGAGTCAAGACAAAAGAATCGTCTACTATCAAGGCCCTATAACTTCCACAACAGCTACAGCTCGTCACCTGAATGGAAATCCTATGCATGGTGTCCTTGTGGCTAGGCACCTAAAAGGTTTTTGCAAAAAATAGATTTGAAAGAAAACGGGTCAGAGCCCGAAAGTGGAGAGTATTTTAAAAATAGCAAGTGTTTTAATGACATTAAAACAATGAATGCAAAATACATGTTAGGACGTTCACTCACATGAAATCCTCACCTCTCAACTAATTGTGCACTCCTAACGTACCGTACCCATCTAAGTGACATTCATATCTAACTAAACCGTCATAAGTTCTACCCCTTTCTACTCGATTCCCATTATATATTCTAACGTTATCAATTAAATAGAGGTTTTACTTAAACTCGAATTCTCAATTATTAGAAATACAATTCACTACAAGTTATCCCTTTTTATTTTCTCAAAGCGTTACCATAATTATACTCACAATACCAACATGAAAGTTCTCATTATTAAAGCGTATATTATTCACGTCATGAATATACAATACAAGCACCCGAGACTAAGCTGCGGTGCACACATACTCTGCTATCCATCCCAGTACATCACGCACATAAGGATTACGCATTCCGAATCTCTCAGGAATCGTTCTCAGATAACAACAATCACAAACAATGGAGGCGAACACAGTCATATCACATGGGTCATGCACATACCTACGCTCCCACGATCAGCAGTCTTATTAACTTCCCAATAAGTCCTTCTCTGACCTATGTTCTCGAGGTACCAATCTAAATCCCCCCATAGGCACACAAAGAGTAGATGGCCCTAAGCGAACGCAAACCTCCCGTGATAGCAAGTATGGTAGGTATGTCATACACATAAAATCATATACATATACTAAGCATGCACACATCTTAGTAATTACCATAATTTATTAGTGTTATACTTCTCATTCTTATACCCACTTATAATGTTACGCAATTCACATATCCCCGGTTAATACTAACATTTAAATCGTCAATTATTCTCACATCGTAATTAGTCACTCACGTCCTAATCCACAATTTTCATTTGGTTCAAATCACACTTCTATGTTTTACTCCTCAATATATCCCAAATATCCCAACTATATCAATTAGTCATCAAGGGAATTTTATCTCTACAATTAAACCAGGATACGGGACATTAGAAATCAAATCATGCCAAAAAGGCCAATCTGTCAACTCGTTAGAAGTCTCGTTCGAACGAGGTCGTTCGAACGAGAGTTTGTTCGAACGAAGTGGGCATCTAACGAGATCTCGTTCGAATGAAAGGCATCGAACTAACATCCCATTCATTAGAAGTCAAACTGTCAACTCATTAGAAACTCGTTCGAATGACCTGGGCAGGTCTTCTAACGAGGTGACAGTTTCGAGCCGAGAATTTCTAAATTCATTTTTCCTCCAACGTTCTCTCCTCAAAACTCATCCAAACATTATCCCAACAGTGTTTTAAGGTTCCTAATCATTCCTAAACATACTTAGGTCATATTTTAACATATTTATGGGGTCAAGTCTCCCTAAACAACACCCAATTATCAAATCTCCCAATATTCCCCCAACCCTTATGAATATGAACCCTAGAAAATTAAAGTCATCAATATCCACAATTAAATTCGTTTTTGTAATATACAAGATGTATTTCTAATAATATAACCGTCCAAACATAATTCTACATGCAATCTCTTTATCAAAACATGAATTTATAACTCCAATTACATGGGTTTTTATAAGTCTCCCAATACAATGCAATTATATCAATTTCTAAGCATGAAAGAAGCATTCCTTGAAATTAATGTAATTAAACCACTTGCCTTATGTTCTTCAGATTTTTGTTGTTGGTTGAATAAGGTTGAATTGCTTTCTCTCTCTCTCTGCAGAATTATCCTCTCTCTTTCTCCCTCTATAAGTTCTTCTCCAAGATGACAATGGTGGTTTAGAGGTTGCCTTAGGAACCTCTTAAAATTTCTTCCAATAACTCCCGTAGCCCATTAAGTCATTTAGTGTTGTTAGTGGGTTTAGAGGGTAAAGACTAAATCAGATTTTTAACTTCTAATTTTCGTGGGTTTTAATTCCCAAAATTCCGAAATTACCAAACTACCCTTTTGGGTTGCCGGTTTGGCCTAAAAATGCCCCGGGACCCAAACTAAACCCCCGGCTAGTGTTTTCTGACTATTTCGACCCTTACGGACTCGTTGGCGCACTCAAAATGACCATACGGTTGATAAAAATAAAATTCACTTTTTAATTCAAATAATTACATTCCTGACGCGACTGTCACGTGCGTCCCAACTAAATTTTTCCAAATTGTCGTATTTCAGCCTCGCGACAATTTCAATATTTTCAATATTCATATATTGCCATATATACACATTATAATCAAATACCAACTCACATCTCGTTAGTATTTTATCCGGACTAATTCTCAATTAATTCACATTTAATTTAATTAATCCCATAAATAAATATCGATAAAAATGCGGGGTATTACAATTTCATACGTAGTATTTATCCCTCGAATACTCATCGTACCATCAATTTATGATTTATCTCAATATTATTTTAATCCGAGTATTACTCTCTACTCTCAGGGTCATAGTTACCCCTTAATCCAATTCAGTAGCTAGCTTTATCATAGAATACTGGTCTTTACATAAATTCACTTAAATTCCCCTCAATTTATTCTCTTTCTCTTTAATTAATTACGTCTGTATTATAGTGTATTAATTACCGCCTTAATCCTCTCATTACAACTAGGTCATAATCCCATCACAAGCCTACTGTAATATAACAAATCTCTCATTATATTTGAACAAAGTCCCAAAAATTTTCCCCACCAAAATTTTCAAGTTCTAGGATTAAAAGGAATGTTTTCACATTTTCTAGGAAACTGAATCGATTAGCGAAGAGGTCAAATCGGCTCTCCTTTCGAATCTATTCGCCTCTAGATCAAATCGATTCGACAATGTGCAGATCATCTTCATCCTCAATACGCAAATACATTTCTCCATTTTTCTTACTATCCTCTTCATGATTCTTTATCAAATAAATAACCAAAATTTTCAAAGGTCATATACATGTCTTAGGGTGAATTCTAACATAAATAAAACATCTAAACCTCAATATTCCCCCTAATCATAGATGAAATCAAGTTTTCATAAAAAGCCATAGATTTTGTGTTCTTCCATCATTTTCATCAAAAACATAGATTAGATTCATGGAGTTTATCATATATCCTATGATTTTTTATCCTCCTACATGAAATTCCTTCCCAAACTTGAGGTTTAATTATTCTTATCTTCCAAGAACATAACTTTAATCAACATATTTCAAAACCCTATCAACATGGGTATTATAACTTCAAAGAAAACTATAAATAAACACTTGCCTTGTCTTCTGTGATATGATTTCGTGGTTTTGATGTTAGATGATATGTCTTCTCTTCCAATCCTCACTCCAAGATCGATAATGGGTCAAGATCACACTTTAATCTCTCAAACCCTCTCTCTTAGGTGTCACAAATGACCTCTCTTCTTGTCCAATGCCTTCTCTGAGTTTTCTAACTTGTAAATTCTAGCCTCTACCTTCTATATACTGATATAGAAGTTGGAATTTCGTAGGTATCTTAAACCTTATTACATGTTGACTAAAATGCCATCGTATGGTACCAGTTTAGTATAAAATTGCACCGAGGCCTAATCAACACCCCTGGGTATACTACTTTGACTATTTCAATCCTACTAGAGTCATCCATGACCTCAAAATCACCATCTGAGTCACTCTAAACAATTATCCTATCTCAACCTCAATTTAGTCTACACGCTATTCCCAGTTGAGATAATTATAATTACGTCAATTTCTCTCGCTATGATGCATAATAGTTTCTATAAATCATTTACTGTTCACTTAGTAAATTTAACACATAATATTAATCATTATCTCTTTTTGTTGATTAATATTTAATAGCCATATTTTTATTTAATTCCATTAAATTACTTCACTCACATAATTTATGATTGTAAGAGGGTAGTTTAGATTAGATGGAGGCGTAACCCCTTTTGATTATATTAATGATAAGTTAACCAGCAAAATTATTGACTAACTGCAAGACACGCAAACACAACTTAGTGAAGATAAACTCAATTTGAACTCATAAGTCTCTCGTGTATAACTCATGAGATAATAATGATCTTAGAATCAACTCGCTTAAAGGGAGAGAGAAAATAAGCACCATAGATACACCTTGGCAGGCAGCCAAATACCCTAACCACCCTCAATGATCTCTTTCAAGTATTAAAGCTTTGTAATAAATGACAATGGTGGGTGAGTAAACTCTCTGGTTTGTAATTAATATATCTCTGATGTATATCCTCTCTAGTAATGACTTCTAAACTCTAAAAAAGAGCATCATCTCCCAGAGGTGGTTGGGGTCCTTAAATAGCCCCCACACCACTCCTGAGGTAACTCAATCATTAATAACTGTCAAAGACATCCCTCACAATTAATGTCACAAACATTAAATGCCCGATGCCCTAATTAGTTCCACGTCAAAAACATTAAATGACAAGACATGCCTTTTTCCTAACCACTGTGTGTCAGGTGGTTAGCGTCGCAGAGGTGGTTCACCAACTGTCTGACAGTCCCAAATAGCACAGTGGTTTACTATAGTAGATGTGACATTAAATAGAGGATTGTTTGGTCCACAACTCAATGCCCAATGGAACTCTAGCTTGCTCTGCTCGGGGTTCCACGGTCGAGGTCTTTTGGTGTTTTACCAGATGTATCTAAGATGGTCAGGACAATCCCCAACGGTGCCTCACTTCTAAATCCTCCAAACCAAGTCCCTCTAAAGTTCCCACGACGAGGTCATTCGATAGATCATAAAAGCTCTCCCAGGCCCTGCCAAGCATGGTCTCTCGCGAGTACCCTTCGACCTCACACTAAAAATCATTATACTCGTTACATTATTACAATCGTTATAGCCCACAGTCAATATAAACAAAGATAAAATGTGACTAAGTAACACAACAAGCTAAAGTATGAGTTGCCACGCTGAGCTGCCTCGCTGAGTTGCCACACTGAGCTGCCTCACTGCCTTAATCCCAAACACTGTTATTAATGGGGGATTATCTCTAATCTCAGGATTACCTTTAAGCCCCCTCTACAAAGATGAAATGAATAATTTCCAGAATTAATTAAATTCCAAATATGGATAAAATACGGTGTTACACACTTCCCCCCTTACACGAATTTTGTCCCCAAAATTAGTTCATACCTACGATGAATAACTTTGGATACTGCTTTCGCATGTCATCCTACCACTCTCGTGTAGACTCATTAACGTGTTCTCGATCTAATGGTACCACCTTAGGCTAAAAAAATTTCTCTCTACGATCTCGAATAGCCACAGGTCTTTCCTCATACGAGATTTCTGGCTGTAAATTAATCTCCTTGAGGGGAATGTTCCAGAAAACTCTATCGCTCCTTTTTTACTTGTTCAGCGATGCCATATGGAACACGTCATGTATTCACTGAAGATTCTCTGTTAAACTCAATCTATATACCATTGGTCTTATTCTCTCAATAATCAATAAAGGTCCCACATATCTCGACACTAGCTTACCCTTATTAAGGAACCTCATGAGCCCCTTTATAAGAGACACAAGTGCCAACACCTGCTCTCCATCTTCTACCTATTTTGGCATTCGTCTCCTGTATCATCTATAGTCCCAATAATTTTTTATCCACCACCTCTAACCAATAAGAGGGTGAATGATAAGGCCTCCAATAAAGCACCGCAAAAGGTTCCATGTTGATTGTAAATTGGTAAGAGTTATTATATGCAAACTCTACCAATGGAAGATATCTCTCCTATCCTCCCCCAAAATTCAGGATGCACATCCTCAACATGTCCTCTAGCATTTGATTTACTCTCTCGATCTGTCTGTCTATCAATGGGTGTTATGCAGTACTTAATTGTAAGTCAGTGCCCATGGCCTCCTAAAAACTCTGCTCGAAATGAGACACAAAGATCTTGCCTTTATCAGATACTATTGACTGGTACCCCGTAAAGATTAACAATCTCTGCTATGAATAACTATGCATAATCTGGCAAGAAATGGGCCAACTTGGTCAACCGATCTACTATCATGAAAATGAAATCTTGACGCTTCTGTGATGTTGGTAGTCTGGTAATAAAGTCCATTAAAAAGATCTCCCACTTCCAAACGCGAATCTCCAATGGTTGTAGCATACCTGAAGGTCTCTGGTGGTCTACCTTAACTAACTAATAGGTAACACACTTCGAGATAGACTTTCTTATGTCTCATTTTATCCCTGCCTAAGAATACTATCTCTTCATATCCTGGTACATTTTATCCCCATCGGGATGTACCGTAAACCTTGAACCCTGAGACTCAGTTATAACCACATGCCTCAAGTCCTCATTCTCTGGTAGTACTAGTCTCCCATTAAAATGCAGTCCTACCTCTGAGCTGATCGTGTAAGACTCTGCACCCTTAGCTAATAACTGCCTTACTTTGTCCTGATAATACTGATCCTACGCATGTGCTTTCATTACCCTCATGATAATCTTCGTAGCGATAGCTAAAACTGACATGCATGCTCTAACAACCTCATCATCGTGTCGAAGCTCACTCCACTTCGCCTTTCAATCCCCTGCCAACTCCCTAGTGGGTCTATATCTCAATGCGTCTGCCGCCACATTAGGCTTACCAAGATGATACTGTATATCAAACTGGTAATCCTTCATGAATTCTAGCTATTGCCTTTATCTCATATTCAAATCATTCTATGTAAAAAGATACTTAAGTGACTTATGATCCATGAATAATGTAAATTTCTTCCCCAAAAGATAGTATCTCCATATCCTTAAAGCAAACATAATCATTGCCAACTCTAGGTCATGTGTATGGTAGTTTTTCTCAGGGGGATTAAGATTTTGAGATGCATAAGCTATAGCACTCTCCTCCTATTGTAATACACCTGTAATTCCCTAAAAGGATGCATTAGTGTAGACCTGGTACTCCACCCTCTCCTAAGTAATGCATGTATAGGTGCTAATGTTAATTTCTCCTTCTGCTCATCAAAGGTTAAATGACAGTGATCACTCCACATAAACGATACCCCTTACGAGTCATGATTGTCAATAGACCTGCTATCTTTGAAAATATCTTATTGAAGCGGCGATAATACCCAACCCACCATAGAAAGCTGTGAATCTCTGTCGGTATCATGGGTTGTCCCCACTCCCTCATCATCGATACCTTACTCTGATCAAGTCCAATACCCCAATCATAAACAATACTGTTAAGAAAATGTACTCCCCGTAGCTAAAATCTACACTTTCTGAATTTTCCATTGAATTGGTGGTCTCAAAGTGTCAATAAGACCCTATACAAATGCTCTGCATGCTCCTCCTTAATGTGAGAGTAAACCAGAATGTTATCTATAAGCACGATCATGAACTGGTCTAAAAACTCTTTAAATACCCAATTCATGAGATCAATGAACACTGTTGGTGCATTGGTGAGCCCAAACGGCATCACCCTGAACTCATATGACCCATACCGTGACAGAAAATTAGTCTTGAGAACGTCCTCCTCCCGAATGTGCAACTACTGATACCTCGATCTCAAGTTGATCTTAGAGAAGTACGCATCCCCTTTCAACTGATCAAACAAGTCATTGATCCTCAATAAAGGGTATTTATAATGTATTGTGACCATATGCAGCTCCCTTTAGTCTACACATAAATGGAGTGAACCATCCCTCTTCTTCACAAATAACACTAGTTCTCCCACAATGATGCACTCCGTCGAATAAAACCCTGCCCTAGTAGTTGTTAAATATGTTCCCTCAAATCCCACATCTCTAAAGGGGCCATGCGATACGGTGCTCTAGAAATTGGTCTCGTACCCGGTGCTTGGTCAATAAGAAACTCAATGAAGGAGTGCACTTGCGTTCAAATAAAGAAATTATTTAATTAAACACAACTTTTATCAATTAAGTCCTAAACATGCATCTAGGTGTGATTGATGATGATAAAATCAAGCAAGAACATTAAAACACACACAAATGAGGAAAAATCCCCAAAGGGGAAAAAACTTTTATTTTCACTATAATTTTGTAAAAACAGTGGATTACAATGAAAATAAGTGACACAAAAATACCCTCGGGTGTCGGTTATGATGTCATCGGCTGGAACTTTCCCTTTCTATGAGGGCTGCAATGAAGAAGAGAGATGGCTTCTCCACAAGATATTCCAGATGAGTAAATGATCCTCTTGAAGGTTAAATATTCACACACATATATGGGAATGGTTTTGTGAATTAAAAAGGTTTAGAAAACCTTAAAAAGATGAAGTCTTATTCTGGGCTATTTTCGTAGAATTTTGAGATTGCAGAAAGACTTGAAAATCGTGTAGAAGGTGTATAAGTATTTATACAAAAATCGAGGCGGTGGATCATTCGAATGAGATAGCCATGTCACTCAAACGAAGGACATATGTCACTCGAACGAGATCGCACGACATGCCTATCTCGCGCGAATGACAGTCCAAAGTCGTTTGAGCGAACTCATCGTTCAAGGCACTTCGCTTCTATACTTAGAAAAAATTCTACTTTTGATAAAAATTAATCCACACTTCAAAAATAAATTTCTAAAAAAATTTCCCAAATATTTATGCAAATATTAAAGCTCCAATAAACAATTTTACCGAAAATGCGTAGTGGAGTAGTGGGAATGAGCTGAGCAGCACGTCGCATGTAGCATGATGCACGTGAAGATAATAGATGCATTGAATTCGGATAAAGGCCGTCGAGGATGATCGTGTTGATGTGCTGAATTATGCGGTATCAGACATACAAACTGTGATCTAGGGACAAATAGAAAATTCCTAGATTCTACCCCTAACATTTATAAAATTATGTCCTTACAAATATCCCCCTATGTCTATGCCCGTACATACATAAAAATTCGAATCCGAATTATGCAATCAAATGAAATACAAGATAATATCCACATTAAACAGTCAAACTGAGAATACTAAATTGACATGTCTCCAAATCTTCAGCTCTTCAAACTTCTAAAGCTTTTCTCATTAGGGTGTGCCATCCAATAATGAACATTGTTGTACCTACACACATGAGATAAAGAAAATACCCGTGATAAGCAACAATTGGAAATATAATGATATGCAAAAAATTAATGATCAATTAAGCTTAAGAAAATCATTCATAATCAACCAAACACCAAAACAATTCTCCCCCCATAATTCTTCTCCCCCTTTTTATGATGTCCCCAAATAGACAGATATGAGAAGAATAAATGAATGCACATGGAGAATGTCACAAGGTAATAAACTGCTATTTTTGTATTTTTCAAAAAATTTCACACATAATATACAATAAAGAATCACACCATGAAAGAACACAAAAATAACCAAGTCGATGATAGCGTAAATGTAGGGGTATGATAAAATTCGATAGGAAAATGAATGCATATAAACATGACATACGTGCATGATGAATATCGGATACTCCTAACGAATGAACTCAAAATCTTCCTTTGGTGTAAAAAGATGGTAATATGAGACATTAACTCAATAAAATCAACAAATCAAAGCTCAAAGTGATTTCCACACCAATAACGTCCAAAACTATTTCATGCTTTTTCAGGACTTTCAAGGAAGTGCAAACCCGTTTACATTTTCCAACCAAACTCCCTCAGATTTATATTTTGAATAGAGGTGATCTAAATTCTCAAACTTTGGATAATTGATGATGAAACCTAATGGCCCATATTTGGCATATATTGCTTCTTATTTCTAGTAAATGTTTTTGGGCTCTTTTAACCTCTTTGGACCCCAGATAATAAAATTCCTTAATTTTAGGTACTTTTTAATGGTGGCTTAGAATCGCAAAGGCTAAATGAACCTTTCGCAACCCTTCCCCATTTTCAAATAAACACACGGTCTCACCAAATGGTTTTTACATGCATTCCAATCTTTTCAAGTTGTATTACATATGGTTAGTTGTATAGACAGAATTGAGATGGAAACACTCAAACCAATATGTGATAGACAAGTACAATAATCAAATAAAGCCATGCATGTGTGCAATAAAGGAGATAGGAGTCTAACATGTAGAAGGGTATCACTAATCACATCTCAAAACTCCAAGCAATGTAAAGCACATGGATGAAATGATGTAGCGTCTCAAATCTCTATCAAACAGTCATATGGATAAATGAAATGACACTATGACTCGGCTATCTTAAATGCTCATCAATAAAGGTGCAAATAAAATAAAAAAACTTTTTAGATTTTTCAAAAAATTTGTCAAAATAAAATCTTTTTGTATTTTTCAAAAAAAGTATATATATCTATACAACAAAGTAATAATACATATGAAACAAACTAGCAATATGAAGCATATGATATGAACATGAAAAAGCATCCTATCTTAGACACGGACCAACCCCTCAGTCAAATGTACAAATCCCCAAAGACTTCCTAAGACTCTCAAATCTAAGGGGATCTAAAGGTTTTGTGAAAATATCGGCTAACTGACAGTCGGTGGGTACGAAACTTAGGGATACGACTTTTTCCTCAACTAACTGACGTATAAAGTGCTCGCGTATCCTGGTGTGCTTTGTGCACAAATGTTGGACTGGATTGCGGGATATGTGTATCGCTCTCGTGTTATCACAGGAAATGATCATGGTATCCTGTGAAATCCCATAATCCTCTAACATATTCTTCATCCACAAAAGTTGCGTTCAATAACTCCCGGCGGCTATGTACTCAGCCTCTACAGTGGACAAAGAGATGGAGTTTTTCTTTTTTCTCATCCAGGAGACAAGATCAGAACCAAAATAGAAACACCCACCGGACGTGCTCCTACAACCGTCTACATCCCCGACCTAATCGGCATCTGAATAAGCAAACAAACGATCATCAGTATCTAAGGAATACCAAATACCGTATGAGAGATTCCCACTCATGTATTTGATAATATTTTATAGAGCGAGTAAGTGTGAGTCTTTCGGAGACGTCTGATATCGTGCACAGACTCTAACACTAAAGGCTATGTCGGGACTGAAGCACCTTATACTCTTGACTCACTTGAGTGTATATAGTATAAGTGTTCATCTAATTTGGAAATTGTGACAAAATTATGTCTATCCTAGAATCCAAAGAACCCCAGAGCTTGGTTTGCTATTTATCCTTCTTAATTGATTGATCTAGACCATATTACCAACACTCACACACAGTAGAATTGATCTCATACATGTCATATTGCATATAATTGTGTGTACATATGTTGAGTGTGTTTAAATCCCTAAAATTGATTTTTAAATATTTTTTTGGGATTTTACAAACATTTTAAATAAGTTTTTATTAATTAAAACTTATTTTTTAAAGTTTTTGGGGTCAATCTGCAAATAAATTTTAATGGTTATATTGGCTTAAAGTTTCCTTGGGTAGAATTCGAAAGCGACAGAGATTTCAGGGTGTGTTCTTAATTAATTTTGACGCGCGTTTGATATCTTATTATTGGCCAACATTTGTTGTCTTCTGATTGGTGGGTTTTTTGTTCTTTACTGAGAGTAAACCAGTGACTGCTTACAACCTTTGGATCGTCTTTATCAACGATCTGCATGCGCCCTTTCATAATCCCTGTGAACCCCATATGAACCAATCATGACAATTTTAATCACCGCATATCGTGAACCCTTGGATCAAAGTCAATCAACCTTGACTAAATATGAACCCTTGATTTTGAACCGTATTCTCGAATATTCTTAGCCTCCTATAAAAGGACCCCTTCACTCAGCCTTCTGAGACTTTTACCATTTTATCCTTTTCAGAGAAAAAAGAGAGTAGAGAGAGAAGAGAGAAAAGAGAGAGAAAGAGAGAAACCAGAAAGAGAGAGAAGAGTTAGAAACCCTAACCCTAACCCTAATTCGTCAAAACAATTCTCAAACCTAAAACTCTTTTAAAAAATCCTGTATATCCCAAACACAACCTTGAGTGTTTGAGTGTTTTTTAGAGTTGGTTTGTGTAGTTAGTTTGTAGCTGTAACCTCTTTGTTCTTTAGATTTTGTGTCCAACTTAAACATTCTTTCTTAGATCTATTTTATGCTTTATTGAAATTTCAGATCTGAGTACTTCATGTTACATTACACTTAGTTTTTCATATTTTGTTTCTTATCTTGAGAAATATATTGTTGATTCTTTTCTGTAAATGTTTTTGAAACTTTGAAATCAACAATAATGTTTTCTGTTTCTAGTTCTCTTGAAACAAGACCTTTGACCTAGTTTGGAATCGCACTTGGTGATTTTCAATCTCAAAAATCTTTTCAAAATTGAAATTGATTAAGATCTTGATATGTCTTCTGAGCAAGATAGCCGTGGATTCTGGGATTGTTATAAAGGTCAAATAAGGTTAAGTTTTGTGAGAAGAGAGAAAAAGAAAAATCACAGCATATAGTCTTATATGTAATTTGTTAGGACTAGTTGTACATAATAAGTGTGTGTGTGTGCATGCATGTGTTATGAAGCACCTCCACAAACACTTTCACCGTACCACACCAAAAGTGTTGGTAATAAGATCTTGAGAACAAGAGTTGACGTAAAGAACTTGAACAAATTGGAAGTTAGCAAACTGGGAGGACAACATCAAAAATCAGAACTGCAGAGAAGTTATAAGGACACCAGAGGGTACATTCCTAAACTTATATAGGTCTGAGTTGTATGCATGTTTGTTATATAGTTTGTAACTGTTAAAATTTGTTTATAGTGGAATTTTTGGTTTACTCCGTAGAGGGAGTCGTGGATGTTTCCTGAGTTGGGTGAGGTTTTACCACGTAAAAAATCTTGTTCTTAATCTTTCTACATCTCCTCATCTCATTCTTGGTTGTGCTGAGTTTAAAGTTTTTAAAATGTCTTATAAACTTTTTAATCAAATCTTGAACAGATCTCGTACATACTTTTATTAAACACATCTTGTGTTCAATTAGTTTTTGTTTTTAAGAAAAGAGTTTCTTCAAAAAACTGTTCGGAGTTACTTAAATAGTTTAATTTTATTAAATGACTTTAGTAACAAATTTTCAATTGGTATCAGAGCATTGTAAACTTCTTTTAAAGAGATCCCGTGTTTCTGAAATTATTTTATGAAAATCAAACATGGACGAGAAAAATGAAAGATTTGGTAACTTGACCAGACCTCCTATCTTTGATGGAACCAATTTTTCTTACTGGAAAGTAAGAATGATTGCTTTCATATAAGGAACTCTGGGAGATGATGTCTGGGACATTGTTGAAAATGGGTACATTTTTCCTACTAAACCAGCCACTGAAGGAAGTAATGAGAGGGTTAAGAAAGTATTAAGTGAGTTCACATAAGAAGAGAAACAAGTTTCTCGCAATAATAACAAAGGGAAGAATGCCATATTTATGTCTATAAATCAACATGAGTTCAAAAGAATCTCATCCTGTACCACTTCTAAGGAAGCTTGGGACACTTTGGTTACTACTTATAAAGGTGGCACTAGAGTTAAGGCTTCTAAAACTCAAATTCTCATTCAACAGTATAACTCCCTAATTATGTCTGAATCTGAGTCATTTGATGACTTCTATATGAACCTGACTGATATTGTGACAAAACTGCATGCTAATGGGATAACATATGACAGACAAGAAATTGTATCTAAAATTCTGAGATCATTACCACAGAAATTTGACAACAAAGGATATGCTATTGAGGAAATATGTGATGTAAATCTCACCCCTGAATTGCTCAGTAGTAAATTAAGAACTGTGGAAATGGAACTAGAATTTAAGAAACAATTGACCCAGTCTCATAGGAAACAGACGAGTTCCAATATGAGCTTTTCTTCTAAGATGATTAAACCTGAGTTTAACATTCCCAATGATGACTCTGATGAGGAATGTGATATAGAGAGTTTGGACAATCAGATTGCCTTAATGTCAAAACAATTTAAGAAAATCATTAAATTTAGAAACAACGTGGCAAATAAACAAGGCAAGTCCAATTATCCAACTCCATTTAATCACAGACCTCATGAGAAAAGTCATGACAAACATCACAAGGACTCTCACACTAGACCTAACAGAGACCTTAAGAAGACTGAATGCTTTGGATGTGGTAAACTAGGACACATTGCACAAGAATGTAGAGTTAACTTGAACACTCAAAACAAACACGCTAGAGCCAACATTTGCAAGACATGGGATGATTCAAGTGACTCTGAAAATGAGGAACCGGAGTCATCTGATGTTTTTTACCCTTACATGTCTTTCTTTGCCAAGATTATCTATAATGATGATATGCATGTGTTTGTTAGAGAGTAGATGAATCTAGTAATTCTACTTCTGATGTTTCGAATCATGCTGTTACTGGTTTAGATGCTTTAATTCTTGAAAATATTATTATTTTTACCTTGGGGTGTGTGAGTCAAAGGGAAAGCGATAATGACGATGTCAATGGGTGTGTGAGTCCAAGAAATGAAGCCTTAGGGGTCACTTCACACACTACACTTAGTGACTCAGACAATGAAGATCTCCCAGATATTCACACACTCTATGCTAAAACTCTAAAGAAAAGCACTAGACTAGAAAAGATTGTGAAAGATCTCACCAAGAAGTTAGAAGATCTAAGCCTGATGGTCAAACTGAATGCTGAAGAGTATACTACCCAATGTCTAACTCATGAAAGTGAAATCAAAATCTTTGATCAAAAACTCAGAAACTTGACTGAAACAATTGAAACTCTGGAGAAAAAATACAAAGGGACATTATTAGAATTTGAACAAACCAAAGAAAAGACAGCAACTGTTTTCAAAAAATTTACAAAATTTGAAAATAACTCAAATTGTTTTAATGAATTTGTTGCTGAATCTAAAACCAATTCTGATGATCGAACAAGAATAGGGTTTTTCCCCAATTTGAAGACATAAACAAAATCTATTGAACCTATCAAGTTTGTGTCAGGGGGTAAAAAGCCTATTGAAACCTTCCCAGACTTTCATTCTCTAAAAACTGAGTTTGACTCAAAACATCAAAATTTCAACATTGGGGAATCAAGTTGTTCTAAACATGAAAGTTCACCTAAGGCCAAATACGTATGCCCCTCTATTAGGAAGGGTGAGTTTACATTCAAGACTGTCCTATCTAGGAATAGAGTTCAACCTCAAAATTCCTTAAAACCTATGTTTAGAAACTTTCCTAAGGAGACCCCAATTTTGAGCAATCTTTATTGCTCCTACTGTGATATATACGGTCACTCTTTTGATGGTTTCTATGCTAGAAGACTAGTTAAACTTGTCTGTAATCCTCCTATCTATCAGAATTTTAACTATTCTAGGAGAAGCCCTAACAATTATGTCCTACCTAGACAACCAGACAAAAACTCTAACTATAGGAAGAGAAAGACCAAACCTAAAAGAACATTCACTAGAAGGATTCCTAAACTCTTTCCTAAACCAAATGCTCATATCTTTCATAAAACTCAAAATCATGCGCAAAACATTTTTCAACAAAAATCGAATGCTCGTAAATTTTATCAATTGAGAGCTAATAAGCGCAAAATGAAAACTAGAGAAATATGGGTTAGAAAAGATGATCTATTACCCCAGATGAAGTGTAACATTGTTGTTACTTCTTTAAAAGCTTAACACACATCGTCTGGTTGGTAGTTAGACTCTGGATGTTCTAAGCACATGGCTGGTGACGATACAAAATTTTTGAACAAAACCAGCTTTGCTGGAGGAAAAGTCATTTTTGATGATGGAGTATCATCTCAAATCATAGGCAAAGGAACTCTCCAAGAAGATGGACTTCCTGTTCTTGAAAATGTGCTCCTAGTTAAAGGTCTGAAGGCCAATCTACTTAGTATCTCGTAATTTTGTGACTCAGATCATACTGTTACCTTTTCAAAGAACAATTGCAAAATTTTAAATGAAAAAGGTGGATGCATAATTACAGGATTTAGGACTCCTGACAATTGTTATACTGTTATGAACAATTTCGAAATCTGTAATGTTGCCAGAATGGATGATAACGAGATATGGCATAACATAATGGGTCACATAAATTACGATGATCTTAGTAGACTGACCTATCAAGAAATAGTTAGAGGAGTTCCAAAAATCAAATCCATTCCTAACATTGTCTGTGGTTCCTATCAGGAAGGTAAAATTCCTAAGGCACCTCATAAGAAAGTTAAAGATGTCCTTACCTCTAATCCTTTGGAACTCATCCATATGGACATAATGGGTCCCTCCCAAATTGTTAGTCTCTGTGGACACAGTTACATTCTAGTTATGGTTGATGACTTCACTAGATTTACCTTGGTAGCCTTCTTAAAACATAAATCTGACACTTTTCAAACTTTCTTAAAAATACTTCTTCGGATTGAAAATGAGAAGGACACTCAAGTAAATAGAATTCGAAGTGATAGAGGTGGAGAATTCAAAGACACTGGTGTTATAGAGTACTGTGACTATAATGGTTATAAACACGAGTTTAGTGCTCCTAAGACTCCTCAACAAAATGGAATCTCTGAGAGAAAGAATCGTACCCTTCAAGAGATGGCACGTGTTATGTTACATGCCAAGAGTTTTCCTAAATATTTTTGGGTGGAATCTATTCGTACTGCGTGTCACATTATCAATAGGGTCTATCTTAGAAAGAATTCCAAACAAACCCCTTACGAACTTTGGTATAAGAAAAAGCCCAATCTTAAGTACCTTAGAACCTTTGGTAGTACTTGTTATGTATGCAAAGATAGGGAACACTTGTCCAAATTTGAGAGCCGGGGAGATAAAACTATTTTTCTAGGATACTCGCCTAACAGTAGAGCCTATCGAGTATATAATCTTTGCACTAAAACCTTGATGGAATCCATAAACGTAATTATAAGTGACACTACTATAGAGAGTAAGATTTGTGAATCAACTATTGAGGAAGAGCCTACAAATGTTTTAGAAAATGACTCTCCTGAAATAGATGAATCATTACCAATTAGAATACCTGAAGTACCTAACTGGGTCTCTAAAGATCATCCCATAGATAACGTTGCTGGTAATCCTAGTGAGCCTGTGCGTACAAGATCTAAATTAAGAAATTATGCACATTATGCATGTTTTGTTTCCCTAGTGGAACTAAAGAATGTAAATGAGGCATTGAATGACTCTCACTGGATTTCTTCTATGCAAGAAGAACTTCTTCAATTTGTCATTCATGATGTTTGGTATCTTGTACCTAGGCCTGATCATAAAAAGGTTATTGGCACACGTTGGATTTTTAAAAATAAGTCTGATAAAAGTGGGATAATCATTCGAAACAAAGCTAGATTAGTTGCTCAAGGATACTCTCAAATTGAAGGAATAGATTTTAACGAAACTTTTGCTCCCGTTACTCGTTTAGAATCTGTTCATCTTCTCTTTGCTATAGCTTGCCACTTGCATTTTACACTCTACCAAATGGATGTCAAATCTGCATTCCTTAATGGAATATTGACTGATGAGACCTATGTCGAACAACCAAAAGGGTTCATTGACCCTCAATATCCAAATCATGTATTTCGTCTTAAAAAGGCTTTGTATGGCCTTAAACAAGCGCCTAGAGTATGGTATGAGCGTCTTTCCAGTTTCCTCTTAGATAAAGGTTTCAAAAGAGGTGGAAATGATCAAACCCTTTTTGTCAAACATTTTGGTAAACACGTCATTATTGCTCAAGTTTATGTTGACGATATTATCTTTGGATCAACTTCTCCCTCAGAAGTAAAATCCTTCTCTGAAATTATGCATAAGGAGTTTCAAATGTCTCTTATGGGGGAGTTGCAATTCTTCTTAGGTCTTCAAGTCAAACAAAATTTAGAAGGATTATTTGTCTCGCAATCTAAGTACGCTTTAGAGACAGTAAAGAAATTTGGCCTTGAGAGTTCTAAAGATGCTAAAACACCCATGAGTACTACGGTAAAACTATCTAAAGACGAAACTGGAAAATCCATAGATCCAACTCTATATCGTAGTATGATAGGAACCTTTCTATACCTTACTGCCTCACGTCCTGGTATAATGTATGCTCTGTGTGTATGTGCTCGTTATCAAAATAACCCTAAAGATAGCCATCTATCTTCTGTTAAAAGAATCATTAAATATGTAAAAGGCACTCCGAACCTAGGAATTTGGTACACTAGTGACACACCTAACACTATAATTGGGTACACTGATGCTGACTGGGCTGGGTGTACTGATGATAGTAAAAGCACATCAGGAGCATGTTATTATATAGGTAATAACTTAGTAGGATGGAGTAGTAAGAAACAAAACTGCACATCACTCTCAATAGCTGAATCTGAATACATAGCCACTGGAAGCTGTTGTGCTCAATTACTGTGGCTTAAACAAATGCTAAGTGATTACGGTATTCAAGAAAAACAATTGCATCTCTATTGTGATAATCAAAGTGCGATCAATATCTCTAAAAATCCTGTTCAACACTCGCGAACAAAACACATAAAAATAAGACATCACTTTATACGCGAATTGGTTGAAACTAAGGAATTAGAAATTAATTATCTTCCTACTGATTTGCAACTCGCAGATATGTTTACCAAACCTTTAGATCACAATCGATTTATTTCTTTGCGTAAATCTATTGGTATGGTGTGTGCTGATTTATCTCTTTGATCTCTCTATTTTTTTCCCTTTGACTATTTGAGACAAAATGGGAGAGAAATTTGAGTCGAATGAACTTTACATATGCTAAACAGTTTGATCTTAGTGATTCATTGCATGTTTCTGTACAGTTATTCTCAACAGTTGTAATAGGGTATTCAATTGTAAATAATTGAGTTATGTACTTTTGCTTTCTAGAAATTGGGTAGATAGATTTTTTTTAGGAATAGGTTTCCTCACTCTTATTGACCTACGAGTTCTAGATGACTCAAAGGAGATTTTGTTTCATATTTCCAAAGGGGGAGATTGAAGCACCTTATGCTCTTGACTCACTTGAGTCTATATTGTATAAGTGTTCATCTAGTTTGGAAATTGTGACAAAATTATGTCTATCCTAGAATCCAAAGAACCCGAGAGCTTGGTTTGCTATTTATAGTTCTTAATTGATTGATCTAGACCATATTACCAACACTCACACACAATAGAATTGATCTCATACATTTCATATTGCATATAATTGTGTGTACATATGTTGAGTGTGTTTAAATCCCTAAAATTATTTTTTTAATATTTTTTTGGGATTTTACAAACATTTTAAATAAGTTTTTATTAATTAAAACTAGTTTTTTAAAGTTTTTGGGGTCAATCTGCAAATAAAGTTTAATGGTTATATTGGCTTAAAGTTGCCTTGGGTAGAATCCGAAAGCAACAGAGATTTCAGGGTGTGTTTTTAATTAATTTTGACGCGCGTTTGATATCTTATTGGCCAACATTTGTTGTCTTCTGATTGGTGGGTTTTGTGTTTCTTTACTGAGATTAAACCAGCGATTGCTTACAACCCTTGGATCGTCTTTATCAATGATCTGCATGCGCCCTTTCATAATCCCTGTGAACCCCATATGAACCAATCAGGACAATTTTAATCACCGCATATCGTGAACCCTTGGATAAAAGTCAATCAACCTTGACTAAATCTGAACCCTTGATTTTGAACCGTATTCTCGAATCTTCTTAGCCTCCTATAAAAGGACCCCTTCACTCAGCCTTCTGAGACTTTTACCATTTCATCCTTTTGAGAGAAAAAAAGAGAGTAGAGAGAGAAGAGAGAAGAGAGAGAGAAAGAGAGAAACCAGAAAGAGAGAGAAGAGTTAGAAACCCTAACCCTAACCCTAATTCGTCAAAACCATTCTCAAACCTAAAACTCTTTTAAAAACTCCTGTATATCCCAAACACAACCTTGAGTGTTTGAGTGTTTTTTAGAGTTGGTTTGTGTAGTTGGTTTGTAGCTGTAACCTCTTCGTTCTTTAGATCTTGTGTCCAACTTAAAAATTCTTTCTTAGATCTATTTTCTGCTTTATAGAAATTTCAGTTCTGAGTACTTCATGTTACATTACACTTAGTTTTTCATATTTTGTTTCTCAGCCTGAGAAATATATTGTTGATTCTTTTCTGTAAATGTTTTTGAAACTTTGAAATCAACAATAATCTTTTCTATTTCTAGTTCTCTTGAAACAAGACCTTTGACCTAGTTTGGAATCGCACTTGGTGATTCCTAGTTTGGAATCGCACTTGGTGATTTTCAATCTCAAAAATCTTTTCAAAACTGAGATTGATTAAGATCTTGATACGTCTTCTGAGAAAGATAGCCGTGGATTTTGGGATTGTTATAAAGGTCAAATAAGGTTAAGTTTTGTGAGAAGAGAGAAAAAGAAAAATCACAGCATATAGTCTTATATGTAATTTGTTAGGACTGGTTGTACATAATAAGTGTGTGTGTGTGTGTGCATGCATGTGTTAGGAAGCACCTCCACAAACACTTTCACCCTACCACACCAAAAGTGTTGGTAATAAGATCTTGAGAATAAGAGTCGACCTAAAGAACTTGGACAAATTGGAAGTTAGCAAACTGGGAGGACAACATCAATAATCAGAACTGCAGAGAAGTTATAAGGACACCAGAGGGTACATTCCTAAACTTATATAGGTCTGAGTTATATGCATGTTTGTTATATAGTTTGTATCTGTTAAAATTTGTTTATAGTGGAGATTTTGGTTTACTCCGTAGAGGGAGTCGTGGATGTTTCCTTAGTTGGGTGAGGTTTTACCACGTAAAAAATCTTTTTCTTAATCTTTCTACATCCCCTCGTCTCATTCTTGGTCGTGCTGAGTTTAAAGTTTTTAAACTGTCTTATAAACCTGTTAATCAAATCTTGAACAGATCTCATACATACTTTTATAAAACACATCTTGTGTTCAATTAGTTTTGGTTTTTAAGAAAAGAGTTTCTTCAAAAAACTATTCGGAGTTACATAAATAGTTTAATTTTATTAAACGGCTTTAGTAACAGATTTTCAGGGATGACTGGCAGTCAAGTAGAGAAGACTCCCTATCATATTCCGATACAAGGTTTGCTCTAGGTCCTTTCCTGAAGTGTCCTTACTAAGCTTGGTAGTGGTACTCATAGGTGTATGTGCTTGCTTAGGGGAGTCTAACCCAAATTTCTTCACTAGGTCTCTAGTATACTTAGATTGGGAGATGAACATCCCATCCTCTAGCTCAAAAACCTGGAGACCAAGGAAGAAACTAAGCTCACCAACCATGCTCATCTCAAACTTACTTTTCATCTCCTCCTCAAAGTGATGAGCATGTTGGGAGCACATGGATCCAAAGACCATGTCGTCCACATAGACCTGGGTAACCAAAATAGCACCGTCATCTCTCCTGACGAACAACGTCATATCAACTCTCCCTCTCTTGAAGCCACGAGCTAAGAGATAGGAAGTAAGTCTCTAGTACCAAGCACGGGGTGCTTGCTTCGAACCATACAAGGCTTTTCTTAGATAGTAGACGTGCTACGGGTGCTTAGGGTCTTCAAACCCTTTTGGTTGTTCCACGTAAACCTCCTCCTTTAGAATGCCATTTAGAAAGACACTCTTAACATCCATCTGATATAACTTGAAGCGCAGATGACATGCAATGGCGAGTAGTAAACGGACGGACTCAAGCCTCGCAATAGGAGTAAATGTCTCCCCAAATTCTACACCTTCTATCTGTGTGTAGCCTTGAGCGACCAACCTACCCTTGTTTCTGATTATGGTACCATTTTCATCCATTTTATTCTTGAAAATCCATCTGGTACCTATCACATTAGTCTCACTAGGTCGTGGGACAAGTTCCCAGACATTATTCTTTTTAAACTAAAGCAACTCATCCTGCATAGCAGATATCTAGTGTTCATCCTTGAGTTCTTCTTTGTAATTCTTAGCCTCAACTTTGGACGTGTAACAAAAATGGCTGACAAAATTCTCTAGCTGAACACGAGTCTTTACCCCTAGAGTGGGATCACCAACAATGGCAAAAAGATCATGACTCTTGCGAACCCAAGCCGGTGTGTCCCCTATCACAAGAGTAGGGTCCATAGAGTGTGGGTCAGGTACAAGTAAATTACTGCCAGAAACATCCTCATCCTCACACTGAAGGCTAGAATCAATAAACGCCAAAGGTTCGTCATCTTGTACAATGACGTTTATTTACTCCATAACCTTAGATCTCTTTAGGTTAAAAACCCGGTACGCTCTACTATTCGATGAATAACCTAACAATATTCCTTCATCGCTTCAAGAGTCAAACTTTCCTAATTGCTCTCTACCCCGTAGGATGTAGCATTTACTCCCCAAAACATGGAAATATACAAGGTTGGGTTTCTTTCTAGTCCACAATTCATAAGGCGTCTTAAGTGTGTGTGGACGGAGGTAAACCCTATTCACCGTGTGGCATGCAGTAGACACTGCCTCTGCCCAAAATCTCCTAAAAACCTTACGACTTAGAATCAGAGATCTAGCCATTTCCTGGATCGTCCTATTCTTTCTCTCAACAATCCCATTTTGCTGAGGAGTCTTCACAGTAGAAAACTCATGTTTGATCCCAAGGCTATCACAATAAGATCTACCGTTGCTTCCTTAAATTCAGAGCCATTGTCACTACGATCCTGTCAATAGTGACTCCGTGTTGATTTTGCAGGATACGACACTTGGTCGTTAAAAACTCTACAACATCGGATTTCTCCCTCAAAAAACCTACAATCGAGTATCTGGAGAAATCATCCACCATTACGAGGATATACCTCTTACCACCCAGACTCTCAGTACGAGTAGGACCCATAAGATCCATGTGAATAAGCTCAAGTGCACGACAGGTGGCAATGGAATGCAACTTCCTATGGGGGCTATGGATTTGCTTTCCCAACTGACAGGGTCCACAAACTGTGGAAGTTGGCTTTCCAAGTGATGGTAAGCCACGTACTAGGTCCTTTTTAGCTAAACGAGTTAGATCTCTAACGTTCACGTGACCTAGACATTGGTTCCACAGATCCATAAGAGTGATCATGGCACTGTTACAGACAAGTGAGGATGTGGGGTCAGTCCCATAACAATTATCCCTTTTCCTCACCCCTCGCACTAAAAGTTTACCGGCTTGATTATAGACATTATAAGCATCCCGATCAAACTTTACGGCAAAGTCAGTGTCGCATAGATGGCTAATGCTAAGAAGGTTTTCTTTTAAACTTGTGACATACAAAACATTTTCTATCTTAGGAAATCCTGGTAACTTTACAGTTCCTCGTCCTATAATTCTAGGCTTGCTCCCATCTCCAAAGGTGACTCTACCATCCTTATAATCCTCAAGGTAGGTAAAAAATGAGGCATCACCTGTCATATGTCTGGAGCACCCACTATCAAAATACCACTGTGAGGTATTATGTGCTTTGAGAGCGACAAGAACAACCAGGGCCTTTTTATCTTTCTTAGGTACCCAAGAAGTGGTGACCTTTTGTTTAATCTTGTTGTTGTTGGTTTTAGCCAGAATGTGAGAAGCATTCACTGATGACAAAGACATCCGTCAGAATTCCTCCATCAAACTCTATGATGTGGAAGCTAAAAACTCAACTCGCTCTCACAAAATAGAAAAAATCATTAGTATGATGTGGTGGAGTAGTAGTACGTCGTGTCCGACCCATACTATAGGAAAACTCCCTGAGTTGGCCTTTTCTTTTGCAATACGTACAAAAGAACACAGTCTTAGGCGGACCTTGGTTTGCTTTTCTTGGTCGAACTCTCCTTCGAGGATTTTGACGATGGCCATAAGGAGTCGTAGTAAACTCAGAAACTGGTCCAGGTGAAATTTGGGACGTGGAGGCACAATTATAACCTATTCCCTGCCTATCACCAAAACCTAAAGCGGGGCCGAGGAACATCTTTCCCATCTTCCCAGATCTGTCCTCAATTTATACCTTGACTTCCCGTGCTCTCTCCAGATCATGAGTAAGATGGGCTACAAGGGCTTCAAGTTTCTTCCGAGTCTCCACAGAGGAATGTATCTCACTCGTAAGACTAGCCACTTGTTTAGTCAAGTCCCCTTTTTCTTTCTCAAAACAACTCTCTCTCTCTCTCTCTAAACAAACTCTCTCTTTCTCTAAACCAACTCTCTTTCTCAACACAGGCATATTCTCTCTCTCTTAAGGGAGTGCAGGTGGAGGACTCTCTCTCTCTCTTTTTTCCTAAATCTTCCTCTAAAGTGGTGATCCTAAGAACTAACGCTTTGTTACGCTTTTTAGTTTTAAATGACTCAGAATATAGCTTAGCGTAGGCGCGTTGAATATCACTCTCGCTATCACTTGCATCATCCCCCCCCCCACTCACATCGCTCTCACTGTCGAGGTGCCCCTATGAAGTAGCATCCTCATCGTCATGAGGAGCACTAGAAGTACTCACATGACTAGCCATGAATGCGGTGAAGTTACACTCATGCGGTGAATCGTCTCCAGAATCCACCGACCCAACCTCACTGTCATCACTAAGGGTAGCATTAAGGACAACTTTGCCATTTTCTTTGTTCAGCCTAGTAGCACACTCAAAAGCTCTATGACCCCTACCGTCGCACTCAAAGCATCTCTCACTTTCTTTCTTAGGAGGATCTTTCAAATCTTTTTCATTTTTCTTTTCAAACTTATTTTTCTCAAACATCTTTTTATCTTTAAAATTACCATTTTTCATGAATTTGAGAATTCTCTTGAAATTTTTTGCAAATAGGGCCAAATCATCTAAGTCAAAATCACACTTAGAATCTGACGTATCTGTTTCTCTTTTTCTAGATGACTCTCCCCTCTTTCTTTTTGACCCCTAACTCTTTCTCTCCAGGGCATTAAGTGCAATCCCCTTATCTTTAGACTTGATAGATTTAGGAAACATATCAATTTCATACATTTGCAAGTCTCCTACAAGTTCCTCCAATTTAAGCGTGTTTAAATTACCCATAGAATTTAACACATTGACTTTAGGGATAAAACGCTTAGGCAGTGATCTAAGAATCTTTTTAACAACTCTAGCATTAGGAACGTGTTCACAAAGATTAAAGCTAGTGTTAACAATATCAGACAGTCTAGCATAAAATTCATCAAAACATTCATATTCAAGCATGGTGATTGTTTCAAATTGAGTTGTTAAATTCTACAGTTTAGACTCTTTCACAGCATTAGTTCCTTCATGGGTATGTTGCAAAACATCCCATGCCTCTTCTCCATTATGAACACACTCGTTTTCAAAAAATCAAATTTTCAGAAAAATAGATATCTTAGAAAAATTTTGCAAAAAATTACACGGTAAAGTTGTGATACCAATTTGAAAGAGTGCTCTGGCGTTCAAATAAAGAAATTATTTAATTAAACTCAGCTTTTATCAATTATGTCCTAAACATGCATCTAGGTGTGATTGATGATGATAAAATCAAGCAAGAACATTCAAACACACACAAATGAGGAAAAATCCCCCAAAAGGGCAAAAACTTTTATTTTCACTATAATTTTTTAAAAACGGTTACACGGATTACAATGAAAATAAGTGACACAGAAATATCCTCGGGTGTCGGGTTAATGTTGTCGACTGGAAATTTCCCTTTCCAGGAGGGATGCAATGAAGAAGAGAGATGGATTCTCCACAAGATACTCCAGATGAGTAAATGATCATCTTGGAGGCTTAAAGATTCACAAACATATATGGGAAAGGTTTGGTGAATCAAAAAGGCTTTGAAAACCTTAAAAAGATTAAGTCTTATTCTGGGTTGTTTTCGCAGAATTTTGAGATTGCAGAAAGACTTGAAAATCATATAGAAGGTGAACATGTATTTATACAAAAATCGAGGCGGTGGATCGTTTGAACGAGATAGCCATTTCTTTCGAACGAAGGACATATGTATCTCGCGTGAACGAGATCGCGCAACATGCCTATCTCGTGTGAACGACAGTCCAAAGTCGTTTGAGCAAACTCGTCATTCAAGGCACTTCGCTTCTATACTTAGAAAAAATTATGCTTTTGATAAAAATTAATCCAGACTTCAAAAATAATTTGCTAAAAAAATTTCTCAAGTATTTATGCAAATATTAAAGCTCCAATAAACCATTTTACCGAAAATGCGTAGTGGAGTAGTGGGAATGAGCTGAGCAACACGTCGCATGTAGCATGATGCACGTGAAGATAATGGATGCATTGAATTCGATAAAGGCCGTCGAGGATGATCGTGTTGATGTGCCGAATGTAGCGGTATCAGACATACAAACTGTGATCTAGGGAAAAATAGAAAATTCCTAGATTCTACCCTGAACATTTATAAAATTATGTCCTTACTCTCAATTTCTTAACTAGGTGGTAACCTCGATATCTCCTAAAATACATCATGGAAATATCTCACTTATGGAATCAAGTCTATCGGTATAACTACCTCCGGTGAGGTGTCCTCCTCAATGTTGTATAGGTGGGTGTGTGATCCTCCTTTGAGAAGAGGCATCGCCACCAAGAACATCTCTTGTCCTGTAATAGAGAACACTATGGTCCTCTCGTAACAATCTATTTTGCCATGTAACTAGGCAACCAATCCATGCCTAGGATAACATCATATCCCTCCATGTCTAACCTAAGGCGGTATGTTTCTAATATTAGACTCCCAATAATAATGTCCACACCTCTACATACCGAGTGTATAAGTTCCCCACAACCCAATGGTGACTCTACACATATACGACTATCTCTAAAATACTAACTTCTCGGGCAAATCTAGTGGCAATAAAAGAATGTGAAGCCCCAGTATAAAAAAAATCCTACCTTCATGACCATTAATAGGAAATGTACCCTCAACTGTTGGTGGCTCCTGTGGTGCTGGTGGTATGGGTATGTCCCGAACATTATACACATGCTCATAGTGCATATGTCCCTATTACTACTGTAAGGCTAGGGGTGTTAGTGCTTGTGCCGAAGGTAATGGATCCTACTACCATTGTTGGGCACCCTGCTGCTATGCCTTGCACAATTATGGAAAATAATTCCTCTTATGACCCTACTGTCCACATATAAAGCACGTCCCTAGTAACGTTCGCTGCCTCTAGCCCTACTGGACCTATCGAGCCGAGCCCTGATGCTATCCCTGATAACCCTAGCCCTGCTAGCCACCTCCATTATTCCCTTGGCCCTAATAGCACTAAATAACTTACTGTTACTGGTTAGGGCCCTACTGACCCTGCTTGAAACCTTGACCATCCGGTCGATAACACCCAGATCTGAATCTCTTGGTTGATCCCCCTGTCAAGAATCCTGCCCCTGTTTTCTATCTCCTTGCTATTGCGGTGCCCCACTGGTACCACCCCCACTTGCCTTACCTATATAGCTAGACTCACCTTCTTTCTTTATTCCCTTTGTGTAGAAATGATGGTTCTAGTGGTGTAATAAAGCGACATTAACAACATCTGTATATGTAACCAATGTGGGGTTATCGATTAAGTGTTGCGTAATCCTCCAAGGTAATCCATCCATGAATTTTGCTTTCTTTTGTTACTTGTTGCTTACCTCATCTGGCACAAAATTAGCTAAACGGGTGAACTCCTCCTCATAATCGGCCACGGAACAGTCACCCTGAGTCACCTCATTAAATTTCTTTCTCATCTCAGTCTCTACTGCTTGTGGAAAGTACTTGCATTCAAAATAAACCTAGAACTTAGTAATCGTAATCATATCTTTCTCCTCGATGGTGGTAACTTAATCCCACCACTAGAGGGTTACTCCAGCAAGTTTGTGTGACACCCCGCCTAATTAAATACCGGGCGATCACTCCTTTATTAAATTAAATCAAGGTAAACAGTTGGTTCATTCTCAGCATCACTGTCGATAAAAATAAATTTTTCCAATTTAACACCCTAAATAATTAAGCTAAGTGTCAAAACCATTTTCATACATACTTTCCAAATTTTAATTAAAGAAAAAGTTTTATTTATTTAAAAAAAACATTTCTACAATTAAGAATCACACCACAATAAACTAAATAATATAATACATTCGTCAATCGAATGTCAACATATGAAAACTAAAGTCACAAATCCAAACTGAATAAATCCCATAGAACAATACTGGAAACAACTGAAATATAAATGTCCCAATAACAATGAAATAATGAAAAGGGCGACACATGCCCAATAAATGAGAATGCTAGAAGTGGAGTCAATAAAGGAAGCCGTCTACACAAGTGACCTGCAACTCCCACCTAAGCTGCAGCACGTTCCTCTCAAGGGATCCTAAGCAAGACGCCCCTGTGGCTGGGCACCTGAAATATATACATATATATACAAGAGAGAGAGAAAAGAAGAAACGGGTCAGAGCCCGGAAGTGTGTTTGATTTTAAAATACGTTTAGCAAGTATTTAAAATGATACAGGCCAATGCAACAACATATTAGTGCGTCACTCTCTTGAGAAATACTCACCTCTCTTCTAATGTGCACACCTATCGCACTAACCTTCCCAACAGTTTGTTTTATCAAATATCGCACTAGTCTTTCTAAATGATTTATCTCATCTTAGATTACTCGTAAGATTTACAATTCACGATTCCATTTTTAAAAAGGATGTTCCAATCAGCAACCAAAGTTCTCCATTTTTAACTTTATAAAATCAAAAAAGTTTTCCAGTGACATGTTATACTTTCTCAAAATAAGTATTCATAATTTATAGTCCAGAATTATTTCTCACTTACTACGTTACAACAACAGTTTAAATTCCCCAATTCAGATATATATATTAAGCACTCGTATAATATATACATATCCTAACAGCACCAACCTACAAACTATGGTGCGGGCATACTCTGCTATCCGATCCCCGTATCGCTCATACTAAGGGGTATACAATTTCGGAATCACTCTCGAACTGTAATAACATATATACACAAAACAAGATTGAGGCGAAGCATAGATTCCAAGTCTCTAAGAGGTCAGTACATACCCTCACGTCTCTTAGGACCGTCTGAACTATCGGTCCGATAGCCTGTACCAAGGATATCTATCTTCTAGGGTACAAGTCAATATCCCGGATAAAGGTCCCATCGAGATAAGACTGTCCCAGCGCGGTAACCTCAGGGATAGCAAGTAGCGCGGGTACGTTTTTTTTTTCACACGTATATGATATATGCATACATAACCACATAAATATACTACTTATCATTATATCAATATAGGTTTCTCTCATCACCCATAATTACGATATTTATCCTTAATTTACGCATTGTTAGTATTTCGTATAAGGTTTCATCCCTAACCTGAACTCGAAGGGTTTTCTCACTTATTACATGACACTCGTGGACTATCTCCTCGCAAATCTGAAATTCAGTAAGTGTCTTTATTTGGTTCCAACGTAACTCTCTTATGCACCTCACCCCTTTAAATTTATAAATTTACAAACCCTAAAGTAAATATCCCATACATACCATTCTCGTTGAAGATTAAAGGTCCCAACATTCATTTATAAGCCCTACTGGTCCTCAATGTCTCCGAAATCATTTTATCAAGAATGCCCAAGAATTTTATCACGACAATTTGAATTTAACTCATTTAAAAAGGGAATTAGGAGTCTGCCAGGAGGGGTCGATCGATAGAATCTTGGGGCTCGATCGATCGAAGCTCTGGGCTCGATCGATCGAAGCTCTGGGCTCGATCGATCGATCAAGCAGGTCTGGGAAAAATTCTGCAGAATGCAGTTACGGGTTTCATCACCAAAATTACACCAAATCCATATTTTCAAGTTTCAATCGTCCCAGAATTATCATACTAACCTTATAGCAATATACCAGATGATTCTAACGTAAGGCATGTACATATTCATCATTTAAACAAGGGTTTTCAACCTAAAATTATCTCCAATTATCAAGAACCCTAGAATTTTCTTAAACAGTTTTCTAACAAATTTTTCTCCAGAATTTCTTTATTATGATCATCAAAATTTCGTGGTTTATTTCCTCTACATGGCAAGGGTTCCAGAATTTCATATAAATCATTTCTACATGCATTTTCCTAACACAAATTGGGTGTTCTTCCACATTTATCATCTCTAATCAATCCTAAACCAATATGAAGATTGCATTAACGAAAATATGCAAGTTAAACACTTGCCTGGGGGTTTTGGTATTCTGATTCACGGCTGATTTTGGTATGGTTGCGTTCCTCGTCTCGCGATCTACGCGGTGGTGGTGGCGGCGGTGCAAACCGGTGGCTTCTTGGCCTTGAATTGCCTTGGAGCTCTCTTCTCTCTTCTCCAATGGCCGTCACTTGATTTCTGGATATTCTAACCCTAAAAGCTAACCTAAATGGCTGATATAGGTTGCTAAATTTCGTGGGTTTAATTACCCAATTATGTAAAATGACTAAAATGCCCTCCCGGGGTACTAATTAGGCCTAAAAATACCCCGAGACCCAAACTACACCCCCGGGTACACTTTTCTGACTATCTCGACCCTACCGGACGCGTTGGCGCACTCAAAACGACCATACGGACAACTTATAAGATATTCACTTTTTATTTAACCAAATTAGTCCCGACGTGACACGAGCACGTTCCGACTTAAATTTCCGAAATCGTCATTTAATTCACTCATGACATTCAATATAACCAATATAATATATTACTTTGCTCATTAGTAATATTCAACCAATTTCCCGTAATTACTAACTCTCGTCACGTTAATAATTATAACATAATTAATTTCCGAATTTTTATTAAATAAATCATTCACATTAAATTTTATAAATCCCCAAATTAATATAGCATAAAAATACGGGGTATTACATACTTCCCCCCTAATAACGGAATTTCGTCCCGAAATTCGGAAAATAAGGCATACCTGGTAAAAACAACTCTGGATATCTCTCGCGTATATCTGCCTCACGCTCCCAAGTGGATTCCTCCACATTATGATGCTCCCACTGGACTCGCACAAGTGGAACTATCTTCGACCTCAATCTCCTCTCACTATAGTCTAGAATAGACACTGGTCTCTCCTCGTAAGAGCTATCAGACTGTAAGTCTATCTCATCTAACGCAATGTGAGTATGGTCCATAGCATCCCGAAGATATCGTCTCAACGACGAGATGTGAAATACATCGTGGATGCGATGTAAATGTTCTGGCAATCCCAACATGTATGAAACCGGCCCAATCCTCTTGATGATGGGAAATGGTCACACGTACCTCGGAGCCAATTTCCCTTTCTTCCCGAACCTCATCACCCCCTTCATAGGAGATACACGCAATAACACTTGGTCTCCCACATTAAACTCTCGAAAGAACCGTTTCGCATCGGCGTAGCTCCTCTGCCTGTCCTGGGCTACCCGAACACGACTCCTGATTATCTCAATCCTCGCGGAGGTCTCTTGAATCACTACTGGTCCTAGCAACTTGTTGTCCCCCACCTCGAGCCAACAAGTTGGAGAATGGCAAGGCCTGCCATACAAAGCCTCAAATGGAGCCATGCCAATCGTAAACTAATAAGAGTTATTATAAGCGAACTCTACCAGTGGAAGGTGTGGCTCCCAACCTCCTCCAAAATTGAGAACACACATGCGTAGCATATCCTCTAACATCTGATTAGTACGTTCTGTATGTCCGTCTGTATGTGGGTGGTAAGCTGAACTCAACCTCAATTCAGTACCCATAGCCTCCTGAGAGCTTTCCCAAAAACGTGACACGAAAATCTTGTCCCTATCTGACACAATATTCAGGGGTACCCCGTGTAATCTGACAATCTCTGCGATGCACAACTGAGCATACTGACCCGTGGTATAATCTGTCCGCACCGGCAAAAAATGATCCACCTTGGTCAAACGATCTACAATCACCCAGATAGAATCGTGGCCCCGCTATGATGTAGGTAACCCTGTAATAAAATCCATGGAAATACTCTCCCACTTCCACGCGGGTACTTCCAATGGCTGAAGCAATCCTGACAGTTTCTGATGGTCCACCTTTACCAGCTGGCAGGTAGAACACTTGGATACGAACTCGGCGATGTCCTTCTTCATCCCACTCCACCAGTATTATCGCCTCATATCCTGGTACATCTTATCGCCTCCCGAATGTACTGCAAATCGGGACCCATGAGAATGAGTCATCACTGCATGACGTAATTCTGCTCCTTCTGGAATCATCAATCTCCCATTAAACCGCAAACCTCCATCAGAACTAACAGAATAGGACTCAGCACCCTCGGCTAGAAGTCGCACAATTTTCTCCTGGAAAAACGGGTCTGTAGTCTGTGCCTGTATCACCCTCGTAACAATCTCGGGTGTGACTGACATCACGGATATGAAAGATCGTGCCACTGCGTCCTGGTGACCCAATTCCTTCCACTTTGCTTTCCAGACGTCCGCTACATCGTCTACCGGTCTACGGCTCAACGCATCAGCAACTATGTTGGCCTTCCCTGGATGATACTGTATATCAAACTGGTAGTCCTTCACAAACTCTAGCCATCTGCGCTGACGCATATTCAGCTCTCGCTGAGTGAACAGGTACTGCAGTGACTTATGGTCTGTGAACAAACGGAATTTCTCCCCCAATAAATAGTGCCTCCATATCCTCAATGCAAAGACGACCGCTGCCAACTCTAGGTCGTGGGTGGGATAATTCTTCTCATGCGGCTTAAGCTTGCGGGAAGCAAAAGCTATAGCCTTCTCCTCCTGCTGGAGTACACCTCCAAGTCCCCATAAAGACGCATCGGTGTAAACCAGGTACTCCACACCCGGCTTCGGTAACGCAAGGACTGGCGCTGAAGTAAGCTTGTCTTTCAGCTCATCGAAAGACAATTGACAAGCGTCATCCCAAACATATGGTACCCCTTTGCGAGTCAGATTCGTCAATGGACCCGCTATTTTGGAGAATCCCCGAATGAATCTCCTATAGTAACCGGCTAACCCCAAGAAACTACGCACTTCCATAGGTGTCGTGGGTTGTCCCCACTCCCTCGTTGCTGACACTTTGCTCGGGTCAACTGCAATCCCCTGCTCAGAAAAAACATGGCCCAAGAACTGTACCTCTCGTAACCAGAATCCACACTTCTCGTACTTAGCATACAACTGATGCTCTCGTAGAGTTTGAAGAACCTGCCTCGAGTGCTCTGCATGCTCCTCCTCGGAGTGTGAATATATCAAGATGTCATCTATGAAGACGATGAAAACTGATCCAAGAACTCTCTGAATACTCGGTTCATCAAGTCCATGAAAACAGCTGGCGCATTTGTGAGTCTGAACAGCATCACCCTGAACTCATAGGACCCATATCTCGATAAGAAGGCAGTCTTTAAAACATCCTGCTCTCTAATACGTAACTGATGGTACCCCGACCTCAGATCTATATTCGAAAAGAAAGTTGCTCCCCTCAACTGGTCGAACAGATCATCGATTCGAGGCAACGGATACTTATTTCGTATCGTTACCTTATTCAGTTCCCGGTAGACTACACACAATCTCAGTGAACCATCTCTCTTCTTCACAAACAAGACTGGAGCGCCCCAAGGTGAGGTACTCCTACGAATGAAGCCCTGATCTAACAGCTGTTCTATCTGATCTCGTAGCTCGCGCATCTCTTCTGGAGCCATACGGCACGGTGCGCGTGCTATAGGTCTCGTATCTGGCAATAAATCTATAACAAAGTCTATCTCATGACTGGGCGGTAGGCCTGGTATCTCCTGAAACACATCGGAATACTCCCTGACAATAGGGGTCAAATCTAAGGGAATCACAACCTCCTTAGAGGTATCCTCCTCTATGTAATACAAATGAGCGGTCGAATTTCCCTCTGGGCGAGGCATCGCCACTACAAACATCTCTTGCCCCGACATGGCAAAAATAATGCTCCCACCGAAGCAATCAATCATGGCTCTATAAGCTGCGAGCCAATCCACACTAATAATCACATCATGCTCGTGCATGTCTAAGACTAACATGTCTGCAGGTAATACCAAGCTACCAATCTCTACCCCCACTTCCCGACATATAAAGAAAAGTAAACCATTCCCCAGCGGTGAGTCTACTCACATTACAGTGCTCTCAACGGTGGTTAATAACCCTAAGATTTTCACAAAATAGGTAGCTATAAAATAGTGCGTTGCCCCAATATTAAACAAAACTCGACTCATAGTAACATGGATAGAAAAACATACCCTCCATCGCGGGTGATGCCTACGGAGATACTGCCTGTGTGAAGTTATAGACACGTCCGCCCTGTAGATTTCTCTGCTGAACTGAGGCTGTTGGAAAGGGTGGCGGAGCTGGCTTCTGGGGTTTATTGTTAGCACATTCCTGTCGGGGGGTCCTATTCTTCTCTGGGCAATCCTGACGCCTATGGCCATTACTGCCACATTGGAAGCACCTCCCTCGAAACTGCTTCACTTTATTACGGTGTTGAGTAGTCTCGCCTTTCCCTTGGTCTTGCTGGCCTTGAAGGGAAATTTGCGGAAAAGCTATGTCAGGGCGGGGACAATCCATCTACTTGTGACCCGGTTGTACACATTTATAGCAGAGTTTTGAAATTCTTTGCTGGTCAGATTGTAGTTGATCCCCAGTCTGATTCGGGCAAGATTTACGTTTGTGATCGTCCATTCCACAACCGAAACACCTCTTGGTGATTTCATCCTGAACCTGACTTCTTTGGCCCTGACACTTTTGTCCCTGAACATAAATATCTTTACCTCTGAAACTGACTCGATCTTGATTGTTTTGTTGTCACAGATTTGGTGCCTTTGCACAATTCTCAACGTTAGTCACATGCATTTGGGTAACCTCTCTAGGTCTTTTGACTCCTTTAAGTTGTAGGATGTGTTCTTGGTATTGTAGTATTGCAGTGGTAACTGGTTGTGCCACAATACCCGCTAACTCGGCGGTTGATATTCTCCCTGGGGATACCTGAGGTGTGAGTCGATCTTGCTCGTTGACTCCCTTAACTGTCTTAGCTAGTTCTTCTTGACGATCCATCTGAAAATTCAAGTAAATTTGGATGAGTTCATCATTCAAATAAACAAATCGCAGAAGTACGAAATTCCAAAGTATAGAGATAGACACAACATTCCTAGTATTAGGGCTCTATATCAAAGAAAGCAACGCTGAAACATAATAGGCCGCACAGATCCTAAAGGACTCTAGAACCTGATGCTCTAATACCACCTGTGACACCCCGCCTAATTAAATACCGGGCTATCACTCCTTTATTAAATTAAATCAAGGTAAACAGTTGGTTCATTCTCAGCATCACAGTCGATAAAAATAAATTTTTCCAATTTAACACCCTAAATAATTAAGCTAAGTGTCAAAACCATTTTCATACATACTTTCCAAATTTTAATTAAAGAAAAAGTTTTATTTATTTAAAAACAACATTTCTACAATTAAGAATCACACCACAATAAACTAAATAATATAATACATTCGTCAATCGAATGTCAACATATGAAAACTAAAGTCACAAATCCAAACTGAATAAATCCCATAGAACAATACTGGAAACAACTGAAATATAAATGTCCCAATAACAATGAAATAATGAAAAGGGCGACACATGCCCAATAAATGAGAATGCTAGAAGTGGAGTCAATAAAGGAAGCCGTCTACGCAAGTGACCTGCAACTCCCACCTAAGCTGCAGCACGTTCCTCTCAAGGGATCCTAAGCAAGACGCCCTTGTGGATGGGCACCTGAAATATATACATATATATACAAGAGAGAGAGAAAAGAAGAAACGGGTCAGAGCCCGAAAGTGTGTTTGATTTTAAAATACGTTTAGCAAGTATTTAAAATGATACAGGCCAATGCAACAACATATTAGTGCGTCACTCTCTTGATAAATACTCACCTCTCTTCTAATGTGCACACCTATCACACTAACCTTCCCAACAGTTTTTTTTATCAAATATCTCACTAGTCTTTCTAAATGATTTATCTCATCTTAGATTACTCGTAAGATTTACAATTCACGATTCCATTTTTAAAAAGGATGTTCCAATCATCAACCAAAGTTCTCCATTTTTAACTTTATAAAATAAATAAAGTTTTCCAGTGACATGTTATACTTTCTCAAAATAAGTATTCATAATTTATAGTCCAGAATTATTTCTCACTTACTACGTTACAACAACAGTTTAAATTCCCCAATTCAGATATATATATTAAGCACTCGTATAATATATACATATCCTAACAGCACCAACCTACAAACTATGGTGCGGGCATACTCTGCTATCCAATCCCCGTATCGCTCATACTAAGGGGTATACAAGTTCGGAATCACTCTCGAACTGTAATAACATATATACACAAAACAAGATTGAGGCGAAGCATAGATTCCAAGTCTCTAAGAGGTCAGTACATACCCTCACGTCTCTTAGGACCGTCTGAACTATCGGTCCGATAGCCTGTACCAAGGATATCTATCTTCTAGGGTACAAGTCAATATCCCGGATAAAGGTCCCATCGAGATAAGACTGTCCCAGCGCGGTAACCTCAGGGATAGAAAGTAGCGCGGGTACATTTTTTTTTCACACGTATATGATATATGAATACACAACCACATAAATATACTACTTATCATTATATCAATATAGGTTTCTCTCATCACCCATAATTACGATATTTATCCTTAATTTACGCATTGTTAGTATTTCGTATAAGGTTTCATCCCTAACCTGAACTCGAAGGGTTTTCTCACTTATTACATGACACTCGTGGACTATCTCCTCGCAAATCTGAAATTCAGTAAGTGTCTTTGTTTGGTTCCAACGTAACTCTCTTACGCACCTCACCCCTTTAAATTTATAAATTTACAAACCCTAAAGTAGATATCCCATACATACCATTCTCGTTGAAGATTAAAGGTCCCAACATTCATTCATAAGCCCTACTGGTCCTCAATGTCTCCCAAATCATTTTATCAAGATTGCCCAAGAATTTTATCACGACAATTTGAATTTAACTCATTTAAAAAGGGAATTAGGAGTCTTCCAGGAGGGGTCGATTGATCGAAGCTTGGGGCTTGATCGATCGAGCCTTCGATCGATCGAAGCTCTGGGCTCGATCGATCGATCAAGCAGGTCTGGGAAAAATTCTGCAGAATGCAGTTACGGGTTTCATCACCAAAATTACACCAAATCCATATTTTCAAGTTTCAATCGTCCCAGAATTCTAATACTAACCTTATAGCAATATACCAGATGATTCTAACGTAAGGCATGTACATATTCATCATATAAACAAGGGTTTTCAACCTAGAATTATCTCCAATTATCAAGAACCCTAGAATTTTCTTAAACAATTTTCTAACAAATTTTTCTCCAGAATTTCTTTATTATGATCATCAAAATTTCGTGGTTTATTTCCTCTACATGGTAAGGGTTCCAGAATTTCATATAAATCATTTCTACATGCATTTTCCTAACATAAATTGGGTGTTCTTCCATATTTATCATCTCTAATCAATCCTAAACCAATATGAAGATTGCATTAATGAAAATACGCAAGTTAAACACTTGCCTGGGGGTTTGGGTATTCTGATTCACGGCTGATTTTGGTATGGCTGCATTCCTCGTCTCGCAATCTATGCGGTGGTGGTGGCGGCGGTGCAAACCGGTGGCTTCTTGGCCTTGAATTGCCTTGGAGCTCTCTCCTCTCTTCTCCAATGGCCATCACTTGATTTCTGGATATTCTAACCCTAAAAGCTAACCTAAATGGCTGATATAGGTTGCTAAATTTCGTGGGTTTAATTACCCAATTATGTAAAATGACTAAAATGCCCTCCCGGGGTACTAATTAGGCCTAAAAATGCCCCGAGACCCAAACTACACCCCCGGGTATACTTTTCTGACTATCTCGACCCTACCGGACGTGTTGGCGCACTCAAAATGACCATACGGACAACTTATAAAATATTCACTTTTTATTTAACCAAATTAGTCCCGACGTGACACGAGCACGTTCCGACTTAAATTTCTGAAATCGTCATTTAATTCACTCATGACATTCAATATAACCAATATAATATATTACTTTGCTCATTAGTAATATTCAACCAATTTCCCATAATTACTAACTCTCGTCACGTTAATAATTATAACATAATTAATTTCTGGATTTTTATTAAATAAATCATTCACATTAAATTTTATAAATCCCCAAATTAATATAGCATAAAAATACGGGGTATTACAGTTTGAAAGTAGATAACATTTACTTTTGTATATCACTACATTCTACCATGTGCTGGTGGCGCTATATATTCTTCTTCCAATGACATGCCTCAACTACATTAGAGCTACCCTAAAACTCGGGCGTGGGGCCCTTTTAAAACGTCTCGCTGACTCACTCCTAAGTAGATGGACCCGACTGGTCCCGGATCACATATGCAACTGGAGGAGGCTGTTGTTGGCGCTGTGGGTAGTGAACAACCATAGCTGTCATAACTGGATTGATCACCTGGGCCAGTATTTCAGCCAACTTTGTAGTTGAGATCATCTCCAGTGGTTTCTATGGCGGTGGTACCTATGGCTCTTAGTGAGCCTCTCTCATCTCATCCTTGGTGACAACCCTCACTGCTCGATCTTTCCTCGGTGGCCTATGAAAACAAATCGAATTGTTTAAGTACACAATTTATAGAAAATTTAATCGCAGAAGCATGATTTCTCATACACGTAAAGATAAAAGCAGCAATCCTAATAATAGGGATCTATATCAAAAGAACGATACCCACAAATCGTAATAAGCCATACAGGTCTTATGGACACTATAACCTGATGCTTTGATACCATTTGTGACATCTCGCCTAGGAGGTTTCCCATTTGGTTCATTTTCAATATCGCTGTCAAATTTTTTTTAATTACTAACCACCTATTAGTTAATAAGGCTGGTGCCAAAAATTTTTATCTTTCATTAAAAAATTTAATATAAAATGCTGAAAACTAACTTAAGACATTCACACAATTAATATAGTCTCACCATCATAATGAAATAAATAAATAAATAAATATTGTCTTACCGAATAAACCATCGGCTAAAAAATCAAATCGAAATCCAAATACTATATCCAACAAATAGAAAATAAATCCCGCTATAAGTCTGATATGAATAAATGAAATAAATGAAGTCTGAAAGGGGACAACATTCCCAATTGAAGTACTGAAATAAAATCCTACAACAGGAATGATATGTAGAAGCATCTACTCAAGTCCTGCAAGCCTCCACAGCGATGTAGCAAATCGTCCCTAGAATAGATCGTCAATTCCAACGTCCCTGTGATCGGACACCTAAAAGGTTTAGGAAAATATTTCTAGTAAGGGTTAGAACCTAATACATTTTGAAAATATTTTTCAAGTATTTATCACAATTTAAAATCAGTTATTGATTACACATGCTAGGTTCACGCACACTATCTTGAGTTTCCTCACCCCTCAACTATCGTGCATGCCTAACGTTTTCTACTTAGCCTACCTAGCCATACTACCCAAGCTAACTAGACGACACCTATTCCTCATACCACCCATACAATATGCTATGTGAATTAACACCTCTCATATGTTATTGATTACACAAGTAATATTCCCCATATCTTACGACTCATGCATTTAATTAAGTTTCACTACTTAAGTCATGATTTATATACACATTATCAATTTGTCTACTATTACACATAAGTAGAATTATTCAAATGGTTATATATATTTATCTCACTAAGATATATAATTACGGTGTCTCTCAAAAGGACCACCGCACAAAAATGCAAACTTTGCTATCAGTCCATGTACCTCGTTTACTAAAATAAGGACTATTGGTTAGGCATGTCTCCTCGAACCCAAAAATCAAATAACAAGCTGTAAGAGTGTAGTCCCCTTGTAGCCTGGGAGTATGGTAATACTAATTGAGGTGTAACCCCTATAGTTATAGTGATAAATGATAACTAAATAACTCTTTAATAAACACAAGTAAAACGACAATATTATATATGATTAACACTCGGATTGAACTCACATTACTCTCGTTTATGACCCAAAATAATAATAAAATGAACTCAGAAGTAACTCGTTTAAAGGGAGAGAGAAGTAAGCACCCTAGATACACCTTGACAGGCACCTAATAAACCAAAAACCTTTGAAATATATCTGGTCAACTATTAAAAGCTTCGAAATAAATGGAAATGGTGGGTGAGCAAGAACTCTAGTTTGAAATAACTTGTCTCTAATCTTTATTCACTCTCTAGAAATAACCTTTCGAAAGTTGTTAGGAGGTTCCCCGACCAACTTTATTGTTTGGAATTCCCACATGCATAACACTTATGCCGATGTTCTTACCAATATTGGTCTCCATTCGGTAAAGTGGTTTGGTAATTTCATCCTCTCCAGACACAATGCTGCACTCCAAGTTCTGGTCTCTCACTGAAACATTACCACCCATACTTTCATTGCTGCTTGGGGTGAGTTCACCATCACGTTGGAGGAAATTTGTGAACTATTAAGGGCTTGATCCCACATGTGCCATGCCTTATTCTGGCAAGGCACTAGGCACTGAAGAAGCTATAGATCGAACAGAGGTGATCAAATTTATTAAAGTTTCACTGGGTCATCCAACAAAGACACTTTTACTCCTCTCATCAATTACTTCTTTCGAGATCACTCTAAGAAAGATGGTTCTTTTTCTACTGGTAATGGGAAAGGTACATATATAAAATTTCCAACTTACATTCTTGTCAATCTTTCTCATTTTGTGATGCCTCAAAAATCGAATGACCAACCCAGGAGGGACCTTATAATCATATTCGTTTGTTTGGACAGGGGGCAAGCTTCCTCTAGCAGCTATGGATTTAGGGTACCTCTACACTTGGCTGGACAGGACCCACCTAGACATGGAAAGTCCCCTTGGCCCTTATAACCTAGCCAATTTGGCCAAAACCATACTTCTTATGGGCTTCCTCTAGAATCATTTACCTACTATATCGATCAACTCCATTTGTCCTCCCTCTAGTGAATCCATCAGGCCCCTTCGCTTGTATTGTTATCATAATAAATAGAGTCATAAGACATACAACCCGTCTTCAAAAAACTCGAAAGTTTTGTTTTGGGGCCATAAGGTAAAGAAGTTTTCCTCGACACTTAGGATTTTTTCAACACGGGTCAAAGGTCTTCCAACCTAATACTTTGAACCTCGCCACTGAAAACCCTTCACTAGGTTTGGTCCTTTTATTCTCCTTCGGGTACTTACCTTCTTACATCGAGTGGGGATATACCTTTGAGACCTACAAACCCAACGGAAGCAGCTGCGAGATTGTCTTTGACCAAGGGGCCCCTAGACCAGTTTTTCTATTATCCTACCCCAAGGTCACCATTATTGAGGCATTATCTTTCTATACTTCTACTGGTGCTTGAGAGGCCATCTCAATAATGGATGGGCCAGCCACCATCCCCAGTATTACAAGACAGGGGGATGTGACTTCATTATTTACAATAACGTATTGGCCAATGCAGCTGGCTAATATTTCTAAGTTTGTTCAAGGTTCCCCGGTATATCCACCAGTTTTCTCATTCTCTGCTTTTGAATTAGGTCTTAAAGGAAATTATGTTCTTGGCATGGAGTTCCCTCTAAGCACCATTCCCAAAGATTCCCCTAGTGAGTTGCCTCCTTATTGCCCCATGATCCCTACTGCCACACCCATGGATAAGAAAGATCCAATGCCCAAACAGACATTTGAAGGTGCCTCTAGTGATGTGCCTCCTAGCGAGGGGGCATTAAAACCTACTGCTAAAATGCCAGAACTTCTAAGAGTGGGTATTCTTCAAAATCAAAACCTTTGACCAAGTCCCAAGATCCCTTAGATGTTCCATCTTCCACCAAAATATCTGAGGAAATACGATTGAAAAGCTAGGCAGAGATGTAATGATTACAATAGGTGTTTTGATAAACCACAACCCCCATTCCTCATCCTGAAGTATTTCCTATAGTCTTAGTTAATCCCACTGAGGGGGTCCCATTGAAGAGTAAAAGTTCTAGACTCTCCTCCACTATTTTTGTTTCTGGGGATAAGAAGAAAACATTGGGTACAAAATCCCATAAAAAGCGTGCCTACGAGGTGCCACCACTATATGTTACCCCTACTCCCATGGATTATCTTCCCCATCTATCATTGAGTCTATCACCCTGGAAGATAGTCCTGACGGTGAGGCAGGTCAAACTGAAAGGGCTTAGCTAGTTCCTTCACCTATTGCTTCACAGATGGTCATATCATCCCATTCTTCTCCTGAGAAAGAGGTTTGTTTTTTATTTCCACACTTAGCCATTTTCAGTATGATGTGAGGTTGTGTATTTTTTTACACCTAGAAACTTTATGGAGGATATAAAGAAGAAAGGCCAAGCCCTCCTGTAATCCCCTTCGTGGGAGGATACTTTGTCAACACCCCAACCAATGCATCTCCTCCCCGTTCTCCTATGTACGGGTTGGCCTATTATCATCGTTCTACCTACAGGTGTGCAGATGAGGTTGCTAGGAGGGTTATAATTTCTGGAAAAACTGTTGGAGCTTCTTCGTTGCTAGAGGAATATATGTTATCTTCATCTTGGCCATCTACCGCTACCATGGTTCCTTTGGATGTTGTTCCAGTTATTTCTAGCCCTCCATAGGTACTAATCATAAGATCACTTACCTCTCTTTTTCTTCATTTTATTTTTCTACTAAGTATTTTCTTTGACTTTTAGGTTGTAATTGCCCCTGATCTGGCCATTTCTCTCATTGGGTCAATTTCGCAGTGTAATACCCCGTAATTTTATTGATTTTTATTTATTGGGTTAATTGAATTAAATGAGAATTAATTGGAAATTAATCCGGATATAAATACTAATGAGATGTGAGTTGTTATTTGATTGTGATGATAAATATGGTATTGAAGATATTTAAATTGTCAAGAGGTAGAAATACGATAATTTGGGAAATTCAATTGGAATGCACTAGTCAGTCGCGTCGGTAATGAATTTATTTAAATTAAAAAGTAAATTATATTTTTATCAACCGAATGATCATTTTGAGTGCGCCAACGTGTCCGGAAGGGTCCAAATAGTCAGAAAATACTATCCAGGGGTTTTGTTTGGGTCCCGGGGCATTTTTAGGCCAAACCGGCTACCTAGAGGGGTATTTTGGTAATTTTAAAAATTAGGGAATTAAAACCCACAAAAATTAAAGTTAATATTTATTATATTAAAGGGTCCACTAAGGCCATCACCAGCCAAAAAGCATTAGAAGTGGGCTACGGGAGTTAGAGAGGAGTTACCATAGGGTTTCAAACCAAAAACACTCACCACCATCAAATTGGAAAGGATTTGTGACCCGAAAAAGAAGAGAATCAACCTTGAATCATCGACGACACATCTGAAGAACAAATCTGAGGCAAGTGATTTGATATTTTTAAGTGCATTGAATATTTCTTCCATGTTTAGTGTAAGAACTATCTTGTCTTGAAAGTTTTGAGGAAAACTAATGAAATTTGTTGGAGAAACTCTAAATTTGGGATAGGATTTGCATGTAGAATGACTAAGGACGAATTTAGTATTCGAAGACTTAAATATCTTGATTTAAAATGGATTTATGATGAGTAATTAGGCATGAAAAAATTATGGGTTCATGTTCATAGGGTGGGTTTGGGAGTAATATTGGGGGATTAATGATAATTACATGTTGATGAGGAGGATTTGACCCCAAAAATATGTTAAGAAATGACCTAAGAGGATTCAGTGATGTTTAAGAATATTAAAATGTAATTTGGATGGTCTTAGGGTGGATTTAGAGAAGAGAAGAATGAAGAAAAATGAATTTGGAGATTTCTGGGCGCAGTCTGCCATCTCATTAGAAGACCTGCCCAGGACGTTCGAACGAGCTTCTAACGAGATGACAGTACCCCTTCTAACGAATTGGTAGTTCATTCGAAGCCATTCGTTCGAACGAGAATTCTAACGTGTTGAAAAAATGCCTTTTTAGGCCTGGTTTTATTTCAAACTTCCAGTAGACTTATTTTAATCGAGTGTTAACCTTCCCTTGTTGACTAGTGAGTATAGTTGGGAGATTGGAGTACATTGAGGATTAAAACGTAGAATTTTTTATTAAACAGGATATCTATGGGTTAGGAAATAAGTACTTGAATTTGTGACGCGAGAAGAGTTAATTAACAAACGATGTATATTATTCGGGGACTTGTAAGTGGGCTACATTAATGACGGTATAGGAATGTAAAATGTACCTCTATTGATATTATAAGATATCTAAGATGTGTGTATGCTTGGTATATGTAGTTATTTGTGTATAACATACCTACCATACTTTCTATCACGGGAGGTCGGCGTTCGATTAGGGTCATCTAATCTTTATGTGCCTACGGGGGGATTTAGATTGGTACCTCGAGGACATAGGTCAGGGAATGACTTTTTGAGAAGCTAATAAGTTTGCTGATCATGGGGGCGTAGGTATGTGCGTGACCCATGTGATGTGAACTATGTTCGCCTCCATTATGTGTGATTGTTGTTTATTGAAAATGATTCCTGAGAGATTCAAAATACGTGGTCCTTATGTACGTGATGTACCGGGATTGGATAGCAGAGTATGTGTGCACCGTAGCTTAGTCTCGGGGTGCTAGTATTGTATATTTATGATGAGAATAATATACTGCTAATTGAAAGGAATTGTCATGAGTAAATGTAAGTGTGAATAACAACAACATTTTAGTAGAGTTAAAAATGGAAAATATCTAGTGATTAGCATGACTAATATGGGAATTAAGAAAGAAAGTAAAACTCTCTGTTTGAATTAAGATGTCAGGAATTAAATCGTGTGTAATATAGAAATGTTAGATTGTTTATTGGACTAGTTAGATATGGGAATAACTAGAATGGGTACAGGTACGATAGGAGTGCACGATTAGTTGAGAGGTGAGGAACTCATGTGAGTGCACGCACTATCATGTACTTTATATTCACTATTTAATTATATTAAACACTTGCTGTATTTTAAACTGTTTTTTTCACAATCGGGCTCTGACCCGTTTGTTTTCAAATCTATTTTTGTAAAAACCTTTTTAGGTGCCCAGTCACAAGGACACCAAACATAGGAGTTCTATTCCCGCGACGTGCTGTAGCCGCTATGGAAGTTACATGACCTCGATAGTAGACACCTCCACTTTATATCTTCACTCTACTTCAGATTCACTTATCTATAGGGCATGTCGCCTCTTTCCTTTCAGAGACATCTTATTTACTCAGTTTTTATTTTATATTTTGGGTTGTAATTAAATTAATGATTCAGGCTTGTATTTGTTTATTTCAGCATTCGGATTTTTGTGAGGTGTACTCCTCCAGATTCAGTTTATTACATCGTTATCTTATGGTGACTGTGATGTGGTTGTGGTATCAGAAATTCATAATTTAATTTGGTTGTATGTAAATAAGATTCTATTAAAATTGACAACTCACTTTTTAAATATTAGGTGGCTAGTAATAGTTAAAATTTTCGACAGTGATGCTACGAACTGAACCAACTTGACATTTTGAATTAATTTGTGTAATGGAGTAGCTGCTCGGTATTTAATTAGTCGGGGTGTTACAGGTGGTATCAGAGCATCAGGTTCTAGTGTCCTTAGGATCTGTACGGCTTGTTATGTTTCCGCTGAGCTTTCTTTGATGTAGAGCCCTATATTTTAGGATTGTTGTATTCTTTTGTGTATGTTTCACTCTTGAGCTATTTTGAGATAATAACTGCAAAATTATAAGACTTTACCCTCTTTTCAGATGCCTCCACGATGTGCACAATGAGTTCCCAGGGATGCTCAACCCGAGCCACATCCTGCACCAGTTCAGGGATCCTTGAATGCCGCAGAGGTTGCAGCTATTGTAGGCCAAGCGGTAAATGCCGCCCTCGCAGTTGTGCAGCAGGCACCACCCCAGGCGCTGACAGTGGCACCAGTACATGCTCATGCATTCCCGTCTTCTTGGGAACGTGTTCATGATGATTTTCAGAAAGCACACCCTCTGGAGTTTGCAGGTAGCTCTAATGTCGTTGTGTCCAACTAGTGGAAGAAGAACATCCAAAGACATTTGAAGATGTATGAGTGAACGGAGGTACAAAAACAAATACTGTCTACTTTTAAGCTAGTAGGATCAGCGTTACAGTGGTGGGAGTCCATTACCACCCCTGAGGAGAGAGATGTCCTTTCTATACAGGAGTTTTGGGTGTGGTTCGACCGCAAGTATTTTCCATCAGCCGTTCACACCGAAATGAGGAGGAGGTTAATGAATCTCAAGCAGGAGGGGAATACCGTGGCCGAGTATGAGGATGAGTTCACTAATCCCTTGAACATCATTCCTGATGATATTCCAACCGAGGAGAAGAAGATTCAGAAGTTCATGGATGGGTTGACTTGGAGGATCTGTCAGCACTTGTTAGGTAATCTCTCGTTGGCCACTTATTCTGATGTGGTTAACGCAACACTGCTTCACTCCCAGGACCACCGCTTTCACATGTCAGAGAGTAAGCTGTCAGGAGAGTCCAGCCATCAAGGAAGGACGGGGGGAAATGGTGCCAGCGGGGCATAATCTGCTCAGGGTCAGCATAGGCAGGGAGATCAGAGTTCCTAGCAAGGAGATTTTAAGAGGTTCAGATCTGAGGGTTTTAAAAATGGTCAGGGAGGTTTTCATCAGGGCCAACAGGGTCAGCACGACCAGCAGGGCCAACAGCAGCAGTTTCATCAGGGCCAGCATGGCCAGGGGAGGAATGGCAACGGCCACCAGGGCCGTGGGCAGCAGGGTCAGAGAGGGTGGAACTTTCTGGGGAAATGCTTCATTTGTGGCAAGATTGTCCACAAGCTCCAGGAGTGTCTTGATAGGGGTCAGCCCCCTTAGCAGCAGCAGCAAGGTGCTCGACATGAGCCCCAGAGACCTATGTTTCCCGCCGCCCTCCCAACAGCACCACAGATGCCATCTTTGCCACCCATCCCAGCAGTCCCTGTTCAGCAGGGATAGCTACAGTACGGGCGAGTTTATCAACTCCAGCATGCCGCAGTCCCACAGGATCCACCTGCTATTGGGGATATGTTCTCTATTCAGGGGACTATGGGGCGTATTTTATTTGATACGGGGGGCCACACATTATTTCATTGCCACGAGATTTGCATGCACTTTGGGGTTGTTAGACACTACGGAGAGCACGATTACTTGCGTAGATTCATCATTGAGTAGAGGTTCCGTGATTTCCCTTATTTGTAGAGGTATGGGTATATAGATAGGGAGATTTACTTTATCCACTGATATGTTAGTATTAAAGATGACTGAGTACGATGTGATTGTTTGTATGGATTGTCTAGTTGCGTACCGAGCCATGATTAATTATTTCAGTAGGAGTATCATTTTTTCCATTCCCAGACAGGAGATGTTTTTAGTGGTGATGCCTCGCCCTGAGGGAGGATCGTCCACTCACTTGTACTATATAGAGGAAAAGACCTATAAGGAAGTGGTGATACCACTTGATTCGATTCCCGTTGTTGGTGAGTTTGCTGATGTATTTTAGGATATACCTGGACTACCTCCCAGTAGAGAGATAGATTTTGTTGTCGATTTGACACCGAGCACTCGGCCAATTGCTCGCGCACCATACCGTATGGCTCCAGCGGAAATGAGAGAGCTAAGGGATCAGATAGAGCAGTTGTTGGGTCAGGGGTTTATCCGAAGGAGTACTTCATCGTGGGGTGCCCTGTGTTGTTCGTAAAGAAGAGGGATGGATCGTTGAGATTGTGTGTTGATTACCGGGAGTTGAATAAAGTCACGATACGGAATAAGTATCTGTTGCCCCGAATCGATGACTTATTCGACCAGCTGAGAGGAGCTTCCTTCTTCTCAAAGATTGATTTGCGATCGGGATACCATCAGTTGCGTATCAGGGAATAGGATGTCTCGAAGACTGCTTTCTTGATGACATATGGTTACTACGAGTTTCGGGTTATGCCTTTTGACTTGACCAATGCTCCAGCCGTGTTTATGGACTTGATGAATAGGGTGTTCAGAGAGTTCCTGGACCAGTTCGGCATTGTCTTTATTGATGACATTATGGTTTACTCCCAGACAGAAGAGGAGCACACCGAGCATTTGAGTCAGGTTTTACAGACGTTGCATAAGAACGAACTATATGCAAAGTATGAGAAGTGTGGGTTTTGGCTAAAGGAGGTGCAGTTTTTGGGGCAAATCATTTCAGACCGGGGGATATCTGTTGATCCGGGGAAGGTATCCGCGGTGAGGGAGTGGGGACAGCCCACGACACCGACTGAGATCTGTAGTTTCTTGGGCCTAGCACGATACTACAAGAGGTTTATTCGGGGTTTCTCAAAGATAGCGGGTCCTTTGACAAATAAAGGTGTGCCATTTATTTGGAGCGATTCCTGTCAGTTGGCATTCGATGAGTTGAAGGACAAGTTGACCTCAGCACTTGTGTTGGCATTTCCCAGACCGGGAGTTGAGTATCTAGTCTACACCGATGCGTCCTTACAAGGACTTGGAGGTGTGATGCAACAGGAAAGTCAGGCCATAGCTTATGCTTCTCGTAAGCTTAAGCCTCACGAGAAGAATTACCCCACTCATGACTTGGAGTTAGCGGCAGTCGTATTCACTCTTTGGATTTGGAGACACTATCTCCTGGGGGAGAAATTTCGATTGTTCATAGACCACAAGTCCCTATAATACCTTTTCACGCAGAAGGAACTGAATATGCGTCAACGTCGGTGGCTTGAGTTTGTGAAGGATTATCAGTTTGATATCTAATATAACCCAGGGAAGGCTAATGTGGTAGAAGACGCGTTGAGCCGTAGGCCAGTAAAATGAGGTGGCCGATGTGTGGAAAGCTAAGTGGAAGGAGTTGGGACACCAGGATGCAGTGGCCCGATCGTTCATGTCTGTGATGACTATTACACCTCAGATTGTTACGAGAGTAGTAAAAGCCCAGACAAATGACTCGTTCTGTCAGGAACAGATAGTTCGGTTACTAGCAGAGGGAGCCGAGTCCTATACCGTTACTTCAAACGGGGGATTATGCTTCAATGGAAGACTGGTCGTTCCGAAAGGGGAAGACTTGCGGCATGAAGTAATAACAGATTCGCACGGCTCACGGTTCGCGGTACACCCTGGTGGGGATAAGATGTACCAAGACATGAGATGACAGTACTGGTGGAGCGGGATGAAAATAGATATCACCGTGTTCATTTCTAAATGCTCCACTTGTCATCTAGTAAAGGTGGATCATCCGAAATCGGCAGGACTTCAACAGCCGTTAGAGGTCCTGATGTGGATATGGGAGAGCATATCCATGGACTTTATCACGGGATTACCTACGTCACAGAGGGGTCACGACTCCATATGGGTAATTATGGATAGGTTGACATAAGTTGCTCATTTTCTACCCATGAGGACAGACTACACTACGGGAGAGTATGCCCAGATTTTTATTACGGAGATAGTGAGACTTCATGGGGTGCCTCTAAATATCGTGTCTGACCGAGACAAGATATTTATTTCACGATTTTGGGAGAGTTTCCAGGAGGCAATGGGTATGGAGTTGCGACTGAGTACGGCGTACCACCTGCAGACCGATGGGCAAACAGAATGGACAAATCAGATGTTGGAGGACATGTTGCGTTTGTGCATCCTATATTTCAGAGGTGGTTGGGAGCAGTACCTTCCACTGGTGGAGTTTGCTTATAATAACTCCTACCAGTTCACCATTGGCATGGCTCCATTTGAGGCGTTGTATGGTAAACCTTGTCGTTCCCTAGCATGTTGGTTAGAGGTGGGGGATAACAAACTCCTTGGGCCGAAAGTGATTCAGTACACTTTGGCAAGGATAGAGATGATACGGAGCCGTATTCGGGTAGCTCAGGACCGGCAGAAGAGCTATGCAGATGCCAAGAGATTCTTTAGAGAATTCAAGGTGGGGGACCAAGTGTTACTCAGAGTATCTCCCATGAAGGGGATCATGCGTTTTGGGAAGAAAGGAAAACTGGCACCAAGATACGTGGGGCCATTTCCTATCATCGAGAGGATTGGGCCAGTTGCGTATAGAATCGGGTTACCGGAGAACTTGCATATGATTCATGATGTGTTCCATATTTCCTCGCTAAAGAAATATCTTAGGGACGATTTGGCCCATACTCACATTTCTTTAGAGGACATCGATCTTCAACCTGATAGTTCCTACGAGGAGGGGCCGATTGCTATTCTGGACCACAGCGAGAGGAAACTGAGGTCGAAAATAGTATCGTTAGTACGTGTTCAGTGGAGGAATCATAATGCCGAGGAGTCCACATGGGAGCGCGAGGATGAGATGCGCGAGCATTATCCAGAGTTATTCTTACCAGGTACTCTTTAGTTCCGAATTTCGGGACAAAATTCTGTTGATAGGGGGGAAGTATGTAATACCCCGTAATTTTATTGATTTTTATTTATTGGGTTAATTGAATTAAATGAGAATTAATTGGAAATTAATCCGGATATAAATACTAATGAGATGTGAGTTGGTATTTGATTGTGATGATAAATATGGTATTGAAGATATTTAAATTGTCAAGAGGCAGAAATACCATAATTTGGGAAATTTAATTGGAACACACGTGTCAGTCGCGTCAGGAATGAATTTATTTAAATTAAAAAGTAAATTATATTTTTATCAATCGAATGATCATTTTGAGTGCGCCAACATGTCCGGAAGGGTCGAAATAGTCAGAAAATACTAGCCGGGGGTTTAGTTTGGGTCCCGGGGCATTTTTAGGCCAAACCGGCCACCTAGAGGGGTATTTTGGTAATTTTAAAAATTAGGGAAGTAAAACCCACGAAAATTAAAGTTAATATTTATTATATTAAAGGGGCCACTAAGGCCATTACTAGCCAAAAAGGATTAGAAGTTGCCTACGTGAGTTAGAGAGGAGTTACCATAGGGTTTCAAACCAAAAACACTCACCACCATCAAATTGGAAAGGATTTGTGACCGGAAAAAGAAGAGAATCAACCTTGAATCATCGACGACACATATGATGAACAAATCTGAGGCAAGTGATTTGATATTTTTAAGTTCATTGAATATTTCTTCCATATTTAGTGTAAGAACTATCTTGTCTTGAAAGTTTTGAGGAAAACTAATGAAATTTGTTGGAGAAACTCTAAATTTGGGATAGGATTTGCATGTAGAATGACTATGGACGAATGTAGTATTCGAAGACTTAAATATGTTGATTTAATATGGATTTATGATGAGTAATTAGGCATGAAAAAATTATGGGTTCATGTTCATAGGGTGGGTTTGGGAGTAATATTGGGGGATTAATGATAATTACATGTTGATGAGGAGGATTTGACCCCAAAAATATGTTAAGAAACGACCTAAGAGGATTTAGTGAAGTTTAAGAATATTAAAATGTAATTTGGATGGTCTTAGGGTGGATTTAGAGAAGAGAAGAATGAAGAAAAATGAATTTGGAGATTTTTGGGCGCAGTCTGCCATCTCGTTAGAAGACTTGCCCAGGTCGTTCGAATGACCTCGTTCGAACGAGCTTCTAACGAGATGACAGTACCCCTTCTAACGAGTTGGTAGTTCATTCGAAGCCATTCGTTCGAACGACATCATTCGAATGACTTCGTTCAAACGATAATTCTAACGAGTTGACCTGGTTTCGTTTCGAACTTCCAGTAGACTTATTTTAATCGAGTGTTAACCTTCCCTTGTTGACTAGTGAGTATAGTTGGAAGACTGGAGTACGTTGAGGAATAAAACGTAGAATTTTGTAATAAACCGGATATATATGGGTTAGGAAATAAGTACGTGAATTTGTAACACGAGAAGATTTAATTAACGAATGATGTATACTATTCGGGGACTTGTAAGTGGGCTACATTAATGACGTTGTAGGAATGTAAAATGTACCTCTATTGATATTATAAGATATCTAAGACGTGTGTATACTTGGTATATGTAGTTATTTGTGTATAACATATCTACCATACTTGCTATCACAGGAGGTCGGCGTTCGATCAGGGCCATCTAATCTTTGTGTGCCTACGGGGGGATTTAGATTGGTACCTCGAGGACATAGGTTAGAGAAGGACTTATTGAGAAGTTAATAAGTCTGCTGATCATGGGGGCGTAGGTATGTGCATGACCCATGTGATGTAAACTATGTTCGCCTCATTGTTGTTTATTGAAAACGATTCCTGAGAGATTCGGAATACGTGGTCCTTATGTACGTGATGTACCGAGATTGGATAGCAGAGTATGTGTGCACCGCAGCTTAGTCTCGGGGTGCCAGTATTGTATATTTATGATGAGAATAATATACTGCTAATTGAAATGAACTGTCATTAATAAATGTAAGTGTGAATAATAGCAAGATTTTCGTAGAGTTAAAAATGGAAAATCTCTAGTGATTAGCATGACTAATATGGGAACTAAGAAAGAAAGTAAAACTCTCTGTTTGAATTAAGATGTCGGGACTTAAATCGTGTATCATATAGAAATGTTAGATTGTCTATCGGACTAGTTAGATATGGGAATAACTAGAACGGGTACGGGTACAATAAGAGTGCACGATTAGTTAAGAGGTGAGGAACTCATATGAGTGCACGCACTATCGTGTACTTTATATTCACTGTTTAATTATATTAAACACTTGCTGTATTTTTAACTGTTTTTTTCAGAATCGGGCTCTGACCCGTTTGTTTTCAAATCTATTTTTGTAAAAACCTTTTTAGGTGCCCAGCCACAAGGATACCAGGCATAGGAGTTCTATTCTCGCGACATGCTGTAGCCGCTGTGGAAGTTACAGGACCTCGATAGTAGACGCCTCCACTTTATATCTTCACTCTACTTCAGATTCACTCATCTGTAGGGCATGTCCCCCATTTCCTTTCAGAAACATCTTATGTACTCAGTTTTTATTTTATATTTTGGGTTGTAATTAAATTAATGATTCAGGCTTGTATTTGTTTATTTCAGCATTCGGATTGTTGTGAGGTGTACTCCTCCAGATTCAGTTTATTACATCATTATCTTATGGTGACTGTGATGTGGTTGTGGTATCATAAATTCATAATTTAATTTGGTTGTATGTAAATCAGATTCTATTAAAATTGATAACTCACTTTTTAAATATGAGGTGGCTAGTAATGGTTAAAATTTTCGACAGTGGTGCTACGAACTGAACCAACTTGACATTTCGAATTAATTTGAATAAAGGAGTAGCTACCCGGTATTTAATTAGTCGGGGTGTTACACGCAGTTTCCTCTGATGAGGCCTACCATTGTGTTATCCCCCTTTACCATTATCATTGAGGTAATAACCTTCCTCGTGTTGTTTCTTTTGCATTTCTATGTTGTGTTTTCTCATATCTAACACTTGCTTATGTGTTAAGCTTTTCACTTGGTTGATCCCACCATCTTCGTCTGGGATTGCACCTATTATGCAAGCTACTGATGGATCATCTTCACGCCCAAAAGCCTCCTCAACCTATGTGGTGTTTGATCAAGAGGTTTCTTTTTATGCCTCTCCTATCTTGGCTATAGTGCCCTTTCCAAGGGAGGGTGTTATTCCAAAGGTTGGGGTCCCTCGGGACGAGGGCTCTTCGAAGGCTCAGGGAGGAATTATTTTATCTGCTGCAATTTCTTTCTTTGTAGTTATCTCTCTAGTTATCGCTGCCCCTCCAAGAATTCCTGAGGTATTTTCTAATTGCTCTCTCTTATTTTCATAAGTACTTCCGTTATGCCTTCAATATAACTTTAACAATAGAAGATACTTCACTAAAAAATCTCAAATTCCACCTGAAATGGTGACTTAATAATTAAAACCACTTGTTAAGATTTTTCATCAGATCATCAAACTCCACCTATAATGGTGACTTAATAATGAAAACCACTTGTTAATATTTTTCATCAAACTCCACCTATGATGGTGACTTAACAATGAAAACCACTTGTTCAGGTTTTTCATCAACTCATATTTCTTCATCGCTTTGCAAGTTGTGAGGGGGCCTTCCATTATCCAAACATCAACTTAGCATGATCCCTCGGCTATTGAACCCACGCATAAAAATTAGTCCCCTCTAAGGATTTAATCCATGATGATCTTAGTTTAACTACAAAAGTTCCAGTGGACAACAAATCAGGATGTGAGATTCCTTTTCTAGACATGGCTCCTCAGAGTTTTATCTCATGGTCCTTCGATAATCTCCTCAAATTTCTTTGTACGATCGATCTTTCTTTGAGAGAATTGTCATGTACCATCCTTAAAGTTTTACTATTGGTTGTATATGCTCCAACATGTTGGTGAATAGACATAGGCTTCAAGTTCTAGTGATCATTATTACTGAGGTCGTCGAGCACTCATCAATCATAATTTTCGAAGTTTGAAGGAGATGGGAAAGGATGGATTCTAATTGAATTGGATGATTCGCCATCTAAAATTTTTGATGAGATATTAGTTGAAAATCCATAAGGAACTGTATCTTAAGCACGTTGAGGGCCAAAGGTGTAAAGAGGAAAGGCTAGCAGAGCTAGCCCCTTTATTAGTGGCAATCAATGATAGAGTTAGGGTTGTGAAAGAATCCTTAACAAAGGCCAAGATGGAACGAGAAACCCTATTAATCTAAAGAGCTCAAGTGTAGACCAGGCTTGACGGTTGCAATCCTACTTAGAGGTCATGCTTGGAATCTTCTTTTGGTTTGCCTTGGGACTTTTTCTCCCTACCCGTTCTGTGGTTTCTTCATGGCAAGAAGTCCCTTCGTTTGTAATTACAGTATTTTCTTTACCCGGTGTAATTCTTGGGCGATAGTTCGCAATTTTTTGTAATCTTTACATGTCTTATTAATGAAAGATATATAGTATTTTATCATCATATGTTATTTTCTTGCAATGCTTCTTTTTATTGGAAAGTTCAAATTTTTCCAATTTACAAGCAAACTCCTTTTCTTTAATCTCACTACAAAAGAAACAACTCCCACAATTAATTGCAACATAATTTTAACAAAAAATAAATCTCTAACTGAGCTTACTCATTTAAACATTATAAACCTTCAATCACTTGTTATTAATGTTTGAGGTTTTATCTTCTTCCATTTTAGAGATTAAACAATAACCTGAATCGTGAGCCTCCTTTAAGATGAAAGGTCCCTTCCAATTTGTAGTTAATCAGTGGGAGCCCCCGTATATGCTTTACTACTTCTTTCAAAACCAAATTCCATTCTGTAAATTTTCTTGGCCCCATAAAGTTTTCATATGCTTTAGAAATATACTTTGTGTACATTTGTAATTGTTGCATCGCATTGTCCCTGTGCTCATTTAGTGCTTCCAACTGTACATGTCTGCTCTGAGGGAGCATACTACTTTGTAAGGCATATCGGGCTAAAGGAACCTCAAGTTGTCCCGGTAAAAAATTTTTATCCCCAAAAACAAGATAGAATGGTGTGTACCCTATAGGTTTCTTTTTTTGATTTCGATAGGCCCACAGTACTGGTGGAATCTTATCATCCCACGATCCTAGGAAGTATTTCATCATCTTGTCCAACTTGTTGGCTAAGGTCTTGTTACTTGATTCGGCTTGACCATTCCCCTTAGGATATGCCACTATTGAGGTATTATGGAAGATGGAGTACTTGTCTGTAAGCATCGTTACTTCTTTATTTATAAACGGGGTCCCTTTATCAGAGAGGATAACCTTTGGAATTCCAAACCTGCAAAAACTATACTCCCTGATGAAGTTAGCCACCACACCTAAAGTTTCTCTTTTGATTGGTATCACTTCATCCCACTTTGTAAAACAGTCTGTTTCCACGAGTATCCAGATATTTCCCCTCGAAAATGAGTGTATTAACCCTACCATGTTAAATTCCCAAGTGTCAAAATGTGTAAGGACTGTCCAACAAAAGTAAGCCCACTGAAAGAGTATGGATCATATTTCCATATAGCTGGAACACCTGGCATTTTCATACAAACTCAACATAATATTTCTCCATAGTTGGCCAATAATAACCCAAGGTCATTAGTTGGTTATATAGCTTTGCTCCTCCAATGTGTGGTGATTCGTGAGCTTATTATTAAACTTTTTTGCCTATTCCTTCATGATGCATCTCAATGGTCTGTTGAAGTACCCCCTTCGATAAACCTGATCAACCTAGACATAAAAATGTGGGGCCCTTTGCTTGAGTCCCATCGCATATGTTTTTTTAAGGCATAACTCCGTTATTGATAAAGTTTATGTACGGTTGCATATACTTTACTTGAGTTTTAATAAAGTGGCATTCAGCTGCCTAAAAGAAGACTTTACATTTATCATACCTTTATTGCAACTCTGTTTCATCCTGCTTCATCGTTGTCCAGAAGTACCCCCTCTAAATTCTTCTGTATAGAGGGATCTTAGTTATTTATTAGTGTTCATCATGTGTCTTCTTTAATATATGTTCTTCTTCTTTTGGCCTAACACATCTCGACAACTGTCCTCCTACATTCCTAAAGTAGAGTTTTCCCTGATTGGTAAAGTATTGCACTACCTCTTTCAGTTCAATCTTTCCCTCCCTAGGCGCCAACTGCTTCCTAATCTCGCCCCTCCAATCTGAATCATCTTCTATTGGTAAGATCAAATGCTCAATTGATGATGTTATTCTCCATTGTATCACGACAGTAGTTGTATCCATTTTGAGCAATGGTAGCATAGGCATCAACATGCCTATTCATTATTTTAGGATGCCTTCTTATCTTAACCTGGTGGAACTATTTGATCAGCCATTGTATGATCATTATATAAGGTGCTAGGCTGAGATGCTTCAATTCATATTCCCCGTTCACTTACTAAACCACCAAGTTCGAGTCACCTTTGATGCACAGTGAATGAATGCCCCTTCGGAGGGCCTCTAGCAACCTCAGTCCAATTCATCATACTCTATTTCGTTATAGGATAAAGGGAAATCCAACTTGTAGTAAAGGAAAAATTATTCCTTCCTGTTAGAAAGAATAACCCCCTTCCCCTCCCATCTTTTTCGTAAAAAAAAAACCATCAAACTCCATCATCCATTCTTCAAGGTTAGCATCCAGTAAATTTTCTTACAAGTAATCCTTTCGAATGCTCTCTCGGGGTGGCTCGAATATCCCAAATGGGAAAATCTCCAGTAGATCTCTATACACTTGGTTGTTCATGGCGCAAGGGATAACTCATTTAGAAATAATTTTTTGAAAGGATGAGGAACCACCTAGCTACCATTCCAATCAAAATAGTTCTTGCACGTAAAAACTTAATTGGTTCACATCTTATCAAGATATGGATTGTGAAAGATATCATGTAATGTCTAAGTTCTTATTCTATAAAAACCAAGGCTAAATGATGATGCTGGAAACAGCACCACCCTTCAAGGTGTTTGTAAGCTCAAATCAGTGATAGCAATGGAAGCTCAAGTATATACTAAATATAAGAGACTGGGGTAAGGAGAAGAGGATGAACACCAATATGTAAGTGGTTCAACCAACTAGGCTTACGTCCACTGTGCAAGTGAATGAATAAGGTCACCGGAGTAAGGCACTAACAGCCATGGATACAATCTCTCAGTCTCTCTCTACTGTGTAATTGGATAGAATTTCAGCTAGGGTTCTTATCTTGGATCCCTCTCAAGGTAGGAGAAGACAAGTATAAATAGTGTTTACGGGGTGTAATGTCCCCCCCCCCCCCCCCCAAGCATGCAATTAGCATGTGTGTGTTGATCTTGCCAATCTAATGAAGACATCCATCACTGTCACATGTAGATAATGATGATGAAATATTCCCCCACATGAGGGGATTGATTCAGTTATAACTGATTTTATCCACGTGTTCCTATCCTTGAATATTCTTATAAATGCTCATCCTTGTCCCCGACTGGTGCAACCTCGGCCTGGAAGAGTACGAGGTTGGTGAAGTATAACTGTTGATTTATTCGAGGTTATTCATGATGATCTCAGCCAGGTAGGCCAGTCGAGGTAAGAAAGGAGTTGAAATGTTAGCCTGGGCTGAGGATGAAGATGGATGGTGGATGAACCCATGAGTCCTTGCTGGCCTCGGCTTATTCCCAGCCGAGATTGATGTAAGAGGTAGATGTGATGTCGGTTGTGGATGACCTGATGGATAACTGACCCCATGAGTTATGAAGACCTTGGTTGATGCCTGATATATGGGGTAACTAGTAACGTCGGTCATAGCCGACCTTATATGGGCCGAGATCACTGATCATTAGGCTTGAGCCATTGCTACCTCGGCCGTCATGTTGGCCGAGGTTGGTGCCTATGAGCTGTCAGGTACACTTTGGGCATATCACTAAATAATGTCTTTCTACACTACTCTACCTTACCTCTGGTCCATATATGATCCTGCTCAAGCAGCAGACTGGCCTCTCTTGCCCATCGATTTCCTGTGCTAGGAGAGATCCAACCTACCTTGAAGGATCCCTTATCGGTTGATGATGTTCTTTCGGATAAACTTTGCTACCTTCTTGGCATTCAATATTACACATGACTCGGCTTTAACCCATTTAGGTGTGACTTACCTATGAAATCAATGCCCCAGATGGAGAACAACTAGGGAAAACTTAGGTTATATGAATCTCAAGGGGAAAGTGTTGTAGATTGTCAAACTACTAGTATGCGAGGCATCCTCGGACATAGGCGATGTAATCCTGAACCAATGTGGAATAATAATACCCCTGGCAAATTATTTTCTTAGCAACCATTTAACCATTCACATGGTCTCCACATTCCTCATTGTAGATCTTATACATCATTTTTTTAACGTCATCCCCTACAATGTAATACAAATAAGTTCTATCGAAGTTTATCTCGAATAGTGCTTTGTCACAGATGATGTACATGGAAGCTAGTTTTTGAAGGCTTGCACAGTCTTTCTTATTGTAATATTGGGAATACCTACCATGATTGAGGAGGTGCCAAATATCATAGTACTAACACTCGTCCGTATCGAATTATTCATTTGTAACCAACTCAATATGTAGCAGTGGATTAACATAACTTGGTTTTGGACTAAGAAATGGGCCATCGTTATTCCCTCAAGCACGTCGACCATAAAGGCCAGGGTCGCAAGGGAATCAAATAAGATGTTCTTTTAATGGGAAAATAATTGAAGGTGATAGATCAAAATTAGGAGGCCAGCTCTTCTAGGTGGGCGTGGAAGGGTAAGAGTTCTCATTTTTTACTTTTCATATTCTAAGGAGTTGAACGATGGTGAGGGTGGAGTCCTCATAGACATCTAGGTATTTGATGCCTTGCTTGAGGGAGACTTTAAAGCCTAGACTACCTTAATCATATTTATCCATATTGTTGGGGCATAGAAAATCTAAGTTGATGGTAATGGGAGAGTGAGAGGGATATTAGGAGTATCCCCATACGTATCCTTTTTTGTTGGTAGTCTCATCAAAGAACATTTTCCATCAAAGCTCCTCCTGAGAGGTGCATAGAATATCTTCATCTGGGAATTCAGATACCTAAATAATAACCTCCTCTATGGGGAAGTCGAGAAGTCAATTGAAGATGGTTATCCCTTTCATCACTTTCTATATAACATATATGATATCAAGCTTAGATAGCATCATCAATCGTCGGGCCATTTGGCTAGATAGGGCAGATTTCTTAGGCAAGTATTTGATGGGGTCCATTTGGGATGCCAGTTTGATGGGAAAAGCGAGCATGTAGTTTCATAACTTTTGATTGACCCAAACTAGAGCAACACGTGCTTTCTCTAAGGTAGTGTAGTTAACTTCGTACCCGATAAATATTCGAATGGCATAGTAAATGGCTATTTCTTTGCGGTATTATTTATTATATTGGGAAAAAATCCCCCACTGTGGTATCTGTTATGGTTATGTATAGGAGTAGAGGGATACTAGGCTGCAATGGCATGAGTACCAAAGGTCGGGTAAGTTATGGCTTGATTCCATCGAAGGCTTCTTGACATGCGTCATTCCAAATTTTTGTAGAATACCTTTGGAGGAGTTTGAAAATGGGTTCGCAAATGGAAGTCAGTTATCTAATGAATAGTTTGATATACTGTAATTTTCCTAAGAATCCCTGGACCTCCTTCTCCACTTAAGGAGGTGGCATTTCGAGTTTGGCTTTTTGTTTGGCAGGGTTTGCCTCGATTCCCGTTTCTCCAGCCATGAATTCCAAAAAAAATCCTTTGGTGACATTGAAAATGCAATTTTGTGGGTTTAACAACATCTGGTATTGATGCAAACATTCTAAGAACTTTCAAAGGCGAGAACATGACCTTCCCGAGTCCTTGACTTAATTATCATGTCATATACATATACTTTGACCTGCTTATGTACCAGATCATGCAAGATGGTTGTGATAGCTCTTTGGTAAGTAGCGAATCCATTTTTAAGCCCGATTGGGATAACCTTGTAATAAAAGGTTCCCCAATAGGTGATGAAGGGAATTTTTTCTTAATGGCCATTGTGCATCTTGATCTGATTATATTGGAGAAATCCATCGATTAATGACTTAAGAGTGTGACTGGTCGTGTTATCTATAATCATGTCAATATTGGGCAATGGGTAATCTTCCTCCTGATATGCTTTGTTCAAATCTAGGTAGTCGATGCACATGCGGGCTTTTCCTCCTTCTTTCGGTACGGGTACAATGTTGGCTAGCCATGTGGGATATTAGATCACCCGAATGAATCTTACATTCAACTGTTTGATTACCTTTTCCTTGACTTTGAGTGGCCATTCAGTACGGAGCTTTCACAGCTTTAATTTGATCGGTTTTCATTCCGGGAGAATTATAATCTTGTGCGGGGCTATTTTTTTATTGATGCTAGGCATGTCATAGGACCACAAGAAGACGTCCATAAATTCCTTCAAAAGCTCTTCGAATTTCCCGCACTCATGCTGATTAAGGGGTACCATATCTGTAAGATGGTAGTGTGCATTACAAAAAAAAGTTGCTTTTAAGACCCTATTCTTTTAGACAGGCAAAATATAGTCTTTGAAACATACTTTTTTGGATGAATATAGTTAAATGTCTCAAAAACTATTATTTTGTAAGACTGCTAATTATTGTTGCCTCAAAAACTATTATTTTCTTAGACTATTAATTATAGCCAACTCAAAAAAGGTATTTTTTAACACACTTAATTATTTTTGTCTTATAAGGTTAACCAAATGAGACGGTAAAATTTCTGGTCTCAAAAGATATATAAACTAATATAGCTAACAAAAATTACTTCCCTCCACTAAAACTTTTTCTCCCGCTCTAAACACTTAACCTCGCATCCAAAAAAAACCAAAAAACAAATAGATGCTAAAAACAAAATAACCAAGCCCTACCCAACTCTAATAGCCCATTGTACCAACCCCCAATTTTCTTCTCTTCCAGCCCCGACCTTCTCCTCTGTCGTTCTCTTCAATCCAGCCTCCTCCTCTGCTTTTCTTGTTCTCTTCGGATCTCTAAAGGTAACGTTCATACCTTTGTAAGTCTTTATGAGTATATACTTGATTCGATTAATGTTTGAGCATTAAATAAGTGGGTTCTTTAGCTTAAGAAGTGGATAATTTTTTTTAAGTAGAGACATGTGTTATTTTGGATGGAAAGTTTTATTTTACTTCTTAAATATGGCAGCAGCCAAAACGCACAAAAGATTATCTTTTTAATATGGCAGTAGCCATACCTAAAGAGTGTGTGTGCGTGTGTCTTCTCTCTCTCTCTCTCTCTCTCTCTCTCTCTCTCTCTATATATATATATATATATATATATATATATACGTTGCTCACCCAAGATTTGATTTTTTAAGTTTTAGTGTATTTTTCTTAAAGTCCTGTTATAAGTTCCAAATAAGTACCCCAAAATCTCCCCCAAAATTAATAAATTTTTGTGCCCTGACGGGACCCATATCACAAAGAAATACTTAATAGGTAAGTCAGAGAATAAGTAGAATCCACATCACTTTGGGGGTTGTTTTGGTAAAGTTTTTTTATATGCATATCATTATTCTTTTTCTAAAATAAAAAAAGTTGAGTTATTGAATTACACAACATAAATGACCAACTCAGCCAGTTTTGTTGTTCAAAATATTATAGAGTGGTGAAAATTTTTGAATTTTGAAATAAATATAAATCATGCTATATAAGATAGTAAAAGTTTGACTTTAGTATACAATCTAAAATGTGTGAATAAATTCAACTAATACATATTATTAATATTAAACCATTTTAATTACCTCTTAACATTAGACATACAAAATCCTCATAATCAAATGATACAGCTTATCCCAAATCTAATCTCAGAATACTGAAATAATAAACACAAGATATCCAAGAAGAAGAAGAACTCATGGAAGTCATTTAATCTTTAAGTCACCTAGCTACTCCAGGAACTGACGGTTTGGGGGGATTCTTCTACACGAAATTATGGCATATTATAAAGCATGGCGTATGCATATCTATTAAAATTTTCTTCCTAGGGGAGGTAAATACTAAAGGTTTGTCAAGCACTTGTATAACACTAATACCCAAAAAAAAATGGCTAATATAATGCGAAGATTTGAGACCTATCATCTTATGTAACTTCTCTTATAAAATTATGGCTAAAATTATTTCCTTGAGGCTATCTAATATACTCCCCAAAATTTTTTTTGACAATCAAAGTGGCTTTGTAAAAGCTAGAAGTACACAATATAACTTCTTAAATTATTAAGAAATGTTCCACAACCCCCCCCCCCCCCCCCCAAGATGATTTAGGGTGCAATGATAAGAACCTTTTTGCGTATGTATCGTTGTATTGCAAAAGTCACTCTCAAAATTTCCTTGAGTACCTACAAAACTTGTCTAAAAATAACTCGTATTGCGGTAAGTACGGGTATCAATCCTACTTTCAAGGTGAAACAATTAATGTGAAAACGTGCAATTCCAATTTTTATTTATTAAAATATTTTTTTTATTTTTTTATTTTTTAAAACAATTTCAAGGGAAAAATTAACTAACAAATGCTAAAAATTATAAAATGGCTAAATAATGAAAAAAAATGCAACCAAGTGTGAAATATGTGAGAAGGTCAAGAGATGGAATTACACTGTATTTTTAATTATTTTAATTTCTCAATTTATTAATTTGAAATATTTTGAGATAATATTAAATCGATAATCTAACTCTCATTAAAATTATAAATTTAATAAAATCTTTTTCAGAAAATAAATTTAAAAATGTCACACAATGTAAAATTAGGACTACACTATTTTCAGAAAATTACCCGCTAGGATCAATTTAACAAAAACAATTTCAATCTTCAAATTTCAACACCGAATTAATATTCAAATTTCGAAAAAACCTATCTCTAGTTCGATTCCTAAATTCAAACATTAATTTGTTCAATTAACTTACTAACTCTCGTTACATAAATTAATTGGCGACATTTAAAATTAATTTACCTAGAAATATAAAATTAATGAAACAATTAATTAAAGTAACATCATACGCAGTGCATCCCACCCCTTGAACGGAGTGTTCAGCCAAACATTCTCATGTGTGCATAAATAACAGTAGATAATATGTCAAGAAGGAAATAAATTGAAAAGAGAAGGTAGAAATACAATACGCAATTTATTTTTCCAAATTTGTCTTGAAAAGCCCCTTGACACGGGTCCAACTTCTTCACAATTTTCAATACTTGATTACAAAAAGAAGAATAAAAACTAAACCTAAAAATTATTCTAACGCTAAACAAATTTTTTTTGTATTTTTCTGGAACTTTTTTATGACCATATACTGTACATAATATACATTGTGTTTTTCTCTCTCTACGTATCCCCTTTTTTGCTGTGCGAGTCTTCTTTTCTTATGAGAAGCCCTTGCTCTTGTTTTATAACCTACGATGTTGTATTTTGAATGTGGAGATTTTGTGGGATTTTATTGGCTTGGGATAATATTGGATGCCTACTTTCTTAGGATTTTGGTTGTTTGAATTTGGGGTTTACGGGTATGGCAGATTTGGGATTGAATCTCGGGTTGGGCTCGGGTTATGAGAAGCGGGTTGGGATGGAGGTTCTAAATTTTTTTTTTGTTGGAAATTTTTAAGGTGGAAGACCCACCATGGATGGTGGGTGGAGGTATGTGACATGAAGGTTTGTGGGTATTAAGAGAGAGAAATGGGTTATTTGATATGGAGTTATAAGGATGGGTTTGGTGGTGGGTGATTTGGTGTGTTAATGGTGGAAGAGAGAGAATGGTAGAGTTGTTGGGGAAGAAGATGGAATTGGGAGTGTTAGTGTGGATGAGGGTGTATGGTAGAAGAGTGCGGGTGAGGTTAGTTTGTTAGGTGTAGGGAGGTTAGTGTGAGGGTGAGGGTGAGTGGTGTCTTAGGAAGTGTTTGGGTGTGTTAGTGTTTAATGTGTGTGTGTTTAATTTGTACCCCTAAAATGACACACTAAAAAAAAATTAAAACTAGAAATAAAATAAAAATCTAGAAAAACTCTAATTTATTAGTAAGTGACTAAAAACATTAAAAAAAATAATAATAAATAAATAAAACTCTATAAAAACTAAAATAAACTAAAAATTCTAAGTAAATAAATTAAAACTAAAAACTAAATAAATAAATTTCTAAAAACTAATCATAAAAAATGATAAAATAAAATAAAGATTAAAAATTAAAAACTAATAAAAATCAAAATCAAAATAAAGAATTTAAAAAATTAGAAAATAAATCCTAAAAAATTCTAAATAAATCTAAATAAAATCTAGAAAAATAATAAAGGTACAAACTCAACACACACCGGGCTCGGAGAATGGTCTAGGCTCGGTGTAAGCTCGAGTTTAGGTCACGGGACTGTTTCGGGGCATCGGATTACATCTGGGAAGCCCAGATTGAAGTTCTCACTTCGCGGTCTCTTTAGATTTCTTCGATGTATACTTTTGACTGCTTTTGCATCGCAATTGACTGGATTTAGCATTATTTAACACTGCGACTGCGTATTGACCTGCAAAATCATAAAATACGAACATAAGGCCAATTTTAATTAAAACGAGTGACTAAAATGCACATATTCGAGGAATAAATTATACACTTTTTGGTGCTTATCACACCACCCCCAAACAGAACATTGCTAGTCCTCGAGCAAAAATTAGAGAGAAGATAGAGATAAGTTTCCAAAAGTGTGCCACTTTCGCAAGCACTGGCGATTGCACTTAGCTTGTGCAACAAGCCGTTAAACCTGTAGGTTGCCCTACAGGACGAGTGGTGTCTCGTGAGGGTTTGCAGTGAATGTACCCACAAAATTCAAAAACTTATTTAAATGCAGTATCTGAGTAGATGATGAAACGCTATGCAATCCAACTTTAAAAGGACACCAAGGAACACCGTATTCAACTTATCAAAATGAGATTTAAAATTACTTAATACCAAAAGCGTAATCCTTCCTAAAACTCAGTGTGTGTAGTGTAAAACAATCTTAAATATCATTAGAGTAATTCCTAGATTGCATTTATAGAATCAACGCTTTGACTTCAATTCTCACTAGATATATCTCTCTGAATCGAACTCTCTGAGAATTGGATAAGTGTATCTCTCTAGTGTGTGAGGATGTGAGTAAATGTAAACAAGTTCAAACGTCTCACACACTTTATAAGAAAGGACGGATACATAAAAAATCTGATCTCATAAAGGGTTGCTAACCACTATGTCGAGGATGTCGAGTTATTCACCATATAATCTTCTCGTTTGCCCTAACACTTTACTAAGGGTGAAAAATGGGGTTTATGAAAGGTATGTAGGGATAATGAAATGAAGAAGATGAATGATGGGGTGTTTTGAGAAGAGTGACACACTTTGACTGACTATTGTCTTCATCATTTGAACTTATGATCGCATATTTCTTTTTCCTCTTTTTTTTTTCTTTCTTTCTTTTCTTTTTTTTTCTTTTTTTCTTTTTTTTTTGCGATACATTCTTCTTTTCACAGCACAAATGAAGACAATTTACATGGAAAATTTCAAAAACTCTTTTTCTCAAAAACGATGGCAATGATGGATGGTATTTGGGAATATGGATAAGGGTAATATGGAAAATGATAATGGGTGAATGATAATGTGATAGGGAAAATGGTACGTGTATGGAAAAATCGGTTTAGTGCTCGGGACAAACTACAAGACACATGTTTCTTATAACTCGAAAGTAATGTCATTCTCAGTGATTAAGCCAAATTTGAAAAAATAACGAGACCATGCAACGACTAAATGTAGTACCCAAAGAAAGTTGAGTCAACTTGTGACTCGGAGATACGTAAAAACCCTCAAAAAGGTGAAAAGATCAAATCTCATGGGTTTAAGTCGCCACTAGTGATATTTTAAGGATTTCTTGAGAATATATTTACTCTTCAACTTTTGATTATAAAAGTGATAGTGCAAGTGCTGAGTTTAAGAATTCATAGTGCAAATACGCTTTAAGAGGTATTAATTAATTTATGTGTAAAAAGCGTAAGTTTTTGGTCAAACACATGTATTCTGAGATTTCTAAAAGAGGGATGATAGATAATTCATGTCATAAAAAATTAAATTTAACTGCACAAAAAGTTTAAAATCACTTGTTTCTGAAAATTTTCAAAAGAGGTCAATTTTGATAAATTCCCCACCCCCAAACAAAAGAGAACATCGTCCTCGATGTTTAAAACCATATATAAAAATGAAAAGAACAAGGGAGGAAAGATAGTACCATAATGAACCACTAGTGAAATGTACCGCATTCTAGAGGACAGAAGAAACCTGAAGAACAGATGTGATACAAAAATACGTACAAGTCTACAAAGTATGTGAAAAACATTGGGTGGTGTGAAACACCACCCCCAAACAGGATAAGACTCATACTCAGAAACAATGAACGACGAGTTGCCTCCCGGTAGCGCTAAGTTTAACGTCTTCAGCCAGACCGAATCAGTCTCACCCTAAGGATAGGAACTAGGAAAGCACGGGTGGCAGAAAAAATTGGGTGATGAGAATCACCCCCAAACAAGACTGAAGCGTCAGTCTTGTTGGATAAAGGCTATAAGAGGTCAATGCACTTGTATAGCAAAGTGAATCACTCGATGCAAAGCATCGGTGGACCAGGGACGGGTGGGTATCAGGGTAGGGATGAAAAAGGCATGGGAGAATAATCATCGATCACGGGCCTTATTGAGACGAAAGGTGAGGGCAACAAGGGCTCTGTAAGAATGGTGCTCAAGTTGGTGAGGAAGGCAAAATGGTTTGGCAAGAATAATGGGGCGGGCCTCGTAGAAAGTTCACGACCATTCTGTAAATGGACGGTGATAATGGTCGCACCGTGACACTCCAGGGAGCTGTCGATGGAAAAAATCAACACCACAAGGAAGTGGTGTGCATAAACTAACAATCTCGGTGTCACGGATGAGGAGAGTAGCGTGGATACTCACATGGATGGTGGGGTCGATGAAAAGTGCACAAATGTGATCGTGGAGTACTAGGGTGGAGGATGGATGTAGGTGAGGACCTAAATACGTAGATGGGAACAAGTGAGGTGCAATAACAAGGTCCAAACCTAGTGGTGGGGTGATAGGGACAGTGGGTGGGTCGGGTGGGACAAAGGGTGGGGGAAGATGATCTAACTCACGAGTATGAAACACACACTCCTCATGAGGCACGGAGTGATCCTCAAGTGTACGTGAAGGAGGAGGTGTGAAAGTGAATGATGGAGTGATCAACTTATCCACCAATGTGTCACCATTAGTGGTGGTGGAAAAATCAAGCGAGTTATCCAAAGCCGAGACAGAAGAATCAACATGAATATATGACTCAATGGGAGCCAAACATGATGGGACAGGATCCATATCCAAAGAGGTAGAAACCATCTCGGATGCAATCTCACGACAGTGGGTAGCACGCGCAGTCGAAGCTAACCTAGGATGAAGTGGTTCCTTAGGAACACACGCAGTGGGCTCAGTAGGTGTAGGCTTGGGCATAAGTAAGGATTCTATGGAAGGGGAAAGATGAACCGCAATGGTGGGTTTGATAGGGTAGGGTGGTGTGGGATCAGTCTCACAAATAGTGGATATGTCAACACAGTTGTCAACTTGGGGTTCGGACCACGGGGTGGTCTCAAATTAAAGATTTTCAGGAGGATAGGGTTGGTCACACTCAAAATCAGTGGCACAAGACGACACATCATCATCCCACACGAGGTCAATAATGGGTTGACTTGGGGTGGAATTCATCTCATTCGCACACTCAAAATCATATAATCGTTGTTCAAGCCTTTGAAGTGATTCAGTTTGAGATTGAAGAGTGTGCACGAACTTGTGCAAGAGACCTTCGAGAGCGGATGGGCAAGGTGATGGGGAGATGGCGGTGGTGGGTGAGTTGGACACAACTCGCTAGAAATAGTAGGATGTGGAGAATACTCATATGAAGTGTGTGGAGAAGGGTCAAGTGTAGCATTCACGGGAGAAGCATCGCAGTGAGGGACAAAAGTGTGATCAGCATGAGGAGCATATGAAGAGGACTGATAGGTATGAAAGCACGAGGTGGCGATGACGAATGTTGGAAATCGTAAGGATCCACAATATGGCATTGTGATTCATATTGCATGGAACGATGATCAGGCCTCCATGAATAGCTTGGGTACTCATACCCCTCGACATGGGATATGTCATGAGAATACGGCGAGGGTGGTTCCAAAACGGTGTCAGAGGGACGCACATGTTCCAAGGTGGATTCAGATGCAGAGAATATAAATGGACACTCATGGGACAAGTGATCGCTAAGAAAGCAATGTGTGCACGGCGAAGAATGTGATGGGTTGACACTCGTCACCGGAGGCGGTGGAATAGGAGATGTGGGAGTGGACGACACACGAGTGTCAACGGTGGGCGTTTGAGAGTTAAAGCCATCAATTAATGAATGAAGGTTTGATTCGGGCTTATCATCAAAAAAACTGCGAGAGAAGGTGAAATGACCAAAGTATTCCCGTAAAGGACGTTCTTCGGCCATGACAAGAGGAATATTTTTTTTGGTGTTGAAATATTTTTCAAAAGAAAAGAAAATATTTTTGTGATTTTTGAAAATAAGAAAAGGAAAATCTTTTTGGTATTTTAAATATGGAAAAAAAGAAAATATTTTTGGGATTTTTGAAAATATTTTTAAAAAGAAAGGAAAATATTTGTGGGATTGTTTTTGAAAAAGGGGAGAAAATGGACTCTTGATTTGGGCGAACTAACGAAACCCGACTACCGAAATAATGGAATTGGACACACACGAGTCAAGAAAAAAATCCTAACGAGCACGTAGCCAATTATTATCTTCAAAATAAGTGAAATGGGTAGTCAAATTTTAATTAAGTCTGCGGCACCCCTTCAACGGGTGCGCGGCACTCCAGCTTACATCACTGCATGCCTTGCAGGCCGCACCCCCCTTTTTTATCCACAACTGCCGCAAACTCGGTATACACACGTGCTCAAGGCATCTGACTCAACACACTTCCTCATAAATAGAGGACCCTCACCTAGAAGAGGGGGATCGATTCCACACACACCTGAGTCACTACAACACAGAGCCTCTCTACATCACCCCAACATAGGATTTGGAGGCTAAGGATCTGCATCACAGCCACCTCACGGGCTCACCGGAATCTCTGATATTGTCATGTACTCTCCTTTATTCTCATACTTGTACGCCTCTATAGGCATGATTATATTGTACAATGCAACGCACATAATGAGAACGGAGCAACACAGTGGACGTAGGCCTATTTTAGAGGCTGAACCACTCTATACCTTGTCTTCTTTCTGTTTGCTTGCTTTATTTGTTTAACACGCACATCACTCTTGACCTGCTGGTATGAGAACGTCTTATGGCCGATTTCTCGTATCATCAGTTTGGCGCCGTCTGTGGGAAAATAATATTTCAATCTTGCTTCTCCACACATATGAGTTCTTAAACACCTTATTCGACCCCTGAGGGTCTTATGGATCTTCTTCTCATGGGTCGGTTACTGGTTATTGGGCTTCGCTTTACATTTGCCCCCTTCAGCGGGTATTTCATATTTCTGGATCTGTCTTTGGACCTTCATTTGATGACTTTGGATCTATTTTACATACCCCTGTGATATCACTCCATCTAGATAATGCTAAAAGGCATGGTGGGCTTTAGTCCCGAAAAGGTGGATGATTAGGGAAGGGCTATATTTACTCCCATTTGTGTTGCCATCTACCTATGATCTAGGGGTTATCATTGAAGCTGTGCCATATTGCGCACTGCAAGGGAATTCTCTCATCGATAGACCCTAGTAGGTTTCCCTCGCGTAATTGAGGGAGAAAATGTCAGGTCCTGTCTTGGACATCAGTTTGGATTTTTCCCCTTCCTAGACAGGGGTGCGGCCTGTAGGATCAACAATATCTCAGGTCGCGAACCCCACTGGTGCGGATCTATTACGACAGTTCAAAATCACCGTGGGAAGGACTTAAGTTGCCTTCCGCTCGACCTTGGTGAATAACATTAAAGGGCTGCGGCTATACACTTGTGTGCCATACTTGTCGCGACCTCCTCAGCATATCATGGAGCAGTTCCTTCCCAATATTCCTATGATCACTCACTTCTGTTAGTTTCGTCTCAGATTCTATATACTTTATAAAGGCTAACAAGAGCAGAAATGGAAGGAGAATCCAGCCAGAGTGCAGAAGTCAAGGATGAGATTGTGCAACTGTACAATCACCTTAATCACCTCTATGACAGCCATGCCTCACTTCAGACCCAGGTTAATTACCTAACATAGAGGGTGCTAATGTTAGAGGTCGCGGCCTCTCAAAATATAGGCGCGGTTTCGGAGGAAAAAGCTTTGTCTTCCGCGGCAGTTAAAGAAGCCGCGGAATCAACCAGTAGGAGACAGAAAAGGAGGGCAGAGAAATCAGAAAAGAAGTCGGGTATCTATACTCTGTTGATTTTCTCGATTGAAGAGATCTTTGAGTTCATCAAAGAGGACAAGCTTTTGAGGTGGCCAGAAAAGTTGAGGGCTCCACCCCACAAGAGGAACAAAGCCACCTGGTGAAAATTCCATCAGGATAATGGCCATTACACAGAGCAATGTTATGCTCTGAAAGATGAAGTTGAAAGGCTAATTAGGCAAGGGATGCTGCAGCGGTTCCTAAAGAACGCGTAAAGGACCCAGGCGGACCTGACAGAGGCTGCATGCCGCACCTCATCCTTAGTCTTTCCAATTTTAACTATTTCTGTTTATGTTTTATGAAGCTCATTGTAGCCTTAATACTTAAGACCTTATGTTTTATTAACAAAGTCATTAACTGAAGCATACATATATAAACATATGAATTAGCAAATTTTTCCATATCTGATATTTCTGTCGGTTTCATAACCTGCTATCTCACAAAAAGACTTTGTGTCTTAAACAGATTCCAGAGGAAGGATAACAAATTATCTCGGGAGATTATTATTATTTCGAGATGCGCATATGGAGGGATTTCGACCTTTATATATGGGCAACTACATCTTATCATATGATGATAATATTCGCGAAAGCATCTGAAGATTAAAGGAGCTTTCATTAGCCACGGGGCCTTTAAATGCCCGTGCTCAGCTTTAGGATGCGTCATCGGGCCCGGAGGCTTATACTATCTAGCTAAGGATGACTCTCTGTATGTCAGCAGCGGTGGGTGGCTTAGTAACATAACCCAGCCTGGAGAGGCTTGATAGTGTCTCGCATATTAGCTGTGGGTGGCTTAATAACATAACCCAGCCTGGAGAGGCTTAATAGTGTCTCGCATATTAGTTGTGGGTGGCTTAATAACGTAACCCAGCCTGGAAAGGCTTGATAGTGTCTTGCATATTAGCTTTGGGTGGCTTAATAACATAACCCAGCCTGGAGAGGCTTGATAGTGTCTCGCATATTAGTTATGGGTGACTTAATAACATAACCCAGCCTGGAGAGTCTTGATAGTGTCTCGCATATTAGCTGTGGATGGCTTAATAACATAACCCATCCTGGAGAGGCTTGATAGTGTCTCGCATGTTAGGGCTTGGTGACATGACCCAGCCCAAGAAGACTTGGAAACTCAAACATATGTTTACAGAGGCGCATTGTTCGGATAAACCACAAATGTGCCGCATCCCACCGGTACGGTTACAGAGCTCTAGGAGCCACTCATTCATGAAAATGGTAAGGCACTAACATCTTGAAGCGTGAGAAAGCTACAATGTCGAATGCGAAGGTAGAAGAGAATCAGTTGTACCAAGTCTAAGGAAAGAGTCCTCCACATATTCCATGTTAGTTATGGGATAACAAAAGATAAACGGTTCAGACGACCAGGTGCAAGGAAAGCAGCTGGAGATCCATGCAATCAGTAAGTCCCAGCCTTAAAATCCTGTCCGCGACAATCAGGCAAAGATGTTTGCATGACGTGACATAATAACGAGCCGCGGCTTGTACGCAGCTGACGTGACGCAGCAGTCGATGCCAGGAATTTAACACCATTTATATGGACGCAGACACTGATAAAAAATCAAAGTACGATATCGACCTCTGACTACGGACTGGAAATGTTACGTCTGTCGGGACGCGGATGCATTTTCAGAGATGAGGCAGTAACGTACAACCATTCATTATAGCAAGCAATGTAAGTCGTGAAATATAAAAGAGCAACAAATACATTAAGCAGTCAATTGTAATGGTAAAAATATGGCCGCAACCTTGGTATTAATAAGCCATAGATTACATCATGAAGGCCGCAGCCACAAAAGAAGTTCAAAGATTACAAAAGGGAGGGAAGCAGCCCTATATTAATGATGCAACAGAAATTAGGAGTTCAAGAGGCTGCGTCGTCATCATCATCACCATCTTCTCTACCCGCGGCAGTCTCTGTCTCTCCGTCCGCGGCTTCTGCCTCTGCCTCGGCCCTAAGCCTTGCCCTCTCTTCTGCCGCGGCCTTAAGTTCAGCGATGCACTCTTGATGTTCGGCATCGCTTAACTTCCAGGCAAGGACATCCTCCTTGGCCTCAGGGAACCTCCTGATAAATCTCTGCCGCAGCTCCTGGTAGCCGCAGAGGTATGCCCTGTTATTGAAAAGGAAGAAGTCCTCGGAGCCTTTGAATGACTCCACGACATGATCTATGGCTAGATGGAGGGCGTCACCATGATCTTCTTCCAACTTTTTCACTTCCGCGGCATGATCTTCATCTTTTCGGGCGGACTTGGCTTCTAGCTCCTCATATTTCTGCTGAAGGAGGGCAATCTTGGCGTTTGAAATTTCTGCAACACGGGCGGCTTCCGCAGTCTGGGCCTGCGAGGATTTCAATGATTTCGCGGCCTGTTTAAAATTCTCCTCCGCTTCCTCCCTCGCCTTGATGGCTTTTTCAAGGGCTGCTTGAAGGGCCGCGACAGCAGACTTTTTCCCCGCCTCAAAAGAAGAAGTCCGTGCAGCTTGCAAGTCCGCGGTATGTGCACTCTTCTCGGCCTCTTTCAACCTATACAGGGCCTCGTACTTCCTTTTCTGGACCACAATAACATCCACGACCTGAAAGAAAAGACGTTAGAAAATATGGAAAAATATGAGATGCAAAGTCAAATGACAACTGGTACGTACCCTAAGAAGTCTATGGAGGCCACAGTCCTCCAGATCTTCATGATCTTCTCCAACCAGCCTTTCAAGGTCCGCGGCATCCAAGGCTCGCTTCATTCTCCGCGCAGCCTTTGCGGTAGTGTCCCAGGAAGAATTTGGGTCAGGCTGCCTTAATTGAGGCCTTGGTCTACCATCTGGCCCAGACTCTCCGCGGAATTAAGGAGGCGGCAAGTTCGCATTAACCACCACTACAGTTGGCGGTGGAGGAGAGGATGATTGAAGGGGCACTTCAATTGACATCAGGCCAGCCGCGGCCAAGTTTTCCCCTATATCATCATCAAAATGATCTGCACGGTTTTCATCATTGACCATCTGATCCGCGGCAGGATCAGTAGCCTTATCGGCAACGACCACGGCTGGGGCAGCATTATTTTCTCCGGAGGGGGCCGTGGCAGGTCCCTTGGCCTTGGACCTCTTCCTCTTCCTGCTACGTACAGTATTATTTAGGACGACTGCGTCCTCGTCCATCTCCGCTAGCTGCGCCGCTAGCAACCCCCTGTCAACTTCTTCTCCTAAAAAGGAATGGCATGAGTTCGAGTTCAAGAGAATAAATAACCGCGGAGTAAAAATTATGGTGCAGCTAGTTACCTTTCGCACCCATTTGTTGAGGAATGGATTTGTTTGCGAAAAATCCTGCTTCAAAAATGGTTGCTGACGTTACAGGTGTGCTGAACTTTTTGTGTTCAGCATAAACTCCCGCGGCCTCAGCAACCCTTTGTTCCTGTCGCTTGCTCAGTTGCAGATTGTCAAGGGCTGCAGAAAGAAAAGACAATTCAGGTTAGTGGAAGTTACATGTGAAATAAAAAGGACGCGACTATAATCTTATACCTAATTTTGAGGGTGACCCCCACTTCCGCGACATTTTATATGTTCTCTCTCTTTCATTCTCCTCGGGATGCATCTCCCAGCCTTCACCGGAGATGTAGAAATATTTCCCCTTCCAATTCTTCACACTGGTCGGTCTCCCAGTGTAAAGGGCCTCGTCCCTGCCGCGGCTAGAGAGGTAATAATACCCCGCGAATTTCACTGTGTTCTCCTTTGGACGGTAGAAGTGAAAGAACTCCGCGGGAGTGATGTCCTTTTCGAACAATTTATCCCAGAGGACAATTGCAGCAAGAACGGCTCTCCGGCCATTAGGGTCCTGCTGTGCCGGGGCCAGGTTCATTGCCTGCAAAAGGCAACGGATAGGAACTGGGACTGGTAGCCGCAGCCCGTAAATGAAGGCGTGCAGCGGGAAGCAAATTCCATCATTAGATAAAACTGTTCACGGTCTTTGGTTCGCGACAGGGGCCGAGCACGTCAAATTTTCTGGAAATTCGAAGGCCTCAGCAACCTGCTCGACCCAATCTTGGGTCATCGAGCCGCGGATATCGAGCGCGGCCAGGGGTCTCTCGGCCCTCCCAGATGTTCCTCCTGGGTTATTTCTAACAGCCGCGGCATTATCTCCTACACCCATTGGATGTGTACTTGAGTTGGCTTCCTCTTCCATCGGCGGAGGTTGGGAATCCTTCCCAGATGCAGGTTCCGAGGAGTATGAGTCGATTATCACGCAGTTCAGGCAATCTTTTAGTTTGCAGGGCCCAACTGATCTTAGAGGGGGCACAGAAGTAAGCTCGGGGGGAGAGGTCCCAAAATGCTTTGCCCAAAAGCCTCTCAGGAACTCGTCTGGGTCAAAGCTCATATGGTTGCAGCAGTACCTGAAAAGCAGAGTTCGCAGTTAGGCGTCGCAGCCAGTATGATTTGTAAGATTTCAAGAAGCCTCAGAAGGGTATTTTTGAATCAAAAAGGTCTAATGGGATTGTACTACCCATATCAGAGGAACATAGAATGCCGCGGAAATAAGATAGAATTGCTTTTAGGGCGTTCCTGTCCACGACCATTGCTAAATTTTCAATCCACTCTTTATGCTCTAGCAGCAGCTGTAGTTATTTAACATGAATGTCTTGGGTTCATGAAAGTTTTAAGGCTATTCCGAGACCACTAAGGGTGGTGATTTGATGTCGCGGATGATAGTTTTAGGACCACGGCCATTTGGCACGGTGTGACGCAGAAGTATTGTTCCAATTCACGGAAAGGATTATTGAAATCCTACTAGGCCACGGCCTCTATCCTAAACAAGTTTCTTACCTAAATCTAATCACTTTTAGAATCAAACACATAGAATACGGAGTGTTCGATCATGAACATCAAGAACAGTTATACGTATTTCATATGCAGCATACGTGGAAAAAGCAAAACGAACAAATAAAACCCTAGATTTCTAGCAAATGAACTAGGCAAAGTATCATAAGGGAAGAAAACTATAAATGGTGGTTGAAAAATCACCTGAAAATGAAGAAAGTCACAAAGATCAGCTACAGACCACCTTGAACCGCCACACGCCGCCTCGGAAAGTCGTCGGAATGTGCAAGGAAGAAAGTGCAGAGTTTAACTCTCGATATGCTCTCAAAAGTTTTCGAAACGTAATGAAGTCCACGGCCAGAAACAATTTATATAAGGGAGCACGGAATACGAATCGTCTCTTTGATAGTACCGCGGCACCTAGACTACTTAGCCGCAGCCCCAATTGATTTCCCTTGGCACTACGGCTTGGGGGCTTATTGATAGTACAAATATAGTACCCTGCCGCGGATGTATTCAGGGCGCGGCACTCTCCATTATAGGCCGCGGCACCCCTTCAAAGGGTGCGCGGCACTCCAACTTACATCACTGCATGCCTTGCAGGCCGCACCCCCCTTTTTTATCCACAACTGCCGCAAACTCGGTATACACACGTGCTCAAGGCATCTGACTCAACACACTTCCTCATAAATAGAGAACCCTCACCTAGAAGAGGGGGATCGATTCCACACACACCTTAGGCACTACAACACAGATCCTCTCTACATCACCCCAACATAGGCTTTGGAGGCTAAGGATCTGCATCACAGCCACCTCACGGGCTCACCGGAATCTCCGATATTGTCATGTACTCTCCTTTATTATCATACTTGTACGCCTCTATAGGCATGATTATATTGTACAATGCAACGCACATAATGAGAACGGAGCAACACAGTGGACGTAGGCCTATTTTAGAGGCTGAACCACTCTATACCTTGTCTTATTTCTGTTTGCTTGCTTTATTTGTTTAACACGCACATCACTCTTGACCTGCTGGTATGAGAACGTCTTATGGCCGATTTCTCGTATCATCAAATACCAAGCTTTAAAAATCCTATACAACCAATCTAAGGAGGAGGGAGGAGGAAATAATAATTGCAAAAATAAATAAATAAATAAATAAATAAAAATTTAAAAATTACAAGTCTTCAATTATGTCTCCAGGCCAAGAAAGCGGCAACGGCGCCATTTGATAAGAAGCTTTTTTTTGTACGGTCGTTGTTGTGCAAAAGTCACTCTCAAAATTCCCTTGAATACCTACAAAACTTGTCTATAAATAACCCGTATTGCGGTAAGTACGAGTATCAATCCTACTTTCAAGGTGAGACAATTAATGTGAAAACGTGCAATTCCAATTTTTTTTATGAAAATATTATTTATTTTTTATTTTTTTTTTTTAAAAATAATTTCAAGGGAAAAATTAACTAACAAATGCTAAATATTATAAAATTTACTAAATAAGGAGGAAAAATGTGCAACCGAGTGTCAAACAGTGTGAGAAGATCAAGAGATGGAATTACACTACATTTTCAATTATTTTAATTTCTCAATTTATTAATTTGAAATATTTCGAGATAATATTAAATCGATAATCTAACTCTCGTTAAAATTATAAATTTGATAAATTGCCGGGGAGATGAAAATCTAGTTATCAAATGGCGCCGTTGCCGCTTTCTTGACCTGGAGACATGATTGAAGACTTGTAATTTTATTTATCTTTTTTAGTGTAGTTCTTCCTCCTCCCTCCTCATTAGACTGGTTGTATAGGATTTTTTAAGCTTGGTATTTATTTTGGTGCATTTTGACACTGTTTTTTTGTAATAATTATTCATAAAACACAAAAAGGTGAAAAGGGAAACCGGACAAGGTAGAGAGAGGGCGTCCAAGGCGAGGATTTTTGAAGCCTCTCTACTTTGGGTCGGTAGGATTTTGGGGACGACTGAGATAGGCGAAATTTTCCCCCGATCGACTCAACTCAGTCTTCACCCCAAGTGTGTAAAAACCATGGGAGGTACAATTTTTTGATCCCTCGCGACTCTCCTGCCAGCGAGTTCATTTTTTGTGCGATTAATTGCTCCTATATGCTTTTAATTTCTGCATCGTACTTAAATTGAATGGTTTGATGAATTAATTTACCTAAGACTTGGACCCAGTCATTGAAACGAGAAGGGATTTCATCACCCGACTCACACGCTTATCCATTGTGTGCTACCCTAGCTGTCATTAAATTTAAAATCAATCAACTAGATAACCCGTAGGAACACATTTTTACAACCGGCGATCACAAAGATAAATTAATATTCAAATTTCAATAATAAATTTATCAATTTATTAATTTATTATTAATTTCAATAATAAATTTCAATAATTAATTTTCCGAAATTTGAATATTAATTTCAATCAGCTGCCATTATTTTAATTTCTCAATTTATTAATTTGAAATATTTTGAGATAATATTAAATCGATAATCTAACTCTCGTTAAAATTATAAATTTAATAAAATCTTTTTCAGAAAATAAATTTAAAAATGTCACACAATGTAAAATTAGGACTACACTATTTTCAGAAAATTACCCGCTAGGATCAATTTAACGAAAACAATTTCAATCCTCAAATTTCAACACCGAATTAATATTCAAATTTCGTAAAAACCTATCTCTAGTTCGATTCCTAAATTCAAACATTAATTCGTTCAATTAATTTACTAACTCTCGTTACATAAATTAATTGGCGACATTTAAAATTAATTTACCTAGAAATATAAAATTAATGAAACCAATTAATTAAAGTAACATCATACGCAGTGCATCCCACCCCTTGAACGAGGTGTTCAGCCTAACATTCTCATGTGTGCATAAACAACAGTAGATAATATGTCAAGAAGGAAATAAATTGAAAAGAGAAGGTAGAAATACAATACGCAATTTATTTTTCCAAATTTGTCTTGAAAAGCGCCTTGACACGCGTCCAACTTCTTCACAATTTTCAACACTTGATTATAAAAAGAAGAATAAAAACTAAACCTAAAAATTATTCTAAAGATAAACAATTTTTTTTTGTTTTTTTTTGGAACTTTTTTATGACCGTATACTGTACATAATATACACATTGTTTTTCTCTCTCTACGTATCCCCTTTTTTGCTGTGAGAGTCTTCTTTTCTTATGAGAAGCCCTTGCTCTTGTTTTATAACCCACGACGTTGTATTTTGAATGTGGAGATTTTGTGGTATTTTATTGGCTTGGGATAATATTGGATGCCTACTTTCTTGGGATTTTGTTTGTTTAAATTTGGGGTTTACGGGAATGGCAGATTTGGGATTGAATCTCGGATTGGGCTCGGGTTATGAGAAGCGGGTTGGGATGGAGGTCCGGGTTCCGGGTTGTGTAGGGGCAGGTCGGAGTTTGGGTTTGGGAGATCGCTGGCTCGTCGGATTCTCACCGAAGATGGGGCTTGGTCCGACGAGTTAAGGAAATGGGGTTCTAAATTATTTTTTTTTGTTGGAAATTCTTAAGGTGGAAGACCGACCATGGATGGTGGGTGGAGCTTGGTGATATGAAGGTTTATGGGTATTAAGAGAGAGAAATGGGTTATTTGATATGGAGTTATAAGGATGAGTTTGGTGGTGGGTGATTTGGTGTGTTAATGGTGGAAGAGAGAGAATGGTAGAGTTGTTGGGGGAAGAAGATGGAATTGGGTGTGTTAGTGTGGATGAGGGTGTATGGTAGAAGAGTGCGGGTGAGGTTAGTTTGTTAGGTGTGTGATGGTGTAGGGAGGTTAGTGTGAGGGTGAGGGTGAGGGTGAGTGGTGTCTTAGGAAGTGTTTGAGTGTGTTAGTGTTTAATGTGTGTGTGTTTAATTTGTACCCCTAAAATGACACACTAAAAAAAAATTAAAACTAAAAAAAAAAAAAAATCTAGAAAAACTCTAATTTATTAGTAAGTGACTAAAAAAATTAAAAAGAAATAATAATAAATAAATAAAACTCTATAAAAACTAAAATAAACTAAAAATTCTAACTAAGTTAATTAAAACTAAAAACTAAATAAATAAATTTCTAAAAACTAATCCTAAAAAAAATGATAAAATAAAATAAAGATTAAAAATTAAAAACTAATAAAAAATCAAAATCAAAATAAAGAATTAAAAAAAATTAGAAAATAAATCCTAAAAAATTCTAAATAAATCTAAATAAATCCTAAAAATAAAATGACTAAAAATAAAATCTAGAAAAATAATAAAGGTACAAACTCAACACACACTAGGCTCGGAGAATGGTCTAGGTTCGGTGTAGGTTCGGGTTTAGGTCACGGGACTGTTTTGGGGCATCGGATTACATCGGGGAAGCTCAGATTGAACTTCTCACTTCGCGGTCTCTTTAGATTTCTTCGATGTATGCTTTTGATCACTTTTGCGTCGCAATTGACTAGATTTAACATTATTTAACACTGCGACTGCGTATTGACCTGCAAAATCATAAAATACGAATATAAGGCCAATTTTAATTAAAACGAGTGACTAAAATGCACATATTCGGGGCATAAATTATACACTTTTGGGTGCTTATCATGAAACGGTATACTAAAGTTGGACATGTCTAAAGCATAAAACACGATAAACTGCATGTTTTGGATCAATATCTTAAGGAAATTTAGTCTTGGGGAAATTTGGTTTGACCTTATCTCGATATCCGTATCAAACACATGGTACTCCATATTAGTTAATGGGAAGTTAAAAGTCTGCTTTAAATCCAATAGAGGCATCATATAAGGTAAGCCTCTCTCCCTTACCCTGTTTGTATTGGCATCAGAAGTATTAAGCAGAGGGTTATTAAACTTCCTTATTGAAAAGTGCCTTTGCTTACCATTCTAACAATAACCTAGATGCATACTCATCACTAACCTTGCATTTGTTGATGACATGATTATATTCTTAAGAGTTGACAAAAAGGGTCTATGACAGCTTATGAAGTTTCTTTATGATTATGAAACAACTTTCGATCAGCTTATAAACTTATCAAAAAGAAAATTCACAATTTATAATCTCTCTTAACATTAAAAGACCATTGCTATAGCTCATCACACAGGGCTTGATCAAAAGCGTCTCCCCATCACCTATCTCAGGTGCCCCCAATTTAATGGCAAAAGGAAAATAAGCTTTTTTTATCCCTTAGTGGAAACAATTAGACAAATTCTTCAAGGTTGGTAATCTAAGTATTTATCATATGGGTCTAAACGGACTCTTATCAAACAGATCCTTTATTCAATTTCCTGCTACATGTTTTCAGTACTATATCCACCCAAGGGCATAATAAAAAAAAATCACTCTATTTTTAACAAATTTTCCTATAGGGGAAATGAGCAGAATGGTTGGAAAAACTAGTGGCACAGTTGGGAGACCTTGTGTTCCCTAAGAAAAATTGGCGAACTTGGTTTTTCTATCTTAGAAATCCTATCAAAAGCTTCAAGTCTGAAATCCCAATGGAGACTAAAATCTTAAAATTCCTTATAGAGAAAGTTCACGAAATTCAAGTATCATTTACAAAATTATAACTATGGCCCAATGGTCTCCATATCAATTAAAATAACGAGGTTAGTGGATCTCATTCCCCAAGAAATCATGAATTTAAGAGATGACATATGGTCTTGGTCATTATCCAAAAATGGGGAATTCTTTTTAGCTTCCGCACTAGTGTTTTTGAGTGACTATCCCCCATCAAGTATTGTATTTCAAACATATTTAGGACAAAATATCCCCAAGAAATAGTCTAGGGTGATAAAAGGAAACATACTGTTAGATGAAAATATATAAAAGTGCAGCATTAAACTGACCTCGAGATGTGCTCTAGGTTTTATGGAAAATTTTATTTTATTTAATGGGTCTTAAGTTCAATTTTCACTCTTGTGCTTCTCTCTTAATATCTTGGTGGTTACATGGCAGGGGTAAATACTACATTATGTTTTGCTATAAATTGGTACCTTTAGTGGCCTCTTGGTGGATCAGGCAATTGCAAAATAAAGGGACTTTGTATGGAGGAAATGCTTCAGCTATGGCCCTTATTGAAAACTATTGCCACCAGATTGGTCTCATTACTTCATCCTCATCTTTCTCATCAAAGATACATGATTTTAACTTTCATTGGTACAAAGTTTTCAATATTAAAATCTCCACATTAAGGAACCACCCTATTTTGCCAAGACTGACTAATACGTAATATGTAGATATATTTGTCATGATGTATTGGGGTATATTATTTAATCCCAAAATTTAAAATATTTACCTTTGTATTGGGGAATGTTTACAAATTCCCCTACTTTGATGCTTTGGGTCATTGGCTCCCTCAAAACCTTTTTGTTTTGATCAGTGTATAGGCCACCACGAAGAGACTTTTTCTTCATAAAGATTAGTATACACCTGGGACTACTATATCCTTTTGAAAAAAAATGTTTGACACAAAATGAATCATAGTTTAAGATAAAGGGTACATTGGTAATAATCTATTTACTTAAAGAAAGGTTTTGGAGTTAAGGTTATTAAGGAAAGAAAGATAAAGGAATTAAGGTGTAACTAAAGAAATAAAAGAAAGAAAGAAAAATTGACAATTAAAAGGTAATAATTTTTATAAAAAAACAAACTAGTGGCGTAAGCCCTAAGAATAAATGCGCAGTTCATTGTTAATTCTCTCAAAAGGCAGTGCTAAAAACTCGACTCCCTCCAAATTATAGTACACAAGTACAATTAAACCTCAATCAAAATCCACAAAAATTATATATTCCCAACCCTAAAAATATATCCTTTCACTCTTTAAAAAAAATATGTTTTTTTGGAAGATTTTTTGGAATAACAATGTATCAATTTTTAAGGAGTTTTGGAAGGCCAATTTAGCTACATTTCAAGAGGGATTCTTCTACAAATTTTCTCTACACAATTCTTAATTTAGTTTTATGGGTTTGTTTAAGAGACAAGTTAACATTCTTCTCCTTCTCTTTATGGTTTAAAATACAAAATTCTACCTCAACCTCATTTTTATATAAAAAAAATCCATTAGAGATAATTATGTTTGTACAACACTTCTTGCAATTTCATACTTAAATAATATGATATTCTCAAATTTTTGAACAATTAAAATTTACATTTTTAATAGAATTTTGTAAATTTTGAAAATTTAAGAAATTTGTAAGTGATAAAATTGTGAGATCTAGAACTTGGGTAACTTCACACATAAATTATGACAAGTGGAAATTTTAATTTATGGATATGTTCATATGCAGATTTTAAAATTGATAAACTCCAAAATTAAATATTTGTTAAATTTATTAAATTTGACTTAATTTGAGAATTGCCCTAAACAAGCTTTGACTTGGAAATTCTGACATTTATGTAGACTTGTTTAATTTTTATGGATTTGGGCTTTTCTATATTATTAGAATTAATTACTAGTTCTTTACTTGTTGTCCGACTAGAAATAATTATTCCTCATAAGCATGCTGATAATAATTATTTGATTAAATCCTTAAATCATATTGGAATTCATTTACGCCCTTACAATTACAATGTTAAGCTTGGTAGTGCAAAGTATATTTTATGAATAAAATGGGTGGTATGCCCATAAAAAAAGTAATTGAGATAAATAATAAATTAAGAAATGCGAGTAAGTATTGACATACGAAATTAGACATTTTTCCCTCTTAGATTTAGAGTAGAATTTATATTTCACCCCTCCCCTCTAAAAGTAGTCTAATATTGAGAAATAATTTAAGAACTTAAAGATAAAGTATAAAAGATGATGGAATACATTTGTGACATGAAGAATGTAAATTTTGGAAATATATCAGGAGTGGATAAATATTACTCATGTGTTGATGACCCTATGCATTGGGCCACTTTTGCTCTACTGTTATTATGGATATATTTGGATGGATAAGGTTGGTTCCGCATATTAGTTCTTGGTGACTCAAAAAGTGACTGGGGATCAGACCCGATTAAGATGATCTTATTATTGGTAATATTTTGGGGTGCATAGGGTGAGGTTGGATATGTGTTTATGATGGAAATTTACTTATATTTTGATTTATTTTATTTCTCATGCGTGTGGTGCAAGTTATGATGACATATTATATTTAAAATGAAAGATAACAGTGATTATATATATCTTTAAGGCATGTTATGCATTGTGAGACTTAATAACAATAGAATTATTATTTATTTGCATAATTGTCTTTGGATGAATTAGCTATGTTATCTTGTAATGGTTTGACCACTGTTGTTGAACCACCCTTCTAGGTGGCCGTGAATATCCGACATAGCTTTCCCATTCTTGATGTATCAAGTTATATTCCAATTTCAACACCACTATCAAGATGTAGTTGTCAACTTATTTATTTGAGTTTATTTATTGAGATATGTGAAGATTATGAGTTTAGTTATAGCATGTACAATTTTAGTTATTTAGTTAGATTTCTTGTTCTTTAGCTTGTGGAAGTGTGTACTTGTAATATTACTAATATGTTATGTATTGATGAATTATAGTCTAATCCTAAATAATAGATGGTGGTGTGATATATTCTATCAGTTGTTATCTTGTAGGATTTTTTTATCAGAATTATATTGCATTATATATATTGTTTGGTGTGTGTACCTCTATTTGTCATCACGATCCCAAGCACGTAGCCCAATAGCAACGACCCAAAGTCCGGGCTCTTCCCACCTCAATGGAATCCGATTATGACTTAGTCTACTCCTAAAATCTCATAAGGAGATATTCTAGGAGTAAAAGATGGACGTGGGGAAGTCCAACACCCCCACTCCCCAAGAACGGACATGTATATAACAAACTCTAAGCCTGGGGATAAAGGTGTGCATTATATTCTCTGTAAAACACTCCCCGAAGTTTATAGAAATAATATTGAGAGCACCACCGTGGATGTAGGCATTCTTGCTGAACCGCGTACATACTGTGTTGTATGATTGGCATTTCTTACTCTATTCTCTTTGGTGATTGCCCTTTCTCATTAATTTGTGTTGAGTATAATTGTCACCACAATTGGCACCATCTGTGGGAAACGTTTATCTCCCTTGAGAAAGCCCTCACTAACTAAGAAGCTATAACATCTAGTCACAGTAGCAATGCCCCTTAGGTAGGGGATATCCAAGAACAACTTGCCACTTATAGGATCAGATCTGAAGTTTGGCTTTCAGATCAGAGGGCTCGCCCGGAGAGGCCAGCCTTAGAGGAGATCCAGGGACCAGCGAGGTCCACACAAATCTCGAGATTGATTGATGTCTATGAGGCAAGGCTCCAAGAGCAAAGGGAGTCCGCTCGTAAGAAAGAGGTTGAGAATCCTCGCCTCAAGAGGAAATTAGAGAGGTTGGAGAAAGAACTACATCGCAGCACTAGGCGATGTCCATACCGCACTCCTAGCCCTTAGGCGAGCAAGTCTCATAGCCGAGGAACGGGCCGCAGATAAGGATCCCAGAGAAGTGAGAAGCTCAAGTCAGATGATGACTTGCTCGAGCAACAGTGACCAGCTCGCTGTTATAGGATCCCAGCTCAAGGTGATGAGGATATACAAAATTTGGTCCGAATAGAAATGGACTAACACCCAGCACATCGGGGTGCCAGATCAACCAGGGAGCTTTCTCGGTGAGCTCTTAAGACCCAGATGAAATCCCCATTTTCAAGGGAGATAGAAGAAGAGGAAGCCCCCAAGAAATTTGCTATTCTGAGATTCAAGATCTATGATGGAAAAACTGACCCTATCGATCATGTTAGGAAGTACAGGCAGGCCATGACTCTCTGGAACCATCGGGATGCACTAATGTGTCAGATTTTCCCCTTGATCGTACACGACGTGGCCCATAAGTGGTTCGAGAGGCTCTCTCATAGGTCCATCAGGAGCTTTGAGTCCCTTGCCGATCTCTTCATGGCTTGCTTCATTACCAACAGCTCCCATCCTAAGAGGATGGATGCTTTGCTAACAATAAAGAAGACGCCACAGGAGAGCCTCCGGGACTACACAAAGAGGTACTGGGAATTATTCAACGAGTTCGAGGACTGCTTGGAATAGGTAGAAGTGGACTCTTTCAAGATTGACCTACCCAACTCTTTCCTTCTGCACCAATCCCTGACAAAGAAGGAGGCCACAACCATAGATGACCTGATGGCTCGCATCGAGAAATACGCTAAAGTGAAGGATGTGACCCACCTCAGTACAAAGGAAAATGGTCGAACTAAGCTCGCTGCCAAGGGCAACGACAAGATTTAAAACCATAAGAAAGGAGGCAAGAATGGGGGCAAGAATGGTTCCAAGAATGGAGGCAAGAATGATGCTTTGAAAGAATTTCAAGTAGTGAACACTGTCTTCAAAGAACCAATCTATAAGACCCTTGTGAAGATCAAAGACGATCCATTTGTTAAGTGGCCCAGAAAGATGGGAGGACATCCCTCAGAGATAAACAACGCACTGAGATGCGCTTTTCACAAGGAGGGAGGACATAAGACTGATCATTGCAAGGCTCTTAAGTCTCACCTCGAAGAACTGGCCCAGTCTGGGCACCTGAACGAGTTTGTGGAGAAGAAGGGAGATAAAGTCACTTCCAATGGAGACACGAGGCCCGATAACGTACTCGAGGATGGTGTTGGCCATGAATTTCCAGCAATTCATGGGGCATCTGATATAAAGTAGATTCAAGAGAATTCAGCTCGGATGGAAGTAAAAAAGCTTACAGCAGTAATGCAAGATTTTCAGATCGTTCCAATGAAGACACAGTCAGGAAAGCGTCGGCGAGCAGATGACGTCAATTATATCAAACACATCGTGTTCACAAATAAAGATCTGATGGGGGTAGGAATCCCATATCATGACGCCTTGACCATTACCCTCAGGATAGCCTACTATGACGTCGACAAGTTACTCGTCGACCAGGGAAGCTCATCCGAGGTAATGTATCTCGACCTCTTCAGAAAGTTGAAGATGAGATTTGCCGACTTGAAGGAATCCACCGTCCCTCTAGTTGGCTTCACTGGAAAAGTGACTATTCCATTGGGAAAGATAGTGCTTCCAATAAGGGCAAGAAGTGTCTCCAATATGATCGAGTTTCCGGTGGTCGACATCGACTCGCCATATCAAGATATCCTCGATAGGGGGTGGCTATATGAAATGAAGGCAGTCCCTTCGACCTACCATAAAAAACTCAAGTTCGTGACAAAGCGAGGAGTAATGGAGATCCATATAGATCAAGCGATGGCAAGAAGGTGCTTCATAGCGGCCATTCACCTAAAACCAAAAAAGAAGGTCGAGAAGGCCAAAGAGAAGATCAAGCAGTAAGAAGGTTTGATACCTTCGAAATAGCAACTAAAGTATAGGAGACCCGGGGTGGAGGAGACTAGGCTCCTCCCCTATGAGCGGGTCATTGAAAACCTGAATGAGATCACAGCTGGTGGGAGCAAGAAAGATAGGATGTTCTTAATTGGAGCTTCTCTCACAGATCAAGAAAAGAAGGAATTGACAGTATTATGGAGAGGTAATCTGGACATTTTTGCATGGGAACCATATAAGGTGCCTGTAATTGATCCCAGTGTGGTTTGTCATCGATTGCACATCAACCCCACTTTCAGGCCTATCACGCAAAAGGCATGGCAAACTGCGCCCGAAAAGGCCAAAGATGTAGAAAAGGAAGTAGAGAAGCTACTGGATGCAGGATCCATATGACAAGTTCAATTCACTAAATGGTTATCCAACCCAGTAGTAGTTCCAAAGAGCGATGGGAAATGGAGAGTCTGTATAGATTTCACCGACCTTAACAGATCCTGCCCTAAGAACATTTTCCCTCTCTCGAAGATCGACCAATTGGTGGATGCCACAGTAGCTCACGAGAGAATGAGCTTTTCAGACGCATATTCGAGGTATCATTAGATCCCTCTGTATGCACCAGACCAAGACAAGACAACATTCATCACTACTATCGGATTATACTGCTACAAAGTTATACCCTTTGGGCTTAAGGATGCGGGAGCAACCTACCAGCGACTGTTCACCAAGATGTTCAAAGACCAAATACGAGACACCATGGAAGTCTACATTGATGACATGCTCGTCAAGAGCAAGCAAAAAGAGGACCATCTCTCAGACCTATCAAATTCTTTCGAGATCCTTAGGAAATATCAAATGAAACTCAACACAAGCAAGTGTTCTTTCGGTGTCGAGTCAGGAAAATTCCTCAGATATTTGGTTAGCGAGAGAGTCATTGAGGCCAACTCAGACCATATCGAAGCGATCAATAGGGTACAACCCCATCCCATAATACGAGACGTGCAGAAGATCACAGGTAAGCTCGCCGCTTTGAACCGTTTCATCTCGAAGTCCTCTGAGAAATGCAAGTCATTGTTCCATCTCTTGAAAGGAAATAAGACACTAGAATGGAATGAAAATTGCTCGCAAGCATTGGAAGAGCTCAAGGATTACCTTAGCTCACCGCCTCTTCTCGTTATACCTCAAGAAGATGATCCCCTGTACTTGTACCTCATCGTATCTAGTGACGCCATCAATTATGCACTAGTGTGCGAAAAAGTAGGAGTCCAACACCCAGTTTACTATGCTAGCGAGACGTTATTGGACGCCGAGCAGAGCTACCTACCACTAAAGAAGCTCTCTTTTGCACTAGTGATAGCTTCAAGGAAGCTAAAGCACTACTTCGAAGCTCATACTATCGTCGTCCTCACATCACACCCCCTTAAAGCAGTCCTGCGAAAAGCGGATCTGTCCGGTAGACTATCCAAATGGTCAGTCGAGATCGAACAATTAAAAATCCAATTTTAACCCAGGAATGCAATAAAGGGGCAGGTCCCCGCCGATTTCATCGTAGAATTCACAAGCGAACAGCCTTGCGACCATCTTCAACCAATGAAACAAATGGAAGATCACCCATCAGTAGGAGTTTGACGATTGTTTGTTGATGGATCCTCAAAATCAAAAGGGGCAGGAGTAGGCATAGTGACCGTTACTCTAGAAGACGCAATCCTCGAGCAAGGAACCGGACTTGGATTTGAAGCCTCCAACAACGAGGTAGAATACGAAGCTTTGATAGCTGGCTTGCAGAAGGCACTAGCGTTGGGGGCAAAGCAGTTGCAGGTATTCGGTGACTCACAATTGGTCTCCAACCAGATAAGTAGGTACTTCAATGCAAGAGACGAAAGAATGGCAAAATGTCCATCTTTGAGGAAGTCATTGTCCAACAGTTTCCCAGAGGACAGAACATTCATGTCGATGCCTTGGTAGCCCTAAGTTCAGTAATCGATTCCGACTTAAAGAGGAAAATCCCAATTGACTTCCTCGCCCATCCGAGCATCAACCAGAGTGATGAGCTCCTAAACAGGGAACATATGCTCCAGATTGAGTCAGCACCTAGTTAGATGGAACCTTTGAGGGACTATTTAAAAGATGGTGCACTTCCAAATGATAAGAAGGACGCTCATCAGATAAGAGTCAAAGATGCTGGCTGTCATTTATCTCCTAAGGGCAAACTATGCAAGAGATGATTCACCGGCCCTTACCTTCATTGTGTTCACCCGAAGGAAGTCGAGCAAGTTATACACGAGCTTCATGAAGGAATATGTGGAAGCCCTATTAGAGGGAGGTCAGTAGCTTTCTGAGCAATAAAGGAAGGCTACTGATGGCCATATATGCAAAAAGATTCAGTAGTATATGCTCACAAATGCGAGAAATGTCAACTACATGATCCTATGGTCCACTAACCTGCCAGTGACCTAAGATCGCTTACCAGCCCATGGCCTTTTGCCTAGTGGGGGGATGGACATCGTAGGCCCTCTTCCATCCGCCGTCGAAAATCGCAAGTATCTATTGGTCGCAACAGATTACTTCACCAAATGGATTGAGGCAGAGCCACTGGAAAATATCCAAGATGAAGATATGATGAGGTTCATATGGAAGAATATAATTACCCGTTTTGGAATCCCCAGAACCATCATCACCGACAACGGAACACGATTCAAGAGTGGCCCTTTCCAGAACTTCTGCAAAGAACACGGGATCAGGCACTATTTCAGCTCGGTGGCCTACCCCTAGAGAAACGGTCAAGTAGAGGCTTCTAACAAAACAGTGATCGATGGGTTGAAGAAATGACTAGAGTGAGCCAAAGGCACATGGGTGAGTGAGCTACCACATATTTTGTGGGCCTATCGTACTACCCTGCGGCGAGAAACTAGGGAAACCCCATTCTCATTAACGTATGGAATGGAAGCAATCATCCCCTTGGAAGCTGGCCTACCAACCATGAGAACCACGCTTGTCGACCAAGGCCAAAATGATGCAGCATTACTCGCTGAACTTGACCTAACTGACGAACACAGAGAACTAGTCCTGGTAAGGCTGGGGAGCTATCAGCAACAGCTCGCGAAATAATATAACTAGAAGGTCAATCCAAGGGCATTCCAGGTTGGGGACTATGTCCTAAGGAAGGTCCTTGGTAGCACAGTAAAACCATCAGATGGCAAGCTGGGTCCAAATTGGGAGGGACTATTCAAGGTGACAGGGGACAACCTACAAGGAGCCTATCACTTAGAAACACTGGAGGGCAGAGAGATACCTCGAGATTGGAATGCAGGCAATCTGAAGAAATTCTACTTCAAGTTTTTTCATTCATCTTTTATCACATTTTTAGAATTGGGAACTCAATTTTTATTACTTGTGAATAATAAAAGATTGTTTGGCAGTGACATTTGATAGAAAGCTTTTTTGCGTATATGTATCATTGTCGTGCAAAAGCTACTCTCAAAATTCCCTTGAGTACCTACAAAACTTGTCTAAAAATAACTCGTATTGCGGTAAGTACGGGTATCAATCCAACTTTCAAGGTGAAACAATTAATGTGAAAACGTGCAATTCCAATTTTTTTTTTATGAAAATAATTTTTTTTTTTTTTTTAAAACAAATTTCAGGGGAAAAATTTACTAACAAATGCTAAAAATTATAAAAGGACTAAAGAATGAATAAAAATGTGCAACCGAGTGTGAAATATGTGAGAAGGTCAAGATATGGGATTACACAGGATTTTCAATTATTTTAATTTCTCAATTTATTAATTTGAAATATTCCGAGATAATATTAAATCGATAATCTAACTCTCGTTAAAATTATAAATTTAATAATATATTTTTCAGAAAATTAATTAAAAATTGTCACACGATGAAAAATTAGGACTACATTATTTTCAGAAAATTACCCGCTAGGATCAATTTAACGAAAATAATTTCAATCCTTAAATTTCAACACCGAATTAATGTTCAAATATAGGAAAAACCTATCTCTAGTTCGATTCCTAAATTCAAATATCAATTTGTTCAATTAATTTACTAACTCTCGTTACATAAATTAATTGGTGACAGTTAAAGACTAATTTACCTAGAAATATAAAATTAATGAATCAACTAATTAAAGTAATATCATTCGCAGTGCACCCCACCCCTTGAACGGGGTGTTTAGCCAAACATTCTCATGTGTGCATAAACAACATTCAATATCATATCAAAAGATGACATAAATGAATAGAGAAATAGAATACAATACGCAAGTCTCCTTATCGAATCGCGTTCATAAAATGCGTCTCAATCTTCTCAGTAATCCAGCACTGATTACACCAAAAACAATAAAAAACAAACCTAAAAATTATTCTAACACTAAACTAATTTTTTTTTGGAATTTTTTGGAATTTTTTTAAGACCCTAAGCTGTACATAATATACAGTTTATTTTTCTCTCTCAACGTTCTCTTCTTTTTCCTATCTGTTGAGAGTCTCTCTTTTTTTATAAGATGCCCTTCTTCTCTTTTAAAGCCATACCCACGATGTTGGTTTGTTTGGAGATTTTTGTGGGATTTGGATTTGGATAAATCAAAGGTAAAATGGGAGCTCACGTGGGTTTCTTTTTTTTGAATTTGGTTTTGTTCCTACTTTGGTGGAGATATGGATAGGTGGGGGGTCTGAATCGCGGGTCATGGTGCCGGGTTGAAAAGGGGTTGTGGCTGGTCGGGTAGGGAGTTAGGAATGGATGGGTCACGGGTCTGGAATGGGGATTTCGGGTCTCGGGTTTGGACCGAGTTTTTGGTTGGGTTGTTCACGGGATTGGGGGCTGGTCGTCGCCGGGTTAAATGGGTTTCGGACCGGAAAGGGGTCGCCGATCGGAAGTGGGGTCACGATCGGAGGAAGGGGTCGCCGATAGGGGGGGCGCCGGTCGCGGGTTCCGGTGGAGGGTATACCTGACTTCGGGTATTGGGTTTTGTTTGGAGGTTTACAAGAGGTGAGAGAGAGATGGGTGTTTAGAGGTTGGTGGAGGTGTTGGTGGAAGATGTTGGGTTTTTGGTAATGGGAATGGAGGAGAGAGAATCGGGTTGTTTTAGTGGGGAAGAAGATGGGATGGAAAGGGTTTGAGTGTGGTTGGATGTATGATAGCTTGGGTGAGGGTGAGGGAGATGATTTGGTTTGTTGGGTTTAGATGATGTGGGTGTGTGTGTTTAATTCGTCCCCTAAAAAATTACACCTACTAAAAATAAAAATAAAAGAAAACTAAATAAAATAAAAAAACTAACATCTCAAACTCAAATAAAATAAAACTCTATTAAACCTAAAAAAAATATAATCCTAATAAAATAAAACTAAACTAAAATAAAATATATAAAATGAAATCTAATAAAACTAAAAAAATAAATTCCTAAAAAATTAATCCTAATAAAAATAAAATAAAATAAAGATTAAAAATTAAAAATTAATAAAAATCAAAATTAAAAATAAGGAAATAGAAAAATAGAAAATAAATCCTAAAAAAAAATCTAAATAAATCTAAAATAAATCCTAAAAATAAGACGACTCAAAATAAAATTCTAGACAAATAATAAAGGTACAAACTAAACACACACCGGGTAGGAGAATGGTCTGGGCTCGGTGTAGGCTTAGGTTTGGGTTACGGGACTACTTCGGGGCATCGGGTCACATCGGGGCAAGCTCAGATTGGACTCTAGATTTCGCGATCTCCTTGATTTCTTCGATACATGCTTTTGACCGCTATTGAGTTGCAATTGTACTGATTTAGCATTATTTGTACCGCAACTGCGTATTGACCTGCAAAATGATAAAATATGCACATAAGGCCAATTTTAATTAAAACGAACGACTAAAATGTATCTATTCGGGGTATAAAATAGACACTTTTGGGTGCTTATCACACCACCCCCAAACAGAACATTTCTAGTCCTCGAGCAAAAATTAGAGAGAAAACAGAGATAAGTAACCAAAAGTGTGCCACTTTCGCAGGCACTGGCGATTGCACTTAGCATGTGCAACAAGCCGTTAAACCTGTAGGTTGCCCTACAGGACGAGTGGTGTCTCGTGAGGGTTTGCAGTGAATATACCCACAAAATTCAAAACTTATTTAAATGCAGTTTCTGAGTAGATGATGAAATGCTATACAACCCAACTTAAGAGGACATCAAGGAACACCGTATTCAATTATCAAAATAAGATAAGAAATTACTTAATACCAAAAGCGTAATCCTTCCTAAAACTCAGCGTGTGTAGTGTGAAACAATCTTAAATATCATTAGAGTAATTCCTAGATTGCCTTTATAGAATCAACGCTTTGACTTCAATTCTCACTGGATATATCTCTCTGAATCGAACTCTCTGAGAATTGGGTAAGTGTATCTCTCTAGTGTGTGAGGATGTGAGTAAATGTAAACAAGTTCAAACGTCTCACACACTTTATAAGAAATGACGGATACATGAAAAAATCTGATCTCAGGAAGGAATGCTAACCACTATGTCGAGAATGTCGAGTTATTCACCATATAATCTTCTCGTTTGCCCGAACACTTTACCAAGGGTGAAAATGTGGTTTATGAATGGTATGAGGGGAAAATGAGGAAGATGAATGATGGGGTATTTTGAGAAGAGTGTGACACATATTAATTGACTATTGTCTTCATTATTTGAATTTATGATCGCATGCTTATTTTCTTTTTCTTCTTTTCTATTTTTTTTTCTTTGCTTCTTTTTCTACTTTTTTTTTCTTTCTTTCTATTTTTTTTTTTTTTTTTATTGCGATACATTTTTCTTTTCATAGCACAAATGAAGACAATTTTCATGGAAAATTTCAAACACTCTTTTTCTCAAAAAAATGATGGCAATGATGGATGGTATTTGGGATATATGGATAAGGCTGATATGAAAAATGATAATGCGATAGGGAAAATGGTACGTGTATGGAAAGATCAGTTTAGTGCTCGGGACAAACTACAAGAAACATGTTTCTTACAACTCGAAAGTAATGTCATTCTCAGTGATTAAACCAAATTTGAAAAAATAATGAGATTATGCAACGACTAAATGTAGTACCCAAAGAAAGTTGAGTCAACTTATGACTCGGAGATACGTAAAAAAAAACTCAAAAGGGTGAAAAGCTCAAATCTCACGGGTTTAAGTCTCACTAGTGATCTTTTAAGGCTCTCTTGAGAATATAGTTACTCTTCAACTTTTGATTGTGAACGTGATAGTGTAAAATTGCCGAGTTTAGGAATTCATGGTGCAAGTACGCTTTAAGAGGTATGAATTAATTTAAGGTTAAAAGCGTAATTTTTGGGTTAAGCACAGGTATTTCGAGATTTCTAAAATAGGGATGATAGACAATTCATGTCATAAAAATTTATTTTTAACTGTACAAAAAGTTTAAAATCACTTGATTCTGAAAATTTTCAAAAGAGGTACGATTTTGATAAATTTCTCACCCCCAAACAAAAGAGAACATCGTCCTCGATGTTTAAAACCATATATAAAAATGAAAGGAACAAGGGAGGAAAGATAGTACCATAATGAACCACTAGTGAAATGTACCGCATTCTGAAGCAAAGTGAGAACCTAAAGAACAAATGCGATACTCAGAAACAATGAACAACGGGCTGCCTCCCGGTAGCGCTAAGTTTAACGTCTTCAGCCAGACCGAATCAGTCTCACCCTAAGGATAGGAACTAGGAAAGCACGGGTGGCAGAAAAAATTGGGTGATGAGAATCACCCCCAAACAAGACTGAAGCGTCAGTCTTATTGGATAAAGGCTAAAGAAGAGGTCAATGCACTTGTATAGCAAAGTGCATCACTCGATGCAAAGCATCGGTGGACCAGGGGCGGGTAGGTAGAAGGGTAAGACAAAGATGGGTAAGGGTGAGGGGGAAGAGGCACCGATCACGGGCCTTATTGAGCGTAAATGTGAGGGCAACTAGGGCCCTATAAGAATGATGCTCAAGTTGGTGGGGGAGGCAAAATGGTTTAGCAATAATGATGGGGTGGGCCTCAGAGAAAATGCGCGACCATTCTATAACTGGGCGATGAGAATGGTCACGTCGTGACACGCTAGGGAGCTGTGGAGGAAAAAAGTCAACACCACAAAGAAGTGGTGGGCATAGAGTAACAAGCTTGGTGTCAAGGTAGTGGAGAGTAGCACAAATACTCTCATAGATAGTGGGGTCTATGAAAAATGCACAAATGTGATCGTGGAGTACTAGGGTGGATGATGGATATAGGTGAGGACCTAAATACGTAGATGGGAACAGGTGAGGTGCAATAACAAGGTCCAAACCAAGTGGTGGGGTAGGAGGGACAATGGGTGGGTCGGGTGGGACAAGGGGTGTGGGAAGATGATCGAACTCACGAGTGGGAGAGACACACTCCTCACGAGGCACGAAGTGATCCTCAAGGGTACTCGCAGGAGGAGGTAGGAAAGTGAACGAGGGAGGGATCAACTTAGCCACCATTAAGTCACCATCCGAGGTCGTGAAAGGGTCTAACGAGGCTTTAAGATCCGAGATAGATGAATCTACATCAATATTCGGCTGAAAGGGAGCCAAATATGATGCGGTAGTATCCATATCTGGAGAAGTAGAAACCGTCTCGGATTCGATATTAAGAAAATGGTGAGCACTCGTAGCCGAAGCTAACCTAGGATGAAGTGGTTCCTCGGGAACACACGCAGTGGGCTCAATAGGTGTAGGCTCGGGCATAAGTATGGATTCGGTGGAAGGGGAAAGACAAACCGCAATGGTGGGTTCGAGAGGGTAGGGTAGTGTAGGATCAGTCTCACAAACAGTTGATATATTAACACAATTGTCAATTTGGGGCTCGGACCACGGGGTGGTCTCAACTTCAAGAGTCTCAGGAGGGTAGGGTTGGTCACACTCAAAATTAGTGGCACAAGATGACACATCATCATCCCACACGGGGTCTATAATGGGTTGACTTGGGGTGGAATCCGTCTCATTCGCACACTCAAATTCATATAAACGTTGGTCAAGCTTTTGGAGAGCTTGGGTGGCTTTCTCTTGCGCGATGATGAAGTGTTGCAAGAGTGCCTCGAGAGCGGATGTGGATGATGGTGTTGAAGTGGTGGCGGGTGGCGGTGGTTGGTGAGGTGGACACAACTCGCTAGAAACACTAGGATGTGGAGAATACTCATATGAAGTGTGTGGAGCAGGGTCAAGTGTAGCATTCACGGGAGAAGCATCTCCGTGAGGGACAAAAGTGTGATCAACATGAGGAGCATATGAAGGGGACTGATAGGTATGAGGTGCACGAGGTGGCGATGACGACTGTTGGAAACCATAAGGATCCACAACATGGTGTTGGGATTCATATTGCATGGAAGGATGATCAGACCTCCATGAATATCTCGGGTACTCATATCCCTCGACATTAGATATGTCGTGACAATACGGCGAGGGTGGTTCCAAAACAGTGTCATAAGGACGCACATGCTCCAAGGTGGATTCAGATGGAGAGAATATAAATGGACACTCATGGGACAAGTGATCGCTAAGAAAGCAGTATGTGCATGGTGAAGCATGGGGTGGGTTGACACTCGGCACCGAAGGCGGTGGAATAGGAGATGTGGGCGTGGACGACACACGAGTATCAATAGTGGGCGTTTGAGAGTGAAAGCCATCAATTAATGAATGAAGGTTCGATTCGGGCTTATCATCAAACAAACTTCGAGAGAATGGGAAATGGCTAAAGTATTCCCGTAAAGGACGTTCTTCGGCCATGACAAGAGGAATATTATTTTGGTTTTTAAATATTTTTCAAAAAGAAAAGAAAATCTTTTTGTGATTTTTGAAAATAAGAAAAGGAAAATCTTTTTGGTATTTTAAATAAGAAAAAAAAAATCTTTTTGGGATTTTTGAAAATATTTTTAAAAAGAAAGTAAAATATTTTTGGGATTATTTTCAAAAAAAGGGAGAAAATGGACTCTTGATTTAAGCGAACTAACAAAACTCGACTACCGAAATAATGGAATTGGACACACAAGAGTCAAGAAAAAATCCTAACGAGCATGTAGCCAATTATTATCTTCAAAATTTGTGAAAGGGGTAGTCAAATTATAATTAAGTCCGCGGGCGACAAAATGCACGGAATTTATCTTTGTGATCGCCTGTTACAAAAATGTGTTCCTACGGGGCCAGCTAGTTGATTGATTTTAAATTTAATGACAGCTAGGGTAGCACACAATGGATAAGCGAGTGAGTCGGGTGATGAAATCCCTTCTCGTTTCAATGACCGGGTCTAGGTCTTAGGTAAATTAATTCATCAAACCAATCAATTTAAGTGTGAGACAAAAATAAAAAGCATATAGGAGCAAGTAGCACACAAAAATTGACTCGCTGACAGGAGATTCGCGAGGGATAAAGAAATGTACCTCCCACGATTTTTACACACGTGGGGTGAAGATCGAGTTGAGTCGACCGGGGGGAGATCTCGCATATCTCAGTCGTCCCCGGGAGTCCTACTGACCCAAAGTAGAGAGGCTTCAAAAATCCTCGCCTTGGACGCTCTCTCTCTACCTTGTCCGGTTTCCCTTTTTCGCTTTTTTTTAAAGAATAATTATTACAAAAATCGGTGTCAAAATGCACCAAATAAATACCAAACTTTAAAAATCCTATACAACCAGTCTAATGAGGAGGGAGGAGGAATAACTACAATAAAAAAATGATAAATAAAATTACAAGTCTTCAATCATGTCTCCAGGCCAAGAAAGCGGCAACGGCGCCATTTGATAGAAAGCTTTTTTGCGTATATGTATCGTTGTCGTGCAAAAGCTACTCTCAAAATTCCCTTGAGTACCTACAAAACTTGTCTAAAAATAACTCGTATTGCGGTAAGTACGGGTATCAATCCAACTTTCAAGGTGAAACAATTAATGTGAAAACGTGCAATTCCAATTTTTTTTTTATGAAAATAATTTTTTTTTTTTTAAAACAAATTTCAAGGGAAAAATTTACTAACAAATGCTAAAAATTATAAAAGGACTAAAGAATGAATAAAAATGTGCAACCGAGTGTGAAATATGTGAGAAGGTCAAGAGATGGGATTACACAGGATTTTCAATTATTTTAATTTCTCAATTTATTAATTTGAAATATTCCGAGATAATATTAAATCGATAATCTAACTCTCGTTAAAATTATAAATTTAATAATATATTTTTCAGAAAATTAATTAAAAATTGTCACACGATGAAAAATTAGGACTACATTATTTTCAGAAAATTACCCGCTAGGATCAATTTAACGAAAATAATTTCAATCCTTAAATTTCAACACCGAATTAATGTTCAAATATAGGAAAAACCTATCTCTAGTTCGATTCCTAAATTCAAATATCAATTTGTTCAATTAATTTACTAACTCTCGTTACATAAATTAATTGGTGACAGTTAAAGACTAATTTACCTAGAAATATAAAATTAATGAATCAAATAATTAAAGTAATATCATTCGTAGTGCACCCCACCCCTTGAACGGGGTGTTTAGCCAAACATTCTCATGTGTGCATAAACAACATTCAATATCATATCAAAAGATGACATAAATGAATAGAGAAATAGAATACAATACGCAAGTCTCCTTGTCGAATCGCGTTCATAAAATGCGTCTCAATCTTCTCAGTAATCCAGCACTGATTACACCAAAAATAATAAAAAACAAACCTAAAAATTATTCTAACACTTAACTAATTTTTTTTTGGAATTTTTTGGAATTTTTTTAAGACCCTAAGCTGTACATAATATACAGTTTATTTTTCTCTCTCAACGTTCTCTTCTTTTTCCTATCTGTTGAGAGCCTCTCTTTTTTTATAAGATGCCCTTCTTCTCTTTTAAAGCCATACCCACGATGTTGGTTTGTTTGGAGATTTTTGTGGGATTTGGATTTGGATAAATCAAAGGTAAAATGGGAGCTCACGTGGGTTTCTTTTTTTGAATTTGGTTTTGTTCCTACTTTGGTGGAGATATGGACAGGTGGGGGGTCTGAATCGCGGGTCATGGTGCCGGGTTGAAAAGGGGTTGTGGCTGGTCGGGTAGGGAGTTAGGAATGGATGGGTCACGGGTCTGGAATGGGGATTTTGGGTCTCGGGTTTTGACCGAGTTTTTGGTTGGGTTGTTCACGGGATTGGGGGTTGGTCGTCGCCGGGTTAAATGGGTTTCGGACCGGAAAGGGGTCGCCGATCGGAAGTGGGGTCACGATCGGAGGAAGGGGTCGCCGATAGGGGGGGCGCCGATCGCGGGTTCCGGTGGAGGGTATACCTGACTTCGGGTATTAGGTTTTGTTTGGAGGTTTACAAGAGGTGAGAGAGAGATGGGTGTTTAGAGGTTGGTGGAGGTGTTGGTGGAAGATGTTGGGTTTTTGGTAATGGGAATGGAGGAGAGAGAATCGGGTTGTTTTAGTGGGGAAGAAGATGGGATGGAAAGGGTTTGTGTGTGGTTGGATGTATGATAGCTTGGGTGAGGGTGAGGGAGATGATTTGGTTTGTTGGGTTTAGATGATGTGGGTGTGTGTGTTTAATTCGTCCCCTAAAAAATTACACCTACTAAAAATAAAAATAAAAGAAAACTAAATAAAATAAAAAAACTAACATCTCAAACTCAAATAAAATAAAACTCTATTAAACCTAAAAAAAAATATAATCCTAATAAAATAAAACTAAAATAAAATAAAATATATAAAATGAAATCTAATAAAACTAAAAAAATAAATTCCTAAAAAATTAATCCTAATAAAAATAAAATAGAATAAAGATTAAAAATTAAAAACTAATAAAAATCAAAATTAAAAATAAGGAAATAGAAAAATAGAAAATAAATCCTAAAAAAAAATCTAAAAAAATCTAAAATAAATCCTAAAAATAAGACGACTCAAAATAAAATTCTAGACAAATAATAAAGGTACAAACTAAACACACACCGGGTAGGAGAATGGTCTGGGCTCGGTGTAGGCTTAGGTTTGGGTTACGGGACTGCTTCGGGGCATCGGGTCACATCGGGGCAAGCTCAGATTGGACTCTAGATTTCGCGATCTCCTTGATTTCTTCGATACATGCTTTTGACCGCTATTGAGTTGCAATTGTACTGATTTAGCATTATTTGTACCGCAACTGCGTATTGACCTTCAAAATGATAAAATACGCACATAAGGCCAATTTTAATTAAAACGAACGACTAAAATGTATCTATTCGGGGTATAAAATAGACACTTTTGGGTGCTTATCAACATTCTGAAGTGTTAATTTTGTATTATGAACTTTATAACTTGCACACCTTTTCCAAGTGACAAGCATATTACTAAGTATGCAGAAGCAGAGAATCACCCTCCTCAGGTCTTTATTTTGAAACACGAACAACCTCTTAGCATAGCCCCTAGCAATATATGAAGCCCTACAAGGGGCAGTTCGGCCAAATCGAATTGGTCGCCAAATAATGTTTGGCTCAAAAAGACTGATCGGATAGAACATCCAACACCAGGTGTGTCCCCACCATTGCCATACTTAGGCCTAAGGGAGTGTGATGACACGACCTAAAAGGTAAAGTAGGGAAGAATGGTATCTCATAAAGCATACTGGACTGGGAGGATACTCACATAACAAAATAATTTTACCTACATCAAATCTAGTCAGCTACGAAGAGCGCAAGATAATCAAATAGGAAGTAAATGCAGTAAAAGGTATACAACGAATGTTTAGTCGACAAAATCGCCCAAGATATATATATTACATTACTTCGTTACATGTACAATGAGTTACACCCGGTAAAATCTTAATGAGGCTGAGGCCTCTAAACAAGATAATCAGCTACTTATGCTCTTCGGCCGTCGTCAGGATGAGGAGCCAATTCCTCCTCGACCTCATTCACATCTGAATCTAACAGCTGCCTAGGGATAGCATCTATAGGGATCCACTGGTCGTCCCTCCTGAAAGGGTTAGGCCTCAGAGTTGAAGGAGAGATCTCATGATGATACCAGAGTACTGAGTTTCGGGGAACCTGTAGCTCTCTGAGGGAACTCAACCATCCCCTGATAAAAGATAGTTCTTAAGACTCTGTCAGCCTCGTCGAAGCATCTATCCAACGTTGTTCATAACCATCACCCCACACTCACCGAGGTCCTTTATTGAACAGATGCCTTAATCGTATGACATCCCCTTGAAGCCCAGCAGCAATCACGTATGCTCGACGGACATCTCCTTGGAGCTCGTCCACCTCCCTAGCTGGACCCCCTGCATCTGGACCAACTCACGGAGCAGTCGATGAGGTATAACCTCATAAAATTGGAGCGGCACTGCTCGGTCTTGTCCCAGCTCACGGAACAGCCGATGAAGAGGAACCTCGTAGAACACGAGGTGCGACGCTCGACGCATGCTCCCTGAGTCATGACACCTCCCTCCTTAGAGTCTCATTCTCCTGCTAAAGAATTTCTCCAACTTGATTGATTTCAGAGGCACCTAGGAGCTTAGCTATCAAAGTGTTCACTTCACCAACCTCTTCTATCTCCTGAAGTCTATCCTTTAGTTTGGCGATAAGCTCATATTGTCCTTTAAAGCTCTTATTCCTCAACCCGAGAGACTCGTAAATCCTAACAAAGGCTTGGCAAACTTGATCGCTCACATTAGGATCGAGAATCCTTCCCAGTTGAGAGATGGAAGTTATATATTCATCTACATAAATCAACTACAAGCCATAATGAGCAGTAAAGACAAAATAATCAGTACTACAAGCCATAAAGAGCAATGAAGAATAATAGAATAAGTATGCTAAAGAGAAAATGTTTTCATTTCATTAATGGAGTACTAAATTACATCGATGAAAGAGAACAGTGCAAACAAAGAAAAAATACATAAAGGTCCTAAGAGCGGGCTAACTGCAACCTCGATTTGTCCAGAAGTGGTTGGTTGTTTCCCCTTGTCAACAGTAGTGGCAGCATCTCCCTCAAAAGGAATAATTATTTTTCCCCGAGCAGGAGGAGCACCAGCAGGAACAGTCTAGGAGGCAGGGGTAACATCGTCAACGGCTGGGGCAGGTTCTTCATCTACAATAGGCTTTGGGCCTGGATCATGCTCATCGAACAAGGGTGAGTCAATATCCACCCCGGTAGCCAAAAGAGCCTTATTCTAGCCCTTCTTGAAGTTCAGACGGCTGATGTAGCCTATTTGAGCATCAGCATCCTCATATGCGGCAGCCCACCCAGAATTGTATGAACTTTCCTTAATGGTGGCTGCCTCGGACTCCATCCTCTTCAGCTTCTCTTCCAGCACCTTATTCTCCTCGACCATGACCAACTTACTCGTGCAGACCAGGTCGTAGTACTGCCTCGGATCATTCAGCTCCTTTATTCCCGCCTCCTTCACTCAATTAACAAAAATAAGGGCGAGATCAGAGAACTTTTGAGCCTCGATGGAAGCCTTCAAATTGGCCTCCATCTTGGTGCCTTTCCCCTTCAGTTTAGCGTTATGCTTCTCCAAATCAGCATTTCTAATCACCAGCTCGTCGCGAGTATAGTAAAGAACAACAAATTCGATCACGAACTATAAGTAAACAAAGAGCATTAAAAGGAAGCATTAAACAAGATATTTCAAGTATTGAAGAATGAAAATGGACTTACTAAGGCTAGCCTCTGACTTGCTTGCAGAGCTAACTGGTTGATCGCCATTGCCTTCTATTGATCAGCAGGCAAAATTGCTCTTTCGAGCAACGCAGGAGCCAACTGAGGAGAGATGGCGATAGAGGCCCCCTTAGGCAATGCGAAGATAGGCACCAAAGCTTGCCCTGCCTTCGTCCTCACTTCCACTCTCCTTCTCTCCTCCTCCCTCTCGGCTCTCTTCTTCTCTTCCGCCTTCTTTCTCTCTTCAGCCTTCTTCCTCTCCTCCTCTCTTTTTTTCTCTTTCTCTTTTAAAATTTCTTCCTCCTTCCTCTTCTTCTCCTGCTCATGAGCAACAAATTGAGAACCAGTGGCAATATCCCCATCGCCAAACTTTTGCTTCCTTGATCGCTGAGCAAGAAGCACATCATCATTATCATCATCATGGATCAGGTTCCTCCTATGGGGATCCATTTCCTCGCTGGAACTACTGGATGTACTTGAATACTCTTGAGCCTCAGAAACCTCTTTCAATCTAGAAGAACCTTCACCACTAGAGCTCACCTCATTGGGACCACCTTCAGCACCTCCCCTAATATCACTTTCAGAACAGCTATCTTCCTCGTCCAACTGGATGGGGTCCGTAGTAACTTCTTCAGTAATATCCAAGTCAAGAATGCTGTCTACAGGCTGCGCAATGAAACTGGACCCAATGTTCTTGTACTCCAGAAGAAAAGCAGCTGACCGGGGATGTTCACAGTCAGCCAAAGATTATCTAATATTCCAAGATTTAATTAGCTCGGTAGATAGAACCTCACTAAGGGCAGGTTTCAAGTTCTTTGTCCTCGCTGAAAGGATAACAGAAAAATATCAAAAAAATCAAACATTAACAGAAAAATAAATGAGCAGAGCAAAGGCTAAGATTACCAATTACTCCTCCCCATGAAAGGGGACTGTGAATCTATCAGACCTCGACCCATCAGTATGGGGGGAAAACTGCCAATTTCTTGCAAAAAAATCCTCTTTCCAGTAATCCTTATGGGAATCAGGTAGGTTTACTACCAATACCCTATCAGGACTCCTGGCCTTGAGGTAAAGAAGGCCAGAACTAGTTCAAGAGAAGGAATAACAAAAACAAATTTTAGCAAGCCCTAATTTAGTGCCATAGAGTTGGTTTACTATATGGACACAATTAACTATCTTCCAAACGTTTGGCGAGCACTGTGCAGGAACGATTTTAAAGTAACCGAAGACGTAAAAAAATAAATTGCTCAGGGGGAAAGTGTGCCCCCCTTGGGACAACAACAGTCAATGAATCCAATGAGCGTCCTCTATCTCTCTAACATTCTTAGGGACAGAGGCATACTCAATTTCTACCCAGTCTGGGATATTATAGAACTTCCCAAACTCAGACACAGACTTATTACCTATCTTCGCCATTTGTAAACCCTAATTACGAATTCGAAGAAAAATCAACAGAAAAAACACAAAGAGAGAGCAAAGGGAATATATTGCATTACATATTACCTATCTTCGCCATTTGTAGGATTTTTTTATCAGAATTATATTGCATTATATACATTGTTTGGTGTGGGTACCTCGATTTGTCATCACGGGCCCAAGCGCGTAGCCCAATAGCAACGGCCCAAAGTCCGGACTCTTCCCATCTCAACTGAATCCGGTTATGACTTAGTCTACTCCTAAAATCTCGTAAGGAGATATTCTAGGAGTAGAAGATTGACTTGGGGGAGTCAAACACCCCCACTCCCCAAGAATGGACATGTATATAACAAAACCTAAGCCTGGGAAAAAAGGCATGCATTATATTATCTGTAAAACACTCCCCGGAGTTTATAGAAATAATATTGAGAGCACCACCGTGGACGTAGGCATTCTTGCTGAGCCACGTACATACTGTGTTGTGTGATTGGCATTTCTTATTCTCTATTATCTTTGGTGATTGCGCTTTCTCATTAATTCTATTGAATATAATTGTCACCACATTTGGTATCACAAAATATAATTGAGAAGGGTAAGATCGCATAAAAAGCGCTTACACAAATTTGAGCATGCTGTTGTGATATCTATTGTACGCGTATTTGCAAATTTCCAATTAAAAGCTTATTTAACTAGATATTAATTTTTAATCCAAATCAATTAAACCCTAACACATGTGTATATGTTTATAAATCATGCAATCACAAATAAACATAAATTTCTTACACTCAGATTTTAGGAAAAAATCCAACGTAGTGGCAAAACCTTTATTTCAATAAATGCAACAACACTTACAGAAATTTGCAATGAATATTACTCAAATCACTCACATAGGTCACAACCTACAATCATTAATGGATTGACCGCAGCAAACCCACAATAATCGCAACTCTATCTTTAATAAGGAACACCGTCAAGCACTCCCAAGTGACTGCAGTCGTTAGCCTCAAGTGGTACCAACTCAGCAGTAGAGGAATCTTCCCTACAAGACAAGAAAAATTGTATCTTGGGTTCCAAAATGATTCACTAAAGATATTAGGATGGTTTTATGACTTGAAAAAAAGAAGTTAAAACCCCCTAAATGAAAAGACAAAAATTTCGCAGTTTACAATTGTCGTAGGTTGAAACACTTAGGTCTTCTGAAGCAAAAAGGACTCAAAAATGAACAATTTATATAAAAAAAAAATGAGTCGGTGGTTTCACTCGGACGAAAAGAGAATGATGCTCGAATGACATGTGATGTCGCTTGAAAAGACTTCTCACAGCCTATCAAACAAGGTAAGAAAACAAAAAAGTAGCATGTCGTTTGATAAAATGCTTCAAGCGAGCTTCAAACAAGGTATCGCGCGAGATACACTATCGCTTGAAGAAGTCGTTTGAACGACTTTGTTATGTCGTTTGAACGACATTGGCATGTCATTTGAATGACATCAACGAAAAATAAATTTTATTAAAAATCCACCTTAAGACTTAGAAAAAAAATATTTAGATGAAAAATGATGCCTCATATGTTTAAAAACATTTTAGAAAAATTATACCAACACTTTAAATGAACCATTAAGGGACTTAATCATATCCATAGAAAAATCTATCTCATAGAGGCATGTCTGTTAAAGAATGTTAGTATTCGGATCCGTCTTGATGCATGATTGGACTTGAACTTTTCTTCAACGATTGTAGTGGTATACGACATACTCTAATGTAAACAGACTATGTAAAATATGTCCTCATAATAGGGATGATATTTAAATTGTTTTGACAAACAATAGTATATTAATAAATAGATTTGATCAACCTAATTATTAAAAATCATCGGGCGTTGCAACCTACTCATATTTGACCCCCCCCCCCCCCCCCCCATAATAAAAAGAAGAAAAAGAAATATGTTATGGGGTTTTAGAAAACTATAGCACCATAAGATTATGAGGGCATAACATATCCGAAAAGAAAATTATGGAAAGACATGAGGTTTTAGGCTTTACCTTCAAGTGTACACCAAGGCACATCCTGGTGATATTAACTAGCCGGTCGTGAATACTTAAGACACTCCAGGTGCTAGAATAACTGCAACACACCGTGTTTTCATAATGGTTAATTTGGAAGAATTTAATTAATAAATTGTGAATAAATTACTTGAATGTGATATTCATGTTTATATGATTCATTTATCCAAAATGTGTCTACTCGTAGAAAAATAAATTGCGTGTTAATTAAGTTATTATTATGTTGGGATTAAACATAATAATATGGATAATTTGGGTAGATATTGTTTGGGCCCGTTCTGGAGTGAATTAGGAAATCATATAGGTGTTTTAAACATCTTAAGTTGGGCTCGAAGCATAGATATACCCTCAGGGGAGTAATTGGATCAATTCGGATAATATTTGGGGCTCGTTTAGGGGCCCAAAATTGGGAATTTCGGTGTTATATGGGAATAGAGGTTAAAATATGTCAATAACCAACCTAAGCACTCATTTTCCTCCATAAAAATTACCCTAGTAGCCCCGCTACCCTTTGTGGAAATTATCAAGGCTAGAGAGGAGAGAAGACCAAGGATTAAAGAGAGTAGGTTGTAAGGACACAAATTTCCAATTGAGTCCTTTGTAGTTTTGGCTCAATTTTGGAAAAAAACGTTTGAGTTATAGGATAGAGTTATTGACCATCCTTCAACCCTATGACATACTAAAGTTGAAGATGTAGCGGCCAAGAATATAAAGCTTCATCAAATGACGAGTTTATTGTGCCTCGTTTCTACGCCAACAACATTTGTTCCGTTTACTCTTAAGGTATGAATGCATTACATATTTATATAGGATCTTAGAATAGTTACTATTGGGTGTAATTTTTGTTTAAACTGTTGTTTATTTTCAGAAAGTTTCTTTAAAACTTTAAAATAAAGTTTCTTGGCTAAAATTGAATTTTTGAACATTCTGGAACTTCGTTCGATATTGTCGTTCGAACGAGTTGGTTTGTTCAATCGAGAATGTAGTTCGAACGAGTTTTGTAATGAGATTTCCCATTAGGCCACTGGAACCTCGTTAGAAGGTTCGTTCGAATGAGACTTCGTTCGAATGAAAATCTCGTTCGAACGAGATTTCCGACAGGAAATTAAAATGGCAATTTTGGGCAGTTTTTGACAGTTTTCCAACTACTTTTCCCCACTAACTTTGGAATGACTTATGTAGTACGGGAACCAACTATTTTGAAATAACTTTTTCATATCCTTCCATCTCCAAGAGGGAGTTTGAGAGAAAAATTAAAAGAAGAAAAAGTTCATGTTTGAGTGTTTATTTTATAAAGAAAAACCTTTAAAACACTTATGTTTTACACCCATAGTTTGTTTATTCCAAGCTTCCATATAAATATCTTTCTTGGAGTGTTTGGCACTGGTTTATCTCTACACCTTGAAGAAGAGAATTTTGGGTTTACTTCTACATCCCTCAAAGAAGAAGTCTCCTATTTTGTTGCGGCATTCTCACATGGTTAAATGAACCATGTGTGATTGACGGTGTACCTAAAGTCTCAGTGGTGAAGTCCAAGGTTCCGGTGGAGCTCAGGGATTATCAACTAGGCGGAGGTTTTTACAAGAAGATGCGTCAAGGCTTGAAAGGGGTCGAGTCGAGAAAGTAAGTCATATGTCTTGTAATTGTAAAACCATATTTAGTGGACTTAAGGCTAGGGTCGGCCGAATTTTTTTCCCGTTGTGAGTTTTTCCTCATACATCGTGCCATAATGGTTCTTTGTTTATTTTATCTTTTGCAAATTCAACCAGAATGCATGCTTAGGTAAAAAGATAAAATTTGGTTTAAATCGGTTTGGCCTAATTTGCAAAAATGAATTAATTATGTTAGGCAAATTTCTAGGACTCGAGTTGAGTTAATATGTTTAAGTGAAATTAAAATTTGTGCGAATTTAATGTTATTTCACTTGGTTTAATTTTAATTTGAAAAGAAATTAAAATTTGGTGTTTGTGTGTGCTTAATTGAACCATCTCTCTTTCACATCTTTAACAAGGAAATTACTTTTTTGTGGTAAAGATTTTAAAATTAGGGGCCTCGTGTTCCAACAAGTGGTATAAGAGCATTGATTCAGAAAAGCCCTACTTTTCAAATTGTTATCAGAGCCGGATCGTTAAATTTTTGCGTTTAAGATCCTTTAAACATTTTTGCTAAAAAATGGAATTTTCCCCATTTTCAAAATTTCCTATTTTCTATGGTTCTAATTACGCGTATTGGAAAGCGCGGATGAAATCGGCACTAAAATCTATCGAAGAGAGAGTTTGGTTATATTTCGTTAACAGGTGGTCCCCACCTACACATTTAGTATATAATGAGCGTGTTCCCAAACCCACCGATAGATGGAGTGAGAATGAATTTAAACTTTCAAATTTTAATTCCCGTGGTCTAAATGACTTGTTTAGCGTGGTCACACAAGATGAATTCCGTCGCATTATGACGTGTGAAACTGCTAAATAAGCTTGTGATATTTTACAACTCACTCATGAAGGTACTAGTTTCGTTAAGGCTTCGAAACTCCAAAACCTCACCACTCAATTTGAAACCATCAAAATCAATGAAAAAGAAACTTTTGATGAATTCTATGCTAGACTTTCCGATATTGTTAATTCATCTTTTAATTTGGGAGAGAAAATACCCGACAACCGAGTAGTAAAGAAACTTTTAAGGTCCCTACCCGATAGATTTATTCCTAAAGTGACCATGTTAAATTCTTTACCCACTTGAGCTTCTACGAAATTAGAAGACCTCATAGGCGATCTATAAACCTATGAACTAGACATGTTTTCCTCTAAAACTGAAAAGAAAATAGATAAGGGAATTGCTTTGAAAGCCCGAAAAGAGGAAAAACAAGTAGTATAGAGTGAACGTGATAGTGACTTGGAAAATATGGCTATGTTTGCTAAAAAGTTTTGAAATTTTCTTAAATTTAACAAAGATAAATTTAAAAAAGATTTTAAGAAATTTGAAAAATCTAAGCATGACAAAGCCGAGAAGATCCCTAAAACTATTAATGAAAATTTAAATAGGGACGAGTAAAATAGGTGTTATGGTTGTGAAGGGTATGGTCATAGGGCAAAAGAGTGTCCCAATAAACTAAGGAGAGAGGGTAAGCAACCAATTTCTTTTAATGCAACCCTTAGTGGTAGTGATAATGAAGGGGGACCCGATTCCCGCACTGAGCCCAATTTTGTAGCTTTTATGGCTAGTCATGTGAGTGATAGTGAGCATTCTTCCATTGATTAAATTTTAACACATGACACATCCAAGGTCAAAGTTTATGATTCCCTTATTTTTTATGATAGTGAGAGTGGAGACGAAAGAGAGTGAAAATGCAGAAGAGGTTGATGTGAGTGAACTTGAAAATGCTTTTCAAGAACTTTATGAAGAATCTATTAAATCAAAAAGAGCTAATTTGAAGTTAGAAGCGAGTTTAAGAGAGTGTGTCAAGGTCGTTGATGATAGTGTGTTGGTTGAAGACCTTAGGACACGTGAGAGGACTCTTCTAGAGAAGCTTGAGTATATAGAAGGCGAGAGAGACATCCTTAAAGGTTTAATGGAATCCTTGAAAAAGGATATTCTCGAGTTTGAAGAGAGAAATGTTTTATTACAGTCTAACATTCTAGAAATAGAAAATAAATTAAAAGACTCTAGTAAAGTCAAATTTGATTTGGAGTGTCGTTCGAAGAAATTAGATAAAATATTAGGAACGTTCCAAATCAAAAATGACACTTGTGGTTTAGGCTTCGATACTTGTAATGACACAAATCATAAATCCAAAACCAATGTTTTAGGAGAATCGCCTAGGAAATCCTTTAGAGATCATTCCTTAGGTAAGTCTTTTCGCCGAGTCTTTAGGTGCTCACATTGTGGTCCAAAAGGTCATCTTAGGAAATTTTGTTTTGATCTTAAATGAGGTCCTAGAAAATCCCAATGTAAGGTAACCGAGGTAGCCAAGATTCCTACACCCCGAGATCGTCATTCGTCATTAGTTTGGGTTAGGAGATCCGACTTGGTAGCTTTACAAGATAGGGTTTTTAATTCTCATTTACTTTCACATGCTTCCTCCCTTGTAAAATCTAAAGGTTGAATGTGTTAGATTTTTTTTCATACTTTAGCTTTTGTACTTCATGCTATATTATCATGATAAATGTATACATATTTTAGTCATTTTCTAGTCTATGCTCCATGCTTAATCACATGCTAGAATAATGATCTTTTTTTATCTTTTGTATTATACTTCTTTCATTTTAGTTTGCATTAAATGAAAAATACAAAAAGATTTGTGTTTATCATTTGTGTTTTATCTTTTTAGTAATTTAAGATTAATGAAAAATACAAATGATTTTTCTGTGTCTTTTGAGTAAATATTTTTATTTTTGGTTAAAAATTTCAACAACTCAAAAAGATTTTTTTTTGTGTATTTTAGTTTGACACACTTTATGTGGCATATACTTGTGTTAGAATCCCTTCTTTTTTCGCTTTCATGTGGCTAGAACTTTTGGTTTAGATTGTCAATCCTTATTATGTTCTTTACCATGCTTACATGGAGTAGTTGGATTTTGTGTTGATTAAAATGGATTCTATTTTTATAGGCCTTTATTCACACATGCACGAGCTCTTTTGAAATTTTAATCGTCACATGTTTTATTTGAGCTTTGTGAGGTGTTCTCCTACCAATCTAGTCATCTACATGCTATGACCTAGGAGGACTAGTGCATGTCGAAATCTGTTGCACGTGAGATTTGTGAGAAATAAAAATTATTATATATAAATGTGCACGAAGAAGGTCTCCAAAAGGAATTATTATCCTTTGCGAATAGTAAGCCACCGTTTGTTTGGACCTAAAATAAATACGTGGTCCAAAGGCCTAAAAATAGAATTATGGCATTAAAAAGAAAACTAATTGCCAAGGCCTATTTTTGTTTGATATATTCATTCAAATATATATGCTTATTGAGGGAGATTGGATGGTATATCAACGGTTTGCACAATGTCCATTTATCCTAGTTGTACTTTCAATGTCATGACTCTATTGGTTTGTAGAATCATCAAAAGTATAGGCTTGTATGCATTGTGTATGTTTGTTCATTGAGTTCAATCTATATTGTTACATGAGGTTATATTAAAATGTGATGAAGTTTACAATCAATTCAGAACTCCGTGAACATGTTTTAAGTGATTGTGTCTAAATTTAATTGTTGCTAGTTCACACCCCAACACTTCCGTTTCCATATGACACATTTTTGCCATACGAGTGTGAAAAGCTTATCTTATTTTGGGTTATTTATGTGTTTATATCTATATATATATGTGCGTGTGCATATTTGGTATATCTAGAGTATGCATATATATGATATTATTTTTTGGTCTTTGCCTTGCTTTCTAGTCCATCTATGCTTCTACTTCATAATTGGTATCTATCTTGTTGCATTCTTTGTTGATATCACATGCTTAATTCTCATGTATCATATTGGTATCAGTTTCTTGCATCTTAGTTAGTATCCATTATTATTTATTGGATTAGTTATGGTTTTGTTTCCTATATGCTTTCATGCTCTATGCTGTTGTATGCAATTTTGTTAATTCTATCACCTTTGTCTATTCGTGAACAAAAAGGGGGAGAATGATAGGGGGAGAAATGGTATATATTCCTATTATAATCGTATCTTAGTTTGGGGGAGATTTATCTTAGCGGTAGACGTCTTTCTAAGTAGGTCATTTGTTTGATAAAGGGTAGAATTAATTTAGGGGGAGTATTTATTTTATGCATTTAATATTCTTGATATTCCCTATGCGTTTGATAGTTTGCATAAGTGTGCAGGAATTCTTCTAAGTGGCAACTTTCATCGTCGGCAAAAATATTGATCCTTGGGTTGTTTGAGTCAAGCTATTGTATTTTATTTTGGGTGGGACATTTTTTTAGTCTACTAGAGCTTGACGGCCCTATAGGATTTTTGTTGGTTTTTATCCTGGAATAGCCAAAGGGGGAGATTGGTAACGACACAAATTTCCAATTGAGTCCTTTGTAGTTTTGGCTCAATTTTGGACAAAAATGTTTGAGTCATAGGATAGAGTTACTGACCATCCTTGAACCCTATGACATACTAAAGTTGAAGACGTAGCGGCCAAGAGTATAAAGCTTCATCAAATGCCGAGTTTATTGTGCCTCGTTTCTACGTCAACAACATTTGTTCCATTTACTCCTAAGGTATGAATGCATTACATATTTATATAGGAGCTTGAAAAAATTAGTATTGGGTGTAAGTTTTGTTTAAACTGTTTTTTATTTTCAGAAAGTTTCTTTAAAACTTTAAAATAAAGTTTCTGGCTAAAATTGAATTTTTGAACATTTTGGAACATTGTTCGATATTGTCGTTCGAACGAGTTTGGAAACGAGATTTCCCATCAGGCCACTGGAACTTTGTTAGAAGGGTCATTCGAACGAGACTTCGTTCGAACGAAAATCTCGTTCGAACGAGATTTCCGACGGGAAATTAAAATGGCAGTTTTTGACAGTTTTTCCACTACTTTTTCCCACTAAATTTTGATTGACTTATGTAGTGCGGGAACCAACTATTTTGAAATAACTTTTTCATATCGTTCCATCTCCAAGAGAGAGTTTGAGAGAAAAATTAAAAGAAGAAAAAGTTCATGTTTGAGTGTTTATTTTTTAGAGAAAAACCTTTAAAACATGTGTGGTTGACGGTGTACCTAAAGTTCTTGCTTGGAGTGTTTGGCACCGGTTTATCTCTACACCTTGAAGAAGAGAATTTTGGGTTTACTTATACATCCCTCAAAGAAGAAGTCTCATGTTTTGCTGCGACATTCTCACATGGGTAAAGGAACCATGTGTGGTTGACGGTGTACCTAAAGTCTTAGTGGTGAAGTCCAAGGTTCTGGTGGAGCTCCGGGATTGTCAACTAGGCGGAGTTGTTTACAAGAAGACGCGTCAAGGCTTGAAAGGGGTCAAGTCGAGGAAGTAAGTCATCTGTCTTGCAATTGTAAAACCATACTTAGTAGACTTAAGCCTAGGGCTGTCCGAGATTTTTTCCCATTGTGGGTTTTTCCTCGTACATCGAGGTGTAATGGTTCTTTGTTTATTTTATCTTTTGCAAATTCACCTAGAACGCATGCTTAGTTAAAAAGAAAAAAATTGGTTTAAATCAGTTTGGCCTAATTTGCAAAAATGAATTAATTTTTTTAGGTAAATTTCTAGGACTTGGGTTGAGTTAATATGTTTAAGTGAAATTATAATTTGCGGGGATTTAATCTTATTTCACTTGGTTTAATTTTAATTTGAAAAGAAATTAAAATTTGGTGTTTGTGTGTGCTTAATTCAACCATCTCGCTTCCACATCTTTAAAAAGGAAATTACTTTTTATGGTAAATATTTTAAAATTGGGGGCCTTGTGTTCCAACAAGTTGTATGAGAGCATTGATTCAGAAAAGCTCTACTTTTCATAGGCTTATATCATCAGTTTAAGGCAGTAAATCTCTTGCTAAATCAATTGTAATTTATTTCTTAATTCATTTATACATTTTCTCATAATGATTTTGGGCTAAAACATTTAATTGATGACTATGAAAAGTAGGATTGAACTCTAGGATTTCTTAGAACACTTATGAAAATAACGATTTTTAAGAGTTAAATATTTTTGGTGATAGACCCAAAATTAATGTTCAATTATTGGGAAATTGATTATCAAAATCTATGTGTAGGATTGTTATTGTGATGATTACAATCCATGTGTTAATACCTTAAATCTAATAATGTTAGATAGAAGTTATGAATCAAAACTGGGTTAGATGAACACTAGTGTTGGATTCGAATTCTTGAAAATATTAGAGTGTGATTTTATATTAATTTTTAGGTGACCATATAAATAGCGTTTCGTGATGATGGTGGAATTATAATTCTTGGAATAGAAATTATAGAAGGAAATTTCAATTTTGAATATGAAACTCGCATAAAGAAAACACAAAAGTTTTGGGCATTCGGCCTTCCAGGCGAATCGATTCAGCCGGGGGAAAATCAATTCGACCCTAGATGTGAATTGATTCGGCTCCTAGGCTTGGGTTAGGGTTGGGCATGGGAAATGTTCGGGGGTTTTTAATAAACTTGAGCGAGTATGTGGGAGGTCATCCAAGTGAGTGGATGTTTTATTAAAAAAAAATTTATGACACTATTCATTATTTGTAGAATTTAATATTTAACTACAGTGTTAATTATTAAAGAAAGGGTATTATCTGGAGATTGATGAAACTCACTAGAGAGTAATTATATGGAAAATTACCAATACATATTATGTGCCACAGATATGTTTTTATTATTTATGTGAACATACTCCTATTCATAGATGACCTATCAGCTGGGGTTGCATACGTCTTCGGGACCGTAGCATGCAACGACACAAATTGGCTAGGTGTTGTATAGATTAATATATTAGGTCTACATGGTAGCACCAGTTACGATGAGGTAGGTGGGATATCCGGAATCCATTGTGATCGCCAGGGGTATGAACCGTGCAATGATGTACTGCTTAGGGATCACCCCACTTTTTGTGTCTTTTGTTATGTCTACTTGGTGAGGGACTCCTCAGGACTTACCAATAAAGATTGAACTAGATAGCAAAGGTACATGCATGCACATGTCTAGGGGTGTAAATGGATATTCGAAAATCCGAATCCGTCCGATATCCGAGTCCGAATTTTGCGAATATTTATCCGAAAAAATGGATATGGATACGAATATGGATAGTGTGTTAAAATATCCGAGAAAATGGATACGGATACGGATAGTATGTGTATCCAACACGGATAATCCGTATCCGAAACGGAGTATCCATATTTGCGGATATCCGTATCCGTATTATATTAAATAATACTTTATTATTAATATTAATTATATACAAATTGTAAATATAACTATGTAATAATATAATATACAAGTTTTTTCATTTAGCAAATAGCGAAACTAGTAGCAGCTCTCATCCGAAATCCTAGTCTAGGGTTTCTTTTTTTCATTTCCAACCGTCGACTTCTCTCTCTCACCTTAGTAGCAGCTCTCGTCTTCTCTCTCTTATGTAGGTGGTGTAGCATCTCTCTCCTCTCGTCTTCTCTGTCGCAACTTAGCGACGGTATGAAATTGACCCATATCTGCTCTCGTCTTCTCTCTTTCTCTACTCGGGTTGGTATGAAATCCGTAGGTATGTGTAAACACAAACCCATTATCTGCTATATACTTACGCATTTACACAAGCATACTTACAGATTTTTGTTCTCTCTTTCTCTGCTCTCTCTCACCTTACAGATATACATACAGATTTACTGTTTACACCACAACTTTTGTAGAGAGAGTTGTACAACTTCTGTGTAAAATTATTGTTGTATGAAATTATATTGTTGTATGAAATTATTGTTTTATATTGTTGTATGAAATTATACCTAGAGATTTTTATATTGTACAAAGCATATCTACAGAGTTTTATATTATTGTATGAAATTATATTGTTGTATGAAATCATACCTACAGATTTTTATATTTTACATAGCATACATACCTACAGATTTTTATATTGTTGTATGAAATTATTGTTTATGTGTTGGTAATTTTTTGTTATGTTGTATGAAATTATTGATTCTTTCTGATTTTGGTGTTTCTGTGTTGTTTGGAGATCTGAATGTAATTATTTTGCTATGTTGTGTGAAATTATTATGAGTTTGCTATTTTTTTTATTCAGGTTTGTTTTAATTTTTTTTATCTCAATACAGTTTTATTTGTTGTTATTCTACTTATATATTGGTGAAGCTGTATTTGGGTGAATTAGTATGTTCAAACAATTAATGTCTTAATTTATCTTTATGCATTACTACTAACTTGCGAGTTGTGATTACCTTAATGCTTAATTCGGTAAGGATACAAAGGAAAGGAGATGAGAATGACACACTTCAGGAATTTAAGGGGTAAAAAAAAAATCCCTTCTTTATTATAATATATTATTTGTTTTCTCCGTTAATATTTTAAATGAGTTATACTTTTCAGGTAAAATGATGCTTCACTTTCATTTTTGTTCAAACATTAGAGAAACTAAAGAGGATACAAATTTCAATGGCCCACAATTGAATAAGAAAATGCACATTAAAGGTTAGTACTTTTGCTCGAACCTTCTTTTATAATTTAATATAATGCTTTACACATTCTCTATATCTTACATGGAATGAAAAATTATAAATTTAATTCATTGATTAAATTAGTGTTTAATAAGCTATGTGTATCTTAATGTATATTAAATAATAAAAATGGATAAGGATATTATCCGAATCCGGAAAATTCGGGAGGATACGGATAAGGATAGCTGAAATTATTATCCGGGCGGATACGGATACGAATACGGATAGTGTGGAGACTCGGCAAATACGGATGTGGATACTATGGTATTCGCTCCGTATCCATCCGTTTTACACCCCTACATATGTCATACATATGTAAGGACATATATAATTATGTAAATTAATTGAGAATGAATCCATGTAGTCAAGTTATGTAGATGACTGTTAATGAAAAGAATGCTACGTAAAATACATAATGTGATGATATGATGTTTCTTTAGAGTAGTATTATGGGGACATTATTGGGATTAGGATTATGTGTATATGTTTATCTCCCATCTATTAGTTGTACTAAATTCCTTACATATTATCATACTAGTGTAGACATCGAACTTCATATTTAGGACATGGGTTGCAATGCTTATTATATTGCACTTAGATGAGGGGTGAGATACTTAAATCATACGAGTGTTGAGGTTTCGATGTGTTATGGGTAATGTGAATTAAATGAATATTTACATATTGGTTTTGTAAGTTAATTCTTGCAACTTTAGGGCACCGACCCAAATTATAAAATGTTTTTTCCTCTTAGTTTGCCTAGACATGGACAACAAGATTAACAGGAGATCAGACTTGTAGTCTTACTTGATTATTTGCATCTTTAGTTCTACTGATCCTAAAATAGGTTTCTATTCTTGCTTTAGTCATTTTATTATTATAGAGATTATATGGGCATAAGCCCGAGATTTATATTTGAGATTTTTTAATTATCAGTTATACTGGAGTTAGATGTTTTACAAATTAAGGGAGTTTAGATTTATTTATTTCCATATATTATTTCAAATGATTTCATTGTGGTTATTTAGTTTAAAAATAAGAATGTCATATTATAGCTTGATGATGAGAATTATATAGATTGTTAGACAAGCCCCTTTTGGACGTATTGTGTTTGGCCAACCCTTAAGTAAAAAATGGGAGTCGTTACTTTTGGTATCAAAGCATCTAAGTTCTAGATTCCTTAGGATTTTTGTTTAATTGAATTATGTGTTGTCTTTCTTTGATAGGTAGTGCCTATGATTAAGAATCATTACACTCTTTACAATCTATTACTAATACGAACCTTTTTTGCTTTCAGAAAGAAAATTATAGGCACGGTAGACTACGATCTGTTATCACCGAGGCTGCAGAGGAGAGGGATGAACAGGAGCCACAACCACACCCACAACACCACCAACCCTACCCTTATTTAGTCCATCAGACATTTCCACTATAGTGACACAAGTAGTATCTAGGACGATGTCCTCTATGCTACAACACTTTCAGCCACAACTGTAGCCACCCCCCCGCAGCAGGTGGTGCTACATGTTCAGGAACAAGGCTCAGTTTCGAAGAGAGCTAGGGAGGACTTCACTAACGGACACCCTCCAGAGTTTGTTAAGAGTCAAGATATCATAGTGTTTAGTCAATAGAAGAATAAAATTCAACGATATTTGAGGATGGTTGAGTGCACGACAGTTCACACGTAGATGTTAGCTTCGTTATAACTGGTAGGAACAATTTTGCAGTGGTGGGAGTATGTTACCACACCTAAGGAGAGGGATCAATTGACTATTTATGAGATATTGCTCAATTTTGATGGAAAGTGTTTCCTTCCATCCATGAAATTAGAGATAAAGAGGAAGTTCATGGACCTTAAGCAGGAGGGTTGCGCTATAACAGAGTATGAGGAGGAGTTTACCACATTATCCTTATTTTTTGGAGATGAGGCAAACACTGGAGAAAAGAAAATGGAAAAGATTATGTCAAGGATAACTTGTAACATCATAAAATCTTTGTTGGGTAATTTGACTTTTACCCTATACACTCAGATTATGAATGCCACTTTGTGGCACTGTAACGATCCTATGCCATTTTAAAATAGTAATGAGTAAAAGAGATCGTATTTAAAGATGTTAAAACTACAGGGTAAGAAGAATGGGAATGGTAATCAGGGGAACCAAAAGTTTAAGGAGTCCCATATAGGTTATCAGTATAAGAGGCATATGGGTTTCGATTATTGGAACAAGCAAGGCCAATAGGTTCAGGTCCAGTAGCAGAGAGGCCATTCGGGCCAGTGGAAGTAGGGATAGCAGTAGGATATGCATTAGTTTCTAGGGAGTTGCTACATTTGTGGAGAGAAGGGACATATATCAAGGAAGTTCCCTCAGGGAAATCAGGGGGCATAAGAGCAGGGAGGAAAGCGTGGGTATCGGGCACCACAAGGTCAGCGTCAATAGTTTCTAGTGTTGTTAGGTATTGTAATGCCAACACTACTAGATCCAACTACCTCACTTCAGGAACTGCATCCATAGTTACAGTTTGTCGAGTGTACCATTTCGCACCTGGAGAAGAACCAGCGCCAGCACATGCAATGAAGGGTATGTTCCCTATTTTTAAGCACATATGGCACATTTTTTTGGCACTAGTGCATCTCATTCATTTGTTGTTATTAGATTTTATTGTGCATCAGGGATGATATATTTCACATATATCATAGTGCTTTACATTGATTCACCACTGGGTAAAGGGGCTCCTATACGTTCAGTGTGTAGAGGTATAAGGATTAATATTAAGAGACTTTGGTTCATGGAAGATTTACTTATATTAAATAATTTTGAGTATAACGTTATCCTATGAATGGATTAGATAGCTACTTACAAGGCTTGTGTTGATTATTATGGGAGGTCCATTGTCTTTAACATTCTAAGTCAAGAGATGTACTTGGTTGCGATATCGCACCAGGAGGGAGGATCGAGCACGTATTTCTATTACGTTGAGGAGGAGACTTATGAGGAATTCATTGTTTTGGAAGACTCCATCCTAATTGTTAGAGATTTTTCAGATGTGTTAGGAGATATTCTAGGTTTTCCATATAGTAGGAAAATTGAGTTTGTGATTGACTTTATTTTGGGTACGAGACCCATCACATGTGCACCGTATCGCATGGCACCTCTAGAGATGAGAGAGATTAGAGATCAGATTCACTAGTTACTGGGTCAGGGATTTATTTGGAAGAGTACGTCTCCTTTGGGTGCTCCCGCTCTGTTCATTAAGAAAAATGATGGATCACTAAGACTTTGTATCGATTATATGTAGTTAAACAAGGTCATTATATGATACAAGTATGTGTTTTCCCATATTGATGATCTATTCAACTAGTTGAGGGGTGCATGATATTTTTCTAAGAGATATTTGAGGTTCCGGTACCATCAGTTAAGGGTTCGATAATAGGACATTCCAAAGACAATTTTTTTTACAAGATATCGATCATATGAGTTCTTGGTTATGCCTTTTAGCCCGACCAACACACGAACAATGTCTATGGACCTGATGAATAAGGTGTTCAATTACTTTTAAGTTCAATTTGTCACCATGTTCATAGATGACATATTTATTTATTCTTAGATCGCAAATAAGCACTCACAACACTTGAGAACAATCTTATAGACCTTCTGGGACCATGAACTCTATGCTAAGTTTGAGAAATGTGGATTTTGGTTACGAGAGGTTCAGTTTTGGGGCCACATTGTATCTAAGATGGTGATATTAGTGGATCTAGGAAATTTTTCAGTAAGGATGAAGTGGTAATATCCCACTACATCTACAGAGGCGCTCAATTTTATGGGTTTTGCAAGGTACTACCATTAATTCATTCAGGGGTTCTCTAAGATAGCCGGGCCTCTCAAGAATTTGATATGAAAGGATGTACCATTTGTTTAGGATGGTGTATTTCAATAGGATTTTGAAGAGCTGAAGGTAAGGTTGACTTTGATTTTGGTACTTGCTTTTCCTTGTAGAGGGATTTACTATAAGGTCTTTACAGATACATCCTTTCAAGGACTTGGAAAGTTATTAATACAGGAGGAGAGGCTGATAACTTATGCTTCCCGAAAGATTAAGCTTCATGAGGGTAACTGCCCCACCCACGATTTAAACTTAGCAGTTGTGGTGTTTGCATTACGTATTTGGAGGCATTATCTCTTGGGGGAGAAATTTCAATTGTTCACATATAAAAAAATCCTATAGTACTTATTCGCGCAGAGGGAGTTAAATATGAGATAGTGGCGATGGATTGAGTTTGTGAAAGACTACCAGTCTGATATCAAGTATCATCCAGGCAAAGCAAATGTAGTAGAAGATGCCTTGATCCATAAACCAATGTTGAGTTAGCAGCGATGTGGAAGGCGAAGTGTAGTTTTCTTCGAACTAACGATGAGTCGTTATGTGCTATTATGGGAGTTCTTACCATCATACTCGAGATCATCATTCGGGTCGTGAAGGCACAGGCAGGGGATCATATTTTCTAGGAGAGGGTTAGATAGTTACTAGCTTAGGGGATAAGTCACTATTCGATTGACTCAAATGGGGGATTAAGATTTCAAGGCAGGTTGGTAGCCCTAGAGGAAAAGGAGTTGCAACAAGCAGTTATGACAGAGGCACATAGTTCATGTATTTTCGTATAGCTCGGTGGGGATAAGACGTATAAGGATATAAGGCATTAGTATTAAGGGGCGGACATGAAGAAGGATATAATCATTTTTGTGTCTAAGAGTTCCACATGCAAGTTGGTGAAGGTGGATGATACAAAGAAAAGTTTGGTCCTAATGTAAGTGTACTCTCGTATAGTCTTTGTTGAAAATCCTTCCTAATCAACAATTTCCTTCAATTACCTACAAAAATATAACAAAATTAGTGTAGAGGTAAATAAGGGTGTCTATCCAATTTAATGGAATGAAACACAAGAAAAATCATGTAATCCAATTAACTAGCTAATTTTTTTTTATCTTCTAATAATTTTTTTTTGCTTTTGTTTTCTACCTTTTTTTTTAATTTTCTTTTAAATAAAATAATTTTTTTAGTGGGGAATGAAACTAAGTAACTAGGTAAAAAAAAATCTAAAGTAATCTAAGTAGTGAGATGTAGAGAAATAAAACAAGTGATGTGATTAATATGAAAAAGAAACAAGGAATGAAATCCACCCCACTTCACTCAACTAACACTAACTTGACATAGTCTAATTTTAGTTAACTTCCAACATATTTATTTAATTTAAAAGTTGATTCTCATCAAACTAATGAATTACCATAAACATGATTTTAGAAAAGTAATTTTTACTCCTACATACTCTTAACCAAAAAGGATTGAAATCAATTAGATGAACTACCCGCTAGGAAAAATTACACAAAATTAATTTTAATTCAACAACATGAAACAAGAGTATAAGAATGCTATATTATAATTTTAATAATAAGATTAAACTATCTCTAGTTTGAATCTTAAAATTAAAATTATAAAAATAACATTTCATCCTTTCTCAAGGATATATTTACCATTTCTCAATGCATAAATAATTATAGGAATCAAAGTTACTATTCAAAGGAAGTTAAATAAAAATAGATTAGCAAACTAAATAAGTTGGATCCATGGGGGCTTCATTTCATCCCTTGAAATGGGAGATTAGCCCTCCATAATGGGCTTCCAAGACATAGAATAAATAAATTAGTGCATAAGAATATGATAGAAAAAGGATTTAACCAATCAATATATATCACAGAAATCTCTTTTTAATGATACAATATATTTTTTTGTTCACACTTTTCTCTCACTAAACCACAAAATTTTGTCTCTACAGATTTTATTTTTCCTCAGCACTCTACTTTCAACTTCTTTCTACTCTCTAGTCTTCAACAGTTTTCCCAAGAATATCGGATTATCTTTCTTTTGTAAGTGGCACAAATGGGGCAAATGGTAAAATTAAAAGATACAAATGAGGGTAAATTGGCAAAAAAAGGGGTAAAAATATAAGATGTGATTTTTTAACTTTTTAGCAGATTGGGTTTGTAGGTGGGTACAAGTTGGGATTGAAAATCGGAGGTTACGAGTGAGAGTCTCGAGATGATAGGGTGATGAGTTTGTGGAGTGTGGTACGGTCTGAATAGTTGATGGGACAAAGTGGAGGACTCGAGGTTGTAGGTTGGTGGCTGTGAGATGGTCTTGACTGTTAGGTTTTTGTTTTTGCACTTTGGTTTTTGGTTGGGTTTATTTATTTGTTTTATTTGGAGATGGTCTTGGTTTCTTTGGTTATTTGGTAGGTAATACATACATGACTCTGGTTCGTATGACAAATGGGTTGAAGGTTTTATCGGGTATAGATATGGCGGTTTCGCCCAGCAGGGGAAATGGGTATGGGGGATTTCGATATGGGTTTGGCTGGGATTTGGACAGGGGTGAGTCCAGTTTGGTCCATGGGTCTGGGTCGCAATTTTTGGGCTATAGAGTCGGGGACGGGGCGTTGGGTTGTTGCTGGTGGTGCCCGGGTCTGTTGCGGGTTGGTTCAGGTGCTCGACCCGGGGCAGGGGAGTCTCGCCGTGGGTCACCGATTTTTCGAGAGGGAGCTCGCCGGAGTTAGTTTGTCGTGGGTATCTCTGGATTGTGGGTATGGTCGTGTGTTGGGTTGAAAGAAAATGGGTATTGTTGGAGTGATAAAGGAGGTAGTTGGTTATGGAGTTTGTAGAGAGAGAGAAAAGTGGGTTTGAGGTTGAAGATGAAGTGGAGGGGTTAGAGTGTGGTGAGGGTGTAGGTTAGTAGGATGTGGGTGAGGGTTGTGTTGCGTGTAGTTTAATGTATGATATGTGGCTGTGAGTGGGTTTATGTATGTAGGGCGTATGGGTTCTCTGTGTGTGTGTTTAATTTGGACACCTAAAAAAATATAATACTAACTAATTAAAAATTAAAATCTAAAAATAAAAAATAAAATCCTACGCTAAAAATAAAATAAAGACTCAATTAAAAATGAAACTAAAAAGAAATAAAAATAAAAATAGAAATAGAAATCTATTAAACTAAAAACTAAAATCCTAAAAAAATTAAAATCTAATAAAAAAAATAAAAATAAATGAAATCCTAAAAATTCTAATCCTAATAAAACTACAAACTAATAAAGATAAAGATAAAATAAAAATACACTAAGAACAATAAAATAGAAAAATAGAAAATAAAACTTAAAAATTCTAAATAAATCTAAAATAAAACCTAAAAATAAAACGACTCTACCTAAAAATATAAAAAAATATAAAAAGAGCACAAACTAAAAACACACAGGCTTGGGGTGATGCTTTGGGCTAGGTTTAGGCTCGGGTTTGGTTACGGGAGAGGGAATTAGCTTCATTTTAACTGCAATTTGCCTCGAAATATAATTTTTGACACCACAATTGCAATTAAGCCTGTACATTATACAATTAAGCATATAAGACCATTATTATCGAGAATTAGACTCTACAAATCGTCTATTCGGGGTATAAAATGTACACTTTTGGGTGCTTATCAATGGACCATCAGTGACCATCAGGTGTTCTATCGCCTCTCGAGATTTCGATGTGGAAATGGGAGAACATTTCCATGAACTTTGTCATAGGGTTACCTACGTCACAACGTTAATACGATTCTATATGGGTGATCATTGACCATTTAACAAAGGTGGCTTATTTTTTTCCAGTTCAAACATACTATACTTCAGAGCAGTAAGCCAGGCTTTTTCTTGTAGAGATTGCGAAGTTGCATGGTTTACCACTCAATATTATGTCGGATATGGACAAGAAGTTTATGTTCCATTTTTTTAGGAGTTTCCAGCCAGCATTCGGGGTAAAGTTGAGGTTGAATATCTCTTATCACCCACGGATGGGTTGTCGACAGAGAGGATAAATTTGACATTAGAGGACAAGTTGTGGATGCATCTTGTATTTCAAAGGTAGTTTGGAGCAATACTTATCATTGGTGGAGTTTCCTTACAACAACACTTACCAGTTTACTATTGGGATGACACCTTTCAAGGCATTGTAAGGGAGGATTTTTCGTTTACCTTCGTGTTGGTTAGAAGTGGGGGAGATCAAACTTCTTGGATCGAAGATCATCTAAGATACTACAGAGAAGGTGGAGATGAGTCGGACTAGGATTTGGATTGCCCAGGATAGACAGAAGAGTTATGCTGATGCAACCATAAGGAATTTGGATTTTGAGGTTGTTAATCAGGTGTTATTTAAGGTGTCTTCCATGAAAGGAGTGGTATTATTTGGGAAGAAAGAGAATTTATCTCCCGAGTATGTGGGACTATTCCCTATAATTGATAAGATTCGACCAGTGGCGCATTGGTTAGCCTTATCGGATAATTTACAGAGGATGCATGAAATTTTCTATATTTCGGCGTTACGGATATTTCTTAGAGATGAGGTAGCTCACCAACACATAGATCTTGACGAGATAGATCATTAGTCTGACACGAGTTACGAGGAGAAAGCCATAGCTATTCTGGACCGTAAGGAGCGTAGACTTTGTTCCAAGGTTGTTCCTTTTGTACACGTAGAGTGGGGACACCACAATGAGTACGAGTTGACATGGGGGATAGAGGACGACATGCGAGAGTAGTATCTAAAACTCTTCTATCCAGGTAGGACGAAATTCCATTATTTGTGTGTGTGTGTGTGTGTGGGGGGGGGGGGGGGGGGGGGTCTAACACCCCATGTTTTCATAATAATTAATTAGGTAGAATTTAATAAATATATTTCATGGATAAATTTGAAAATTCATGGTTATATAATATAGGTAAAACTTCATTAAAGTTTCCCAAAAGCGCAACACACAAAACAAGCATTTAAAAATCTAGGAAAGATGTGTTGATTCTATTCAATTTTAATTTTGTTACATAATTACTAAATGAACATGCAAAATTCAAATTGTAAAGAGAAACAAACAATCACGGCATTTCGATGTACGAGGAAAACCCAAATAGGAAAAACCTCGGATGGCTAGGCCTAGACAAATTCACTATATATATGATTTTTACAAGAAGACTCAAAAACTTAAAAAAACTTGACTTAATAAGCAATGCTGAAGCAGTCTTCAAAATTTATGTCCATGGTTCAGTGCAATTCTAACATGGGTATGCATTAAATCCATGCCTCGGTATCCGCCGATTACATTTACCACCTCCAACAGTGCAGACTCTGCTACAAAACGATAATAAATGATGATGATTAAATTTTGGGTTTGATTTATGAAAATCTAATCATCGAAGATCCAGGATAGTGGAGAGGATTTATTTCAAAAGTATTTATGGCTTTTAGATGTTCAAAAATGCATAGTTTAAAACTATTTTCCCGCACTCTTCTTATGTGAGAAAAAAACCTGAGAAGTGGAGGAATGGGGAGTTATAGAAAAACTTTCCAAAAATTAGATTTTTTTAAAAAATTAGATTTTTTTAAAAAATTAGATTTTTTTAAAAAATCACGCCTGGTCATTCGAACGAGGTACAATTCTCGTTTGAACGACATACCTCCTTTCATTTAAATAGAAATGAACGAAAGATCTAATGAGATTCCAGAGAATCCATGAAAATTGAAAATTTGTCTCGTTGGAACCTCGTTTGAAGTTCGTTAGAGAGAATGAACGTTTCTCATTAGAACGACCATCGAACGAGCTTTCTAACAAGATTCCAGAGAGACCAAGAAATTCGATAAATTGCCTTCGTCAAAAGGTTATTCTAACGAGGGTGCCCATCCCATTTGAACGCCTTTCGAACGATATTGCGAACAAGATTCCAAAGAGGTTGTATTTTGGAAGATTTTGCCTCGTTGGAAATCTTATTCGAAGGAGGTAATGTGCCTCATTCGAATGATATGATATATATCGTTAAAAAGAGATGGAAAACATAAGGATTTTTTAAACCAAGTTGGAATTTCTTTTTTACAAACATAAGGCCATAATAAAAGTGTTTTCTCCATTTATTAAAACCAGCATGATGTGGATTGAGAATGATGTGCATGTAGAAAATTTATGCCATTGTAGAAATTTATGCCATTGTAGAATTGGTAGCAGTAATACTTGGGTAGATATTATTTAGGTGCGTTCTAGAGTGAATTGGGAACTCGTTTAGGTGTTTCAAACATTTTAAGTTGGGCCCAGGGCATAGGTATACCCTTAAGGGTGTTATTAAATCAATATAAGTAATATTTAGGGCTTGTTTAGGGGGCCAAAATGGGGGGTTTAGGTGTAATATGGGATTAGAGGTTAAAATATGTCAACAACCAACCTAAACACTCATTTCCATCCCTAAGAAAGTTGGCCTATCAGCTCCACACCCCTTTGGAGAAGTTACCAAGGCTAGACAGGAGAGGAGGAGCAAGGATTCAAGAGGGGAGGCTCAAATCATCAGATTAAGTCAAGAATTCTCTTTCTAAATCAACTGTAATTTCTTTTTTAATTCATTTATACATTTTCTCATAACAATTTCGAATTAAAAAGTTTAATTGATGACTATGAACGATTAGAATGAACTCTAGGATTTCTTTGAACAAATCTGAATATAATGATGTTTAAGAGTTAAACATTTTTTATGACAAACTCGGAATTAATGTGGTATTATTGGAAAATTGAATATTACAAACCATTTGGTAGGGTTGTTATTTTGATGATCATAATTCATGTGTTGATCCCATAAATATAAAAATGTTAGATAAAATTATGAATTAGAACTGGGTAAGATGAACTCTAGTGTTAGATCTGAATTCTTGAAAATATTGGGGAGTGATTTTATATAAAATGTTTAGATAACCATATAAGTTGTGTTTCTTGATCGTGATTGAACTAGAATTCATGGAATATAAGGGAAGGACATTGGAATTTTTAGTATCAGACTTGTATAGGGAAAACACAACAATTTTAGGCTTCTGCTAGAATTCAAAATGATTTGGCCTTCCATGAGAATCGATTTGGACTGGGCCGAATTGATTCGGCCCTAAATGAGAATCGATTCGGCTCATGGGCGGGGAAACATTCAGGGGAATTTTGCAAATTGAAGTGAGTCTGTGGGAGGTCATCCAAGTGAATGGATGTTTAATTAAAAATAGTTTTGCGTAAGTATTCATTATTTGAAGAATTTAATAATTAACTAAAGTGTTAATTCTTAAAGAAAGCGTATTATCTCGAGATTGTTGAAATTCATTAGAGAGTAATTATAGAGATGATTACCTATACATATTATGTTCTACAAATATATAATTAGTATTTGCGTTAATATCCCCGTATTCATGGATGACCTATCGGTTAGGGTTGCGAATGCCTTCGGGACCATAGCACGCATTGTCAGGTTGGATAGGCGTCGTGTAAGTAATTATCATAGGTCTTATATAGCGGCACCACTTACGATGAAATAGGTGGGATAGCCAGAATCCATTGTCATCGTCGGGGGTATGGACTGTGTAATAGTATACAGCATAGGGATTTCCCACTTATGTGTGTTTTGTTATGTCCGCTTGGGGAGAGACTCCTCCAAACTTACTGATAAATCATGAATTGGATACCGAAGGTAGATGCCTTTGTGTGTTGTATATATGTAAACACATATAATTATGTAAATTAATTGAGAACAAATCCACAAAGTCTAATGATGTAGACGATTATTAATGAACACAATGTTGCACAAAATATATAATATGATGATATAATGTTTCTTGGGGGTAGCATTGTGGGGATATTCTTAGTACTAGGATCATATGTGTATATGTTTAGCTCCCATTTATTGGGTGTACTAGATGCTTGAAATATTATCATATTAGTGTAGACATCAAATTTCATATTTAGGACTTGGGTTGGAATGTGTATAGTATTGCATTTAGATGGGGGGGGGGGGGGGGGGGGGGGGGGATGAGATACTTACTGCTTGCGAGTGCCAATGGGTGGCGTGAAATGTGAATTAAATGCATAATTTCATATTGGTTTCGTAAAGTAATTCTTGTAACTTTTGGACGCTGACGAAAATTATAAAATATTTTTCCACCTAAGCTTGCCTAGATAGGGACAATAGAGTTGACAAGCGATTAAACTTGTAACCACACTTGATTATTATTTTTTCTGTTCGATTGATTATAGTACATGTTACTATTCTAGTTTCATTGATTTCATTATTCTAGATATTATATGGGCATAAGCCCAAGATTTATTTTCTAGTCTTTTTACTTATCAGTTATACTACTGTTGGATGTTTTATAACTTATAGGAGTTGAGATTTACTTATTACTAGTTAAACTTTCAAATGATTTCATTGTGTATGGTTTGAAGTTGAGAATGGTATAAATTGTTGGACAAGACCCATCTTCAGCGTATTATGTCTGATCAACTCTTACATAAAAAATTGGGATTGTTACAATAACAAATTACGACATAGATCTAGCCTAGAGGAGATTTCAAGTCCAACTATTAGGCAAAAAAGCCTTTGTGGAGTGTAATACTTGGGCATCCTTGACCCTTAATTGCCGACGAGAGTATTTACAACAACAATTATTTGTAATCCGGGTCTTATTACAACCTAATTACAGGAAAATAGAGAATAACACTTGGTAGTATCCCCCCATCCTTTAAAGGTTGTGGCTTGCTAAGAATTTTTGCAGATTTTTACGCCAAGGCATCCTTAGGAAATTCTAATTTACCTAAAATATTTTTTCAGACTTAAGGAAAAATAAATCTAAATATTTTTTCAGACTTAAGGAAAAAATAAATCTATAAATGACATGAACCCTAACTAGGGTCTCTATAAATGGCTTGGTCTGTCATTTTGCCCATAAGATAAAGATTTGTCGATCCTATCAAAAAAGTGAGTCATCTTTGACCTAAATTTTGAAAAGCTCAATAGAACACATCATTTTCCATAGATGACACAAAATTTTAGATGAATAAAAATGAACCAATCACTGTAGTACTTGCCCTCAAAGCTTAATTCAACAGTTAAAGACTAGAAATAATAGAAAAGATGAGATAGAATTGAAATCAACCAAAAATATACAATGGCTAGGCAATAAAAGAGCATATGTTCACTTTGGTGCCTCACTCTCACACACACACACACACATATATACATATATATATATATATATATATATATATATATATATATATATATATATATGGGCCTCTACTGCATACAAATGTAGATTAATAGGCTAAAATAATGAAGTTACATAATTCTGGGTAATAGAGATTGAGGGCTTGTAGTGTAGAACTGAAAGAGGCCGCGACATTACAAGATGATATCGCTAGAGAGGATGACCAGAGCTCTCATCTGATGTAGAGAGTAGAGAGAGAGAGAGAGAGAGAGAGAGAGAGAGAGAGAGAATGTGGCAGAGTTTGATTACTGAAAGGTTGCTTGCCAAATGATTGCCAAATGAGGAAATGATTCCTTTATTTATAGAGTAATGATACTCTTACCGGGTGATAGTACCGGGCTAGTCCCAAATGCGTTTTATATGACTTGTACCCTGGCGGGACCCACACCATAAAACAATCAAATCCCACCATAGTACAAGCAAATAAAGCGATACCGGTACTAGCCCGGTACTACCACCCGATATGCCTATCATTATTCTTATTTATAGGAGTTGGTTGGTGAGTCACGTGCACTGTTTATATGTTTGTGGATAAGGCCAAATGTTTCTAGAAGATGGACAATCAGTACCCTTACGTATGTGGTGTAAACTCCGTGGCCTCTTAATCATACATCAGACTAAGGTGATTACTCCATGGCTATAATATCTTACAAGGCTGAGCCCTTTTACGTGCACTTGTACATATTCCCATTTCACGTGTTCAGTAGGTATCGGAGAAGATATTTTGGGTACAACAATTAGTGTTACCTTATTTCCATGAAAATGGTCTTAAAAAAAATAAAATCCCTTGTGCTCTTTTTGTAAACTACTGGGGAGTGAGTTAACTAGAGTACAAAATGTTGTGCTCGTGTAATATTTTTGTTTAGCAAATACATATGCAAAGAAAGTTCACATATAATGAGAGTTGTGTTACTAGTATGTGTGTGTCTATATATATATAATATTGTTCTTGTGCAAATTATCCTACATTTTAGTAACAGTGCAGACTAGACATGTGTCATTTGATGGTGAGTCCAAAAGAGAGAGACAGACTGTCCTCTGTTAAAATGTAGGATAATCTGCACAAGAGCATTACTATATATATATATATATATATATATATATATATATATATATATATTTCTTTAACATATATGTTCCTCTTTTGATAAGTCTTTGAGTAACACTGAGTGTTCTGGGAAAAGAATTTATGGTTTTAGCCGGCTTTGAATACCATTTTTTTCAAAAGTTTTAGTTGGGAATAAATATGTAAAACTATTACGACTATAACAGTATTGTTACTTAAAGAGAGATCATAAGCTAGACAACTGGCGTAATTCTTCACGTAGTATTGCTAAATTATCCGTACAAGGATTTGAAATTTGTATAACTCTATGGAGGGTCACATCATGTAGAACCATAGCTTATTTATTGGTTTTCCGCATAAATAAGTTATAAATGAAATGAAGCTATAATATTAGTAATTGATCCAAACAAGCGCAGAAAGTGTAAACTAAACTACAAGCATACTGAGTATTGAAGTGCAAGCGTGAGTAATAAGTAGCTAAGATACAAAAATATGCGACATTTACACGACAAAGACTGAATTTGTGGAATCATGTCAACAAAATAATGAACCAATCATTATTAGTTAATCCTAGATATCCACTGTGATTGGTAATGGCTATAGCTGGGTGGGTGGCTTGTGCTGAGCCATGCATGACACATCATGCATGTATCTGGAATTTGGTTTTTTATATTACAATGTAGTATTAAGTGCTTTGGTGGTCTCAAAATCCATGTGTCCTACGACGAAGCAGTAGATGATTGATTTATGATTAGATATCGAAGAAATAGATATTGACGATCACGGTTGATCCGCTGAAGCTTCATTGTGAATAAAAGAAGAGGCTAAAATATCCTCTCTGAATCAACTAAGGTACTAGTATTATTTGTCCATTATAGAGACATGCATTATACAAGTTCCAAACATTTCTTCTCGCGGTTACACGGGAAGAATAGGCCTGTCAATCGGGCTTTATGAGTCGAGTCTATGATTGATCAAGCTCGGTCCGATTTTAATTTACTTGGCTCAAGCTCAAGCTCGGCCCGAACGAACTTGAGAGTGCTTGGCTCAAGCTCGGCTCACAAAGTAAATCGGGCTTCGGGCCCAATTTGAGCCGGCCCGAATTGAATATTTCAATACAAATTTATTTATTTTAATAATTAATGTTCAAATTGCAGCAATAAAAAAATATATATTTTAGCAATAAAAAACAGATTTCAGCACTAAAACAAATCTAATTCAGCACTAATATATTGACATTTCAGCATTAATAAAACACATTTCAGTACTAAAAAACTAATTTCAAAACACAAAAAAAAAATATTTCAGCACTAATATTGATATTTTAGCATTAAAAACCTCCATTTCAGCACTAAAATAACAAATTTCAGCACTAAAATAAATAAATTTTAGCACTAATATTGAAAAGTTCCGTAAGATTAAGTAAAGTAAATTAATAAATGATCAACCTTATTTTTGTTTCTTTAATATTAAGTCCAATAGTTTATTTGCATAAGGATAAAATTATAAAAATGATTTTGTTTTAAAATATTTTTTACATATTATAAAAAATAAAATAATTTTGTATATATATATATATATATATAGATTGATATATTATTTCGGGCCGAGCCTAGTTCGGGCTTGAAAGTGCTTCGCTCGCCCTCAGTTCAAATTGAATTCGGACTTAATATCTCGGCTCAAACTCGGCTCGGCTCAAACTCAATAAAAGCTCGGCCCAAATTTAACGAGCCGACCAAGCGTGCTTCGCGCCTGCTCGGCTCAATTAACAGGCCTAGGGAAGAATAATAAGATCAATACCATCCATATTAATATCCTTTCATACGGCCATAATATATCGCATATCCTTTATAATTAGTATTAGGAATCCATCATACAAAAATTCTATTTTGCCCGAATTTTTGACCGAATTTTTGCCGACAAACTGACGTGTCGGCTTGCTATTGGTTGATTTGTGGGGTCCGCGCCAGCGGGACCTCAAAACCAACCAATAGCAGGCCGACACGTCAGTTTGTCGGCCAAAATTCGGTCAAAAATTCAGGCTCTATAGAACTACTCATCCATCATAAGACCACATCATAATTACACAGACTGGCTGTAACCCCAAAAAGGTATTCTCAAACAATCTTACAGAGTGCCTTCATCTATCTACTGGCCAGCTCCTTAAACCCCAGATGGGTAATCACTTCCTACTAATTATATGCACAAATAGCCTCACAGGTAACCATCTCTTTTTTACTCTCAGGTCCATCTCCTGAGGGTTACATTTACATGCGTAATTCCATATTGACTCTCAAACGGGAAACAAATCAATTGACCCAATGTATGCATCAATCAATGTATTTCGGGCATTTATGAATTCGAACGCGCAGAAAATATGTCACCATAACATGAGAGCAATCCATTGGTTAACATGCGGAGTAGGTGGTAGATTATGTACCTCACAAGAACCCCACATGTCAATCAATATATCGATGTTATATTACGGTGTAAATTTTTGTTTCTCTAACATTTGTGTGCGCAACATCATTTGGTAAAATTTTGGTATCCCATTGTTGGATCAACATAGAACTTTCCTAGGGTGTGTTTGTTATAAAACTGAAAAACGACTGAAAAATAATTTATTAATATGAAAAGTTGGAATAAAAAAAAAGTGAAAAAAATATATGATGAGTGGTTTGGTGCGCTGGCTCATTATTTTTTTCTATTTTCCAACTTTCCATAGAGATAAATATATTTTCTGATATTTTACCTTCTGATTAACAAACACACCCTTACTTATTTTAATTCCAAGGATAGTTATAAGGAGGAGGCAACCCAGAATTTGGATCAAAAGAACCTCCTCCTCCTCCTCCATGATTCATTGCATTCCATGGAGTTGGCAATGGGTGATGCATCTCATTGGTTGCGTACTTCATGAGATCTGCATTTGTATCATCTAACTCCTTCTGGAGCCTAAGAACTTGTCTTTGGAGGACGGAGATTGCCCCAACACACCCATACACTGGATCTTTCATTCTCGCTTCCGCTTCATAGGCAAGAGAGTTAACTGCATCTTCTCTTTGATGGGGTTGGATCACATTCAAGAGTTTGCTAACGTTGCTGGCGCCAAATATCCTGTGGACATTGGCAAATTTTTGTGGCTCTTCCTGTGGGAAATATGGGGCGAACACACAATCTGGCAGGCATTTTCTTTTTAAGAACTTACAGGCCGCACAGGGAGAACTGGAATAGCTTGAAGAAGACATCTTCACTGCTTCATAATTTAACATATAATCATTTTTAAACAATTTCACGTACAAATCGTTTGGATTTCCACACCTATAAATTAATAAACACGAGAAAAGTTGAAACGTGTTCTCAGAGCTAAATAAATAGTATTAGTTTAATCGTTATTTTTTCAGTTTCACTTTTGTACTTTTCGAAATTAAAGCATTGTGCTCAAGGGATTGAAATTAGAATTCTCAAGGAAAATAATATAATTACAAGTCATCTTCATCCTTCGTGAATAAACGAATACCTCAGTGTACAAATCATTGTACCAGCTAAAATAGATTGGAGTACCAAAATAAGAGTGGCAAGAAGTATGAGAGCTCAAAATTTATACATGTAATTAAAACAAATGGCGCTATGAAAGGATATGAAGTTTACCTTGTGCAAAAATTTGAAGAACCAAGTTGCTTGTTATCAAAAGTACATCCAAATTCAAATGTTGTAGTGATGGCCAATTAATTTACCATACAAAATACTGAGCGAGATGGCAACAGTGTTTAGAGTTCTCCTACAAAACTATTTGTGTATATGTACACATATACACAAATAGTGAGTCACGACAGCGTTTAGTCTAATATTCATATTTTTGAGATATTTTAATGTATACCCTATATTTTCACTTTAGTATTTGATCCCTGACAATGTTGTTTTACATTGTTTGGAATACTATTTTGGCAATGCAGTATAATATTGTACTTTCACATTGTGCATTGCCGTACAATATTATACTTTCACATTGTTCATTTTAGCGTCCGCATTGATAAATTAACAAATACAACTAACTACTTGGAGTTTGACAAAAGAAGGAACCCCACACTAAAATATCTGAAGAGTTTTTTTTGCTATGTTTGATCAAGTTTTAGGGACCTAACACTAAATCACTAATTTATTTATGAAAATCCTCCAATGAATTAATTTTTCTATGAAAGGGCACCCGCGTTGGAGACACTCGGCTTTTGCCTTTATTGGTCAAATGTGTGTACTTATTTTTTTAATTTCAGGAAAACTTTCACGGGCACTTTGAAGGAACGGAATTACGTACATCCCCAAAATCCGCGATGTGTTCTACGGATTTTTCCCATCACCAATATACCACAATTATGATATTAATGATTCAAATCGCAACAGAAATGGTGAATTCCCTGCTAGAATCAACAATTTCCTTTACTCGAGTTAATATATTGTGTTGGAGAAAAGGAAAATGGCATGATATAAAATGAACCCTCTCTATAAGTTAGAAATTCTGTTTATTAAATTGTGTCCTTCATTCTCTAAATTTAGTTTCAGCACCATATATATGATTTTGTATGTTCGTTTGGATTTGGATGCTTACTTACATGCAAATCATCTTTGTTTCCTGACTAATTTTTGTCCCCTTTTCTGAGCTAAAACTAGTGAACTTGCAAGACCATAAGGACATTTGAAAAAAATAGTAAAAGAAAAATGGGACTTCCACAGGGAAGATAAAATATTATTATATAATTATTGTCTCAAATCAAAACGTGAGCGTGAAAACACAAACAAGTCAGCAGAAAAGAAGGCTACCAGGAGACAAAAGGATTGTATGGAATCTGGTCTCTGAGACTTGATCAGAACGGCTACCAAATAGACATGAAAAATAAAAAGTAATTAATATAAAGAAATTATGACAAGAAAAATGAAGAATGCAAGATAAACGTAAAGGGATAGTTTATGTTTAGGGATTCTCTTCAATTAGGTCATATGCAACGCGACAAGCTTGGTTTTCCCTCCTCTTTTTTGGAGTTGACCATATGTGCCCTTATCTTTATGTTCATGTACTCTCTTCAACTATAATCTTCAACTTATGTATACATATGTGTACATCCTAAATACCCGAATTTATAATTCAATTTGTTTTGATGCGTAATCTTCATTATTAATGACAGTGAGGTAGAGCACTGATACACCCTCAATCTATATTGTTGTCTATGACGTTTCGAAGAGCTAAACCTGTAAATCAAAGTCGGTGGCAGTATTTCATTAATTTACCTTACAATTTTAGAAGCACAAACGAAATAGGAAAATAAGCATTATTTCTTCGATCACTTACCCCTTTGTATCATTAGTTTTATACTCTGATTCTTCCCTACCCCCAGCACACACAAACGAAACAAAACAAAAAGGAGGAGGAGGAAGAAGAAGAAGAAGAAGAGGAAGAAGAAGAAGAAGAAGAAGAAGAAGAGAAGAGAAGATAATTAATAGTACCTCTTTTTCCTAGTTTAAGATCCTTGAAGTTTTGTTCCTCTACGTTCCCAAAGGTAGATATGATGAACCAATTGAAATATAAGGAGCTCTTGGTATGAAAAAAAACAACCTAGATATCGCAAGAGAAATGAAGCATAAGGTAATCTGCAAATAAAGTGAACAAAAGGTAAGGATGATGATAATGATGATGAAGGAGAAGGGCTCAAAGGTTAATGTTGTTGTCGATCTTATAAAGAGTAATGTTAACCTTATAATTTGTAAGAGAAGAAAACCTATGAGGTACTACTCGTTTATGATGTCACAATAAGACCGTAAACAAGTCAAGTAGAGTCTCTTAGAATCGAGATGAGTCTAAGATTCTTCAAGCTTGACGTCTTCTTTGTCTTACGAACTGAGGTTTAATGACATTTTAAATAAATGAATAGGATTTAGAGCTTGAATAACTTAATTATGTTATACTTTTCTAGTATAATTATGCGTAAGTTGATGTGATACTTCTCTCTCTTAATTTATAAACGGATGGTCAATTCCCTAATAAAATAAAATAGAAATCTCAATCTGATTCATTTTTAGTATTATTTTCGAAAATCAAATTAATTACTAATAACTTATTAAGTCGGTATCAATTTTTAAAAACTCATTATCCCATTTAATTAAACATTAAATCTCAATATAACCATTCACCACAATAACATAATAACGAGTGCTGGTGAAATAAGTAAATAACGTAACTGAACAACTCTTGGTAAAATTCACATACAATCATCCAAATGATAAATGAAATAAAATAACAAAGTCTAAAATCTAATTGAACATGCCTGAATAAAATGCTACAGTCATATCATAGCTAGATAAAAATGATAGGAGCGTCTACGCAAAGCCTGCAGGCATCCACAGCCACTACTACATCGTATGACTGGAAGAGCACGCAAACTCTAGTCCCTCTGCGACTGAGCACCTAAAAGATTTTGAGAAGGATTTTCGATACGGGTCAATACCCAAAATATTTTGAAAATAGTTACAAGTATTTAAAATACAATAATTAATATGCACCAGAATTATTCATGTTCAACTATTATTGCATTCACATGAGATTATCCTCGCTCTCATCTATCCTGCACACTTAACGCATATATTTTAACTTCCTAGTTTTACTTCCCCGCCTAACCAATCTATCTATTCTCCACACAGTCCAATCATGTATCACCAGTCCATTTGTATTAAACGCATTTCACTTTACTTTGTTACTTAGCTATCACGTAAGCTATGTCACAGTAATCCTCAATTTGAGTTACACCATTACATGGTTAACATAACTATACATTAATTATTATTTATTGTTTACACATTCATTAAATTCATAACCATCATTTATACATATATACCTAGCATCCCCGAGCTATCCTCCCAGATGCATTTTTTTAATATTCACACATTCATTGAGTACACATTTACATATAGCACTCTTTTATACGTATATACATAGCATCCCCGAGGAGTCCTTCTGGATGTATTCCTTAATACGCTATCAGGATCTAGGTCGTCACGTACCACTCTTGGACCATCGAGTCAGAATTTCACCACCGACCCCAAATCGTAAATACATAAACTGGAGTAGGTCATAGACATATATCCGTGGGTCATAACCATACCATATTACCCCACTATACTCTAAACTCATACATAATGGTTATACAATAGTCCTATAACTTGGAAAAATGACGCAACACCTGCTGGTCACGACAAAGTGGATTGATAACCTTGAACGAATAGCATCTCTAGAGTAGGTATGTTCACACACACACACACACACACACACACACACACACACACACACACACACACACACACACACACATATATATATATATATATAACCCGTTAATCGTGCATATATCTCCCGGAACACTAGCCCACCATTCTGAGTGAACCCCGACTCCCGATTTCTATCAAGTATTCACTTACTCATTATTAATTCTTAATGTTTCATATTTCTGGGAACCATGTTATTCTTCCCTAGCACTTAGATAAATACTTTTCAAATCCCAATCCGATTTTATAACCATTACTAGCGTACTATTCATCCTAATACATCCGTAATTTTTAACCCGGAATTCATCCTTGTTTAACCCAAGGAACTCTCTAATCTCCAATATATATTCCCAGAAATTATACTCCATTTATCGAACTCCATAAACCAAGACGAGCCCTAAACGATCCAAAAAATACCACAACAACCAAAGGGAGGCAACTAACCGGACCGAACCGATTCGTAGGCTGACTGAACTGGTTCGGAGAGAGAATCAGTCGTTCCCTCCCCAACGAACTGGTTTGGTTATGCTTAGCAACAATCCTATTTTTTTACGTGATTCATCTCTTTCCCTTCACCCATAGGAGTTCCCATCGTCGCCTAAACCCCACATATTAGTTCTACATCAATCTCAAACATAATGACACCAATTTCCTGGTATGAATCAATCCTAAAACATCTAATACAATGGGGTTATCAATTATCATCAAGAATTGCACATAGTTTCAACCCTAATTAAATATTTCATCATCCCTTTCATCAAACTTGGTGAATTAACCACTCTCCATCATCATCCAAAGTGCAAGGGCTGCTCTCCAACATTCAAGATCAAGCTCAAGATCTTCAAGAAGGTCCAACTTTCTCAAACTCTGTTAAACTCTCTTAAATTCTCAATAACTTGTCTTCTTACTTAGCACTTTTATTATCCCATCTTGCACATCCTAATATATTTTTATTTAGTATTATTGCATATCTCCTAGTTTTCATATAAATAAAACCCAAAAAACAAGAAAAATAGTGTTTGCTCATAAATTTCAAATAAGGGATTCTCATACTTTTCTCGCACTTTTCTCACCAATAAAATACTTTTTCTACACACACACACACACACACACACACTCACAAATAAGAGATCCCACATTTGGATTTATGGGATAAACCCCACCCCTTGTTTTGTATGCGAACTATGTGGACTTTGATGCCTTTATAGGCTACGTAGGCGTCTCGGGGTAAAACCCGAGATCCGAGTCCTTTTTCTCACCTTTTTTATTTTCTATTTTCTCTAAACCTAATCTTCTTATATTCTATATATTTGTAACGTATTACTCCATATGCGTTATCGTTCCGTTATAACGACCAACGTAGGGGTAATCGCGTAAATCTTATTTTTCTAATACTATTCTTATATTTTCCTATGGATGACTCGCTTTATCTTTTTCATGATATAAGTTGAGGATTCCTATCTTCATTCTATATATACACATGCACACATATCACGGGGGGAAATATAAAAGAAAAATAGCAAATATCCATGAGAGACCGAAAAGGCGGAATGGGTGTCTAACACCTTCCCACTTCGTAACTAAGCCTCAGAACCCATCTCTAATCATTTTGGTTTCGCATGCACCAGTATGTCTTTGGATGCCATCCTTCGGGGTGGATTCCCTTTTTTTTTGTCTGCTTTGAGTAAAATAGACTGGCGACTCTGAATATCTCTACATTTTTACACCTCATCTCAAACGACGCTGGCCGAAGCGCTCCCGAGAGGGATGCACGGGACCCGAGGATCCTTCCTTCGTGCGCCCTCCCGCAGGGCGAAGATCGGGGATGGCCACAGTGACGACTCTGCTGGGGATATTATGTATTTTGAGGGCTTGACTCTATTTACATAGATGCTATATTTGTTTATTTTCCCCCTATATATGCATGTTCCCCTTTTTCATGTGTATCCCATGCTTATGCTTATGTTCATACACTTGTAAAAAATTCTCCATGTACACTTCACACCACGTGCACCTAGGATCACATATATCCGCATGTTGCACGCATCACCTATCCATACTTGGTGTACTATGGGTACTTGTACTTGGCTCCCTGTTTGGCATAATCAAGAAAGGCATTCTCATCATAAGATACTAATAAGAGAATCATACATGATTCACATGACATCACCAAAGAGCATTGTTATTGACCAAATTTTACCCAGTAACTGGAGGGTCACTTCGTGATGGGCACTGGTCCGGCAAGTCGCAGTTAGCCTAAGTGATATGACTCTCACCTTCCATTGTCCAAGTACCTTCGACGTATATCGAACGGTTCCCCCGCATTGTACCGCTTGACCAAAGTCATGACGGGAGATATATCGCATGGAATTCGTTCACGTACGACGAGTATATCGAATTTGCTCTCACACGTACCGTCCCCACGAGGTATATGGTGAGGCAATTCACGTACACTCAGGTATATCAAATGGCTTATCCACACGTATCGATTGCCCGCAAGAGCAAGACGTATATCGTGGAAGTCACGCCAAAGGGGGGAACCCATGCCGATTCACCCAACCAACTGCATACCTACATATAGGTGTCAAACCTAGGACACGCACTTTAGATTACCGGTTTCAACTCGAAACTCTGTCAAAATTCCGGGTCGGCCTGCCGCCCAATTTTTGCGCATTTTTAAAATGGGACCCTGTCCGTGAACCTGGTTACAAGTCCAAACTGTAGCTTTGCATATATTAAAACCCCACTTTTCCAGGCTCCGGTCCCATCCGTTATTGCATTTAGGAGAATTAAATACAAGTGAGAACATAATAATCATGCTGAGTTCCGTCTCCAAAAACATTTCTCCTTTCTTTATCAAAAAAAAAATCCAAAAAAATTTCTCCCCTCTTTATCAAAAATCCAAAAAATAGTTTCTCCCCTTTTATTCAAAAATAAATCTCATCCTACGCCTTCTCAGGTCGATTGCAAGCCCTTGGCCTGACTCCCTATTGGCTTCGGTCTTTAGTCTAATCACCCCGGAGTTTCGACCGTTCCTCTACTACTTCTTTCGAATCCGGAATCCATCCACTTTCCATAGATAATACAGATCAAGCACCAGTCATACAGTCGGATCTGCCGATAGTCCTAGCTCAGCTCGTGGCCAAGATTGACAACCTCCAAACTGAGGTCCGAGAAATGCAACGAAACCAGGTTCCTATTCCTCAAGAGCCCGAGGCCCTATTCCCTTGTCCTATGGGTCCACCTGAGCCTATCTGGGTTCCCGAAGAATATTAGCACTCTCCACGTGCCCCTCCCGCCAATGGGCTGCCGCCTGCCCAACTTTCAATGCCAAACATTGCCCAGCCTGTGGCTAACCTGCCTGTGGTCGCTGATCCAAAAGAAGAGGAGTTGTATAAATTCAAGGAGGATCTCAAGATGCTCACCAAGAAGTTTGATCAAGTCAGGATATCTGGGAATTACATGGACTACACCCACATGTCTTCTTATCCTAAAGCGAGGTTGCCTGAGAAGTTCAAGATCCCAAATATCGAGAAGTTTGGAGGCAGTGGACCCCCGATTATTCATCTTCGAAGTTATCATCATTCCATGACTCTACTATGGGCTTCTAAAGAAGTGATGGCCCAATTGTTTCAGCAAACTTTGAATGATAATGCCCTCCGATGGCTTTTATCTCTTGAGGAATCCAAAATTCGTAGCTGGGAGGATGTAGCCCGAGAATTCATGTCGCAATATAAATACAACGAAGAGCTTGACATCACCCGTCGTGATTTAGAGTAGCTCAAACATAATCCAGGAGAATCATTCAGTAACTTCATAACCCGTTGAAGGGAGCGAGCAGCTACCATGACTAATCGTCCATCCGAGGAAGAACATGTCAACATAGTGAAAAAGAACTTCTTACCCCATGTTAGAGCGACGATGGGAGGACAATACTATCCCAACTTTCGAGTCTCAAAGAGGTTGGAGTGGAAATCGAGGAAAGCCTCGTTAAAACAGAGGTTAAACTGAAGAAGTCCGTAAAGTTCACCCATAGAAAGTATGACAAGCCTATCAGTGCTACAGTCTCAACCATCAACAACATCTCTCAACCAACCACATCATGGGCCCCAGAAAGCCGCCCTGCCCCCATCCGAAGGGATTACACTGAGCTCCGTGCTCCCCTCTCCAAAGTTTACCAAGCCCTATTAAGCCGAAACCTCATCAAACCCTTGGCTCCACGTCCATTGCCAAATCCACTCCCAAGAAATTTCAAAACCGATGCTCACTGTGCCTTTCACCAAACTGCCGGTCATACCACCGACCAATGTTTTCACCTTCGAAACATAATCCAAGATCTCATTGACTGGGGTACCATCGCCTTGCCAGCCAATCCTAAGCCAAAAACTACTCACAATCCACTTCCGAATCACACCAATGCCATCATCTTGGAAGAAAACCCAGATTTCGATCCCTCAACTCAAATCACACCCATATACTCTCCCAAACCTCTTCAAATTTGCCCATATTTTCTCCTACACCCTACTAGCCTCACTGATCAGGTAGTGTCACTCCTTACCAGAGCATGCATCGCTGTCCGGACCCGTTGTGAAAATAGAAATATGGAATTGTCAGAGGTGTTAAACCAACTCTTAGAGTTCGGGCTGAAATTGCCCTCACAGATGATCATCGATTGTCAGAAGTTCAGCACACTTTCTTGGAGGCACGAAAGTGGGCCTGAGATTCAGACAGATGGGTGGTACCAACCGACGAAGTCAGCCTGGATGATGTTGTCCAGATTATTGAAGAATTATTCAGGCAAACCAACATCATTTGTAGTATCACCGGGTTACTTGACACTTTGAAGTTACAAGGGCGCTTGGTCCTTTCAATCACACATATCCCCACAGAATGGGAGAACTTGTATGAAGAAGCCATTAAAGTTGTGGAATGCATCGACTTTACATGGAAAGATAAAATTGTTGCCACTAGATGGAGGGAAGAATTCGAAGATTCGAGAAAGGAACAAGCTTCAAGAAGAACTAGCCCAGTATATGGGATGATATCATTTGAAGAACTCCTCGGTTAAATAAATAGGGTGGCAGAACAACCTGAGATTGGCGGGGAAATGGGATTCATGTTCTTTCCTTCTTCAGTAAATCACATGACCAGATCAGGGAGACATTACCAAGTTCCTAGCTCACTACCAGCAAATGACAAGGGGAAGGGCGTTGAAAACCTTCCTATGCCAGAGATGACCATTGAGGAGAGCAAGATCCTCGATCAACTGAAGAAAACTCAAGCTAACATCACTCTAAGGGGACTTTTCATATCTTCCCAGCTACACATAAACGCTTTAATCAAATTGCTCACTGGACCCACAGTTCCTCCCCCCACCTCACCCGAAGAAACGGTAAATCTGGTCGGATCCTTGACCTCTTCCCGAATGTTCTCATTTTCTGAAGAAGAAATCCCCCGATTTGGCCCAAATCACAATCATGCACTCAACATCTCTGTCGAAGTTATGGGGAAGGCCGTGCCACTCTCCCTTGTCGATAACGGATGTGCCTTGAATGTTTGCCCTCTGAGAACCTTTAAGTGTTTAGGCCTGAAAGAAAGCGACCTCATTCCAACCTCCGCCGTTGTACGTGCCTACGATAATACCCGCCACGAGGTGATGGTATCCATAAAAATTGTAATAAGGGTTGGCCCTATAAACCCTATCGTCGAATTCCAAGTCATAGACATCCCAGCTTGTTTCAACCTGTTGCTCGAATGCCCCTGGCTCCACAATATCAATGGTGTGTCTTCCTCACTCCATTAGAAATTGAAGTTCTTCGCCGACGGGCGAGTCATCACCATTTTGGGCGATGACGAAAATGTCGAGGGTGCAAGCGCTAGCAGTCCAATCCTTGAGATACATCATGGGTCAAATGATATGATCCTATCAGGATTCTGAGTTGAGCCACTCTTACTCCCGGCAGGGGACGATTTCAAAGAAAGGATTTCTCTAGAATATGACCCTCATGGCAATGTCAATGTGATTCAGATGTTAAAAAATATGCACTTCATGCCCGGACTGGGGCTAGGGCAAAGGCAACAGGGGATGCTTGAGCCCATCGAATTGAAGAAAGCTTTCCCTCCTTACGGCTTAGGGTATCAACCATCAGAACAAGAGCTCAGAATAATCCACCAGTCTCGACCAAAGAGAAAATTAGACTACATCCCGACTATCTCAGGAGACTCCTTGAATGGACGATTCATCAAAAAAGGTGAGGACTTCCCCTTTCGCGGTTTTACAGAACTATGGTATAACCACACATATAAGAAGATGAAGCCTGGAATGGAGATATTTTTCCAAGATAGCTACCCATGGGCCGAGAGTTTCCCGCACCGCGTACAACTGCTCATCAAAGATACCAAAGAGACCGAGGAAAGTGATTTTGAAGATTCCTTCAACTTACAGATACTGGGGCTGGCACTCTGCATGGTTCATTCAGGCACTACATCAATTGACCCATCCCGTCTAATTAAAGCTGCTGATACACCTCTCCTCAACTGGCATGTTGCGCCAGTTCTACCTCTTGAAATCTCCCCTAACCCCAATGTTTACCCTATTTCTTCTTCTGTTGTCTATCCTTGTTCAAATGTAATCGAGACCTCTTTTGATGAGGTTCTCAATGTTGGTTTTCCTATCAATAAAATAAACGAAGATTTTGAGTATCTTGTTATGCCTTACATTAATTGTTTAGATTCTAATAGAACTTTTGATGATGATGATTTTGCAAATGAACAATTCTTAACTGATCTAAATAAGGTTAATAATAAACAACATAACCGCGTTCAAGTTAATGAAGAAGAGAATGTTGTTAATAATCTCGATTCTAGTGGCCAACTACGCGAGATTAGGATAGGGGTCACACTTGACGAGCACGAGCGTGAACAACTCGAAGAATTGCTGAAGGAGTTCGTAGATGTCTTCACATGGTCCTATGATGATATGCCCGACATTGATCCTTAAATATCTCAGCACGAGATCCCCACTCTCCCAGATTACAATCCAGTTAAATAAAAATTGAGAAAACTCCACACCGAATGGTCGCTCAAGGTCAAAGAAGAGGTGGTCAAACAATTAAATGTGGGCTTCGTTCGGGTTATCGAATATCCCACATGGCTAGCCAACATTGAACCTGCGACGAAATCAGGAGGGAAGGTTCAAATGTGTGTAGACTACCGAGATTTAAACAAAGCTTCTCCAAAGGATGATTATCCTCTACCCAATATCGACATGATTGTGGACAACATAGCCAATCATGCTCTCAAGTAATTCATCGACGGGTTTGCCGGATACAACCAAATTAAGATGCACCCCGACCATCAAGAAAAAAATGCATTCATCACCCCATGGGGAACCTTTTGCTACACCGTTATGCCATTCGGTCTCAAGAATGCTGGGGCTACCCGCCAAAGGGCTGCCACAACCATCCTGCACAATCTGATTCACAAAGAAGTCAAGGTTTATATGGATGATATGATTATCAAGTCCAAAACTAGAGAAGGTCATGTTTCCGCTCTCCAGAAGTTCTTCGAACGACTGCGACGGTAGCAGATACGACTTAATCCACAGAAATGTGTCTTTGACATTACAAAAGGAAAACACTTGGGATTTATGGTCAGCGAAAAGGGGATAGAAGAAGATCCTGCAAAGCTAAAGGCCATACTTGAGATGCCACCACCCCGAACAGAGAAAAAAGTCAGAGGCTTTCTTGGGAAATTACAATACATCAGTCGGTTCATCAGCCATCTAACCTCCATATGTGAACCAATCTTCAAGCTCCTCCGAAAGGATTCAACTAAGGTTTGGAATGAGGCCTGCCAAGAAGCTTTTGACCGAATCAAACAATACCTGACCCAACCTCCAGTGCTCATGCTACCACAATCTGGTCTCCCTTTGCTCCTATACCTAACCATAATCGACACTACAGCTGGGGCTTTGCTAGACCAATACCTTGAGGACTCCTATAAAGAAAGAGCCATCTATTATGCCAGTCGCAAGTTAGCCGAGTACGAGGTCAATTACACTTCTTTGGAGAAGGCATGTGTCGCACTTGTCTGGGTCACCCAAAAGTTGCGCCTCTACGTGCTCTCCTTCCCCATCAAACTTGTATCCCGAATGGACCCTATCAAATACCTGCTTGAGAAACCCACCTTATCAAGTCGAATGGATCGATGGTTGATGCTCCTAACCGAGTTTGATATCGTGCACGTCACACATAAAGCTGTTAAAGGAAGAGATATCTCTGACTACCTCGCCGATTACCCTGTAGAAGAAGTAAATGTTCGGATCTTCGAATTCCCAGATGAAAATATCCTCTGCACCGCTCAAGACCACCTTCGATGGAAAATATTCTTTGACGGCGCTGCCAATAAAAAGGGATATGGCATTGGGATACTTCCAATTGCCCTAGATGACTCCTACACCCCCATTGCCATTAAATTGGATTTCCCTTGCACCAACAACATGACGGAATACGAGGCATGCCCAGTGGGCCTCAAAGTTGCTCTCAAGAAAAGTATTCAATACCTTGATGCCTACGGGGATTCTTCCCTTATCATCGGTCAAGTGCTCAGAAAGTGGAAAGTCAAAGAAGAAAAACTCAAACCCTTTCATGCCCATTTAGAAGAGTTAGCCTCCCGTTTCCAAAATATCATCTTCCATTACCTACCCCGAGCAAAGAATAATTTAGCCGATGCTCTCGCCAGCTTGGCCTCCATGGTCGACACGCCCGAGGGAATAACGATGACCCCCTTCCTAGTTCAAACTCAAGACAAACTGATCCATTGCTACCATATTGATCTCGTCTCTACTAAAGATCCCGAACTAGCTGATTGCTAGTACTATGATATCTGGTGCCTCCTCAAACATGGTAGATATCCTGAGGGATCCAACAAAAAAGACCGAACAACCCTCCGAAGACTGGCTGCCCAGTACATCATCTGTCATAAATCCCTACTCAAAAGGAACTTCGAAGGAACTCATTTACACTGTATCGCGGGGGCTGAGATTGAGAAGGTAATGCAGAAAATGCGAACCCCACATGAATGGTCACATGCTCACTAAGAAGATTATCCGACAGGGCTACTACTGGACCACCATGACCCAGGATTGCACCGCCTATGTCTGGAGATGCCTCAAATGCCAACAATTATCCAATCTACAACACCTGCCTCCGCGAGAACTATATAACATGACCTCTCCCTGGCCATTCTACACCTGGGGTGTCAACATCATAGGGAAGGTTACACCAAAGGCTTCAAATGGACATGAGTTCATCCTAGTCGCCATCGATTACTTCACCAAATGGGTCGAAGCTGAGTCATACGCAGTATTGAACGCCAAGAAAGTGGCCAAGTTCCTCAAGAAAAATATCATCTGCTGATATGGGGTCCCGCACGAGCTGGTGTCAGATAACGGGTTGCATTTCAAAGTAGAAGTCACAGAAGTAGTCAACGAGTATGGGATTCAGAGACACAAATCTTCTCCCTACCGACGTCAGACAAATGGTGCAGTGGAAGCCGCCAACAAAAACCTCAAATTTATCATCAGTAAGATGACCGAAAGTTGTAGGGATTGGGAAGACCGGATCCCATACGCCCTCTGGGGCTACCGAACCTCAATCCGAACCTCTACTGGGGCTACCCCTTACTCCCTGGTCTACGACATGGAAGTAGTCCTACCTGTGGAGCTGGAAATATCCTCACTATGCGTCATGGTCGAAAGAAAAGTTAGCAAAGAAGACTGGTGCCAAAGCCATCTTGATGAGCTAGCCCTCTTAGACGAAAGAAGATTAAAAGCACTTTACCACACACAGGGGTACCATCGTCGAGTAGCTCGATCATTCAATAAGAGAGTCAAGGACCGCGGTGTCCGGGAGGGGGATTTAGCCCTCAAAGAGATAATAGAACCCATCTGGGACTTTGGAGGGAAATTCAAACCCAATTGGAGCGGCCCCTACATTGTGACGAAAATCTTATTCAGTGGTGCCGCCATGCTCACTGACCTAGACGGGTAAGAGATGGCTCGTCCAGTCAATCTGGACCGTATCAAGAAATTCTACCCCTAGTCCGAAATCTTAGCGCGCTACGACTCTTCTCATCCCCCTTTTATTCTAAAAAAAAACTCTTCATTTCCCTCTACCCAGAACTACGTGGGCCTGATCCTCTGCAAAAACTATTTTCAAACAGATACAAACTTTTTCAAAAACCCCAGAGGTACGTAGGCAGCTCATGAACCTCACATGAGTGCGGCCCTTTCTTTTTCACAAAATACCATTACTTTCTTACCTCCAAGAACGACGGTTCATTCTAAAGAATACTTGAACAAAAGGATTATGTATGCCTTAGCGATCGGTGTAGATAATTCAAAATTACAAAATTCATCGAAAGGCACGACTAGGTGTACAAAAACTTGTTTATTTTATTAATAAGAAAATTCATCACGGATTACATAAGAAAAGGAACGGATAACTTCCTTCCCCCTACTACCATAAAAATCCAAATAAAACCCCACATCTATTACACAAATAAACTCCCCAGGAATCCTATCCACAGCTACCAAAGGAGCCTGCACCCTCATCATCTACGTCCTGAGGTCCCCAAGTTTCCCTTGCCTGAATAGAGTGCCGTAAACATTCCATGGATCAATGAGACTTAACCATCTTCGAAAAAACCACAACACCCCCTTCCACGTTGTTTGATAAAACAAACCATCTTTGTCTAGTCTCCACTGTCAACATCTTGCTGACTAATTTCCTCCACAACCACTTCATATAATCTTTAGGGACATGCCAAACATTCCCAACAGACTGGGAGGGACGAGTCGACGGACGCCGATTTTTCCATAAAGATCCAAACAACAGACGCAGGCGCTCAGTCAAATCCTCTATCGAAAAGAAATTTGAGATCCGTGTTGGCACGACTTGTGCCTAGCCAAATTAGCGCAGAAGCCTCCAAGAGAAATAAAAAGAGGTATGTCTGAGACCAGCCAACTGCACATATGAATACTCTCCTAGCTCCAGAACGGGCTGCAACTACCCCCACCAAGGCACGGACCAATACAGACCTCGAGCCCCATGCTCCACAAACCAATGCTCCCAGTTCTCAACATACAGGCCAACGTTAATAAAGTAGCATGAAAAGAAGTCGGGTACAACCGACAAGGGATATTCTGGAGGAGTCGCCAAGTGGAATATTTCAGACAACCACATGAACAGAATCACGGGGCTACCCCTCAAAAAGTCAGAAAGACCTTCTCTCCAGGTATCCAGTCCATTCAGGGTCTCTGCCAGTATCACCGTCATAGGATTGCGACGATATGACATCCACGAAGTAATGGTTGCAAGTTGCGGGTCCACCTACAGTTCTCCAGTCACCAGTAATAATTTTGAAACCAGACCCAGAATAATGTCTCCAGCATAGCCAGCATCACCTACTTCCCGTAAATTCATAGACTACAGGACCGACGGGAGGGAAATCATTCCTCCAACAACCAATGATCTGGCCGCTGAAGGCGAAATATAAAGAAGCCCGGTCAACAAATCCCTGGGAAAATGGGAAAATTCAGGCAAAGCCACAGCAACACTAGGGTTTACACCTAGCATGGCAGAAAACTCCTCGTAGGTAGGTCAAAATTCTTCCAACCCAAAGCAAAATACGTGGTCTTCGGGGTACCAGAAGTGTATCGCCGCCATCAGCACATTCCACTCAAGAGGCCGATTGCACCACAAGGAGACTCGACGCATATTGAAAGCATCATAGTCGACATTATAAGAGCACATTGCTTCCAAGGCTTCGAGGTAGTTGACAAACTCAACGCCGCCAGGGAGAGCCATCTTGCAAGGCTAAGAAATAATAGGCAAGTAGGTGAAAATGCAAAAGGTGTGATGAAAACACTCCACCCTTACCCCCTTTTATACTTGAGAACCCTCACAAGAGATATAATCCCTGCAAAAATCGGAGGGAATCCTACCCCACAAGGTACCAAAGGCTGAAGAGGGTACCATTCAAAGCTTTGAATTGATGAGACTGGACTGAACTGCCGATAGGCAGGTCAGGGTTCTTGCTGATCAACAACCCACCCATTTTTAGAAATTTCCTCTTTTCCTCTTTTATCAAATCAGAAAACTTAATAAAAATAAATTGCTATTCTCAACAAAATTTCAAAATCCCTTTAATTTCCCCTTTTTAATCAAAAGCTTTCCTTCAAAAAATTCCAAAAATACTCCTTTTTTACGGTCTCAGCAGCAAAGTAAAAAGCGCATGTGCATGCATTCATTCATTATCAATAAAAGATAAGCAAAAAACTCCATTGCATTGCATATATCTGTTTTCTATGTTACATCAGTTTTGCAGGAAATAAAAGAAAAGGCCAAAAAAAAAAAAAAACAATGGGACTCATCACGAACCCACATTCTCTCTCTCTCTCTCTCTCTCTCAAGAGCTTCCACCCCTGCGACATGCTCTCTTCCCCTTACGACGAGACGACGCACCACCACTACCCGAGCAAGAAGGAACAGGAACCTCATCCTGAATATGGGCAGTCACCGAAGATATCCAGTCTTTGATGTCCCTTAGCCAAGTGGTCGACACCCGGACTTGCTGCAAGGAAAGGAAAAATCAGTATCAAAATATAGATGACAAAAATAGAAAAGAAAGAAAGAGAGGAACAAAAGGGTATACCGCAGGTCGAAGGACCTCCTCTATCAAACCCAACTCTTTCGGATCCATCGTATGAGGACGTTCCATCATAAGCACCATCCCTCCATCAGCCCGCCGAATGTTGTATGAAGGGGTATGCAGCCGCAAACAAGGAACCTCGGAAGTCGTCGACGTCACAGATGCCGATGGACCACCGCCGCTGTGGGAAGATCCCACCGCCCGACTCGACCCGCAGGAAGGAAAGGTAGGGCATCGTATATGCTGGGTGCCATCAACCAGCTCGTCATGAAATCCATATAGTCATACGGCGTGGCCGTATCGGTGTATAGCAAGTAGGACTCACCGATCATCATCGCGATCCTCTCATCCTCTGACATCAGTCGCTCCCGCCTCATAGACATAGGAGGCTGTGCAGGTGGCATCACCATCTCCTCCTTGGCTATCTGACGAACCACCCTCTCCCCGAGATACCAGGAATAGCCGAACTCATGCACCAGCAAACGCCTCATCCGCGCATTCACCCCGGTCACCCCCGCATCCTGAATGGCTGTCCCCCAGGGATAAAAGGTCACCTGAAAATTTCCAAGCGAGCATAAATCAATACAAGATCAGAAGGTGCAAAAACTAAGACTGAAATGGAAAGAGTCTTACCCTACCACTAGTCAGGTCATTCAAGACCTGACGCACTGCCTCCAGAGAGAGAGATCCCTTCGACTGTCGATTGGCCTTATGCCATCGATACAAGCGACAGAAGTCACCAACACCGTCGTCCTTCAAAGGGATCAGCGGGGTATTGCACCCAATCACCTCGTAGAACCACGTCTGGATTCACAAGCAAAAAGAGACGCATAAGGAAAATGCGAATGCATGAAAGGAAAATGCTAATGCATGAAAGGAAAATGCGCAGACCAAAAGATACCTCAAGAAGGTATGTGGCTCCAGTAAAGGTCTGCCAGCAGCACCGACTGAATGCATCCAGAGAAGAGTAAAGGGTCGCCAAGGTCAGACTCACCCAATCATAGAAAGGGATGTTTAAAAACATCCCCAGGTACGGCAAGAACCACAAATGGAGGACGTCGCCACTCGATGCCACCATGAAGCCTCCTAACACCAGCAAAATGAATAATCGGGACATCTTGCTCACTTGTAGCCCATCCTCTACATCAATCACCCTGCTCAGCAGAACATTCTTCAGTAGGGACAACCGGATGGAATCCACGGAAACTATCCTCCCTACGTCACCAAGTTCCACACGCACTGCCTCGGTCTCACCCGTAAAGAGAGATCCACCTCTATCTTCTCTCCATCACAATCCAGCCCCAGTAGTTGCTGCATGTCTATGGGAGTCACAATCATCTCCCCGAAGCCAAAATGGAAGGTGTGGGTAGTATCCCACCACCTCTCTCCCAAAGCATACAAGATCGCTGTCGAACGAGGCGTCTCATCCAGCACCGATGCCAACCGCCCAAAACCCGCTGATGATACCATCCAACATACCACAGTTGGCAGATGCCCCTAAACATCCCTAAGCCCCGTCGTCCAGCGGGCGGGCATGTTCTTCAAAGAAATATTAGACTGGCAAAAAGGAAAAGTCTCATTAAAAGTCAAGAAAGAAAGAAAAATCACCAAAAATAAAGGAATGCCAAAGGTAGGGTTACTTACATAACCACTGGGACTCACTCTCGAAGAGCGATGACGCGATGGCTCCCGCAGTAAGGTCCGCTCATTCACAATAGGCTCAAACGAATCAAAGGAGTTTTCACTCCCCAAAGCAAGAGGCGCCGTAGCCCTCCACTCCATGTTCGCCCAGTCATCAACGGTCAACCACTCCCGGTGGACTACAGTGCTCATAAAAGTGGCAATTTCTTGAAGATCGAAATGCTAGAACGATTTGTAGAAGAATCGTAGAGAGAGAGAAAGCAAAGAAACTGTGAAAAAAATGAGGGGATTCGCCCCTTTTATATAGGATACCAAGCGCTATGCCGATCGGCACCTCCCCCTACCATACCGATCGGCACTGACCCCTTGCCTTCCCGAGGTAGCCCAAAAGTCCGTTCCACTGCCGAATGGAACCCTTCATACTATGCCGATTGGCACTCCCATTAAATTTTGTAAAAAATTCCCAAAAAAATACCCGAAAGTCTCAAAAAATCCCTGGAAAATTCTTAAAAATCCCAGGAAGGATTTAAAGCCTTTTCACTAAAAAAACTTTGCATTCCCTCGAGCGGAACCCCTCTTTCCAAGAAAAACCCTCAAAAACCAAGTGAAAACTCCTCCCGGCAAAGCTCCGGAGGAACTCTAAGGATCACTTGATCACATCCCCAACGGAATTCTCTGACAACACCCAAAATAGGTTGTTCCCCCCAGCAGGGTCTCCTAATGGAACAAAAGCTTCCCCAGCTATCATCTCCCCAACTCAAATCAAAATCATAAATTACTTCCCTCAACAAAATCAAAATCCATTCTCCAACCTCTCTTTAGGTCAGAATTGACCTCAGTCTTGGATCGTTACCTGAGTTGGGTCAGAATTGACCCCCCGGTCCTCTATCGTCACCACTCTTTAGGTCAGAATTTACCTCGATCTTGGATAGTCACCCGAGTTGGGTCAGAATTGACCCCGGTCCTCGGTCGTCCCCACTCTTTAGGTCAGAATTGACCTCGGTCTTGGATCGTCACCTGATTTGGGTCATAATTGACCCCGGTCCTCGGTCGTCACCACTCTTTAGGTCAGAATTGACCTCGATCTTGGATCGTCACCTGAGTTGGGTCAGAATTGACCCTGGTCCTCGGTCGTCACCACTCTTTAGGTCAAAATTGACCTCGTTCTTGGATCATCACCTGAGTTGGGTCAGAATTGACCTCGATCCTCAATCGTCATCACTCTTTAGGTCAGAATTGACCTCGATCTTGGATCGTCACCTGAGTTGGGTCAGATTTGACCCCGGTCCTCGATCGTCATCACTATTAGGTCAAAATTGACCTCGATTATTAGTCCTTTAACCTAATCCCACAGATTCTGCTTTAACCAACGGAATTTATCATCCCCAACACACTCCTTAGGTCCTCGAAATCGGCCTCAGCCCTCTGAATCGGTCATACTCCCTCAAAAGCATCATGTGGTGTCTATTCGACGGTCATCGTTTGTTCCAAACTCGCCCATCAAGGGGCTCTGTAGACATCCCATTTTGTTACCCCATAACTCTCCGTAGGTCCCTAGTACCTCCTTTCATAACCACAAACCCAGGTCATGTCCCGAGTACTGACCTGGAAGTCATCGGGCACTCCCCGGCTCAGTTTGACCAAAAATTCAAACTCTTCATCTCGATTGAGATTGAATGAATCTTCGAAGGGCACTGAATACCCTTTCCAACAGTCCATCCCGTGCTCAATTCCAACTTACCATGCGAATGAACGATCCGTTTGCATCCGAAACCTGACCTAGAGGCCACCGGGCGCTCCCGGGCCCTATTCGACCGAAGTCAACTCTTCAGCTCAACCGAGGCTGAATGAATCTTCAAAGGGAACTGAATCCCCTTTCCAATGGTCCGTCCTATACGCGATTATGACTTACTATGCGGACGAACGACCCGTTTGACTCCGAGAGGTCACCGAATGCTTCCAGGGCCCGGTTGACCAAAGTCAACTCCCCAAATTGGGTCAAACTCTTTGGAATGTCGAAGTAACTCTCCTAACCTTTCCAATGCTCCGCCCTGTGTGCGATTCGGACTTACCATGTTGACGAACGATCAGTTTACATCCGAGCGATTCCCCGTCCAATGGACCGACAAACGCTTTCGAGCCATATTTGACCCAAAATTAACTCCCTAACCCGGGAGAGGTCCAAATGACTTTCAAAGGTCTCTAAATTACCTTTCCAATGGTCTATCCCATGCACAATTCTGACCAACGGTTTGCCCTCGACAGACGATTTTCCAAAAAGGCCTGAAACATACTGCCAAATGGTAGGTTCTAGACCCTGTCTATCAGCAGGTGCCGATAGGCAGGAACGGGTCTATGCCGATAGGCAGGAATGGGTCTATGCCGATTGTCAGTGACCTGAGCCTATAAAAGGAGGTCTTCACCTCATTTGCAAGAGGAGCCCAGATCTTATAAAATTCACTCTCAACGAATCCCAGAAACCTTTCTCGAAGGCAGCGTGATTTCAACTTCCAAATCCCTTTTTTACTCCCACTTTTCATCATCCCTTTCATCAAACTTGGTGAATTAACCACTCTCCACCATCATCCAAAGTGCAAGGGCTGCTCTCCAACATTCAAGATCAAGCTCAAGATCTTCAAGAAGGTCCAACTTTCTCAAACTCTCTCTTAAACACTCTTAAATTCTCAATAACTTGTCTTCTTACTTAGAACTTTTATTATCCCATATCGCACATCCTAATATATTTTTACTTAGTATTATTGCATATCTCCTAGTTTTCATATAAATAAAACCCAAAAAACAAGAAAAAGAGGGTTTGCTCATAAATTCCAAATAAGGGATTCTCATTTTTTTCTCACCACTAAAACACTTTTTCTACACACACACAAACACTCACAAATAAGAGATCCCCCATTTGGATTTATGGGATAAACCCCACCCCTCATTTTGTATGCGAACTAGGTGGACTTTGATGCCTTTATAGGCTACGTAGGCGTCTCAGGGTAAAACCCGAGATTCGAGTCCTTTTTCTCACCTTTTTTACTTTCTATTTTCTCTAAACCTAATCTTCTTATATCCTATATATTTGTAATGTATTACTCCATATGCGTTATCGTTCCGTTATAAGGACTAATGTAGGGGTAATCGCGTAAATCTTATTTTTTAATACTATTCTTATATCTTCCTACGGATGACTCGCTTTATCTTTTCCATGATATAAGTCGAGGATTCCTACCTCCATACTATATATACACATGCACACATATCACGGGGGAAAATATAAAGGAAAATAGCAAATATCCATGAGAGACCGAAAGGGCGGAATGGGTGCCTAACACCTTCCCATTTCGTAACTAAGCCTCCGAACCCATCTCGAATCATTTTGGTTTCGCATGCACCAGTATGTCTTTGGATGCCATCCTTCGGGGTGGCTTTCCCTTTTTTTTTCTTTTGTCTGTTTTGAGTAAAATATACTGGAGACTCTAAATCTCTTTACATTTTTACACCTCATCTCAAAATGACGCCGGCCGAAGCGCAGGACCCGAGGATCCTTCCTTCGCGCGCCCTCCCGCATGGCGAGGATCGGGAATGACCACATGTATGACTCTGCTTTACTTTTCAAAAATGTTGGACCCTTCCTTGGCTAGAAGGATCACTTGCCTGTGTCTTCACAGTCCCTTAACCCATCTCTGGTATGATAATTCTCCCCGCTATAAATGTCTGAATTATCTTTTTCCTCTAATGAACATAAATCCCCCTTACCATTCCAAAAATTTTGTTAAGTTCTTTTATAGTCATGTGTATCCGCTTATATACCTCCACGTTACTGTATCTTGGATAATACTGAATGTCGAATTGACTAGGGCGCTCATACACCTATAGCCCATGCACAAATATCACAGATGTAACCTACATTCATCCAAATCGACCCTATATTCTCTGCATGAATATACAGTAAAGGTAAACTTGATTACCCTATTAATCTTGCCTCAATTCTTCTGAGATTGCCCCACTTATCAACTAATGGCAGAACCATTCCTCGGTGCTTTCTGTATAGCACCACCTGGCTCCGCTAGCCTTAAATAATATATTACCTCTATACTCGAAGCATTATTTTCACATATGTAATGACTAACGTACTCAACCAATGCCCTAGAACCCAAAATATTTCCCCACTCCTAATGCTTGGTAAGGTTCATGTATGGGACGTCTCGCAAGTGAAATCCAAATAAGGAATACACTTAATACACGACTACTTAGCTTTGTCGGTTATCAAGATCCATAGTCCCAAAGAACATTACCGGGACACTAAAAAATCCTTCCCCCCAAATAACTAAATGAAATTCCAAAATCCCACATATGTAAAGGAGTCCTACAAGATGACGCTCGCCTTACCACTAAGTCCCTAGTGCTAATTCAATAACAAACTCAATCTCCTAGCTCAATTGTTACCCCAGTATCCCCTGAATCAATAGAGACCATACACATAGGAATTAAATATAATAAGATAATTATACTCTCTAAAGTCTCCTCCCCAATACAATATAAAAGCGGATCGACCCTAACTAAGGACGAGACATCGCAAAATCAACACATCTCACATTGGAATTATGAACACAATAGCCTTATTATAGAAGTCCACCATCTCTCTAACTGTCGTTGACCGGTCCATACCCAGGACAACAGCACCTTAAAAAAATTAGCAGATCCACTAAAACAAATCCTCCAAATCTTTACACCCTCTCCCTTGCAGATAAAATGAAAGAGAGTCTCGCTACCCAATTATAAATACACTTATAATAATAAGTAATAAGGCTACATCCACACAACATTTCTCATGCACGAATATAGTGCTAACAAAATAATGTGATGGACCTATGTCATACAAAACTTATCGCATGTGCCCATGACTTGAAAACATACCCTCAATTGCTAATTGAACTGGCTGTTCAACTCGTCCACGAACATAATACACACGTCTAAACTGCCCCAAGAACTACTGCAAATGTTGACCCTACTGCGAACACTGCTCCTGACCCTTAGCCCTATATAGACACGCACATCGCGTGCGACCTTATTCCCCACATATGAAACACCTGCTATGAGATATGTCCGCCTTTGGCCCTACTAACCTTGGTAAGGATGCCTTTACCTCAGGCCCTAATATTCGTGACCCTAGTGGCCTCCAGTGTAGTTCCCCTAGCCGTTAAGACCTTGCCTATAACTATCCTTACCCGACTTAAATCTCTTAGCTGATCCCCTTTACTAGGAATCTCGCTCATGTTGCCTACCCTACTGCCATTGTGGTGCCCCTCTTTCACTATTGCCCCCAATCTTACACTTCTAACTAGATTGTCAGGCCTTCTTTTCTCCCTTTTGATGGATGCGATGATCTGGTAAGTCTAGAAGTGAGGCACTAACCATATCAACATAAGCCTTCAATAACAGGTAAGTCTGTCAATAAATATAAAGACCCTCTTACCCTCAATGTTCACCTCATATGGCACAAAGTTCGCCAGGTGAGTGAACTTGATTAGGCATAAATTCTTCCGAATTTATCCCCTTAATTTTGGAATTTTGATCATCTCGAATAATGTAAAATATGGTAATTTATCTCATTTCCTTGCTAATGACTCCTTCTAAAAACTACATCTAGTTTCGTGTATTTATCATGAATTTTACAGGCATTTAAAATATCGAGAAAGAAAGAAATTGGAAGAATATTGAAAGAAAGCAAAGGATAAAAGTCAAAAGGGAAAAATCATAATTTCTATCAGGAATCTGGATAAGAACCCAAAATGAAAGTTGAAGACCTCGAGTCCACAAGTACTTAGGAAGAAACGGCGTCAAAATCCGAGTTTCGAAAAAGAAGTTGTGACGTATCAAAGATGAGAGAACTTAAAGAAAAAGATTCTGGAGGAAAAACTAGGGCGATCCGGACCATTTAAAATAAAAGGATCTGGACCGGTCTGGAGTAAAAGTTCTGAATGAAAATTAGGGGAGATCCGGACCTTTTTAAAATAAAGGATCTAGATCGCCTGTACGCAGAAGCCTAACTCAAATAAGGGGGCGATCCAGATCGCCCAGCCCCGTCGGTCCAGACCGCTTTGGATTTTCTCAAGAATTTCAATATCTAACAATTCTATGATTGGCTCACTCTCTTGTAAATTTCAGAGACTATTTATTCAAAGTGGTTACACATTATTAGGGGTTCGGAAATTAAGTTTTCCAGCAGTAGGAGAAGGGTTTTGTAACCAAAAATCCTAGTTTTGTAAAAGAGAAGAGACTTAAGTTTTGTTGTGGATTTCATTAATGCAACTAATATTTTTCCTTTACTCCTTCAGTTTTACTTCGATGAATTATTTGTTTTGATGCATCACCTTCTTCTTTGTACCCATTCTTCATATAGCACGATGTTTTTCTTTTCAAAAATTGCGTTTTTATTTTGTTTAATTATGTCCGGCTAGATTTTAAGGATCGGGGTGCATGAACCTAACCCGATGTAATTCATCATAATGGGAAATAATTTTCTGAATCAAAATCTTAAAGGAATCGTGTCGCCCAACTATCGCAACCGTCGTAGGACTTTTGATCTCATTTGCCCTAGGTAACCGGGATGCTTAAGAGTGCGACGTGCATGTTAGTTAATGTGACACCTCTTTATTCTTGCCTTTGATTTCATATGATGCGAGTTTCGTTCCTTCATATACGTAATGCTTAGGACTAATAAAGACCGGATTTATTTAAAGTTTTAATTCCGAAATATAGTATCCCACTCAATGAATTACTAGGGTGTGGGGGATTGTAACCTGACTTATTGTTTCCATTCATAGTTAACTCCATCATATAATTATCATTTGTTCTTAGGTTAGATAGACTAGTTTCATTTCAATAGCATTGAATTTCGTTGTAGTGAATTTAAATCTGCATTTAGTTCATTGATACACTCCCATTTAAAGAATATTTTCGTTTCTTTTTAGAGTCAAGTTAGGATTCTCTATCTTTCCAACGTTGTCACGTCTCTGCGTCCTATTTCCCTAAGGATCGATACCCATCTTACCGGGATTATTACTTGAGCGACATTCTTGCACTTGAGCCTAGATAAGATCACACCTTAGAACACTTTTTAAGTCGCGTCAAGTTTTTGGCGCCGTTGTCGGGGAATTAGGTAGACTGTAGGTTAGACTGAATTAATCCATAAACTTTGACCAAAAATTAATAAAAAAAATAATTAAATTTTTTTTAGATAAAATCAAAAGATACACAACATCTCTCAGAAGGCCGTTAATGCAAAATCCATCACAAACTCCTCAAGCCACTCCCACGCGCATTCACGAAAACTGGATAGTCGAGTACAACCCAAACAACCCACATACCCCTCGTGTTCTCAATTTTGGGTTCAACCTCCTACACCTCAAATCCACTGTCCAATTACACTTCGAGTGACCCATCTGGTTACATTTCAGGTTACACGCTTAGTGCACCGAGTGAGGATACCGAATCGTTATGTTAGAGAGCCATGTCACAGAATGGAAGCGTAGGTGTGGGTAAGGGAGAGGCACCTTTTCAACCCTTGAGAGAATTCATGTACCCTGAGCGGTTAGTCACTCCGGGCTGCATTTTGCTCCTATATAATGCAGGGAAATTCCTTTTTTTGGAACGGAATGATCCAAATACTTCCCATATATCATGGAATGGAATCAGAAAAGCCCTATCTCCACATTCGGGATTTTGAAGAGGCATGTGAGACGTTCAACGATCAAGTTTTCATGAAAGATGTGATCCGACTCAAGCTTTTCCCATTTTCTCTCAAGGATAAACATAAGACTTGTCCATGGTCTTTACCTCCTAATTCGATTACATCATGGAAGGAGTTACAATCTAAATTTCTTAATAAGTTCTTCCCTCCACATCGGACGAACTCCATTAAGGCTCAAATTCAAACCTTCCGATAATTAAAAAATGAGTCGTTTATTCGATGTTTTGAGCGTTTCAACGAGTTAGTTACTTCATGCCCTCATCATGGACTTGATAAACAATAAATCATTTTATTATTCCATAATGGGCTAAACATAAACTCTAAATAAACTTATTAAAACAATGTGTGATGGCCCCTTTGTCGAATTAGACGCTAATGATGATGAGCTCCACTTGAGGTATATATTCGATACCACTCAAGAATGGGATACATCTGACCCTATTGCTCAGAATCAAACTTGCCAAGCGGCCACCAATCCATCGGCATCCGGTCTATTCAACATTGTAAAAGATACTACGACGAACCATCGATTGGATGAAATTGAGAAAGGTATGAGAGAGTTACTCACTATGCGTGTAAGATAACCAACTGGCCCAATCCACATCCTTGTTGAGAAGGTATGTGCTATTTATGAAGCGGGACATTCAACAGAGGAATGTCTGACGATTCTCACTTACAAAATTATGCTTAATGAGCAGGTAAGTGGTGTAGGAGGATTCAAGGGTAATTTCGATGCCCCGCACAGAATTTCTTATAACCCTTCATGGAAAAACCACCTAGGTTTTAGCTATGGGCAAATACAAGCTGCATTGAATCCTAATTCACACGTTTCCCCTCCTCTACTTCCACACTTTAAATAAGCACCACCTATGCAAGGACACAGGCCAACACCACATCCTCCAACTCCATATACCACTCCATCGCGAAAAACTCTTGAGGACATGATACATCAATTCATAAATTCCTAAAGTGCAACCACTTCTAGAGATGAATGCATGTTCATCGACATACTTGCGAAAATTTCGAAGTTGCAATCATCATTGAGTGTCCAAGAGAAGGGTAAGTTTCCTGCTCAGGGCTAAAGACTTCCCCAGCGTCAAACTAGTGTTAGCTCTACTTCCACAGAACATCAAGAGCAATGTCAAGTCATAACCACTCTATGTAGTGGGATGGTTGTTGATTTATCACCTCCACCACACGACGCACCAAAAGACAAGGAGATTTTTCCATTCACGAAAGAGGTTAAAGATGTCCCCTTGACATAGAGTGAAAAGGAAGACACTAGTGAGCCCGAGATAGTAGTGAAGCCACCCACAACAATGCCATTTCCTCAACGGTTGATGCCTTCCCCAAAAGGCAACCCCCATGATGATGTGCTAGAAGTCCTTAAGCAAGTGAAGTTAAACTTACCTTTCCTCGATGATATGAAGCTTCTTATGCAAAAGTTATTAAAGACTTATTGACGGTGAAGAGGAGGCTTAAGGTAAAGAAGAATGTATTTCTAGCAAAAAATGTGAGCTCCGTCTTACTCAATAATCTCCCACCAAAGTTCAAGGATCCTGGTGCACCAACCATTTCCTTCATCACAAGAGATAATCGAATAGAAAAAGACTTACTCGATTTAGGGGAGAGTGTCAATATCCTCCCAAATTCCATCTATAGGCAACTTGATTTGGGTGACCTCAAGACCACAAAAATCACTCTCTAACTAGCAGATCGAACTGTGAAGATACCAAGAGGTATTGTAGAGGACGTGATAGTCCAAGTCGACACTTTCTACTTCCTGATAGATTTTTTCATTTGGGACACAGAACCCTCCTTTGCCTCAAGTAATCATGTTCCCATTATCCTTGGCTGCCCATTCTTAGCTATCGTTAATGCATTTATTAAAACTCGAAATGGGCAGATGCAACTCACTTTCGAGAACATGACAATAGAGACCAACATCTTTAATATAGCCCAATATGTGGGGGAAGAAGATGACCTTCATGCAGTGAGCATTATTGACGAGATGTTATAGGAACACATAGAGGAAAACTATAGTGGAGATGCACTAGAAGTTTGCCTTGAATCAAGCAAAGAGAGTGCGAGAGCCTATACCGACTTTGAGAAGGAGATTGAGGAGTTGAGAAAGATTCTTAATGAGAGAACGTCAGATGAGGACATGAGATATGTAGGTTAGGTTTCCAGATTTGAGGAACTACCACCGAGGGAGGCATGCATGGTTCCCTCCGGTGAAAAATTTCCTATCCTCGAATTAAAGAAACTACCCTCTAATGTCAAATATTCTTATCTAGGAGAGAATGAGACATTTCATGCTATTGTCTCATATAGCCTAGATGAAGATCAAGAGGGTAAGTTATTGAAAATTTTGAGGAAGCACTAAAGTGATTTTGGTTAGTGCATAGCTGATTTGAAGAGTATAAGTCCTTTGAATTGTACCCATAAAATCCACCTCGAGGTGGATGCGAAGCTGATAACGTGACTTTTGCGTATGTCGTTGTTGAAAGCTAAGTTAGTCAAAAACCTCAAATAACTACAAAATAATATCAACTCAGGTGTAGAGGTAAGTAAGGGTATCAATCCACTTTCAAGGTTGTAGAGCAAAGGGAACAAAATTGTAATTCACATTTTATTTTCTTTTGTGCTTTTTCAAATATTAAAACAATTGGGTGAGGTGATGATTTAAACTAAACTAAACTAAATGTGATATGATAAAAACTAACTAGAAAGTTACTAAATTGAAAAATAAAGTCTAAACTAAAAATAAGAGATAAAGTGAGGTAACTAATTGTGAGAACAGTCAAGGAATGTGATTACACCACAAATTTTAGTTATTCTAAATAATTAATTTAATTATTTGAAATCTCCCAAATTTATATTAAAATTACAAACCAACTCTCGTTGCAAGTGTAATTATAATAGTAATATTTTAGAAAATTAAGTTTAACACCCCACAACTCTAGAAGAATAGATCTACACTCCTTTTAATTAATCACCCGCTAGGATCGATCAATTAAAATTTATGTAAATCTTAGAAAATAAATTTAGAGTTGAAATTCAAGTTATAATACCCCACTTGAGAAACCCCTATCTCTAGTTCGAATCTAAAATGGGTATTATAACTAGAATTTTGATTTTCTCTCGAAAATCATTTACCCTCTCTCGAGGCATAAATCTAAGGGCGAGGGATCAAAATCAACATTCAAATGAACTTTTCAAGTAATTAAACTAATAAAAATAAAATAACATCAAATAAGGGTTTTACCCCCCCCTTGAAAGGAGATTTAGCGTAACAATGTGTAAGATTTGACAAATTAATAATCAAAATCATAAAATAAATGAGAAGGGAAGAGAACAAGCAAACCAAATCTTTTTGAGAAAGTTGAACTCTACTCTTCCAAATTGAAGCATACAATCCATAAAATATGACCATCCAACAATAATCAACTCAATAATCAACTCAATTGAATTTCACACATTTATCACTCACAAATATCTAAAAAAATGAAAACAAAGTATTTACAAAATGGTGTTTATCCTAATTTATTTCTAACCCTAAACTTTCTCTCTCTAAAAATTCCTATCTAAAAAGCTTCTTATTCCATCCCCTTAAAAAAGGTCTTCAACTCTCTTTAAATAGTAGGTGTCATGGAGCTAGGGGTAGTGTGGGTAATGGATTTTAGTGTGCATGGAAATGGTGAGAGAAGTGTGAGTTCATGTGGGAAGGTGAGGTGTGAGGATATAATCTGATTTGGTTACGGGTTATTTTTGTAAGTGGCTTAAAGTTGGTAGTTGGGGGCATTTGGGTAAAATGGGTTGTAATTGGGATATAAGGCACATGTGATTTATTGAGTTTTGCTTTGGTTTGTTTGGATTTGTAGCACACGATTTTGGAATTTGTGGAAAATGGATGAAATGGGTCTTTGTAAAGGTATGGAGTCGGGTTTGGTTTGAATGGTGGTCGCGTGGAGCAAGGGTTGGAAAGGCAGACATGGGGTACGGAGAGGAGAGAGACGGGCCGGAGCGCTGGTCGGCTGCCGGTGCAGGTGCTGGACGGAGTAGGTTAGGTCGGCTCGGGTTTGTGGGTCTCGGGTAGGGCATGTTTGGAATTGATGGTAGCCATGGATGGGCAGCGGGTATGGGTCGTCTGATGGGTCTAGCGCCGGTGGCAGCGGAGGATTAAGGTTGGGGAAAATCTGTGGAGGTGGGTGCTCCGGCGAGTTGTTACGAGCAGGGGTGGCTCGAGTCAGGTGGTTACTCGCGGGTTGAGCGCCGGCGACAGGGTGAGCGGTGCTGGCAAGGTCGTGCCAAAGGGGTTTTCGTCGGAGTGGGAAGGGACTCCAGTTTGGAAGTTTGGAAAGAAGGTGAAATGGGTGTGGTTGTGTTGTAATGGAGGTGTGTTTGTGGTGTAGGAGAGAGAAGATTGGGATGTGTTGGAGAAGATGATGGAGTGTGGGGTTGTGTGTGGTAGGGTGTAGAATGTTAGGGTGAGGGTAGTGAGTTAGGTGTGTTTTTGGTGTATGAAATGAGTGTGTGTACGTTAGTTTGTGTATTTTATTTGGACACCTCAAAATAACACTAAAACAAACTAAAAATCTAAAAAATTAAATTCCTATTCAAAAAATAAAATAAAACTAAAATAAATAATGAAACTAAAAAGAAATTAAAATAAAAAATAAAATCTAATAAAATAAAAATTAAAATTCTAAAAAGAAAATGTAAAATTTAATAAAACTAGTAAATAAATAAATAAAATCCTAAAATTTCCAATCCTAATAAAATAAAAACTAAAACTAAAAAAAATCTTAATAAACTCAAAATAAAATAAAATCATATTAATAAAATACAAAAATAGAAAATAAAACCTAAAAAATCTAAAATAATTCTAAAATTAAAATGATTCAAACTAAAAATCCAAAAAATAATAAAAGGTCACAAACTAACACACACGGGTTTCGGGGTAGGTTTAGGCTAGGTTTGGGATAGGCTAGGATACGGGATAAGGGAATTAACTCCAGAAAACGCGCATTTTCCTCGATATATAGCTTTTAACACCGTAAACGGACGTTTGACGCACAAGATAAACATTTAAGCATATAAGACCCATATTTCCGAGAATTAACAACTAAAATACATCTATTCGGGGTATAAAATGTACAATTTTGGGTGCTTATCAGAAGCCCTCGAGGGAAATGCAAAGAAGATTGAACCCTACTATGAAAGAAGTAGTGAGGGAAGAAATTATTTAACTGTTGGATGCGGGGATTATCTACCGAATGTCGAATAGAAAGTGGGTGAGTCCCATACAAGTTGTCCCGAAGAAGTCGAGCATGATTGTGATTGAAAATTCCAAGGATGAGATATTTCTCCAATGTACCACCACCGAGTGGCGCATTTGCATTGATTACCGAAAACTCAATGCGGGAACTAGGAAATACCATTTCCCCTTGCCATTCATTGATCATATGCTAGAGAGAGTGGCGGAACACCCTTATTATTGGTTCCTAGATGGTTATTCTGGATATAACCAAATAGATGTAGATATGCTTGACAAAAAGAAGACAAATGTCATGTACTTTTGGCTATAAGCGTATGCCATTCGGATTGTTAAATGCATCCTCGACCTTTCAAAGGTGCATGTTAAGTCTCTTTAGCGACATGATTGAGAGAGGACTTGAAGTAATCATGGATGGCTTTAGTGTTTTTGGCACCTCATTCGATCTTTGTTTAGAAAATCTTGAGAAAGTACTTGCTCGGTGTGTGGAAAAGAACTTAGTGATGAATTGGGAAAAATGCCATTTTATGGTCATTGAGGGAATATTTCTTGGCCACATTTTCTCATCCAAAGGAATTGAAATTGACAGAGCTAAGATAGATGTCATAGCTGAGCTACCCGCACCGAAATCACTAAAAGACGTGCATTCTTTTTTAGGCCACGTGGGGTTTTATAGAAGGTTTATCAAGGACTTTAGCGCCATTGCTAGACCCTTGAGTAACCTTATCATGAAGGACACCCCTATTGAGTGGAATGAATCATGCCAATGCACTTTTGAAAAATTGAGAAGCATGCTTATTTCCTCCCCCATCTTGCAAGCCCTGGATTGGTCCTTGCCATTCGAGCTTATGTGTGATGCAAGTGATTTCACAATACGGGTTATTTTGGGCCAAAGGAAAGACAATAAGGGTAGTGTCATCTACTATGCTAGATGAACTTTAACCGGACCACAACTTAATTACTCCACCACGGAGAAAGAATTGCTAGTGGTAGTTTTTGCTTTAGATAAATTTTCCTAACTCATCGGTTCACCCATTACTTGTTTCACCGACCACATGGTGTTAAAATACCTCCTTGCAAAGAAAGAGGCAAAGTTGCGCTTCATAAGGTGGATCCCACTCCTACAAGAGTTTAATCTCTCCATTAAAGATAAAAAATGAGTAGAAAACATCGTTGCCGATCACTTATCCCAACTTTCGTTCGACGTACCTAGCGATCCTATACCCATAGATGAATATTTCCTGGATGAACAACTCTTTGCCACCTTTTCTCTCCCATGCTTTGCGGATATAGACAATTATCTTGTCATGAGAGGCGTCCCTCCTGATTGGACACCGCAAGAGAACATGAGGTTCATTACCTGGTCATGAATGTTTTTCTATGATGATACATTCCTCTTTAAGTATTATGCAGACCAAATCATCCAACGGTGTGTACCGGATGATGAAATACCCAAAGTAATCCAATTCTATCATTCGAAAGCATGTGGAGGCCCTTTCTCGATGAAAAACACGGCCGTTAAAATTCTATGAAGTTTCTATACTGGCCAACAATGTTCCAAGATGTAAGCAGTATTTGCAAATCATGCGATTGGTGTCAATGGATGGGGGACATTACCAGACGAGACATGATGCCATTATCCCCCATACTCATTATTAAGATTTTTGACTACTGGGGTATTGATTTCATGGTCCTTTTCCCCCGTCTTTTGGATAACAATTCATCCTTGTTGGGGTATACTACATGATCAAGGGTGATAAGTAGCGCGTGTCAAACGCCGATCATTTTTTTTTGTTCACCGCCTCAATACAAAAACCTAAACTACGACTACACTCTTTTAAGGGAAAATAGCGGCTATCCCGGGTATCGAATCGACAAAGACGAGTTGCTTGAATTTAAATGGTTTATTACTTCTCAATAAAAGTGTAAAAGATATTTTTCTAACTAAAAAGAAATAAAAGATAAACTAGGCATGAGTGTATTTAAACTAAAATTAACAAAGCGAATAAAAACTATAGGATGCGACTAATAAACCTCAAATTGACTTAACGCGTATAAATGGTTACATGGGACTGCGAATTATTAGGATTGCATCTCGTTTCGTCAATTAATTAAATTAAGAGTTGTCACACCCCTAAATTCTCATAAAAGACTAATAAGATTTTGGCATCAACAAATACTCCATAAATAACGCACGTAAGGTCATAAATACGGCGCATACATGATATACACCATTAAATTTTCTAGGCGTAAAAACTAGGACAACGTACTTGAAATAAATACGTAAATCTCCATCACCAAAGTGAAGCAACAAATCAACCCCACATGAGTTCCATTAATCGCACCCTAATTTAAATTAGCCCCTACACATATTAAATGACATAAATAAGTTAACTGATTAATTAAAGCACACCACTAATTAATTTAGCAACTAAAATTATCTAGGCATGAAAATTAATTAAGCATGAAAAATAAAGCAAATACAACTCAGAGGAGATAATGAATAGTAACACTTACATTAATGGTGGAAAACCAACACAAAATGAGGAGAGGGGTGTCTCCACAAATAAACCGCAATATTATCTCTAACCTAGGTCTAAAATAAGAAAAGGTAAAAAAACTAAGATATTATGAGCTATGGTAGAAAAAACTAAAGTTGGTATTTATAGTAAGTTGGTAATAAGAAATAAAGAAAAAGAAATAAGAAAAGAAAAAAAGGAATAGTTACAAATAAGGAAACAAAAATAAAAGAAAAAGAAATTAAAAAATAGAAAATGGGAAACAAGTATCTCGGCTAAAAACAGAACACCGATCGATCGGGGTCCCAAGGCCGGTCGATCGGATGAACAGGAAAGGAACACACTGTCAAGGCGCAAAGGCAAATCAAGAAAATTCGGTCGACCGCTGTAGCATGGCCGGTCGATCGGTGATGCAAATTCAAAACCCATATTGAAAGCCTCCATCTTCGCACACCACAAACCCATAAAAATCACTATTGTTGTAATATGCCGAGACCCACTTTCATAAAATCCACCATGCTAAAAAAAAAACCACTTCTATAAAATCCACCACGTTTGTGCCCTTTTAAAGACGAGACTAAGCTCCAAAAGAAACTAACAACCTCCAAAAACTCAAGTCTCCATTAATGGCCAAAGACCCATTTCCACCATTAATGGCCAAAACCCAAGCTCCAAACATGGCCATAGAGACAAATTTGCGCGTGTGAACCAAAATCGAGCTCCAGTTTCGGACCAAAGTCATCAATTTGGGATGAACCCAAAACCCGAGCAAAACTCGAGCCAAAACCCAAATTGCCATTCCATTTAATGCAAAAAAATGTTTTGGCGACATAGATGGAATTAATTAATTTGTTTTTAAAGAAGAAAAGGGACATGGATGTAATTAATAAAAGTGTTAATGAATCTCTTATAATTCTTTCCGATTAAAGATCTGTGTTTCCTTCATTCGGACTCCGATTCGAGTATTGTTCACGGCCAAGCGGAGCTTGCGCCGAGGGATACAACTTTCGTGAAGTCTTCGAAAAAAATCCAAAATATAAAATTAAAAAAATGCCCCTGAATGTGCAAATCGCGACGAAACTTTATCGGAACGCGCCCAAACTTCATACTAAGCACTTTAATACCTATAAAAGCTCAATTATATCTCAAATAATATTTTAGCATATAAAACGGAGGTTGTCTGATTAACGAGCATAATTATAGGCATTAAAGTACCCGAGGGGGCTAAAAAGCCTAAGCTCGAGGGTAATTAAATGCATAATTCGATGCGAATCACACCCTCTAACTTACACATTGCTAGTCCCTAGTAATGAAATTCAATGCAAGAAGAACTATAAGAAAATCACAACATGTATATATGCTTCGAAATATAAATGCCACTTTCGTAGGGAACACGATTGCATTTAGCATAGGCAATAAGCCGTTAAACCCCTAGGTTACCCTAGTGGACGAGTGTCGTCTCGTGAGGGTTTTCAGGGATGAAACCCACAAATATCATATGGTTTACTCAAAATATGCCCAAACCAACATGCGACAAGCCCAACAGCAACTAAAAATATTTCATACGCATTATTAGCACAATGAACGAATTCAAACAAAAGTTCAAAATCATTGACATTATAGAATGCACCTCGTAGAATTGAAACCTTAAAATGTGGGAGGGGAGAGAGCACATGCAAAGTGTGATTTGGCAAAAACTTAAATAAATCGGATACTAAATAAAGCAAGCATATATTCAATCCTCACGGGCATTACACTCATCAAGTGAATTCACTCGAAACAGGGAGATAACACACGGAACATGCGGGCATAAAGAGTAAATTTAAGTGGAAACTAGGCCACACACATGTCACAAATGAAGAAAGCTATATATAAAATGAAAAATTATAATCTCAATGAAAGATACCGCGCATTAAAGGATGCGAAATGCATTTTCACAGATTATCAAAACTATTTCAACTTTTAAATTAAATTCACCCTAAGATCAAATAGGACATGTAATAGGGTTGTAATGTAGGCTAGGCTATGGTACGAAATGAAAGGAATATATGTACAGATTCAAAGCGTTCGGAATGAAAAACTTGGAATAATGGGAAATAGTGCGGGAAACATCAAAATTTGGAAAACAAGTTCCAAATAAGAATTAAATTTAACAATGGAGAGAGTAATCAAAGCTTATTGAACACTGTACAACATTTACAACTTTATCTTTATTTTTTTTTTTATTCTTTTTCTCATGTTTTCTTTTGTTTTCTTTTGCTTTTCACGTCTCTTTTTCATCTCTTTTTTCACATCTCTTTTCTTCTTTACTTTTCACACTCTCATATGCCTAAATTGCAACCACAAGAAAATAACATCATTCAATCCCAAGTAACATTCCAAACAAAGGTACGACAGGTAATATGTATGGTTCTAACTCCAATTTGGAGTTGCTTATGGGATTTGGGTTATGAAACGAAGGGCTATATTAAGGCTCAAAGAGGTTGACGAGGGTAAACATATAAGGTGAGGTCAAGGCTGATATGGGTGATATAACAAAGATGTCCTATGGTCATTTCATAAAGGTTACGCAATTCTCGAGTCAAAACAATATATGAAAATCATGATCAAGTAACACATTTTAAGATATAAACTTAATTAATGAACGATCAATGAAAGAATAGAGAGATTACCGACGAATTCAACATTTTCAAAGAGAAAAGAATAGTGTATAACACTCACAAACGAATAAAAGACCGAAACTCACTCGGTGTAGGTATATACAATGCAACAAAAGATTACCGAGTTATAAAAATCTTAAACCAAATCAATAGAACAATAAAAGTGCATGTGCTCATGGGATAAAGTTTAATTCATGAAGTTATTCATAATATCAATGATTGAGGACTAAAGTCTAATAACTTCTAAAATCGAGAAAATGCATCGTTGAGTTGTCTATTGGATTGGGAAATTATTGAAATTTATCATCGAAAACAAAGGCAAGATGCCCAAAAAAGGGGCAAAAAGAAAGAAAATCTTTTTGAAATTTTTAATTTTTCTAAAAAAACATACTTAGTAACTAACATGTGAGCAAAAACATGGACTAAATAAAGAAATAAATAGAATATCCCACACCCCCTAACTTAAAACCTGACATTGTCCTCAATGTGAATTAAGAACCAAGTTAAAGAGAGGAAAATAACGATATTACCCAAAAGTGGAGCGATCCCCATAAGAACAAGTCCAAAGAATCTACAAACCATGTTAGTACCGAGCATAACAAAAACAAATAATTTTTTTTTAACTAATTACACTTGACTAAATTAAAAAAGAAAGAAAAGATAAAAAGAAAGAAAGAATAAAAAGCTAACTATATACAACCTACTATTTAGGCTTCACACTAACTATACACTAAAAGTCTAAATAGTTGAGGGTCCACCGCAAAAACGATTTGACTTTGGAGGATAACCTGTGTACCCTCACTCTCAAGCATGCCTTCCAGAAAATATGAATTTCGTTTGAACAACGGAAGGCATGTGTAAGGCATAAGAAACGAACCATCGTCAATTAAAAGTTTTGGAGGGACGATGGGGGATTTGGATTGAACGGGTGACAAAAAAATGTGGGGGCCGAGAAAAGCAGAATATCCTCCAAAGGATTTTAAAAATTGGAATGGGAGGTGGCGCACATGAAGGCAAATATGCGATCGTGGAAGGCGACTTGAGCAAGTACTCCTCACCGGCAAAAAGGTTTAACACATTAAAGTTTGAAATCGATTCATCGGGTACTTGTGACGGTGTGATAATAGAGAATGAAAATGGGGAGGAAAGAAATTCAAACTCAAGAGATGCATCATCATCACTTGAAGATTAAGTTTCGAAAGAAATAAGATCATTTTCAATGAAATGTTCTTCTTTGGGGCCAAAGAAGAAATCATTTCATTGCAAATGGATATTACTTCCATTTCATCCTCACTTTCAATATCTATTGCGCAATGGGCAAAGTCAACATTGATTTGTTCCAAAGTAGGCAGAAAGTCCTCATTTTGTTTAAAACATTCCTCGACTTCAAATGTATCGGAAGAAAAATCGTCGTCGAATTCAAATAATAAATCCAACTCATGTTCCCAACAACGATTTTCTTCCCGATAACGATTTTCAAGTTTCTCATTCTCAAGTATACGCAATCCCTCACCAAAAGTCATAGGCCAAGGCGGATTCTTGAAAATGCAAACTTTGGAAATCAACGTCGAACTTAAACTTAAACTCATTATTATAAGAATTTTGAAAACTATTGCAATTCGTTTCAAAATTCCTATTATAAGGAATTAGAGGTCCAAAATCATTATGATCATCATCAAAATTCCAATAACCTAAGTTTTGACTTTCGTTATACTCGCCCAAAGTCATATTTGAATTTGTAATTTTTTAGGACTCTAAGTATTCACCGAAAGTCATAGGATTACGAGCATTTTTCAAATTATAACAATCATTATCGAAAGAAATGGATTAAGACATGCTTACCCCAAAAATGGCTCGAAGTGGCGAATTCCACAAAGTAGATGCGCGCAACAAATTCAAGCATTTATTGGCGCTCAAATGTAGAAGTCCTACAAAAATGTTAGGAAAATAATACAAATAGAAAGAAAAAACTACGAAATACTAAATTAAATAAATTCTAAATTAAACTAGTCCTCGACAACGACGCCATTTTGATCAAGGGTGAAAGTGGCGCGTGTCAAACGCCGATCGTTGTTTTATATTCACCGCCTCAATACAAAAACCTAAACTATGACTACACACTTTTAAAGGAGTACAACGGCTAGTCCGGGTATCGAATCCACAAAGACGAGTTGGTAGAATTTAAATGGTTTATTACTTCTCAATAAAAGTGTAAAAGATATTTTTCAAACTAAAAAGAAATAAAAGATAAACTAGCCATGAGTGTATTTAAACTAAAATTAACAAAGTGAATAAAAACTATAGGATGCAACTAATATCCCTCAAATTGAGTTAACGCGTATAAATGGTTACATGGGACTTTGAATTATTAAGATGGCATCTCGTTTCATCAATTAATTAAATTAAGAGTTGTCACACCCCTAAATTCGCATAAAAGACTAATAAGATTTTGGTGTCAACAATTACCCCGAAAATTACGCACGCAAGGTCGTAAATATGACGCATACATGATATACACCGTTAAATTTCCTAGGCATACAAACTAGGACAACACACTCGAAATAAATATGTAAATGTCCATCACCAAAGCGAAGTAATAAATCAACCCTACGTGAGTTCCATTAATCGCACCCTAATTTAAATTATCCCCTACACATATTAAATGACATAAATAAGTTAACTAATCAATTAAATCACGCCACTAATTAATTTAGCAACTAAAATTATCTAGACATGAATATTAATTAAGCATGGAAAATAAAGAAAATACAACTTAAAGGAGACAACGAATAGTACCACTTACATTAATGGTGGAAAACCAACACAAAATGAGGAGATGGGTGTATCCACAAATAAACCCCAATATTATCTCTAACCTAGGTCTAAAATAAGAAATGGGAAAAAAACTAAGATATTATAAGCTATGGTACAAAAATAGCTAAAGTTGCTATTTATAGTAAGATGGAAATAAGAAATAAAAAAAAGAAGTAAGAAAAGAAAAAAAGGAATAGTTACAAATAAGGATACAAAAATAAAAGAAAAAGAAATTAAAAAAATAGAAAATGGGTAACATGTACCTCGGCTAGAAACAGAACACCGATCGACTGGGGTCCCAAGGCCGATCGACCGCATGAACAGGAAAGGAACACACTGTCAAGGCGCGAAGGAAAATCAAGAAAATTCGGTCGACCGTCGGAGCATGGCTGGTCGACCGGTGCTGCAAATTCAAACCCCACATCGCATGCCTCCATCTTCACACACCACAAACCCATAAAAACGACCATTGTTGCAATATGTCGAGACCCACTTTCATAAAATCCACCATGCCAAAAAAAAAAACCACTTCTATAAAATCCACCATATTTGCGCCCATTTAAAGCCGAGACTAAGCTCCAAAAGAAACCAACAACCTCCAGAAACTCAAATCTCCATTAATGGCCAAAAACCCATTTCCACCATTAATGGCCAAACCCCAAGCTCAAAACATGGCCAAAGAGACCCATTTGTGCGTGTGAACCAAAATCGAGCTCCAATTTCGGACCAAATTCATCAATTTGGAAAGAACCCAAAACCCGAGCTAAAACCCAAATCGCCATTCCAGTTGCTGCAAAAAATGTTTTGGGGACATAGATGGAATTAATGGATTTGTTATTAAAGAAGAAAAGGGCAATGGATGTAATTAATAAAATTGTTCATGAATCTCTTATAATTCTTTCCGATTAAAGCTCCGTGTTTCCTTCGTTTGGACTACGATTCGAGCAACGTTCACAGCCACGCGAAGCTTGGACCAAGGGCTACAACTTTCGTGAAGACTTGAGAAAAAAATCTCGAAATATAAAATTACGAAAATTCCCCTGAACATGCAAATCACGACGATACTTTATCGAAATGCGCCCAAACTTCATACTATGCACTTTAATACCTATAAAAGCTCAATTATTACTCAAATAACATGTTACCATATAAAACGGAGGTTGTCTAATTAACGAGCATAATTATAGGCATTAAAGTATCCGAGGGGGCTAAAAAGCCTAAGTTCGAGGGTAATTAAATGCATAATTCGATGCGAATCACTACGTTTCCAAATGGGTGGAAGATATAGCTACCAAAACAAATGACAATAGAGTGGTGATACGTTTATTGCAGGAACACATACTTTTCCACTTCGGTGCTTCGAAAGCGATAATTAGTGATAATGGCACGCATTTTTGCAATATGTCATTTGAGAAGCTTACAAGAAAGTATGATGTCATTCACAAGATTGGAACGACCTGTCACCCACAAGAGAATGGGAAGGCCAAGTTGGCAAATCAAAAATCAAGAACATCCTCGAGAAGACCGTTGATCCTAATCAGAAAGATTGGTCCCTTTGATTGAATGATTCGCTATGGGCCTATCATACCGCATACAAGAATCCTCTCAAAATGTCCCCATTTCGCTTAGTGTATGGAAAGCCTTGCCATCTTCCCGTCGAGTTAGAACAAAAAGCGTATTAGGCCACTAAGAGGTTGAACTATGACATGGACAAAGCCGGTGAAGCTCGCAAGCTTCAGTTATATAAGTTAGAGGAGATACGGAATGACGCGTATGAAAATGCTAAAATATTAAAAAAAAAAAGGATGAAACTCGCACACGAAATTATTATCCGACAAAAAGAGTTTCTTCCTGGGTAAAAGGTACTTCTCTACAACGCTCAGCATCATATATTACCGGGTAAGTTACAGTCTCAGTGGACTGGCTCATTCGTTGTAAAGAATGTATTCCCAAACGGAGCTGTGGAATTGGAAGAACCAAAGGGGGGAAGTACCTTTAAGGTTAATGTACAACGCCTAAAGCCATATTTAGAGGATATCGACACCATTTAGTTGTAGGACCCCGATTATGGGGTTGAGTGAGCTGCAATTGAGAGGTTTTCACCCCCCCGACGCGTATGGGGTGATTCTTGTGTATAATAGAAGTGCATCGGTTAGAATAGGTAGAGTAGGTTGAGTCAAGAGGAGCAAATCACTCTAGGTAGGTTTGGAAGCACACCACATTGTGAGAATGCGAAATCGGGTTCATGATTGAGTATATCACCGCGGGAGAGCCTTAAGAGTATGTGAGTAAAGTAAAAAAGCCTATAAAGGAATTATGTTAAAAATTGAGCAGTGGTCTGGACCGCCCCTGGGAACCCGATCCAGATCGCCTTCAAGAAATAAATCTGCTACGAATTAAGGGCCGGTCCGAATTGCCCTGGGCCCCAGGTCCGGACCGCCTTCTAGTTTTCTTTGACAGCCCCTAGGTGCAGCCCTTCTTCTCTCCCAATCCCATCATTTCCCTCCATTTTGTTCTCCCCATCAATAACCCCCTAATTCATTTCCCCTTTTCCCTCCATGAATCTTCCCTCCCATTTCAACCCTTCCTCCACCCAATACCCACCTATATATACACACCCTTCCCTCTCATCTCTTCCCCACCATATCTTCTAAACTCTCCTCCTCCCTATACTATAATTTTCTCTTGCCCACAAACCATTTCTCCCATAGCAAACCAAGCCCGACCCTAAAAATATAACTCGGTCGAGTTCATCAATAACAATCCCACATACCGCTCCAATCAAGAGAAACGGTGGTGCGAAGAGTTTTTCGGGCCGACTCGCAAGCTACAAATTGAACAAGTGATGAAGTGGAAAGAGTTGACAAATTTCATCACCAACCTTTTTGCCCCAAAGGGTTGGTGCCGTTATCTACAAGAGCCTCACAACATCGTGTGGGCAGCGGCGGTTTGCGAGTATTATGGCACCATTGTCTGCACCGCTGAATTTGTCGCTGAGGTACGTGTGGACGGCCAGCGTATTCCGTTCTTCGTCAAGACCATTGTCGAAAAGCTTGCAGAAAAGGATGTCCTAAATCCCGCCAACTTCACCTAGCCCAACTCTCTTGCCCCCCTCGACAAAGCTATTTACATCCAATGTAGAGTGCCTAGTGAATTTTGGGGTTCGGGAGTTTTTAGGGTCAGATGGATGAGCGAAAAGGCGCATCTCACCTTTCAAATCATGTGCGGCAACATATTATAAAATTCCAATGATTTCGGCATGCGACCCCGATAATCTACTCTCGTGTATCACCTCTTTGATTGATCCTCCTCCATAAATCTGGCACACATAATTTATCGAGATTTCTTCTTTGTTGTGCTATGCGAAAAGGGAACTACTCCTATTTCGTATGCGCGTCTGATTACATCTATTCTTGTCAACATGTTTATTATCCCATAAGCCGGTTATGTTAACCTCCCAATCCCGTTTGGGCCGGGCACCTGAAACAAAAGCGAGAACCAAAGAGCACTGTTATGTGTCTGGGAAGATGAGGATTTAGATGATGAAGAAGAAGATGATGTCGAGATGGGAGAGCAAGAAGAGGAATATAATGAGGAGGTTGATCTGATTTTGAGCTTCCCGGGACTGATTTTGATAGGCACGTCATGACGCTTGAAACCAAAGTTGATGGGTTCATTACTCAATATACCAGGGATCAAGAGGCCAACCCGAACTCTTATTGACGTGATACAAGAATGATGCATCGTCTTCAAACTCAAATGTATCACTTGTCATTTGGTACCCCCCCCCCCCAAGCTATTTCTATGATCCAAACGACCCGAGTGAGCCCAGTAACTCCCACCCACTGCCCCAGTGAAGCATTTATTTGGTGATTATGTTTGTTGTTAGTGAGTTGGTTTGGTTGATTGCAATGTTTGAGTTTCCTTACTTTTGTGTACCACAGTCTTGCTTCTATACAATATTCAATCCCAATTTGTTTATTTTATCTATTGCGCTTCTTATTTCACCTTGTTTAGATTTTAGTCAGTTTGGTTGGGGACAATGCAAAAGTCTAAGTTAGGGGGGTGACGAGTGCATATTTCTAAAACTTCACAAATTTCCAAAATGCCTAGAAAAATCCAAAAAATTTTTGAAAAAAGCCAAAAATATTTTTCTACAAAATAAATAAAAACTGGAATTTAAAATTTTCAAAAATATCATTAAAATTTATTTGAAAGTCTCAAATTATAAAAATCAAGAGCACAAAACCAAAATTGACCAAAGATGGAAATTGAGCAAAAATTGATGACGTAACGAATTAGTGTAGAGACTAACTAACCCGGTGAGATTTCGGGCCTATAATTTTTGTGAGTTTTTTAATCAATTTGAGTTAATTGTTAACTCAAAGTTCAATTCAACGTTTTAATAAGTCGTTGAGATCTCAAATTTATTGTTTTGATCGATAACGGGAATAATGGGTGATGCCGCTTCGAAATATGCACTAACATATCTCTAAATTAAAATTCATCTCGAGACACATATGGTAAACCAAACTGCATTTGGACAATGAAGTAGGCCATCGTTTGCACCCAAAAATATTAGCCATAATAAGTTGTGAAAAATTAACCTATTTGCAACCCAATTTGAGCCGAATAAGTTTCTCCCTTTCGTTTGAAAACCCGAAAAACCCAAATTTGGCCCGAAATTGAGAAAAATGGAAAATTCAGAACAAACTTGCACGCTTTCTGAATTTTTTTAAAGCTAGAATTTTTTTTTAGAAAAATGCATCAATTTTAGAAAATAAACTCCCACATATAAGCGCGAATAAATTTAAATTCAAAATTATTTATACTTTTGTTTTTTTGAAGAACTTCTTGAATTTGGATGCGATGGAACTCTGTTCTTCTTGACGTCTAGACACAATCGGTAGTGGGATATGCCAAAAATTAAATGTAGCCTAAGCTATGAGCAAGTGACTGAGATCATGATCTTATAAATCTCCCCTTTAAGGCTATTTCAGAACAAATATAAAAACGAAATTCCAAATGACAAAACATCCTCTAAGATAAATACAATATCCTAATACCCTTCCAAACCCTAAAATAAATATGTGCAAAGATAAAGTTATCTTCAAAAGCTTCACTTCTTCATTGTCTTCTCTTGGACACTTTGTCTTCATCGCGTGTAATCCGAAAGTGATCTTCCAAATACCTACACCCATGAAACAAATCAAATACCTCGTGATACATCGATTTTAAAAATATCAAATACAATGCATAAAAGCAACCGATCATTAAGAACATAGGGAACATCACTAAGTACATAAAGATATCATTATAAAACTATATGAATGAATAATCATGCAATTATAATTTCAAAAGACCTCGCAAACTATTTTTTATTTTTCAAAATTTTCAAGTAAAAAATGTCTACAAAACAACACAGCATGGAGTAAGACAAAAATAACCGAATCATGGAAACGGAATGTAGGGTGTGAACACATTCTATAGGAAAATAAATGTAGACAAACATAACATATGTGCACGAAGGAACGAGACACTGCTAACGTAAGTTCTCAAAGTCTATCTTAGGTGTAAAAATGGTGAACTCAAGTGAAATCGACTCAACCTATTTAACTAATCAAGGTTGTGAGTTATTTTCATACCAATACCTCCCAAAACTATGTAATGCTTTTACGAGAATTTTTCAGGACATGCAAACCCATTGATCTTTGACTATATTCCCTCAAAACTCACATATTGAATTTTTTCTCTCAAATATTTTGTTTTGAAATGTGTGAATTCTTATTTGATACTTTTTATTACCATGCGTGCATTGGTAATTTAATATTTCAAATTTGAATTGTTTGATTTAGTTAGCCATATTAATACTTAAATTCATGTGTTGAATTATATTGTTATTTCTATAGCATGTTCCCCCTTTATGTGCTAATCTCTTTAGGAGTTCATGTTTGTCATTATTAATCTTTTTATCTTTTTAGCATCTTGCGAAGACATTATGAAGATTTTTTCTTATTTATATTATGAAATATAAATTTACTAACATTTTTGAGATTCATAAATGGGAACTATGGATAAGAGTTGGATTGATTTACGTAACTGGTGTTCAAAAGAATATATTAATGGGATTGGTGGGTTTCTTAACTATGCATATGCAAATAAAAACATCAAGTAAACAAAAATATATTGCCTCTGTAAGAGATGCACAAATCGAGTGTACCACCCCCAACAAACTGTAAGAGATCACTGTGAGATGCATGGTTTCGACAAGACTTATAAGGTTTGCATTTTTCATGAAGAAACTTTTAGTGGTGTAAGCAACGATAAAAATACTCCAAGGGATGATATGTTAGTTGATGATATACTTATATCTATTGAACTGAGTGCTCGAGATAACTTGGTTATGATGGTTCATGAGGGAACAGGTATTCCATAAACGTACGACAATATGCGTGAGGAGGAATGTAACACCGAATATGTCATTGAATATGACAAAAGTTTCAAAGTATTATAAACTTATGAAAAAGGCTCAATGAGAATTCTATGATATTTTTTAACCCGGGGTTGCTGAATTGTCATTTGTTGTTGAACTCTTGAAAATGAAGAAACTTCATTACTTGACAAATTATTCTCTCACGACTTTATTGGAATTTTTGGTGAGGATATTTCAGCATGCTAGAATTTCCAAGTCTTACTACCAAACCAACAAGATAACAAAATACTTGGAATTCAAGTATGAGACATGGGATGCATGCCTAAATAACTGTATGATGCTTCGTAATGAAATTGAGGGTCTTAAAAAGTGTGGTGTATGCGGATCTTCTCGATATAAAGACGAGGACTGAAGTTTTGATGGTGTTCATGGTCCGAAGTTTGCCATAAAAAATGAGATACTTACCTTTTAAATTAAGACTATGTAAATTATTTTGTTCATCCTATTCCGTTCCTCTAATGAAATGGCATGTTGAGGAAAAGATCGACGGCAGTGTAATGAGACACCCCGCTGGCTCTACTTCTTGGAAAACTTTCAATGAGAAAAACCCTTCTTTTACGAAGGCTATTCGAAATGTTAGACTTGAGTTAGTTTCTAATGGATTTAATCCGTTTAGTAATATGAGCATTAAGAACAGTATATGGCTAGTTATCCTCATTATCGGCAACTTACCTCTGTTGTTGTGCATGAAGTAACCTACCTTGTTGTTGCTTATTCTTATAAATGGACCAAAAGGACCTGGAGACAAGATCGATGTATTTTTACAATCACTGATTGATGAGTTAATTGAGCTATGGGTTGATGGTGTATGAACTTATGATGCACCAAGTAAGGAGTTCTTTTAGTTTCATGCATCCTTATCCTGGACCATTAATGATTTGATCTCTTATGCCATGTTATCGGGATGGAGCACAAAAGGTACATTTTCTTCTCCTTACTGTAACGAAGACCACCAGTCAATGCGATTAGATAACGGTAAGAAGTTATGTTATTGGGGTCATCATCAATTCTTGGACTTGTGCCATAGGCTTCGTAGGCATAAGGCACTATTCAATGGGAGGGTAGAATTATAACCATCCCCACTTAAACTTTTGGGCTTGCAAGTATTGCAACAGTTGAATGATCTTGACATTGAATGTGAATATAAGATAGAAGATGTATTTAGAAGGAGGGAAGAGAGGAGTTAAAAAAATAAATAGGCAGTTCCAAAATGTAGATTTGGTTGGAAAAAGAAGAGCATATTTTTTTAATTTTCATACTGGAAGGATAATATTATTCACCATTATCTTGATGTCATGCATATTGAGCAAAATGTCTGCGATAATGTCCTATATTGGGAACTAAAGGGAAGACAAAAGACAATTTACAGGCTCGAAAAGACCTCAAACATTTGGGTATTAGATCAAAGTTGTATCCTCAACTATGAGGGTTAAATATACACTACCTCCCCCCAGAAGAGTACACAATGAGTAACAAAGGGAAGGAGATTTTTGTAAAGTGGTGTAGAATGTTAAAGCTCCTGACAGGTACTCTTCGAGCCTTACACGGTGCCTGAACATGCAAGAAAGAAATATTTCAGGATTAAAGAGCCATGATAATCATATTCTAATGCAATAATTACATCCAGTAGCAGCGCGAAGGGTATTGCCCAATCATATTGTCAAATCCTTGATTGAATTAAGCAATTACTTTGTGATATTATGCTGAAAAGCAATTACCGCAGCTGATTTGTAAAAGTTTGAATATCGTATGTCCCTTACACTTTATAGGCTTTAGAAGATATTTCATCCGAGTTTCTTTAATGTGATAGAATACATGTCTATAAATTTTCGAGAGGAACTCTTGATTGTTGATTATGAAGTTTACCATTAGATGTATCCAATTGCGAGGTACCTCCACAATTTAAAAGGCTACATTGGTAATCGGGCTCATCTCGAGGCCTCAGTTGCCAATTCTGTTATTCTTCAGGAATTCATGACCTTTTGTTCCTAATATGTTGATGTGGAAACTAAGGCTAACCGACCGGCTAGAAATGATGATTGTGGTTATATAAATGGTTGTACAATTGCGGAAAAAGTTCACTTTTAACTTGATTTTGTAATGTATATACAAGCTCACTAGCACATTCTTACCAACACTGAGGCAGTGACATCATTTGTTGAGTTAGTTTTATTATAAGTATTTGGTGTTTTTGAAAATAATTTTCATATTTTTTGTGAATTTGACCTATGGCTGTTTGTTGACATGTAGAAAGAATCTCGCAGAACTTTTATCAAAGTATCCTTAAGATTCACAAAAGCATTATGTTAATCGTCTTCACAATGATGAGTTCCCCAAATGGTTTAAGGATTATGTAAGAGAATATATTATATCTAATACTTATTTTATGAATAAGTACTATACTTTTATATTGACATTTACTTTAATATACTATAGGTCAATAAATTGGCAAGTGATGGTGTGGAAGTATCTGACCAAATCAAATGCTTGTCTTTAGGTCCTCTTAAGTATGACATCTGATTCAACACTAATATTGTTAGAGGTTTTAGATTTTTAACAGAGGAGCGTGATAGGGGAAAGAAGACTCAAAATACAGAAGTTGTTATAAAAGCTGAACAAATGAGTTATTCTAGGCGAAAGGATAAAACCCCCATTATGGGTGGTATTACATAGTATTGGAAACTAACAGACATTATTGAAGTTCAATATCTTAATTGAATGAAGTTTTTATTATTCAAGTGTGATTGGGTTGAAAATCGTATGGATACAAAAATTAACGAGTTGAACTTTACTCTAGTGAATTTCAAGAAATTGAAATATAAGGATGATCAAGAGTGTAATGAACCTTTCATACTAACATCCCTAGTAGAAAAAGTACTTTACGGGCAGGAACTTATCAACACGGATTGGAACATTGTTATTCCCATGACACTAAGAGACCAATTTGATAGGTATACGACAGTTCAAGAAGTTGAATAAGATTTGTTTCTTAATTGAGATGAGTCGTTTGTCATGCAAAATTAGAATGAAGATCAAAACTTGTGGTGGTCAAGGGATTCAGATGGATTAATAGTTGACACTAGCGTTGTTAAAGCTAAGGATCATGAAGATGCAAATGTAGATGAAGATGGAGATGAAATTTATAGGGACAATGCTTGAGGGAGATATAGTCATAAACTAGTTATTTTTGATTTTGTACTTAGAGTATTTGTAATTTGGTTTTGTATTGATAGTAATGGGTATTATATCCAAAACTACTCACCATTATCTTCTGATCATAGCATTTTTTATTTAATAATATTGGGTTTTTGCTTTAGTTCAATATAAATTTAAGTGGAATACTACTTCACTATGTATCACTATATTAAGGATGTTTAAGTTTGGTCTTGTCTGTCATAATGCTGAGATCTTATAACAATACTAAAAAATTAGTCTGCATTGGAAATCTTATCTCTACTAGGTTTAGAATTTAGTATGTCAATTTACTAGTTTTCTATTACATTTCAACTGCTTTTTAGCTAAGATAGGCATTGTTACAAGGTCAAATAAGAGAGATTTTAACTCTAGTCAATTCTCTTTGAGCCATTGTGGTTTCTATCCCTCAATTTCAATCTCTAAGTTGCATAAAACTAGTTTTGACATGTCTTTTTATTGTGTAAATGTCTCAAATACATAGTTATGGGACATACACCTTTAAGATTATGATCATCTTGGTTTAGTCATAATCTTTCCAAACCTATTGTGGCAGATTGTTGTAATAGGATAATTGTGTAGGGTGGCTCCATGTTCATTTGAAAACTAAATTGAAGAAGGTTAAAAAAGACATTAAATCCTATAACATTAATGTGTACGATAAAATTCATAAAAGGTGGACAAAGACACTTATAATTTAGAGTCCATCCAATAGGAAATTGATATTGGCTATAATCTTCTCAAATGTTCGATTTTATTTTTATTTTTTACTTAAATATTCCATCTTCAATTCCTCATGTGCAGCAGTTAGTTGATGCTGCAACATATATATATATATATATATATATATATATATATATATATATATATATATATATATATATATATATATATATATATATATATATATATATATATATTTGTTCTCTTTAAGATGAACATGTCTCCACCAAGGCATTTTACTTTAGAGTAAAGTTATCCAACTCTGCAACTGATTTAACCGTTCATTCTTTGTAATTTTCTAGGTCAATGCTTAATGAATGAACTTATGATGCTTTTCGATAACGATCTTCCCCTACTGCAATTGTCCTCTAAGGATCCCAACTTCGTTTACCAATGCTTCTTTTTGCTTTACACCCTCATCTTGAGAAGCTATGAAGAAAGTAAGTTTCCCCCGCAACAAGTTATAATGGCCTCTTATGGTGCCCAGGTTCTCCACTATAGTAGATTACTCTTTCTCCACTCATTTAACCGACTCATTAGATGCTGCAAGCTCAGTTTGTAGTTTATTATTATACTTTTGCAAGCTTGTGTTGTATTCTTTCAATCCCCTGTACATTTTATTAAGTGATGTCACCTTATGATTAATACTTGTTTTCTCTTGCTTAGTCTTTCTAACCTCTTCCATTAAAGAAGCTTGCAACTTTTCTAAAGCAATCCTAAATTCTTCTTCCCTTTTGTGACAATCAATTGAATCCAAATTTATTAATTCTTCCTTTGTCAAATTTTTTGTAATAAAGTCGTTTTGATCTTGAGCTCAGACATAATCGCATTGAACTCATCCTCCTTATTTTTTATTATCAACTCTAATTCGGGGGATTTTCTTTCAGCAGGCTCTAAACTAGTCTGCAATTTTTCCAAATCATGGTTGTGTCCTTCTTAGACATTTTGTAACCACTTAACACACAACTTAAGATTTTTTATATGGTCCTCTATTTGTTGCATTTTCCCCCTAATATCAAACTATTTCCTTTGATCTTCACATTAAGCAAAACCTCAACCTCCTCTTAAGTAAAGTCAATAATAACATAGTCAGAAGCCTCATTTTTTATTCCTAAATCAGTAGGAAAGAGAGAGGCAACATCTTTATTGACTCCTAATTCTTGTCATCCTCTACTAGTAGTTATGGATCTCGTCAGCCTCCCATATCCGATCCTTCCGCGCATCCATTTTTGTTTTAGGGGCTCCGAGGGGGTCGATTTTGGTTACGAGAAGTCATGTTTTAGGGGTGGGATATGGTGTTTGGTTTGTGATAAAATGAACGTTTATTGGGAACAAACTAGAAACAGAGACCAACTATATATAAATTTCCTAATGTCCTTCTAGATAAAATTCATATTTGGATTAGAATTATCATATGGGTTAGTAGTACTTAGAATAAAGCTTTGGTGATAGTCTCTCTCTCATTTTTTTTAAATAATAACTTTATTAATGAGAAGAGAGAAAATCCCTCTCTAGGTGGCTATACAAACTAGAAATAAGCCCACCCAAAAGTGTGCCCATCAATATAACAACACCTAAACAAGCATAGGCAATGAGGGTTTCAACACCCATTGATTGGAATAACTCCCATGCATCTTTTACTGAGTGATTAAAGCTTTTTCCATAAACTGCAATATGGTTATAACTGAGATGACATATAAGAAATGAAAATGAGCACCAATAGAAAAAGCGATACCCCAGAAGAATTGTGCTCCCCCAAAACACAAAACAATAACGACGATGAGATAGGTAGTCAAAATATGCACTGTGAACTCCATTATCTTATTTTCATGCGAACCAAGAAACAAAAGCCACGTCCACCCAAGAACTGCCCCAACTGCACCAGCGACAACATACAACGACCAATAATCTTCTGCCAAACTCTCTCGATTCTCAAGGAACCCGGTTTTGTACTGATTAATGTTATGACCATCCTTATTCCTAAGACTATTAAGCCCAAGTACCCTAAGAGTCGGACCTATAAATATAAAATGTCATAGACCCCAATTTAAAAAATTTCAAATATAATTTCCTTTTAAATGCGGAATAAGGATGGTTCAATTAAAAAGGAATAATCTTTTCAAGATTCACAATTAAAATATTTCAATTTTAATTCTTTCAAAATTAAAATTAAACTAAACCGGATTTTAATTTTCTCAAAATTAAAATTGCACTTTAAAACAAACTTGTGAATATTTAACTTTAAGCCCAAAATAGATTCAATCTAATTCCTAGAAATTTGCCTAACAATAAATATTCTTTTTGCAATTTAGGCCAAACCAAATTTTATCCAATAAAATTAATGACTTGAATTAAATTAATATTTACCCAAATTAAGTTCGCACCAAATCAAATATACCAACTCTATCTTGTACCTAATCATGAATATAATGTGATTTTACAAAAGATAAAATAAACAAACCACTATGCCATGATGTCCGAGATAAACTCGCAACGGAAAAAAATCTCGAACGACCCTAGCCTTAAGTCCGCTAAGTATGAAATTACAATTACAAGACATATGACTTACTACACTCGACCGGACTCCCTTCAAGCCCCGAATCACTTATTACAGCTACCTCTTCTTATCCGACAATCTCGGAATCCACCGAAACCTTGGAATCCACCATTGAAGCTTTAGGAACCCATCAGCCACACACGGTGCCTTTCACCGTATGAGAATGCCGCAGCCAGATCAATGAACTTCTTCTTTATGGGATGTAGAAGTAAACCCAAATGAACTCTTTAATTCGGTAAATTAGAACTCGATGCCAAACACTCTCTAAGCAAGATATTCACATGTGGTACTTGGAATAAAATGATATGGGTGTAAATACAATTGTTTAAGAATTTTCTTGAAAAACAAACACTCAAAACATGAACCTTTTCATGGAGGAATTAAACTCTCAAAAACTCTCTCTAGAGATTGTAGGAGATGAAAAATTTGGTTTCAAAAGATTGGTTCCCACACATATTAATTCTATCAAAAAGTAGTGGGAACAAAAGAGTGGAATAGTAGAGAAAAATTTCCAAAAATTGTCAAAGAATGTTTCCACCGTAAATCTCGTTCGAATGAGATTTTCGTTCGAATGAAGTCTCGTTCAAATGACTCTTCTAACGATGTTCCATAGGCCAATTGGGAAAAGTCGTTGGAAAACTCGTTCGAACGAAATTCTCATTCGAACGACAAACTCGTTCGAACGACAATATCGAACGAACTACCAGAATGCCATTTTACATTTTTAAGCCCAAAAACTTTTTATTCAAAGTTCTAAAATAACTTTCTGAAAATAAAATTCATTTTAAAATAAAATTACACCCAATAAAAAATATTCCAAGCTCCTATATATATATATATATATATATATATATATATATATATATAATGCATTCATACCTTAGGATGGATTGTAACTAAGTTGATGACGTGAAATGAGGCACATGTAAAACGACAATGGTGTTCTCTTAACAAGTAGGCTGCAACGTATTCAACTTCAACATATCATAGGCTTGATAATTGGTTAAGAAATTTATTCTATGACTCAAACGTTTTTGTCCGGAATTGAGCCAAAACTACAAAGGACTCAATTGAAAATTTGTATCCTTATAAATCTCCCCCTTTGCTATTCCGGGACAAAAATCAAACCAAAATCCTAAAGGGACATCAAGCGCTACTAGACTGAAAAATAACCCACCCAAAATAAAAATTACATAGCTTGACTCAAAAACCCAAGGATCAATATCTTTGCCGATGAAAGTTGCCATTTAGAAGAATTCCTGCACACTTAAGCAAACTATCAAACGCATAGGGAATAAGAATATTAAATAAATACACCCTCTAAATTAAATCTCCCCTTTATCAAATAAATGACCTACTTAGAAATACATCTCCACCTAAGTTAAATATCCCATATTATTATAATAGGATTAGATACCATTTCTCCCCCGATCATTCTCCCCTTTTTTGTTCAGGATTTGACAAAGGATAAAAGAACTAATTAAACAAGATGAAGCATAAAGTGATAAGAACATGAAAGAATATGGGCAACAAAATCATAACTAATCCATACAAATAAAAGGATACTAACTAAGATGTAAGAAAAATGTAACCAATTTGATATAGATGACACTAAGCCCGTGATATCAACTAAAATATGCAACAAGACAGATACCGATTATGAATTAGAAGCATGGATGGACTAGAAAGCAAGGCAAAGAAAAAAATACCACGTATATGAGTACAGAATAAATATCATTAACGCACATGCACATCTACAAACGTATAAACGCCGCACAAGACACAAAGAACATTAAGCTTTTCACACTCGTATGGAAAAAATGTGTCCAAATACATGTGGTAAACGAAAGTGTAGGGGTGTGAACTAGAAACAATTAAATTTAGACCCAATCACTTAAAACATGTTCATAGAGTTCTCATTTGATTTAAAAATTATCACATTTGAAAATAACCTCATGTGACAATATAAATTGAACTCAACGAACAAACATACACAATGCATACAAGCCTAGAACTTTGATGATTCTACAAACCAATAGAGTCATGACATTGAAATCGCAACTAGGATAAACGGACATTGTGCAAACCATTGATATACCATCCAAACTCCCTCAAAATAAGCATATTAATTTTTGAATGACTATATCAAACTAAACAAAAAGGCCTTGGAAAATATTTTTTTTTAATGCCATTATTCTTATAGGCCTTTGGACCACGTATTTTTTTTACGTCCAAGCAAACGGTGGCTTACTCGCAAAGGATGATATTTCCTTTCGGAGACCTTCCCCATGCACATTTATATATATCATTTTTATATCTCACACAAATCTCATGTGTAATGGATTTTAACATGCACTAGTCCTCCTAGGTCACATAATACACTACAAGAAAAACACCTTTTTATGACACTCGAAAAATTAATTTAAAGACATTTATTATAAAAATGTCATTTAAAGATTAATATTCTTATTAATATGACATCTCTGATATATAATGTCATTTTATATGTATTAGTATTATTTTTCATGACACTTTAAATATACAAATTATATTTAATTATAAATATTATGACATTTTTTAAGAATTTCTAAACTAAGTATACCTATTATGACATTTGTTTCACCCCTAAAAATTTAGGAGCGGGTTTTTCCCACCTCAAAGATTAGACGAAAATTTTGTCTCCCGCTCTATCTCCCATCTCAATCAATCAGGTTTCCCCCCCCCCCCCTTTCTCTCTCACGCAGTCTCTGTCTCTCATATAGGTATGTCACTTTTCTCTCTCTAGTCTCTCTCACACAGACTCGTCTACCCTCTTTCTTTTAGGCATATCTCTCTCTCTCTCTCTCTCTCTATATATATATATATATATATATATATATATATATATATATATTTGAATCCACAGATCAGGTGTAACACAAATTATCTTGAAATTCATCTATAAATAATAATAAGATGGATTAAACGGGAGGAGAGTAGACTCACATCAACGGATTTGGTTCTGTTTACGAGGGTTTGGCAAGTAATTTATGTATTTATTTTTTGTTTTAATAACTAATGAAAGAATAAAAAAGGGTTTGATCAATTGTCTCTATATTTCTTTATATAAAAGATCTTTATATTTGGGTCAAATAGTGAAAAAATGTTGGTGTCATTTTTAACCACTAAAATTTTATGTACCTTAAAAGTGTGTTATGTTTCTGTTTTACCCAAAAGAACAAAATAATTCCCTATTTTCATTTTTTGAAACAAAAGGACTCTAAGTTACCATAGCCCTCCTGATTTTAATGTTTTGTTTAGTGTTTTGTATTAATAAATTATAAAGTATAAAAAATACCTCAATTGTTTTTCTTCTTGGAGCACTTGATTACTAAAACACTTGTTGTAATTGATAAGCATAATTGATTTCACATTTCTTGTAATTCCACTTTCCAAGAATCAGGTAGAGCACAATGACTTATGTTATAGTTCCATAATGCCAATATTTTATATAGTATATGATCTTCTTTTGCATTTTTCTATTGAATTTTCGAGAATGGAGCCCAACCCAAACACTTGTAGTTATGTTGAGTTACATCTTCAACTATTGATTTTAGTCCTTCAAATATGCTATGAAAGGGTGATTTGGACCTCTAAAGCTGATATTATGAATTGATTTGACAGTTAGTGTATTGTTTTAGTCTAATTAATGAGGTAATTTAGTTAAACCATCATCATAAGAGGTTTATAATGGCATTATCATAGGATTGTTTAGAACAATATGAATGTCAATGATTTGTCTCTTTCCCCTTTTCAAGAGCCACGATGAATTGATTTTCCAAAACTAAGGTTTAATCAAAACATTTGCCTATTTTTTTTCCAGAATATAATGTCCTTGTTTGTTATTGTCCGCATGTTAAGTTTCAGCGTGATAAATGAGCCATCTCCGATCATAAAGTCATCACCACCATTGTAAGGGACATGCAATGGGAGATTTCTTAAGTCAGAGGTAATATGGTGGGAAGAACCACTTTCCAAGAGCCATGATGGATTGGTGGGAGTATTAGTAGCATAACGTGCTCTTAGTTGCCATGGTGAAAAAGGATTATTCATGGATGCATTGATGTTGGGAAGTTGAGCTGGTACTAGGAAAAAGGAGTAACATTTTTTTGACAGTATGACCTTAAATCCTGCAGATTTGACAGTAGCCAAGGTATGAACGAGAAGTACAATATCCTTGAGATAAACTTGGTAAACCACTGATGGATAAATAGTAGCAATTGGTAATATTAGGTGAGGGATGCCATGAAGTATTATTGTTTCCTTAGTTTGTAAGTTTGTGTTGTTTTGTTAGTTTGTTTGGATCTTGATCTCAATTTTTACCTTATCTCATAATGTTAATTACTTTAGTTGAATTGAGGTTAATATACTAGTACATTTTGATTTTCAAAATTTGATATTTATTTACTAATTTGTTCGGATCTGAATATGAATTCTCATTTAATAATAAAAGCTAATCTATTACTATATTTTTATTTTTTAATTTGATATTCATTGGTTGATTGTATGTGTTGATGTTCATTTTTACTTTGGATTCTCGTAATTTACTTGCTCGAGATGAATTAAGGTTAATAATTTATTACCACTACATTCTTATTACTCGAATCTGAATTTAATATTCATTTTATATATGTTAAGGTTCATTTCTACTTTGGATATCACGATCTTATAATCTTAAGCTAAATTAAGGCTAATTTACTATATTGTTAATTTCAAATATACTCAGAATCTCATATGTAAGGCTAAATTAAGGTTGATTAACTGTTACATTCTTGTTTGTTAATTAGTTTAGATTTGAATATCAATTCTCATTTTATCCGTGTTCAACTTCATATCTTCTCTGAACTCTCTTAATCTTACTTGTTTAACTAAATTATGGTTGTTGTACTACAACACTCTGTATATTCTTCAGTTTTATAATATTTATTTGATTGTTTTGCATCCTCTCTTATCTGAATCTCAATTCTCAATTCATTTTGATTTCCCTCTTCTTTTGGATCTATTGTTAGTATCTGATTTGATAAGGAAACTGATAGTCACTTTATTTTTCATACTTTACATGTTAATACGTTGATTATTTAAATTAAGGTTGCTTTACTTTCTCTCTAATTTCATACTCTATAAATTAATACCCAATGGGATGCATTATGATCTAAATCTTTATTACCATATCATCTTATTTGAGGTGGAGGTGGAGAATAACAAAAGATAGTTAGCTTGTCTTATCTACTTAAATTATTATAAAATTATTTTATCTAGTTTTTAATTAAGGTTGTCGTATTCTAAACATTGCGTTTTTGTTTGTAGGTGAAGCATATGCATTCAAAATATGGAGACTATTTTGGCATAAATATTGCTGGTTATTGAGGTTGGCTTTTCCCCCTCAATACAATGGAAAACTGAATTCCAATTGCAAAAACTAATGAACTTGCAATTTTAATATTTTCCCATAGTTTTTTCAATGCAAATAAATGCATCAACATTTTTCTATTTGTGAAATGTACTTTTGGTATGGATAATGTTAATCTATCTAATACTCTAAGGAGCACTCATTTTAAGAAATAAATCCAAAACTGAAAGTAAGACGCCATAGTCCTTTAATTATTTCTTTAGTTTAGGGAGATTCACTTTTGGGATGAATGGAACTATTGTTCTCTGAATATATTTACTGTATTAACAACAATAAATTTCTCCTCAGAGGAACATCCTGATGTCATCTAGAGTAATGGGTTGGCTACATTGGAAGGGTATGAAAGCGACCTTGTTTATTTTAGAATTTGATGACATATTCAAGTTCGGATATTATAGGGGAATAAAGTAAGCATACTAAATAGTTCAATGAGGCACTGTCAGAATGTTCAATACAACCAACTTTTGTGTCACGTGATACCATTAGAATCATCATTGCATACATGTCTTTGAATTGAACGTCTGGTTTAAAATTTTATCGGCTCTTGTGTTTCGTATCCAAAGTTGTTGTGTTGTTCAGTAATAAGAAATTTCTTAACGAATCATTTTTTTTTAAATTGTATGTTATGGAATCATATTTAGTGTGTTTGTGTTACCTTAAAACCAAAGGAATCACTGTTATGTTTTTTCACATTAGGAAGAGGTGTCCATTATACCCCCCCCCCCCCCCCAAAGGGAAAAGGTGTCCATGTTTCTTTAGAAATTTAGATAACTATGAATTTCTTTGTCCTTCGCTCTCTCTCCTCTTAAATCTAGATCTTATGTCCATGTGACTTTTAGTTTACAATAAGAGTTGAGGATTCTCACACTTATATATATGTAAACATATAATGATTCTTGAGACCTAGTGAAAAGTAATTTTCGAAAATGTGGAATTATGATGTGTCATTGGTTTTATTCTGTAAAGATCTCACCCAAAAGCTTATGTTGTTGTAGTAACTTCAATGTTATGCTCATTCTTGTTTGACAGGTAGATATACACAACCTTCTTCAATCTACACAATGTTCTCTATTTTAATAGATTTGGTCAACTTGTAGTTCTTAGTTTGTTAAGTTCAAATTCTCAGATGGCCCATTTTTTCATAGATGACTGAAGTCAGCAGTAGACTTACTTATTTAATTTTCTTTTACTCTGCATTCTTTTGAATTCTTGGAAATCAATTTCTTTCTAACTACAATCCTCTATGATAGAAAGCCTTTTTAGATTATTTGTATTTTTTTTACCTTGGTGTTATACCTAAGAATTTTGAAAGATCAAATTAGGTGTATATAGTGTATATATATCACATTTAGCTTATAAGTTTGTTTCTTTGTCTCCATTGCAGACTTTGAAGGGTACAAGGACAAGTGAGATGCATAATTAAACAAACGGTCAACAAAATGTAAGTGTGATTATGTCTTTATGGTTGTGATATTTCCACGCATTTGCGGAAGTATATAATCAAAAAGGTCATAAACTTAATCTTGTAAGGCATAATCTTAAGCAAATAACGTCCACTGCTCAAAAAGTAATTTTATGTATGTCTTCTTTCTTCATTCTGACCCGGTGATAGAAAGACCTAAGGTCCAGTTTAGATAATACGTTGGCCTAATCCAATGCACCCAGTAGTCAGATCTAATGGAGCTAAAACTTCACCTTAGGTAGCTACATATTCACCTAAGTTTGCCATGATTAAGTAATTGTTTCTCAAACAGTTTTTAATCAACCGACCTCCCATAAAATTTATGCCAAATTCATTATTTTTATCTTCTTTTATTTCTTCCGTTTTTTACTTTTGATGGTGCAAAGTGGCGTTCCCCTTTCCACGATTAGTATTATAGTTTTACATAACATGTCTTCTCTCACTGATGTCATTACATATAAAAGTATCATTGGTGCCCTCCAATATCTCAATCTCACCTGGCCAGATATTTAGTTTGTTGTTAACAAACTCTCTCATTTTATGCATCGCTCTATGGAGCTTCATTGGGTCGCCATCAAATGTTTGATTTATTATTTCAAAGTCACCATCTTCCATGATATTTTTTGCGTTTTCAATCATTTTCATCCTTATATGATTTCTCTGATGTCGGCTGGGATGGAAATCATGTTGGCCAAACCTCAACTACAACATATGTAGTCTTTTTTGGAGGCTTTCTTAGAGGTAACCTGATTTTAGCCTCTAACCCGAGGAATCAAAGAAATAAGGGAATGATAACTCAAATGGATTAGCGAGGATATAACTAATCTCAATGCTCCATACCTGCCAAAAGGATAAGTCCTAAGCACTCAGCAGAGCATGAGCCTAAACGGTGGGATTCTAAAATCGTGGTGAAGGGATCCTACCTTAATCGTTAGAAATTCATCTTAGTTTCTGGGACTGTAATTACATGTTGGAGTGATTGAAACCTGTCCAGTTGGCACTCATTTTGATATAAATAATCTTTTTTTTATTATTATCAAAAGTTCATGCGTGCCATTAGAAAAGCAATCACATAAATCAATTCGATCCGAGTTACTTTCACAATACAACACACAAACTCAAACAGATGAGAAATTCTTAGGAAATAATACATTCTAACAAAAATTAGACTTGACAAAATGATTTACCATCACAACCTTGTTAATCTCTATTTCAGATCCAATTTATCAATGACTATTACGTAGGTTTGATAAAAAAAACCACATATATCAGTCCGCACAATAAGCTTACAAAAGGGATGACATGTTGTGTTTCCATGTAAAGGATATCTAGGTGATTTGAGGAGGTGTAAAACTAAGTCCAAACATCTCCTTAAGGGTCATCCCTTGCTCTGAGAACCTAATCAGTTTGGAAACGATTGCAGTGCTTTCCTCTACTTAGTTCATATCCTTTGTGTCACTCCACATACGCTGTACTTGCTGAATCCTGCTCCTTTTTGAATCCAAACTAATGCCCCACTTACGGTACATTTTATTCCTCTCCTCATCAGTAAACCTTTTCTACATCATCTTTCTCAACGTCCCCCTCTCATGACAAAGAACTTTCATGTTTGAAGCCAATGTTAGAGTTCGAACAGCTTCGACAACAGGATTTCCATTTGAAAATGTTTCCTTGAGAAAAGATAGTCGCCTAAACTCTAGTTCCATGTAAATAAAATCCATTCGTGAGCAAGGAGACTGATGATATTGAAGAGACATACCATTGTGGCACAACAAACTATCATGAAGATTGTAGTACTAGTGGGACGCATCAAAATAAAATTTCAGAAGTTATGAAAAAAATAGAAGCCATGTAATTATGGGGAGGAACAAAAACAAGCGATGGAGGGGGAGAGATGAGAAGATAAATTTCATACCTGAAGTTAGTTGGTGGGGTCACCAAAAAGGACCGTTGACAGAGGTGGCTTAGAATCTTCGAAATAAATCAACACCCTTGCTAGCAAATTGAAAAAGATTCATCTTAAATCAATAGGAGGAGGAGTAGTAGCAGAAGGAGGTGAAAATGATAATACACTTCTATTGCAAAACTCAACCATCTCTTCGTATACTATTCAACCTACCTCAAAAAGCATTGGGAACTTATGCACCACTGTGGCGCATATAGTAACGCCGGTGATAGGGTCAAGGGTGCTGTCGCTGGCATGGAGTGTGGCACAACTTGGGTGGATTGCAAGTCCGTTGCGCAAGGAAACAAATTTTGTAAAAATATTTTTTTTTCAAGGAATTTTTTTTTGTAAAAATATGTTTGTGCAGTATACTATTTACAATTGTGATTCAAAGAATACAAGTGTAGCATACATTTTCATTTCAAACAAGATTTAGACAGTTTTAGTAATTGATTTTGAAATATTTCTAGGGATATTAGTGTTTGAACCTGAATAAACTCCTCCTAAAATCTTACCAGATCTTGAGATGAACATATGTTTTTTTTAATGTAATTCGTCGTTGTGTTTCAGTTTGTTAGAGTTTTTTTTAGACTTTTGGAGCTGATAGCTGAGCAAATTCCATGCGAATATTGTCATCTATAGATTACCTTAAGTCAATTGTTCATAGTTAGGTTTTGGGTTAATTTGAGAAATGTGTTAGGATATCAAAAAGTAATTAATCTTTGATCTTCCAGAGCTGGTCACCCATAATTTACTTCAGTAAGTAATCTTCAGTTTTCAGACATGTATTGGTAGATTTATTTTTAATTTTTAATCATCTATCTTTTTGTTTCTATATTCTTTTCTCGGATTGGAATCTACTATTCCCATCAAATTAAAAGTAATAGATTAAATAAAAAAGACTTTATAATATAAAAAAGACTTTGAAATTTAATATCTAATTCATAACTATCCAAACAGACCCGCAACCTTTTACCCTCAATAAATTAACCTTTGTAAAATGCAGAAGTTCTCGGCGCATAATTATTATTTCCTAAGGTTTTATATATCTTTTAAAGTCACATACATGTTTGCGTCTTGATGGCTGACATGATATGAAATTTCAATATTCAACATTTCTTATTATCTCTCTATAATTTCAGCCATCTGTTAGAAAGCAACACAATGCAGGCTACAAACATAAGGTATTGTCCACCCTTTTTTTGAAGTATAATGCACCAATTAAAGGTTTCTTATATGATTACTCTGTGCAATAAAATATGTTATGGTCAAACCAACTTAATAGTGTATATTAGAGTATGTTCCATAAATGGATCTTTGACGGTTATGAGCATTAAAGCAAATAGGTATTTCCATAAAACTCACACTGGAGAGTTCAAGCCAAGTAGCAACATGGTTCGAGGTACCTTGTCTCCCATAAATATATCTTCTTAGTATTTATTTATCACTTTACCTGATGAATATAAATTGAGATATAGTGTTTTGTTTTTTCGTGTGTATTGTCCAAGAATTTCACTGTGTATACAACATATAGTCATTCTTCAATAATTTTTCTATCTTTAAGTCAGTAGTATTCTAGCATTCGGGCCCCATATTTTAAATCTTGATCTCTTAGTCAGGATTAATCTTACTTTTGACATGAATGTACTTTTTTTTTCATCAATCTACTTGGTAAACTTTTGTCTTGTGTTTCATGCATATAATATCTTCATGTTTTTTTCTTTATGGATTATGCCGTTGGAAAATTATTTATTTTAGCAGAAGTGATTCTTTGACTGTGACTAATTACTCTACCACATTTGTACCATTGAAGACATTCATTCAGACCCTTCCTCTTGCTATTACCTATTGTCTTTACATGGTATGCGCTCATTGTCTAATGTAAAACTTGTCTTTAGCTTAAATTGTATATATCACTGGTAAGTAAAATCTTACCGCTATTCTGTTTCTCCTTGAAAGCTGGCTACAATGGAATCTGTATGGGGAGTAAATGTACCCATGTATAAAACCCTTAGGAGGACAACTGTAGTATTTACTATGTTTGTGGAGTATGTTTTAGTGGGGCAAAAGTATACACGGTCTGTTATTAGAAGGTAAAAATCTCTATAGCTGATGATTTATAGAAGTGTGTTTGTTTTGTTGGTCATCAAGAGAATGGTTTGTTGTTATGGTATTCCAATTTCAGATATGTATATTTTTTAATCCAAGTCTTTACTCTCAGTGATGATTTTGAATCATTCTAACTTTTTGAACTCAATTGACTTGGTTGTCTGAGACAAAAACAACAACAGCAAAAACGTTGTCCTATATTACTATCATTCATTAAAAAAAAGTCATTTATTTATTTAAATCGTCTTCTTTAAATAAGAGTGGACATAAAAAAAATTGTGCCTTTAAATAAGTGGACATAGCAGTGGGGGGCCTGTGCGATCACTTCCACACCGAGTACGCTTTGTGTGCAGATTGAAACTTTTGTGTAGTCTTTCTTAGAGTCTATTGCAAGTATTTTTTTCTATGTATAGTTGATCAAAGAACATCCTTATTTTCATCTTGATTTCAATTGATGTCTTATTTTAAATTTTCCCCTCTGTTTGGTCTGGGTTACATGATATGCAAACATACCTGCTGCCTATTTAAGTGTTAATATGGAGTGGATTGTGCAATATGAGATTCTTAGAGAGCTTTCTTGATATTATTGTAAACACAAGTTTTTTTATGTAACCATGATAAAGTAGCTAAGTGAGTGTTTGTATTTTTATTTCAATTTATAAGTACATGCTTGCTATTTGATTTTATATAATATTTGTTCTCAAAGATGGAATCACTTCAACGTTCATGAAAAAGAAATAGTATAAATAGTTTGGACATAATATGCTGGTTGGAGAGCAACTAGTTTATTAACACATCCACCTAATTTGTTTTTATCAAATACTTTGATCTTACATGTTATATTGTCAGAAGTGTACATGTTACTGTAATGATCCCTTAAACGAATCTATATGAAAAGATATGATTGGACTTATTTACCTTAAAATCAATAAAAAGGGTATTACGTAACTTTATAGGATTCACATAATGCTCTACATGCCTAATATCTGAGTAAACTGATACTCATCTTTCGCATGATTTCATTTCATCGAGGACATGATGAAAAGATATATGGGGCTACTTATATAATAGTCCTAGAATGATTCTCATGCTTAATACCTCTGTGTTTTTATGTTTAGTACATCTTCCCTATTTTGAGACTCATGATGCAGCATTAAGGTCATCAGTTGTTCAAGCCCTTGCTAACATAGGAATCACGGATATTTTCTAGTTTATGTACACTAAACTAATAATAATATTAATTTTTATTTTAATGATTTATGATGGTATTTGCGCAGAGCTCCCCAAGAATTTGAAGTGCCTTATAGACAGTAAAGGACTTGGTTGGTAGTATGACTTTCACTGAAGAAGAAAAAGAAGCATGAGCGAAGGATAATAAGATCAATCAGGTTTGTTTAACTATAGTAAATACCAAAATATTTGATGAAAGATTTTGTGAGACTGTTTACATTTTGTTTAATTGGTGGTAAAGACAAGCACAAGCGTAAGGATGGCTACGAGGTGAGTTTGGGGCGGGTTTGTAAAATCTCTAACCTGCCCCGTTTAAAAAATTCTTAACCCGCCCCGCGTAATGGGTTTACTTCAAGGAGCCCCGAATCCATTTAAGTCTATATTACATGAAACCGTACCTGCCCCCAGCCCCATTTAAACCTCGCGGGTCACAACCCGTCCCGCCCCATTTAAACCTCAAGTGACTCTCCATGAACTTTAACATCATCCTCGTATCATCAACTTGTGAAAACCTGAAAACGTAAAAAAAAATCCAACATGTTAGAAAAATAATATCAATAAATTATCAATACAATAGCAATATTTGCAACATTTTAACTATTAAAAAGTTACCTTAAGCCTCCATTGGATCGAACTCTTCATCACAAATCATAGGCGTCGAGTCGATGGTGGAATCTTCATCTACAAAAATAAAATACAAATATAAACAAACAAGTACCTTGTTAGTAAAAAAACTAAAGAAAAATAAACAACACATATGAACATTGTCATTGAAAAAAAATAAGTACCTTTAATATTATTCCACAACCAATATTGGCTACACATCTAAGACTTTAAAGCACAATCTTGAATCAATGATAAACAAATCAAAAAATAAATTGAAAAAAATTACTCAAACCTCTACCGCTAGTTTATATCATGTGATTTAACAAACAACATAAATATGATCGCTTATTCCAACATGAAGTAGTATAAAGATAAACTAATCTATAAAATGAAGTGAACATATTTGTGGGTGATACCTTTCCGTAATTTGATGGAGGTAGTGACACTAATGTTTGTACCTTGAGTTCTGAGAAGTATCAGTCAAGACCTAATAAGCAAACTGTCAAGTGCATTAGTAGTCATCTATGTGTCTTATAGTGTGGTAATCACACTTAGATCCTTGCTTGTAGTAAAAGTAAAAACAATATTGGATCACGAAAACCTAAGATAAGAGAAAAATGATATGAAAAGAGGCATAAATAACTCACACGGGATCAAAGAAAGTTATGGAAACAGCCTGAGTTGTCATGTGACTCACGGGATCAAAATTTAGAAATTCTAAGTGCTAAAACTTAAAAAATGAGATTTGTTGATGAAAATGAAAAACAATGATCAAACATTACGGAAAGAGGCAAACATACCTCATACACGATTAAAGTAACTTATACAAACAACCCGTATAGTCACGAGACTCATGGATTCGGATGCCGTTCTAAATTTATAGTTGGGGTTGGAGGGTGGAAACGTAAGATAAGAACATAATGATCCGAAAATACTGACGCACACCTCACAAGGGACTAATGTAAGATTATTGATAGGCTGTGCGGGCCGTGTGAGATTATTATTAATTTTTTTTAAAACTCGAACATGAGTTCGTTGAACCTTTATGTTGATGGACTTCATTTTTTTATCTTATATATGTTGAATTGGTGGAAGGGATTTATTGGTGGTTTAGTTGTGTCTTTTGTTGTTGAGTTTATTTTGATGTTAAAACAGGTTGAATTTCACGAATAAACAAAGAAATTTTTTTCGAAATTTCCTGAAATCAATAAGTGTTTTAAACCGATTAAGTCGAATAGAGACGCATTTGAAAATTGGGTATTGGTGGACGAAAAAGTAAAACAACTAATAAACATACCAGAAAGCGAATAGACACGCATTTTCTGCCCAATTTTTCAAAATTGTTTACAATTGTTTGTGTTATACAAAAAAATCTCTTCGACCTAGATTATACCCAACTTTAAACTTTGGAAAAATTGGAATTCATATGTTGTGTTTTACATTGCACTAGAGATTTATATATGATGTTTTGAACTTATGCAGGAGCATCTACTTAGAGGCATGTGAAAGGCGTATTGTTGTCAGACAACAGGATAATGAACGCAAGTGGGAAGAGGACTTCGACACATTGTTGCCTAAAATTATGAAACAATTATTATGACAGAGGAACACTTAATTTTGATAGATAAATTTAATTTACTTTTTGTTAGCTCAATTTGATGCGAGACAAAAAAAACATGTTGGTGCGAGTGTTGATGTATTTCTTGGATAAATGATATAATTTATAATGTATCAATTGTAACATTGAATGTGGAATAAATGATTCTACGAATTTTGGTATGTTGTTTAGATTTATTTGTCAACTATGACATTAATAATGATTATTTTATTATTATATGCTTAATTTATGATCGTTCAGATTAAACTCTCATGTCATGAAATTTTTTATATGACCTTTTTAAAAATTTGAAAACTGTTTATTATGACGCTTTTTAAATCAAATATGACATCTTATAAAGTATATTATGACCTTTTTTTTGTAGCAGATATGATAGTTTTGAAAAAAAAAGTCATATATAACCGTTACCTAATATGACACTTTTTATAGGTATCAATTATGACACCCAAACTTATGACGATTTTTATTAAAAATAAAGCGTCATAAAATGCGTTTTACGACACTTAAAAATGTCATAAAAAGGCTTTTTTCTTGTAGTGATACATAGATGACTATATTTGTAGGAGAAGACCTCACAAAGCTCAAATACATAGGTGAAGTTAAAATTTCAAGTGAGCTCGTGCATGTGTGAATTGAGGCATATAAAAATAGAATCCATTGTAGCAACACAAAATTCAACTACTCCATGCAAGCATGGTAAAGAACATTTTAAGGATTGACAATCTTAAGCAAAAGTTCTATCTATATGGGAGCGGAAATGATGGGATTCAAACACAAGTATATGCCACATAAGATGTGTAAAACTAAAATACACACAATAATTTTTTTTTTGAGTTTTTGAAATTTTTAACCAAACAAACAAAAATATTTACTCAAAAGACAAACAAAAATTATTTGTAATTTTCATTAAGCCTAAATTACTATAACGGTAAAACACAAATGATAAACAAAAATATTTTGGTATTTTTCATTTAATGTAAACAAAATAAATATACTACAAAAGATAAACAAACATCATAATTCTAGCATGAGATATGTGATAAAGCAATGTCTAGAAAATGATAAACAAGCATACACTTAGCATGATAATATAGCATGAAGCATAAGAGCTAAAGTATGCAAACAACTAACATAGTCAAACTTTGGATTCAGCAAGGGAGGTATCATGTGAAAGTAAATGAGAATAAAAAATCCTATCTTGTAAATCTACCAAGTCGGATATCCTAACCCAAACGAGTGATGATTGATGATCTCAGGATTTAGGCATCTTGGCTACCTCGGTGGCCTTACGTTGGCATTTTATAGGACCTCGTTTAAGATCAAAACAAAATTTCTTAAGATGACCTTTTCGACCACAATGTGAGAACATAAAGACTCGGAGAGAAGACTTAACTAAGGAATGATCTATAACATTATTCCTAGAGGATTCTCCTAAAACATTGGTTTTGGCTTTATTAGTGGGATCGTAATAAGAATCGAAGCCTAAACCACACATGTCATTTTTAATTTGGACCGTTCCTAATATTTTATCTAATTTTTCCAAACGACACTCCAAATCAAATTTGAGTTTACTAGAGTGTTTTAGTTTATTTTCTAAATCTACGATGTGAGACTCTAATAAAATATTGTGATCTTCAAATGCGAGAATCTCCTTTTTCAAGGATTCCATTAAACCTTTAATGCTATCTCTCTCGCCTTCTAAATATGCAAGCTTTTCACGAAGAGCTCTCTCACGTGTCCTAAGGTCATCCACTAAAACACTCTCATCAATGACCTCGACACGCTCTGTCAAACTACCTTCTAACTTCAAATTTTCTCTTTTTAATTTAATAGATTCTTGATATAATTCTTAAAATGCAAATTCAAGTTCAATCTCTTCAACCTCCTCATCACTTTCTCTCTCTCTTTCTTCTCCACTCTCACTACCATCATTTCCTTGGAATTCACAAACTATGGACTTGGAAGTGTCATGTGTTAAAATTTCATCAATAAAGGAGTGCTCACTTTCACTCACATGACCTGCCATAAAATCCACAATGTTGGGCTTAGTGCGAGAATCGAGTCCCTCTTCCTTATCACTATCACTAAGGGTTGCATTATAGGAAATTGGTTGCTTACCCTATCACCTTAGTTTAGTGGGACACTCTCTCGCCATATGGCTATAACTCTCACAACCGTAACACCTATTAGACTCGTCCCTATTAAGATCATATTTTTGAAATTTAAGGATCTTATCGGTTTTGTCATGCTTAGAGTTTTCAAATTTCTTAAAATCATTTTTATATTTGTTAAACTTGAGAAATTTTCAAAATTTCTTAGTAAACATAGCCATCTCCTCCGAGTGACTATCACTTTCGCTCTCTATTACTTATTTTTCCTCCTTTCGGGATTTCAAAGCAACGCCCTTATCTATTTTCTTTTCAGTTTTAGAGGGAAGTATGTCTAGTTCATAGGTTTGTAAATCACCTACGAGCTCTTCTAATTTTGTAGAGGCTAAAATGGGTAAAGAATTTAATACGGTCGCCTTAGGAATAAATCTATCGGGTAGGAACCTTAAAATTTTCTTTACAACTCAGTCGTCGGGTATTTTCTCTCCCAAATTAAAAGCTGAATTAACTATATCGGAAAGTCTATCATAAAACTCATCAAATGTTTCTTTTTCATTCACTTTGATGGTTTCAAATTGAGTGGTAAAGTTTTGGAGTTTAGAAGCTTTTATGACACTAGTTCCTTCATGAGTGAGTTGTAAAATATCCCAAGCTTGTTTAGAGGTTTCACACGTCACAATGCATCGGAATTCATCTGGTGTGACCGCGCTAAACAAGGCATTTAAACCACGAGAATTAAAAATTGCAAGTTTAAATTCATTCTCACTCCATCTATCTGTGGGTTTGAGAACACGTTCATTTTTAACTAAATATGTAGATGGGGACCACCCATTAACGGCTGACAACCAAACCCTCTCATCTAGAGACCTAAGTGTCGATTTCAAATGCGCTTTCCAATATGTGTAGTTGGAACCATCGAAAACAGGAAATTTTGAAAATGAGAAAAATTCAATTTTTAGTCAAAATAGTTGAAAGTACCTTAACGCAATAAATTAGCGCTCCAGCTCTGATACCACTTGATAGACCCCAATTTAAAAAATTTCAAATATAATTTCCTTTTAAATGCGGAATAAGGATGGTTCAATTAAAAATTAATAATCTTTTCAAGATTCACAATTAAAATGTTACAATTTTAAATCTTCCAAAATTAAAATTAAACCAAACTGGATTTTAATTTTCTTAAAATTAAAATTGCACTTTAGAACAAACTTGTGAATATTTAACTTTTAGCCCAATTTTTTTTTAATCCAAGTCCTAGAAATTTGCCCAGCAATAAATATTAATTTTGCAATTTAGGCCAAACCAAATTTTATCCAATAAAATTAGTGACTTGAATTAAATTAATATTTACCCAAATTAAGTTATCACCAAATCAAATATACCAATTTTATCTTGTACCTAATCATGCATCTAATGTGATTTTCAAAAGATAAAATAAATAAACCATTACGCCGTGATGTACGAGGAAAAACGCACAATGGGAAAAAACCTCGGACGGCGCTAGCCTTAAGTCCACTAAGTACGGAATTACAATTACAAGATAGATGACTTACTACACTCGACTCGACTCCCTTCAAGCCTCGACGCATCTTCTTGCAACTACCTCTGCTTAGTCGACAATCCCAGAATCCAGCAGTGAAGCTTTAGTAACCCATCAACCACACACGGTGCCTTTCACCGTATGAGAATGTCGCAGCCAGATCAATGAACATATTCTTTATGGGATGTAGAAGTAAACCCAAACGAAATCTTCAATTCTGTAGAGTAGAACTCGGTGCCAAACACTCTCCAAGAAATATATATACATGTGGTACTTGGAATAAACTAATCTGGGTGTAAACAAAAGTGTTTAAGAATTTTCTTGAAAAAGAATCACTCAAAAGTTGAACCTTTTCATGGAGGGATTAAACTCTCAAAAACTCTCTCTAAATATTGTAGGAGATGAAAAATTTGGTTTGAAAAGGTTGGTTCCCGCACATATTAATTCGGTCAAAAAGTAGGGGGAACAAAAGAGTGGAATAATGGAGAAAAACTGTCAAGAACTGTAAAAAAAATTTCCTATTCGAAAATCTCGTTCGAACGACCCTTCTAACGAAGTTCCAGAGGCCAATTGGGAAAAGTCGTTCGCAAACTCGTTCGAACAACATTCTCATTCGAACGACAAAGTCGTTCGAACGACAATATCGAACGAACTACCAGAATGTCATTTTTCAATTTAAGCCCAAAAACTTTTTATTTAAAGTTCTAAATAACATTCTGAAAATTAAATTCATTTTAAAATAAAATTACAGCCAATAAAAAAATATTCCAAGCTCCTATATATATATATATATATATATATATATAATGCATTCATACCGTAGGAGGGATCGGAACTAAGTTGATGACGTGAAACGAGGCACATGTAAATCGGCAATGATGTTCTCTTGATAAGTAGGCCACAACGTCTTCAACTTTAATATGTCATAGGCCTGATGGATGGTCAAGAACTCTATCCTATGACTCAAACATTTTTGTCCAAAATTGATCCAAAACTACAAAGGTCTCAATTGGAAATTTGTGTCCTTACAAAATGCAACACAAATATTCCTAACCAAAACACATATCGCCAATGGCGTGAAGCTTGTGGAGACTGACGACAACGAATTACTTCTATCGATACTTCTATGACCTCTCCCAACATTCTGTTGGGTGGTAGTGATAGAGGCAAAGTCATCATCATGGGAGAGGCTTTCAAGGATGAGAGAATTTGCATCGGTGGTAAAATAATTAATTAAAAGTACATGAATTATGACACCATTGAATGATCGGACCATAAACTTAGTATGAAAATTGATTAATTCCCATGATTTTACTAAAGACATCCCAAACTTTAAAACTATGAGACTTGATATAAAGAGATGATTGAGAGGTTCTATAGAAAATTGACATCATTGAGATTTGGATGCCATCCTTACCCAAATATTTTGGATTCGATCCTCTACTGGATCATATTTTGAAAGAACTTTCCATAAGAAGAGAAACATATTAGTGGGAATATTGGGGTGCCAAATGAACTTGAAAACCAAGGAGGACAGTTTATGAGGTCTAACCTTATCATAGCCAGATGCAAAGCTAAAGTTACCACATATTGAAAGTTTCCACACTAATTCATTGTTGATACAAATTGAGTGTGAGTCCACTAACTCCCAAGCTTATTTAATTCTTTTAAAATTCATTGAGCCATTTGAGCAGGGAAAATTCGAGTGTTTCCTCTTCATGAATTGAGCCTAGAGTCTCTTACCTTCTTTAAAGTTCCAAGACAATTTGATATTGGTTTTAGCTTCTATTGAGTTCAAGTTTCTAACCTCTAATCCCCATTCTCTTTGTGGTAAGCATACTATATCCCCCTTCTTGTTTTGGTGAAAGTCTCTTGGGCTAGATAATTCATTCAAAACTCTCTTTAATTTGTATGCTTTCTCAATTTCATATCCTCTGTTTGTGAACTCGCTATTTCATCATAACAAATATCTAATTTGTTCATTTACTTGAATTAGATAACAAAGTTATAAATATATGAGTAGTCATTATCGGTTTGGAATTGCCTGTATTTAAATTTCTTGGACATATATTTGTATAGTCATTTTTTGGAACTTTGAAAGTTGAGAAAGCATATCCACTATCGGTTTTTCTTCACATCTAATTATTAAATATCTTGCTATTTTATTTATTAATTTTTTTTTACAGTGTTTGATAATTGATCACCACTTTTTACTAAACCAAAAAATATGTTTCTCTTAATTCGTAATGGCTTGTGATTTGTTCCATGAGGTACCAAAGCCACACATTTTTTGCAATACTTTTAATTTGTTAGTGTGTATACCAATATAATGTAAAAAACTTGGTTAATTATTCATTAATCATTTTGACTTGGATGATCTTACATGTGTATTGATAGATGATAACAACAATGGCACCAGGGCCACTAATCCCTGAAGTACTTTCAAAATCCTACATCCATTCATGGTCCGTCATATATAATCTCCTCCATTTGGACTGGATTCAAGTAGGTTCTTCTTTATATTACTCTTAATACTCATTGGAGAATTGAAAATAGGGAGAATACTCTGTTTTGGTTTAATAACTTATTGGGAAATCCTCTTACTCAGCATCACCAAAAGATAGATCCATTGCTCATTGGTTATTGCTCTACTGCACTGTATATTATATATAATTGCTCTACTGCACTGTATATTATATATAATTGCTCTGTTTCATAACCATGGTACTACTACTGCACAATATGTTGTATATAATTTCTTTTTGTTGGGTTGTTGGACAACTATATATATGATAGTTGAAATAATGACAACCATGGCACTACTATTGCACTGCACTATATTTTATTTTATTTTTTCATATTTGATTGGTTTTATAGATAATTTATAGCTGATGTTGAAATATGATATATAAATGAAATGTGACATCTTGCTATGATAAATGAAAATACACAGATGCATGGCATTGAAGCGTCATCGTCATCGTTTGACTATGTCTGACCGCATAGCCGAGGAAAGACCACACGAGAAGTAATCACTCACAATTCTAGTGGGAAATATTTTTGGAACGATATTCCAAGTTACATATGTGAAACAAAACATAAGAAACCAAGCAATTATAGAGATGCAACCATAACTTTCCCCAAATATTGAATTAACATCCCAGTCCCAGAATACACACCGTAATTCAAGAGGTCGGGTTTCTTTATTTCAAACACCTGCAAGTCAACTTTCCCCAAATATTGAGAAGATTAATAATTTAGTTGTAAATGTCAATGCACCATCCAATTTCATGGCTTTAGATGGCGAGGATCTCACGGGTATGTCGTGTTACACAGTGCAAAATTTATATATCTCCATTTGTATTACAATTTATATTTATATTCATATTGATCAAGATGTATAAACATTATTTATCAAATTTTTGTGTAGGTACAATGACTACCGTTACTCGTAAAAATGGTTAGAGCCTTAGATAGAATGAATTGACAACAAAAAGAAGATATTGAAATGGAATGAACTTTGTCAGCCAGTTTGTAAGATGGAAAGTAAATTGATGTCACATTTAGGTTATTATATAAGGTGTGAAAATTTATTTCCATTGACAATGTTGTCTTGGAGCGAGGTGGATGAGGAATCACTTAATAATATTTGGAAGTAAGTGAAGGTAACTTATTAGTTTGATTTATAAATTTGTTCCGTTGTACATTAGACTGTCAAGTTTTAACTAATTTATTCATTTTACGCTTAGAATAACACAAATACACCCGAAGGTTTTAAACAAATCTACTTTGCGAGGATGGGACTTGTGTGTAAGCAATGGAAGCTTCGAGTGAAGGTGAATCACTATAAAAAGTTTCAAATAGATGAAAAGAGATTGAGTTATATGCCTGAACGAGTCGAAAATGATCAGTGGCCTGAATTGGTGAAATATTGGGTTTTAAAGAAGATAAAGGTATAAATATCGCATCTTATTATGAATATTATGCTTAAATTGTTCTTCACTAGTATCATAATTTTTATTTTTATTTCTTCAAATATTTAGGATATAGCAGATCAAAACTCTAAGATCCATGAAGCTGAGTGTGCTTACTTAAGGAAAGGACAAAAGCCACATGCTAAAATAGTCAATGAGATTGGAATTTTGGTTATTATAAATATTTTTTATTTTAATCTAATGGTATTAATATATATACATTATTTTTCTAAATGGTAGAACAAGGGGTGCCCGTCGATAATATTAGCATGTGGAAAGCCACTCGAGCCCCAAGTAATAAACCCTTTACTATTGAAAATGGATCATTTGATAGAGGGGTATGTATAAATATTAATCCACAACCAGTGCTTGAAAGGTTTATTTACTTTAAATTGTGTTCTTGAAAATTTATATTATATTCATTAATTATAATATTTATTCAATTGGTAAAAAATTCTTGAAAGATGACTAAATGAGCTACCAAAAAAGCATAAAAATGACCTAGAAATGCGGAACAAGATTTTTACTGATGTAGTAGGATATGTAGGGAATGGGCATGCTTTACTAAATGTATCAAGTATTAGGCAAACATCGATAAAAGTATGTTCATCTCGTTATTATTAGAAGAAATCAACTAATTAAAGAAAGAAGCTGAAGACCGAGAGACTCGACATCGATGGGAGCTCCAAAAGTTAGAGATTCCCAACCGACAAGCTCTATTACAGATAAAGAATGATATGCGAAGTGAAATGAAAAGTTTGTTACAAAGTATTACCCCTCATCATGCTTCGATTACCTGAATGATTTAGTTCTACGGGGGAATGCCCGTGCCTGAAGGCCCGACGAAAATTTTTCAAAGATCAAAACGTGTAAACAATTTAAGTTGATTTTTATTATAACACAAATGTGAAAACAATTTATAAAATTTGGATAAAATTTCCTTTATTTATAACATTATCCTCCCTATAAAGAAATTAAAAAAATCTACAAAGCTAATGGTCCGTTTTGGATCTTGGACAAACATAATAACGATCACAATTATACCATTACAAAAATTCACAACAATACATTAATTTGTTTACAACAAAAAAGTTTAAATATTTTAAATAAATTTAGGCAAATTTCCCTTTGTTTATATGACTATCCACCCCTTAAAAAAACACAATCATAATTATACTATTACGAAAAAAAATCAAATGAACATTTAGTTAAATATACACTAAATTTGTGATCAACAATTTCTTCCAATGGTCCGACGGAGTTTTATCTCCAAGACAACATCAAGTATTGCAAATCCGACCACAACTGCGACACTGCGCAAAAATAAACTAACAATCAAATAATCGATAACATAATTTGTATATTTTATAGACATCATTATGCTTAAAAAGTATCTTGTGTGAAGCATCATTTATATATAAACATTAAAATATTGACACAAAGGGTTAAAAATGAGTTAGCATACCTGGAAATATGGCAACTGGAATTCTGAAGCATCACTTGTGAGATAATAGACATGATATAGATAAACAAAGGTGTACAAATAATAATATTAAGTTATGTAGTTGGCTCTATTGGTTTATGAACTCCAATAGAGGGAGATATAGAAAAAAACCTATAAAGAAAAGGGAACCAAATATAATATTCAATTAAATTAGGTATATTTTGCGCTTGTATTATTTTTCTTATCCATCATGGGCATATATAACATTTACAATGTCATGATATTTAGTGGGTATACATTTTTTGGATTAGATTAAGAAGTAAATAGGAAATAATTAAAGCTATTATGGGTCTAGAATTCATCAAGTAAGAAAAAAAAAGGTTGTAGTAATGCTCAATGCCACAACTTGACCAAAAAGATAATGTGTTGTAGGAGAAAAATAATCCCCCCTTTCATAATACTACTCTCTTATACACTTACCAAATTAGTGATGAAATTAATGACTTGAAACACCATTTGAAATCAACATGTATTAATCAATAGGTATTAATAAGTTTGTATTAATCAACAAGCATTAACCAACATGTATAAAATCAATAGGTATTCATCAGATATTAAAATCAACAAGTATTGACCAAAAAGATAAGGTGTTCATGGAATTATGTCAAGTAACTTGTATCAGATTGCATTTTCTATAACAGGTAATCAAAAACCATTTAAATTACCACCTAAAACAGAGGACTATTGATTTTAATAGAATGAAAAGATAATTTGCAAACCCATTATATATTTTAATCAACCCTCTAGCATTGTAGCAACCTGTGAAACCCAACTTGGTACCTCATCTTTCAAATGACTTATCAATGAATCCAAAAGACAATAAATAACAAAGATGAACATATGTTTATAGTTGAAAAATGCTATAAATAACTCGAACATAAATATTACCCATAATATGGAACATAAATGAATGATTTCATCCAATGAATTCACTGCAATGACTTTGAATTGTACACAGTGCTTTGTATGTTCTTTGTTGGGTGGTTATATACAAATATTTAAATGGAGATGTGGGCATTCAAATAATAGAGCAAAATAAATACATAAAAAAAAACTTTAAGACGTCGTTCATTGTGTTATGCATTATTTATCAAAGGTGCAAAAGACAACTAACAACATCTATTTATCATGGCATAACACAACCAACAAAGGTGGATTCTATCAAGCAAGCCCATGATTTTGGAAAATCTCAACTTCAAAGATTTTAACATAAAAATCCAAATGAAATGATTGATATGAACTAAATCTGGTTAATAATAATGAAAACATTTTCATTCACACTATATCCTACATAATACCTTAAAAGTTCAAGATCAGAAGTTACTTAGCTAGGGCATCTTCCATGGGATTATCACATATGAGGACTTGGGGTGTAGAATGTTCAGTATTCTAATGCCTAATCTTGAATAACGATGCTCCACCACTTCGCTCCGCCTCTACAATCTACCTTCGTCATTCCTTTATCGCCAACGGCCTCACCTTACATTTTAATGACCTGATACATTTTGGGGATGTGTTGGGGAATGTTTGGGGATGCATAACATTTTATATTGTCTCCCTGGAAAGACTAAAGATAAACATGACAAACCAATGAGTCATGGAAATAAGAGTTGGACTAATGAGTCATGGAATAAGAGTTAACCTAAAATTATTGAAAAAATAAACACCACCTCTATGGACATGACATCACACTTCAGCATATGAAGGTAGTAGAGGGTGTGGTCTTAACTTACATGAATTTGAAATCCATAAAAGTACTAATATTATTTATGCTAAGGGTGGTCATCCGCATGATTACAAAAGTATACAGAGAAAACAATTGACCAAACTAAAATCAAATAATACACATATTTGTTCAAACACCAACCAGGCAACTGAGATATATATCAAAGTCATGGAAATCATTAAAATCGGCATATGTATGTATCACGACACTATAGGTGTGAAAGTCAATATTAACAAATGTATACAGACATATGCTAAAGAGAGGAAGAGGTTTGTTACCTCAATAGATTACAAATTAGTAGAACACTCGACTTAGTGTACTGGCTCACAGTGGTATCAAAATATATACTACTTAGTGCAAAACTTACGTCAATCAAACTAAACCTGTACGAAATATCATATAGTGGTTCTTGATTGTTTGCTATGGTCCTTAAAAAATGAAGAGGTACAAATGAAAAATAGGAAATGCAACTGGAAAATTTAATTGAAAGTGATATATTTGACCATAAAGTAATTGATCAATAATGAAAACTTTAAACATATTGTTGGGTCAATATTACTATGGAAGATGGTACAAAATAGATGATGCAGAATAGATACTGAGTCTCTTGTTTTAATAGACACATAACCTAGCAACATAAAAATTGCAAAGGAAAATGATACGAAATAGATAATTAAGTGTGGAGTTGCGGTGAGTTAAAGCGAGGAATGGAATGAAACATATATTAAGTGATACACCATAGTAGGAAGGAAAGCCATGTATTTTATGTCCTTAATATCAAATCTGTAGAAGAAAACAGAGCAAAGCAAACAAAACATGAGTCATTAACACGCAGTCAGAACAAAGTAAAAAATTTGTAAAGCAACCAAAGCATCTCAAGTTAGGAGAGTTGTTGGGGAATAAAAAATAATAACTCCGTGAGATTAGTGATCAACATTTCAGTTTAAACATTTGGTCATGACTAAAGATAAACAATCTTCGCATATGTACCATTTTAAAACAAAAAGGTGCCATAGCTATAAAGCTAATCCTATTTATAGAATGAAGAAGCCAACAATGCTTAAACGTTTGGTCTCGACATTTGTTGATCAAACACATAGAATCCGTGGACAACCCATGCTTAAACAATCTCAAATTCTAGGTATTTACACCAAGCTCAATAAATTGTAAGAAATATTATATTTTTTTATAACACAAAAAGTAATATAATTTAATGTTTAAAAATGAAGCACATGTGCATTGTCGTAATACCAAATGAAGTACATATGCATAGTGGTAAGAAAAGGGACCCCAAAGCTCTATTGTAAAAAGGACGGGTAGGAATATTGGCGAGATATTGGAAGACATGGACACTTGAGAATCGGGGATGATGAATGTGAGCAGGAGCACTCTAAACGTGATATCGGGGATGATGACAACGAGTGGGAACTCTCACAAAAACATAAAATAAGGCATCAATCCAAAAGAAAGAATCTCAAAACCATTATGGTTAGAGAGTTTCCATAACCACCGTTATCTCTTCCTTCTTTTACTATCGCAAATGCACTCTTCCTACTCTCAAAACCTTGCTTACACCATCACCACTTCCACTAGCGAGGTAGTAGGTTTGGTTCCCATCTCCATCACCGTCTCGACGATTTTGTCCACCGAAGCCACAACTTCTGTCATTTTGGATGCTTCTTTTAGTCTTTTGGGCAGTTCATTTGTTGGGATGAAGACAAGGGTGGTATCCTCTTATGTTAGGATGCCCACGAGGGAGGTCTCCTCATCTATTTCCTACTCAAAATCCCAAAAGGAATACTTGGCTGCTCACCGATAAAGAGATTTTTTCCTTTATCACCTGGTGCCTTATTTTGGCAAGGATGCCACCTTCATGGCCTCCCTCGCTAATTTCGAGAAGGAGATCGTAGCGAAGATAAACGAGCGACCCCAAGTGTGTCTTGGTGAGTCTTATGATATTCCTATTGTGTTGTCTGATTCAATTCTTAGGGTAAGAGTGGACGGGAGTGATTTTTCCAATTCCAAGATTGAGGTCAAGGCATGTGGTGTGTGTGTGTGTGTGGGGGGGGGGGGGGGTGCCACAGAGGAATGGGATGTTTGGGTATATCATGTCTTATCCACCGCCTAGCACAAGGTTGTCATTGAGGGTCCAGGTCTTCTGACCACCATTAGTAGCCTCAAGTCCTACTCCATTGCCAAGAAATTCCCTACCTTTACTTTGCTAACTTCTAGCTAGAGTAGAGATTCACGCACTTTCAATACTGGTTGGAGTGAATTTACTGTTACTTTAGAGGATATATGAGAGTTACTCGCCCTTTCTTACTTGGGGAGCCATGTTCTCACTGATGGATTTAAGGATGAAATCGGGGAGCAGATAGTGGGAGAGATCCACTCATTTTTAGGTGAGTGCCCAAAATATGTTGCTAAAAATTAGACTAGCCCAGTACTCGGATCACAAACATTCTTTCACCAAGTGGCAAAGATATTAGTTCAAGGACTTTGAGCAGTTGCCCAAGGGTGAAAGTTCGAGCAGGGCCTTGAGGAGTCTATAGGGCCAAAAATTAACTCCCCCTCACATTTGGCAGAATTTTTTTACTTCTTTTCTGAATAGGTTTCTTGTTCTTGGTAGTCCAGATGATTTTTCTTGTGAGCTTCTTTTCAAGCTTTCTGTGAGGCTTGCTTGAGGGAGGGCAGTCCCCCTCGCAGCCCTAATATTAGGATCTCTAAACATTTTGTTATATAGGTCTCATGTGGATGTTGAGAATTCTTATTGGTATTATGATTCCATCAACTTTGCTAACGCTTTCATTATCATGTCCTTTTTATTCAATAGATTTCCTAACAATTCCCTAGAGGCTAAGGCTTGTCATATCAGGGATGCTTGTGAAGCAAGATGGCATAAAAAATCTCCAAAGACTTCTGTAAGGTCTTTAATAGACAACATTGATGAGTTTTCCTCCAGTCCTTACTGCAACACCGTTGGTGGTATTTTTACTTTGAAATCCTTCTCAACTGCTGGGGGCACCTTCTACTTCCCTACTGATGTTGAGTATGTTCCTACCTGCCCGCATATTTCTCCGTGACTATTATGCTTTTTCATGAATCTTGCCTTTTCTTACTGAGCTGGGCCAAGGTGTGGAGTTTTACCTTTCTGAGAGAGTGAGGATGCAATTTGGCTATGATCAGGGGGTTCACACTCCTATTTATCCTTCGATCACCTCCCCCTCCAAGCTATATCTTGAGGCCTTTATCAATTTCACATTTCAAGGGGTGGTCAACAGAGTTAGCCATCTAGGAAATTTATCTGTACCCTCTCTAGATTACTTACCTTATTTTATTTGTATGTGATAGACCCTTTTACAGAGGCAAGTCCTCCTGATTTAAAATTATGTGAAGGATTTCCCTTATGAAAGAATTTCCATAAAAATTCCTAATAACGATAGGCATCTGGGTAAGAGGAAATAAAAGTCATTGTGGCATCGGAGAACTATCCATAAGGCTCCTCTCGATCAACTCACTCCAATCTCGTTGAGGCCCCTTCTTGACGAGTCTATTTATTCTAAGTAACCAAAGCCTCAACCTTCTAAGCCCAAGTCAAACTGTAAGGCGAAAGCCCCTGCTGAGAACATACTATATAATTGACATACTTGAGTCAATATTATATAGGAGTTACAACTAGTTTGGATATTGACGCAAAGTAGGTTAGATTTTATGAGTTTCTCTATATCTCAAAGGTTCAAGAAGATGAAGGAAGAAGAATCAATCCAGTCAAAGAAATCCTAATAGGGAAGTTAATTCTATCCTTAAACCCCTATAGCACACTCTCACTGCATAATATCTTATTCCTATTTCCATAGGTGGTTTTTAAAGCACTTTAACCCTTTTTTAAAATTAATTTAATTCATTTACAAACTTTTTAAAAACATTTTATATAATTTTAAATTAATTAAATCTTGGTTTTTAAAAGTGTTGGGGATATAAATTATATTAGAGAAAGTGTTTTATTTAATTCAAAGTTAGCTTGGGTAGAATGTCAAAGCGCTAGAGACTTCAGGGTGCGTTTGTATTTATTTTCCAAACAAGTGTTTTTGTTTAATCTAGCCCACGCACATGTTTGTTCATAAAGTGTTTGATCTTTGTTTTCTCATAGACATAAAACCACCTACCAATATCATCCCTTGGATGACTTTAATTGAATATCTACATAGTTTTAGTCACAATCCCAGTTTTACCTCTTAACCAATGAGATTACGTTATTCCATCACTTATTATAACCCATTAAATTTTAAGTGAAACTTAGAAGACCAAATCTCAGCCCTTGGATTGTAACTGATGTTTGAGATACTTCTTAACCAATTATAAAAGATAACCAAGTCTCAGCATTTTAATACTTTTATCAGTTCATGCAAAAGAAAAAAAAAGAGAGTAGAGAGAGAAGGGAAGAAAGGGAGGAAAAAAAAGAGAGAAAATGGAGATGAAAATTACTACTCTTCGATTACTCACACCTCTAAGAGATTACTCACAACCCATACATCTTTAACCTTAAAAGAATCATCATTCAGAAACAAAAATAATGAGAGTTAGAGCCCCTCTAGGGTTTCTGTGAGTTTGGTGGTACGGTTAACATCTGGAAGAAGACCTTTCTTGTTTGAGTCTCTCTTGTTAATACCAAAATTATTCAGCTGACGTGGACCAGTTATATGAAGACACGTGTCATCATGAATGGCATAAATATATTTATTTATTAACTTATAGTGCTGAGCTACTCAGCACGCCGAGCTATTTAGCACACCGAGCTACTCAGCACACCAAGCAAATTAGCACGCCGAGCTACTCAGCGTACCAAGCATCTAGTCAGGAACATCAAACGACAAAAACAGATTCAATGAACATTCTTATCGTGTATAGATGTATATGTCTATTAAAAAAGACATATTATCTATTAATACTGAGAGCCCAAGGGCTATATATACTTTGTAACACCCCCTAGTAGGGTAGGGATTCCATAAGCGATCAGACTGAAGATTAAGGCAAATACCCAGTAATACAAAACAGTGGACGTAGGCCATTTCATTAAGGATGAATCACTTTAAAAATCCGTTGTCTTATTTCTTCATTCATATTTATCTGTGATTAATTAATTAGATCAAATCTAGTTTTTTACATCAACAGATTGACGCCGTATGTGGGAAATGACTATACGTAGTGTTTTTCACCCAAAAACTCATCCTTAATGGTCTAAATCCCAGAATCTAGCAACAGAAACAATGATGGGATTCCTCCTAACTCGTCCACCCCTCCAAACACAAATGATATCATAGGATTCTTGGCTAGTTTAGCCAGAGGCAAACAACCATGCAAGATACAATGCGACAGTTTATCAAGACTTTTCAAAATGGAGCTTCCATCCAGTTTGGTCAACAGAGTGTCACATAACCACCGGCTTCACGATCCAGACGCCCTAAACCTCACTGTACTGGAACCTCAAGTGATCCATCCTATCAGCCTGGCCTAACATCTCCTATAAGAATTGTAGAGTCTCAAGAAAACATCACTTTGACTCCAGAACGAACGAGCGCTCTAGAATCCTATGATATCATTTGATCGTTTGGGCCCCAGAGGGAATAGAAATCCTCCTAGGATTTCATCGAGAAATTCTCAATGACTAAATGAGTTAAGGGAAGGATCTGCCCAATCACGTCCAAATATCAGGCCTACAAGATCCCAGGAGGAGAACTCAACGCGATATATTGATCGCACCCATAAATCCAAAGATGTAAAGGAGTTATGGAAAGGATCTATTCGGCGATTAGAAGATATGTTAGGGGAAATGGCTAAGGCCAGAAACCCTCTCCAAAGAACCTTTGTCAAAGGATCACCATTCGTACAAGCAATTGTGGATTTCCCCACACCGTCGAAGTTTAAAGCTCATGTAGTTACACCGAAGTATGATGGAAAAATGGATCCTGTCCTCCGCATAGATCAGTACTAAGCTGCTGCAGATATCTATGCAATTCCCGATGAGATGAGGTGCAGGGAATTCTCGGTGACTATCACTGAATCTGCTCAAATATGGTAAAATAACCTTCTTCGGGGGCAGATTGCTACCTTCCATCAACTGGCAGAGCTCTTTATATGAAACTTCTACTTTGGTGTAAAGCCAGTCAAGAGGGTAGCACATCTGTTGAGCGTAAGGCAAAGTGCAGGAGAGAGCATAAGGGATTATATCACTCATTCTAATAAAGAGAAATTAGAAGTTATTGACTATGAGAAAAAAACTTCCATTACATCCCTCATGAGCGATCTTCTACCAGACAAGATGTACTACACTCTCACCAAGGATCCCCCTAAATCCATGACGAAATTATTGGCTAAAGCAGCCAAGATTATAAACGCCGAAGAAGCTATAGCTGCGAAGAAGAATTCTGAGGCAAAAGTAGAGACTAAAGTTGAAGGTAGGTCTAAGAGAAAAGATCACAAGCAAAATGGGGGGAATAAGCAGTCGAAAGGGAAGGAAACATTGGAGTACTTGAGGAGATATGCCAATTATACCCCAATAAAGGTGGATATAAATCATGTTCTAGAAGAGATCAAGAGTAGCGAGGAATTAAATTGACCAGGAAAATTAAGGAAAACTCTTGAGAAAAGAGATAAGTCCAAATATTGTGATTTCCATACGGACCATGGTCACACGACCAAGCAATGCGTAGCTCTCCAAAAGGAGATAGAAACACTCATTACGCGAGGGAAGTTGACCTGATTTATTGATCGTCGGAATGATGAGAAAACTAATAACAAATCACGGTAAAGGTCCAAATCTCCTCACCGACCAAGAAATGAGAGGAAAAGGGATCACAAAGATGAACTGGAGGAAGACCCCGATCTCCCCAAAAAGCCAAGACAGCCAGAACATGAGGTATTTTCAATCCTCTTTTGTTCATTTGATTGTAATATGATAACAGGTGGAGATGTAAGAGGTGGTGATCATACAGCTGAAAGGAAAGCTTACCTCAATGAGGCCCAAGCTTGTTCCTATATACAGAGGATAAATATGGTGGAAGAGGACCATCCGAGGAAGGTTAACAAAGATAAACTGGTCACCAGTTTTTTCCAAAAATGATCTGGAATGTGTCTTGTATCCTCACGAAGACCCTTTGGTGATCAAGATGAGGATGAAGGATGCAATCATCTCAAGAGTATTGATCGATAATGGCAACTCGACGAACATCATGTTATACCCTTGCTTTGACAATTTGAACCTGAAACTCGCCCAGTTGGAACCATACCACGGGCCCCTTATCGATTTTTCTAGTGAAAAAGTTTTTCCACATGGGACGATTAAGTTGGACATGCTGATTGGTACCTGGCCCACCTGTAGATCGAAAAAGATACGATTATTTATGATGAACAAAAATGTCCAATCGGCCTACAATATAATCATGGGAAGAGTAGGCCTGAAAAAGTTTGAAGTAGTGTCATCCATTATACACCAATGTTTAAAGTTCCCGACTAACTTCGGGGTGCGACTTATGAAGGGTAATCAGAAAGTAGCTCGGTAATGCTACTACTCATCTGCCGAACAAGAAGAGTTGGAGGATACCAAGAAGAAAACCACCACTTACCAAGTGGATGAGTCTGAAGAGTCAGAGATTGAAGCACTAGACCCCAGAGATGAATCAGAGCTCATGAAGGGTCAGGTCATGGAAGCAACAGAGAGCATTATTCTGGATGATGAACGATAAAAAAGAACAACTCAGATTGGCGCTCCACTTGATCCGAGAATAAAGAAAGAGTTGATGGAATTTTTTAGGCAAAGAAAGCAAGCTTTTTCATGGAGTCATGAAGATATGTCGGGGATAGACCCAAATTTTATATGCCACGAGCTCAATGTTAATAAAGAGATCAAACTGGTGAAGCAACGAAGAAGGGTATTTAGTCCGGAGAAGAACCAAGATATTCAAGAGGAAGTAGAGAAACTGTAAAAGTCTTCTTTCATTCAGGATGTCAAATATCCTGATTAGTTAGCCAACGTGGTGATGGTAAAAATGAAGAACAATAAATGGAGATGGGCATGGATTTCACAGATCTGAACAAAGCCTGCCCAAAAGTTCACTTCCCTCTTCCCCGAATAGATCAACTGGTAGATGAGACTTTGGGGCACGAAATAGCTTCATGGATGCTTATTTACAATACAACCAAATTAAGATGAAACCAGAAGATAAGGAGATTACCTCTTTCATTACCCCACGGGGAACATACTGTTACAATGTTATGCCTTCTGGTCTTAAAAATACAGGTGCTACGTACCAGCGGCTGATGAACAAGGTGTTCGCAGAGCAGATCAGGAAAAACATGGAGGTTTACATTGACGACATGCTGACTAAGTGCAAGAAAGATGATGACCACATAGCTGACCTGAGCCAAACATTTGACTAGCTGGAGAAGTATCAGATGAAGCTGAACCCGACTAAGTGTGTCTTTGGCGTACAGGAAGGCATATTCCTTGGTTATATTGTAAATCAACGAGATATTGAAGAAAACCCTGACAAGATAAAGGCCTTACTAGAATTACGATCTCCAGCCACCAAGAAGGAAGTACAAAGACTTACGGGGCATATAGCAGCTTTCAACAAGTTTGTCTCCTGAGCAACTGATAGATGTCTTCCATTCTTCAAGGGGCTCAGAAAAACCTTTGAGTGGAATGACGAGTGTGAGAAGGCATTTATGGAGTTAAAGAAATACCTAGGGACACCTCCTTTACTGTCCAGACTGGTGTTGGGAGAAAAGTTATACTTGTACCTGGATGTCTCAAAAAAATGCAGTCAGTTCAACTTTGATAAGAATAGACGAAGGAGTGCAAAAACTGGTTTATTATACGAGCAAGGCATTCAGGGTAGCATAGATCAGATATCCAAAATTAGAGAAGTTGGCATTGGCATTAATTGAGGCGAGCAGGAGAATAAAGCCATATTTTCAAGCTCACACAATAGTGGTATATACTGACATGCCACTCAGACAGGCTTTACACAAGCTGAAAAAATCTGTATGATTGATGTATTAGGCAGTGGACTTAGGTAAATATGACCTTATCTATGAGCCAAGGTCTTCTCTCAAAGGATAGGCAGTGGCAGATTTCATTGCTGAATCCACTTACCCAAATACCTCCGACTAATAGGGGTCTAACATAAAATAACTCACGGATGTTAGAGGATCATCATAAACCATCCCCGATCAACTCCCATCAGCAGACCTGCTAGAAGGGATAGTGACAGCGCAATAAGAATCCTCTGATAAAATCCCGGAGTTGAGGGATGATGAAAGGAAGCACCAAATATTCCATCAGGGGACTTTATCAGACCAAGGGTTTGATAAATGTATCCCTATATGGAATTTATATGTTAACGGTTCGTCATGTGCAACGGGTTGCGAAGATGGAATTATTCTCAACAGTCCGAATGGGATAGACATAGAATACGCTCTGCGCTTCTTGTTCAATTCTTCCAATAATGAAGCTGAGTATGAAGCTATAATTGTGGGCCTCCATTTAGATAAATCATTGAATGCAGGGCAAGTAATGGTGTTCAGCGATTCGCAATTAATTGTGAATCAGATGCTAAATCTTTATACGACAAAAGGAGAATTCATGTCAAGATATCTAGATAAATTTATGGAGATTGTATCGAATTTTGCAGTTGTCCAAGTGATAAGAATACCGAGACTAGAAAATGCAAGGGTAGATGCGCTAGATCAGTTAGCCTCAGCTACTGGTACTGAACTAAGAGGAACAATTCCTACTGAGATACTGGCTAGTAGAAGTATTGATGAGGATATGATGGTAAAGTTTATCACTTTTGATATAGGACCTTCTTGGATGGATCCCATCAGGGCTTACATCGAAGAAGGCATTTTACCAACCGACCAACTTGCATCCAAGAGGTTGAAGTTTAAAGCTTCTAGATATGTCTTAAATAATGGAGTTTTATACAGAAGGCGCGCAGGTCAAAAAATATGTTTTCGCCCAGTGAAAGTTCAAGATTTAGTGGAAAAAAATCATGAAGGATCTTGTGGAGCTCACGTAGCATGTCAGACTCTTTTTCAGAGAATAACGATGCAGGGATACTACTGGCCAACAATGAGCGCTGAATGTACAAATTATGCTAAAAAATGAGACAAATGTCAGTAATTTTTTACAATACGAAGAACTCCTCAAGCATTACTAATGCCAATCACTTCCCCTTGGCCACTTTCCATGTGGGGAATAGATTTGGTTGGGCCTATGCCAACTACCAGAGGACGATTGAAATATTTGGTGGTCGCTATTGATTATTTCACAAAATGGGTAGAAGCCGATCCTCTCATCGATATGGCATATGAAAGGGTTTATCAATTCATCTAGAAGATTATTATTTGTAAATATGGTCTGCCACATGCTTTTATCACTGATCATGGTACCCAATTTGATAATGAGGTGTTCGGAGCGTACTGTCTATAGTCTAACATCCAAAAGGTCCATTCTGCTCCAGTTCATCCCCAAAGTAACGGGCAAACAAAGGTAAATAATAGAACTTTGTTGAACGGGTTAAAGAAACGATTGGATGATGCGAAAGGGAATTGGATTAGCGATCTGCAATATGTGTTGTGGGCTTACCTAACAACTCCCCGAACAGCAATTGGGTAATCTTATTACATGTTATCCTTTGGAAGTAAAGCATTCATACTCGCTAAACTAGGCTTACCCACTCATAGGGTGCTTAATTTCAATTCTCCAATAAGAGATTTAATGAGATGTTTACATTTGGACATGCTCGAGGAACTCCGGGAAGACGCAGCAATCCAAAATGTCGCTTATCAGCAACGGACTGCCATGTTCTACAATAAATGTGTCAGGAAGTGTGATCTCGAGGCAGGAGATTATGTGCTCAAGAAATTCATTCAAAAGCATAATAAGCTGGAGGCCAACTGATATGGGCCTTATCGTGTCACGACTGTTATTCGCCCTGGCACGTACAGATTCGAAACTTTAGAAGGGGAAGAATTCAGAAACGCTTGGAATGCAGAACACCTACGAAAGTACTATCAATGATGTAACTACACATGTACCTAATTGTTTCAGTATAAATGATAATGATGTTTCTTCAATTTTTGTTTGTTTTATTTTTTTTGGAGTACTAGTGCTACACACTATAAAAACCGCCAACTACGATTGGTCGGCATCAGAAACCACCAACTACGGTTGGTTGGCATAAAAAAACACCAACTATGATTGGTTGGAAACACCAAGTACGGTTGGTCGACATCAGCAACCACCAACTATGGTTGGTCGACATCAGCAAGCATCACCAACACCTAACTAAGGTTGGTCAGCATCAATAGACCTAATCAACAATGTTGGCACAACAATCATAAAAGACAAGGCCTGTTTGATTATGTGTGACCTTAAGGGGCATCTAAAATTAGGCAAGAAGATGGGTAAAATATCCATTGCCTAGGCACCAAGGCAATCTAGATAAGATTGTTACAACTAAGCAAGAACATGTGATACAAATAATTCTATTACTTAGGCACTTATGGATGATAAGTCACTATAACTAGGCAAACAAATTGGGAAAAGTTCCATTGGCTACGCAGTCACATCAACATAGGACAAATTGTCCCTTTATAGATATGTACACTCATCAAAATATATCATGATAAGAAAAACATCATACAATTAATTTATTTCCAAGGAAGGTAGAATTACAAAAGATGATGTTTCATTTAATAATTACTAACAAAATACAAATAGCCTATTCTATTGGTTTCTTTCCTTCAGATTTAGGTACAGGCTCCATTCCCACTGGAGGATCATCTAGAGCATAAGAAGAGTTGATAAAATTCAAATCTCGCAGCCTTCTAGTGTTGCTTGAGCTAGGTCGGTCAAGAAGATGTTGAGGTCGAGATATCTTAAAATCTTCATGAAGATGGTAGTCACCAAGATACTTGTAGATCAAACACTGAGGAATGAAATGGGCTGGAATCCAGTTGACATCTATCTTAAAGGGAGGCACAGGCAGATAAGGTAATCCCGGCTCATACCAATCCCACAATTCTGTTCCTTCCTCGACTTTCATCATAGTCAAGGCGTTCAACCATCCCTGTTTATATCCCTCATTATTTGATTGTTTCAACCGAGCATCAAGATGGCATAAACCTTCATTGTACCCCCCCATACAAAACTCTCTGGGATGTTTGTGGAATTGATAAGTCAATCTCTCCACATGCTGATGAAGATTTTTCACCAAGTTTTCTTTACTCTCCAACGCAGAACTCTGGTTGGATAGTTTCTCGGTGAGACTCTGGATTTTCTGGGACATTTTAGTTAGTGCTTTATTTTTCTCCTTCAGTTGAACAGTTTGGTTTTCTAAGGCTTGTTGAGTCTTAGTCTCTTCAATGCTGCTCTAACCATCTCTTGCTCTACCCCACGAGGAGGATGTAGGTCTGGCTCATTTCAAAGCCTCTAATTCTTCTCTCAATGTTGCATTTTTAGCTTCTAAAAATAAAAATCCATCATCACTGACTGGGACCAGGGCTCCAGAAAAAGAGGCAGATTTTAGTTGTCTCAGTTCTTCTCTCAAGGCATTAGCGATTTTTTTGTGATCTTCAATCTCAAGCTTTAAGACACTCTTTCTCTTATTATGGGCCAAAATGAACTTGTCATAACCCCAATCAACACTCAACTGTTGATATTTTTTCTCATAACCCTCATGTAAAGGAGGAGTGGATTATTTGTGCTACAATTGAAGTTCTTCGGTCATTCCTTGAAGATCTTCAATCATTTCATAGTAAGCCACATTATTTGCTATAACTCGATTGAGCAAGTATTTTAGATACTGGTAAGCATCAATTGCTCATTCAGAGGCATCAGATCCAAGGATGTCAACTATCTGCACCTGAGTGAAATCTCCATGACCATCTTTGAAGTAATCATTACATTTTTTCATTAACTATGTATCATGAGATGACAATAGTTTCATCCTGGCAATAAACTAGCAATGAAAAGTAAAAACAGATCAACAATAGTACAGTTATACTGGAAAAGTGAATGAGAAACTCAAAATAACTAGGAAAGTCCATTTTATTGATAATAGGAGGAGATGATACAACCAAAGTAATAACAAAAGGGAAAATAGAAAAACAAGACAAGTAAAGAGCCAACCAACTTTACACCTTCTCCGTATTCCCTACAACATCATCAAACGACTTTAAGAAAGGAGTTTGTTGCTTGGTGGGAAATTGACGTTGCTCGGTAATAGGAGTTTCTTGCTGGATTGGATCAGAAGATTGAGAGACAGTAGCAGTGTGACACCCCGCGTAATTAAATACCGGGCGATCACTCCTTTATTAAATTAAAATCAAGGTGAACAGTTGGTTCATTCTTAGCATCACTGTCGTAAAAATAAACTTTTCCAAATTAACACCCTAATTAATTAAGCTAAGTGTCAAAACCATTTTTAACCTTTCTAACCAAAATGTATTTTTAAAGAAAAACTTATTTATTTAATTAGTAACAACATTTTCAATAAGTAAGAATCATACAACAATGATCCTAGAACATAATCCAATTAATTTAAACATTCAACATTCAAAGTCCCAACATTTAAACTTAAGGTAAAACATCCATACTGAAATAAATCCCATAGTAACAGTACTAGAAATAACTGAAATACAAATGTCCCAATAAAACAGATAAATAGTGAAAAGGGCGACACATGCCCAATAGATGATTATGATAGATGTGGAATCAAGTAAACGAAGTCGTCTATGCAAGTGGCCTGCAACTCCCACCTAAGCTGTAGCACGTTCCTTTCAAGGGATCCTAAGCAAGACGCCCCTGTGGCTGGGCACCTGTAATACATACATATATATACAAGAGAGAGAAAGAGAAAAAGAAACGGGTCAGAGCCCGATAGTGTGTTTGATTTAAAATACGTTTAGCAAGTATTTAAATTGATACAGGCCAATGCAACAACATATTAGTGCGACACACTCTTGAGAAATTCTCACCTCTCTTCTAATGTGCACACCTATCGCACTAACCTTCCCAACGGTTTGTCTTATCATTTATCGCACTAATCTTCCCAATGATTTAACTTATCTTAGATTACTCGTAAGATTCAAAATTTAACGATTCAATTGTTTGAAAAGAATATTTCAATTAGTAACCAAGGTTCTCATTTTAACTTTATTAATCAATAAAGTTTTCCAGTGTCATATTATACTTTCTCAAAACAAGTATTTATAATTGAGTCATCAACCATGTCCTACATATCACATCACAGTAGGCAGTTCCAAATTCCAGAATTTCATATATATATTAACTACTCGTAAAATATATATATATATATATCATAACAGCACCCCAAATAAAAACTATGGTGCGGGCATACTCTACTATCCAAACCCCATATCACTCATATTAAGGGGAATACAAATTCGGAATCACTCTCGAATTGTATTAACACATACTCAAACAATATTGAGGCGAAACATAGATTCCAAGTCTCTAAGAGGATGGCATATGTCTGCGTCTCTTAGGACCGTCTGAACTATCACTGCGATAGCCTGTACCAAGGATATCTATACATAAACAAAATGAGGCGAAACATAGATTCCAAGTCTGTAAGAGGAAAGCACGTACCCGCATCTCTTAGGACGGTCTGAACTATCATTCCGATATCCTGTACCAAGGATATCTATATTCTAGGGTACAAGTCAATATCCCCCATAAAGGTCCCATCGAGATAAGACTGTCCCAACGCGGAAACCTCAGGGATAGCAAGTAGCGTGGGCATGATTTTCACACATAGATAGTATATGCATACACAATCATATAACTATACTAATATTACCATATCAATAATGGGTAAATTCTCAATTCCCATAATTACAACATTTGTATTTATTTCTCATTATTTAGTTATCACGTATAACCATTCACATCTTATTTTAATTTGAGGAACTTTTCCACTTACTACATAACGCTCATGGATTCTATCCTCCCAAGTACAAAATTCAGTAGGTATACACATTTGTCCCAAAATAACTCTCTTACGTGTCTCTCTTTAAAGCATAAATTCACCGACCCTTATGTAATTATCCCAAAATACAATCTTTGCCTGATATCAAGGGTCCCAAAATCTATTCACATGTCCTACTGGTCTTTCCTATCTCCCACAACATTTTATTAAGGATGTCCAAGAATTATCTCACGATAGATTGAATTTAACTCATTTAAAAAGGGAAATAGGAGTCTGCCAGGAGGGGTCGATCGATCGAGGTCTGGGGCTCGATCGATCGAACCTTCGATCGATCGAAGCTCTGGGCTCGATCGATCGATCAAGCAGGTCTGCGAAAACTGAAATTCTGCAGTTACATGTTTCATCTCCAAACTTCAACAATTTCCATATTTTCTAATCCCAATCATACCAGAATTTGTACTACTAATATCCTAACATGATATCATACATTTTCTACGTAAAGCATGTCAATTTACGTCACTAAACATGGATTAATCATGCCATAATTCATTTAAATATACAAGAACCCTAGAAATCTCTAAATCATGGTTCCAATCTGTTTTTCCAGAAATTCCTTCTTATACTACATTAAAATTTCATGGATTATTCTTCTACATCACCAATAATTTCCATAATAAGGTTTAAGTCATCACTACATGCAAATTCCTATCACAATATAGGTTTTCTTCAATGAAATTCATCCCTAATCATCCCTAAACTAATATGAAGGATGCACCAACGAAATAAGCCAGATAAACACTTGCCTGGGATTTTCGACGTTCTGATTTGTAGATGTTTTTGGTGTGGTTGCGTAGCCCGTTGCGCGATCTACGCGTTGGTGGTGGTTGCGGTGCAAACGGGCAGATTTCGGGCCTTAAATTTGCCTTGAGAGCTCTCTCCTTCCTCTCCTATGGCCGTCACTTGTGTTTAGAGTTTCTAACCCTAGATGACAATCCAGATATCTGATATAACCCTTTGAATTTTCGTGGGTTTAATTACCCAAAAAGGTGAAATGTCCAAAACGCCCTCCCGGGGTACCAATTAGGCCTAAAAACGTCCTGAGACCCAAACTAAATCCCCGGGTACACTTTTCTGACTATCTCGACCCTTCCGAACGCTTTGGCGCACTCAAAACGACCATACGAACAACTTATAAAATATTCACTTTTATTAATTCACATTTAGTCCTGACACGACACAGGCGCGTCCCAACTTAAATTTCTAAAATTTCCATTTTATTCACACGTGACAATATTATAAAAATAAATCTCATATATTACTATACTCATCCAGTAATATGCAACAAATAACAAATTTCCAATAATTACTAACTCTCGTCACGCTAGTAAATATTTAGAACAACATTCCGGATTAAAATTAAATTAATTTATCTCAATTAAATTTAATAAATCCCATAATTTAAAAGCTATAAAAATACGGGGTATTACAAGCAGTAAGTGTTTGTTCCACAGCTAACAAAGAGGATTCATCAGACCCTGCTTCATCTTCTTCCTCTTCTTCAATAGCAGGAGGAGGGCCATGGATGTGTCTCTGAAATAATTCAGAATCTTCAGTAACATTTAACTCTTTTAAAGAGGTAGTCCATCCATCACTGAATAATTTTACACTTGTAAACTCCATATGGGTAGAAGCAATAGTTATAGCCTTATTCCACCCTTTGTCCCAACCAGAGCTAAATGATTTCTTCACATCAGATTTTCTCTTTGCCTTCTCCGAGGAGGTAGTTTACCTAAGAAGATCTTCGACAAACTTTACCTTCTCTTCAAGGTCTTTCTTACACCGTTCAGCCTCTTTAAGCTTGCCCTCAACTTTCATCTTGCTGTAAAGGGCAACCTTTTATTTTTCCTTTGTCTCCTTAGAGACAATTACAGCTTTCTTGGCAGCTTCCTCAGCTTTCCGTTGAGCTATTTCAACGATTTTGATTTTATTCTCCTAGGTAGATTTATCTTCCTCGTACTTTTGTTGAGATTCCATCAAAGAGTTTTATAACCCAACAAGGGCTTCTTCCACCCCACTGGATGAAGTTAAATCCTTGATAGCCTCAACTTTCTCCAGGATATTGTTAAAATAAATAATAAACTACAAGAGGAAAGAAGCCGAGGCCAAAATATGAACATGGTACACAAAAGTAAAATAGTAAGTGTGATGATACTTACTGATGCAATAGGTTGGGCTCCCAAATCAGTAACCTTCTCCCGAGGAATACAAGTCTCAGCAGCTCGGTAGCCAGGAAGAGTCCAGGACTTAATCAAAGTTTTGGCCAAGCTAGGAGCAACGAGAGCTGGAGTACTAGCTCTCAAAGAAGGAACCTCAACCCCAGAAGGTTGGGAAGCAACATCTACAGTATTCTTAGCAACACCCCTTCTCAATATTTTTAAAGGAGAAAATTCAATCAAAGGTGTTATCTCTTCTTGAATAAGGCAACCCCTTCAATCAAAGGTGCTGACTCTTTAGGGGCAATAGGGGGATTCTTGCTAATATTTTTTGCAGGAGGAATAACATCCTTTTTCTTAGTTCCTTCAGCTGGAGCATCGTCTTTGATTTTCTGTGCCTCGTCAGCACCAGGGGAAACCATGGCAAAAAGAGATTAGGCATCCTCCTTTTCTTCGTCATTAGGTCAGTAATAGAAGTACCCAAGTCAGGAGAAGTTTCTTTAACAAATAAAGAAGGTGCTGGAGCTTGCTCAAGGTCAATAATCAAGGGAGGAACAAGAGGACGAGCAATAAAGGAAGAGGTGGTGTTCTTGTATTTCAGCAAATAGGAAGCATACCTAACATGTTCCCCAGCTATTTCTTGATGCAACCCCTAGATAAATTTAAAATCTTTTATATTAATGTCACTGTCTTTGGGGGATTTCCTTTTACTGTCAAGTGCAACAAACAAAAAATAAGTGTCAGTGACGCATTTCATCAAACAAAAATAGTGCTAAATTAAAAACTAAAAACAACCTATCCCATTGCCATAAAGTGGACATCTGGGACCTTGGTACACATCTCTCCCTTTAACGGGGGGTGTTGACAATTTTTCATCACAACCCCATGTTCAAAATAATCCGTATTAGCATCAGGGAGATTGACCACTAAACCTCTGTTAGAATACCTAGTTTTTAAATAAAAGGTGGTATCGATAGTAACCCATTTATAATAGTACATAATTTCAAGACTCTCTAAATGCGTTCTATGAATTTGATTCAACCTATGTACGCCATTAACTACCCTCAATGTATTTGGAACTACTCTTGCAAGAACAATATAAAAAAAAATTCCAAACACAAGGGACTAGGCGGGAAAGAAAAACCACATTCATCTACAAAAATGGAAGGAACCCAATGTCCCTCAGCTAGAGAAAATAAATCAGAAGGGTAAGAAGGTTCTTCCAGAATAACCCAATAAGGAATCGCAAAATTAGCCCTAAACTTATACAATGATTAGATAAGGTAAACCATGGAGGCTAAAGCAAAGAAAGAAGAAAGAATAAATTCTTATAGAAACTCAAGGATTCAGCTAAGGTGGATGACAGAAGGAACGATCGTAAGAAGGAAAAGTGAGAAGAAAAAGAGTTTGGAAATCTAAAAGGCAAATGATAGAAGACTATTTGATTCTATCACCTTTAAATGCATTTCTTCGGGAAATGAGAAAAGTAATGATCACTAGAGACTACGAGTGCGTTTTCGGCGGCTAAATGAGGAAAAAGACGCAAATACCTAAGAGTCCATCGAAGATTCAAAATATTTATGAGTTTGCCATTTCGCGCTCAAAATCATTAAATGTCACAAGTGTTGGAGATCTGTAATCTAACAACACTGGGTAAAAACACGTCCGAGCAACTTTTAGGAATAATGTTTCACACTCTCATATCCAACCTCAACTGTGAAGCATTGGGGCCTTCTGTTGATACAAAAATTAGTCAGCTGACATGGACCAGTTATATAAAGACACGTGTTATCCCGTGTGGCATAAATATATTTATCGATCAACTTACAGTGCCGAGCTACTCAGCGCACCAAGTATCTAGTCAGGAAGATCAAATGACAGAAACGGATTCAATGAACATTTTTATCGTGTACATATGTATATGTCTATTAAATAATGGAATATTGTTTATTCATACTGAGAGCCCAAGGGCTACAAATACTTTGTAACACCCCCTAGCGGGGCAGGGCTTCCATAAGCGAACAGATTGAAGATTAAGGCAGATACCCAACAATACAAAACAGTGGACGTAGGCCATTTCATTAAGGCTGAACCACTTTAAAAATCCGTTGTCTTATTTTTTCATTCATATTTATCTGTGATTAATTAATTAGATCAAATATAGTTTTTTACATCAACATCTCCCAGAACTCCTCTCTCAGAAAATATCGAGTTTCACATATTGAAACTTGAGATTTTCTGAAGAGAACATCACACGCAAATTTTTTTACGTTCTCTTTTTGGATCTATTTCTTTAGATCCATATAATTCTAAGGTTTTTGAAAAATAAACTTCTAAGTTTTCAAGAAAATATAAGATGCTTAAGAACATTTGCGTCTCCTATTTTATATTTCACACTTTGTGAAATCAACGTGTACAAAAATAAAAACGATACACATAGGACCTTGGATATTTTTTAAAACAAGGTTGTTTTTCTAAATATGATCTTGAATAAGAAGTTTCTTTAACAAAACCATTTGAATCCGATCTTGCATTTCATATAGAATTTATTGATTCGTAGGATATTGTCTGTATAAATTCTTTGAGAGGGTGAGTTGCATAAATCTGCATATAGATCACCTCACAAACACTTTTCACACGAACTCTTAGACACAATGGTTATGTTTGAGACTTAAAGTTGAAAGAGTTTCTAGAATTAGAATTCAAAGAGAAGGAGGTCAAGGAAAAGGCAAAGAAGTAATAAAGAAGGGATCAGTTCTAGTTAGATCACCTTTGGAGTGGAGTAACTCGTGTTGGTAATGTTCTGAACTTAGATTTAGGATACTTGTGTGTTTTCTTAAGTGTTGTAACTTGATTCTTTATTCTAGTGAATGTTTTTTTTGTGCCGTAGAGGGTACCATGAATGTTTCCCTTGATTAAGGGATTTACCCCGTTAAATTCCTGTGTCTATTTCTTTGAATGTTCTTAACTGTTGTTGTGATTGGGACTGCATGGTAGATTTAGAATATGGTTTTGAAATTTTAAAAACTAAGGTAATCAACTATCAGATCTAGATCATATATTCAGAAAGTTTTTATAGCACATCTTGTGTTTTTCGAAAAGAGTTTTGCCCAAAAAGTTTATTCGAATTTACACAATTTATAACATTTTGTTATTAACCTTATAAACAAGCTTTTATCATTAAAGCTTTCTTTAACTGGTATCAGAGCAAGAACATCTTTTGCGATCCTGGAACTTGAGAAATTATTTTCGAAACTTCTTTATGAAAATTTCTAAATATGGAAGAAATATTTGAGAAGTTAGGTAACCTATCCAGAACACCACTCTTTGATGGAAACAACTTTTCATACTGGAAAGTACGAATGGTTGCTTTCATTCAAGTAACCCTTGGTGATAATGTCTGGGATATGGTTGAAAGAGGGTATGAACATCCTACTAGACCACATCTGAAACTAATCCAACAAGAATTAAGAAACTTCTCAGTGAATTTACTAAGGAAGAGAAAAACAAATCTCTAGATAATAACAAAGGAAAGAATGCCATTTTTATGTCCATTAACGAACATAAATTTAAAAGAATATTCATATGTTCTACTTCAAAAGTGGCACGAGACACGTTTGTCATTACTCATAAGGGTGATGAACGTGTCAAAGCTGAAAAAACTCAAATACTCATCTAGCAATATAAAACCCTCATTATGGATGACAATGAAACCTTTGACGACTTTTGCTTTAGGTTAATCGATATCTTTACAAAACTTCGTGCAAATGGTATAACCTACAGTAGAAAAGAAATCAAAAGATTATTAGGTCATTGCCATCCAAATTTGACAACAAGAGATATACTATTAAAGAAATGGATGAACCTAATATGACTCCTAAATTACTTAGTAGTAAACTGAGGACTGTAGAAAACGAAATTAAAATTCAAAAGGCAATTGACCAGATAGACCAACAAATCCTCTAGTTTAAATTTTGTGTTTTCTTCTAAACTTCCAGTGCCTAAATTGAACACTTTAGATTTTGACACTGACTGTCTTGAAAACTGTGATTTGGATAACCTTGACAATCAAATAGATCTTATGAGCAAGCATTTCAAAAAGATTTTAAAATATAGAAATGTTGTAGCCTCTAAATAAGGCAAACTAAATTTTCAAAGTAATCAATTTCGCAGACCTCATAACAGAGACAATACCAAACACACTTATGACAATAGGAAGACCTATGACCCCAACAAACCTAAGCCTGAGATGAAAGATGTTAAATGTCATCGTTGTGGTAAAATAGGTCACTATGCTAATAAATGTCCAACTAGCCTTAATAATAATAACAAGGCCAACATATGTAACACATGGGACGACTCTAGTGATTCTGGTGAGGATGAAATAGAGTCAACCCAAATAGATGAGTACTGCATGTATTTATTTGCTAAGACTATATATAGTGATGATGCATGCCTGCCTGCTCATGATCCTTCAATGCCTATTGATATTGTTAATGATATTGCTGATAAGTCTGTTCATATTACTGCTGAAAAATTGTGTGTGAGTCAAAATGATGATATTGATGACGAATTGAACGTATGCGTGAGTAAAGTACATATCAAAAACTTAGGGGACACTCCACATGATGCACTTAGCAAGTCTGATGATAATTTTCCTGACTTACATGAGTTATACACAATAATAGTTAAGAAGAATGCTCTCCTAGAAAAAATGATAAAAAAAACTTAAGTGAGCATATCAATTTGCTTAACCAGACCATTAGGATTAACGCTGAAGATTATACTGCCCAATGTATTGCTCACGGGACTGAGATTGAAGATTATGCCTTAAAAATAAAAGTTTTGACTCAAAAGAACTATGATTTGAACAATGTTACAAGGCAACCCTTAATGAACTAGAATATTCAAAGAAAATGGTTTTAGATGTGTTTAAAAAATGCCAAAACTTTGAAACAAAAACTAAGTTTTATGAAAAAATTATTATTGGAAGCAAATTTGACTCTGAAGATAAATTTGGCACAGGCTTTGGATAAATAGTGCACACCAGTAAGACCAAAGTTTCTCCTGAAAATGTTATTTTTGTAAAACAAGGCCAAACTTGTCAAAATGTTCAAAAAGGTGAATCTAGTCTCAATGTCTCTCAAGAAAAACATAATCAGTACAATCAACAGTTGAATCCTAATAGTCAGACCAAATATATTTGTCCTCCTACCAGAGACCGAATACATAAACCTAAAGCCAATGACAACTGGACTACTATGCCCCATAGAGCCAAGACAATTTTTAAAGACTTTAGCAATAATGTTAAGACCTATACCCATCAAACTGTTCCTACTGCGACATTTTTTGCCATACTCTTGATGAATGTTTCCAGAAAAGGTTATACAACCCGACCTACCTTAACTTCAATTATTTTAGGAAATCAAGAAATACTTATGTACTCCCTAGATAGGCCACAAACAACTCTAACTCTAAAAAAGAAAAATGGAGGGTCCAAAACTAAGAAAAAACTATTTAGAAAGTCCCCTCAAACCTTTTCTAAATCAAAAGGTCACAAAACTTTTAAAACTATTCCTATTTGGATTAGAAAAGATGATCTATTATCCCAGCTCAAGTGCAGTATTGTCATTTCTGCTTTAAAGGCACAAAGCACTTCAACTGGATGGTATTTAGACTCCGAATGTTCTAAACATATGACCGGAGATGAAACCTAATTAAAAAACAGGACAAACTTCCTTGGAGGTAGTGTCATGTTTGGAGATGGTGTTTCATCTCATATCATATGTAAGGTAACATTGAGTGTGCATGGGCTTCCTAAACTAAATGATGTACTCTTAGTTAAAGGCCTTAAACATAATCTCCTATGTATATCATAATTTTGTGACTCTAATCACTCAGTTACCTTTTCAAAAATTGATTGCAAAATTATTAATGAAAAAGGTAATTGTATTTCAACATGAGATAAAAATCCAAAAAACTGTTACACAGTAATCCCCAAATCTGAATCTTGTCATGTTTCCAGATTAGAGGAGTCTGATATATGGCACAATATATTGGTACACAAAAATTATGATAATCTTAGAAGATTGAATTCCCAGGAATTAGTTAGAGGTTTACCTAAGATTAAAAATTCTTTTAATCACGTATGTGGACCTTGTCAGGAAGGCAAAATATGTAAATACCCTCACAAGATAGTTAAAGATGTCCTAACCACTAAGCCTCTAGAACTTCTCCATGTGAACCTTATGGGTCCCTCAAGAATTGTTAGTTTCTGTGGAAACTATTACATCCTAGTTATAGTGGATGACTATACAAGATATACATAGGTAGCTTTTATGAAATAAAAATAAGATACCTTCAATGAATTCTTAAGAATCCTCTTGAAAATAAAAAATAAGAAGGATACCCAGGTGTGTCGAATTATGAGTGATAGAGGTGGAGAGTAGAAGGACTCTGGTATTTCTGATTATTGTGTAACTAAGGGCTATAAATATGAGTTTAGTGCTCCCAAAACTCACAGCAAAATGGTGTAGTTGAGCATAAGAATAGGACTTTACAATAAATGGCTAGGGTCATGTTACATTCTAAGAATCTCCTTAGATATTTTTAGGTAGAAGCTGTCTAAATCGTGTGTCACATTATTAATCGTGTCTACCTTAGAAAAAATTCCAAACAAACCTCGTATGAGCTTTGGTTCCACAAAAATCCTAACTTGAAATATTTTAAAACCTTTGAGAGTATTTGCTACATCTGCAAAGATAGAGAGTAACTTTAAAAAATTTATACCCAAGGAGAAAAGGGGATTTTTCTTGGTGATTCTCAAAATTATAGTGCTTTGCGTGTTTTTAACTATCGAACAAAAATAATTATGGAATCAATTAATGTAATTGTAGATGACAGTAGTATAAGGAGAAGTGACAGTCAACCAGTAGCATTAGATGAGGGTGAACTTGATTTATCTACTGATCCTCAAAATGACACTAATTCACTGCCACCTAAGAGTCATTTAGTACCCACTTGGGTGTCTAAAGATCATCCTATTGAAACCATTATCGGTAATCTTTCGAAACCTATTCGAACGAGATCCCAACTTCAAAAGGTGGAACAATTTTCTTATTTTGTTTCTCTTGAGGAACCTAAAAATGTTAATGATTCCCTTTCTGACTCTTTTTCTATAAATGCTATGCAAGAAGAGCTAGTCCAATTTCAGAGTCGTGATGTGTGTAATCTTGTTCGTAGACCAAAAGATTCGAAGGTTATTGGCACAAGATGGATTTTTTAAAACAAAATAGATGAAAATGGGGAGGTCATAAGAAATAAATTTAGGTTGGTCTCACAAGGCTAATCCCAGATTGAGGGAATTGATTTCGACGAAACCTTTAACATGTTACTCATCTGGAATCAGTTCGTCTCTTTTTTCCCATCTCTTGTCATATGAAATTCAAATTATTCCAAATGGAAGTCAAATACGATTTTTAAATGGAATCTTATCTGAGGAAGTATATGTAGAATAGCCCCAAGGATTTGTAGATCATGTACACACAGACTACATTTTTAGGCTTAAGAAAGCCTTATATGGTATGAAACAAGCTCCTAGAGCTTGGTATGAGTGACTGTCTACTTTTCTAGTGTCTCAAAAATTTGTCCGAGGCGGAAATGATCAAACGCTGTTTGTTAGAAAAGAAAATCAACATGTCTAAATCACACAAGTATATGTGGACGATATTATTTTTGGTTCCACTTGTCCTAAACAAGTCAAGAATTTTTCTGATATCATGCATGCAGAATTTCAAATGTCACTTATGGGTGAAGTTCAATATTTTTTCGGTTTACAAGTAAAACAATGTAATCATGGAGTTTTTATTTCTCAATCCAAGTATGCTACAGAACTAGTCAAAAAATTTGGCTTAGAAAACGCTAAACCTTCTAGAACCCCCATGAATAATTCAACTAGGCTTTCTAAGGATGATAATGGGAAAAATGTTGATCCCACTCTATATAGAAGTATGATAAGGATTTTGTTGTATCTTACCACGTCTCAACCCGACATATCCTTCGTTGTTTGTATATATGCTTGATATCAAAGTAACCCTAAAGAATCCCACTTATTACGTGTGAAAATAATCATTAAATATGTTAAGGGTACTCTAAAACTTGGCATTTGGTACACGAAAGATACAACTAGTTCTATTATAGGGTACATCGATGCCAATTGGGGTGGTTGTTCTAACGATAGTAAAAGCACTTCTGGTGCTTGCTACTACATAGGAAATAATCTCGTAGGTTGGTCGTGTAAGAAACATAATTGTATTTCCTTATCTAGCGCCGAATCTGAATATATAGCAGCTGGTAGTTGTTGTTCATAACTATTTTGGATTAAATAAATGCTTAGAGATTATGGTATCACCGAAAACCAGTTAACCATGTTTTGTGATAACCAGAGTGCTATTAATATTTCTAAAAATCTGGTAATGCACTCTCTCACTAGGCACATTAAGATTAGACATCATTTTATCCGTGACCTTGTCGTATCCAAATATCTCATCATTAAATATCATCACACTCAAAAATAGCTCGCAGATCTCTTTACCAAACCATTAGACAACATACGATTTGAGTATTTGCGAACAACAATAGCCATGATAAATTTCATTTAATTTTCCTCATATTTATCATAACATAGGTAGTCTCCTGCTTATAATTGGTTTCTGAGGTTTTTGGACATGGTTGTTTGATAAAAGACTAAAGACACCTCCTAAATACTATTTTATGTAGGAGGACCCTGATTCTGCTATGCTTATGATATATACTGTGATAGACTCTGTTTATGCATGCCTATATATAGTGATTGAATCTGTTTTTCTATTTCATACCCCTTGTATATTTGAGAAAAATTAGGGAAGAAGATCTTGAGTATTGACTGGAGATTTATATATATGTTCCTGATTCTAACTCAACTAATATGCCATTCAGTATTTACCTTGTTACAGGCATTTAAGACCCTTTGTATAGGTTCTTACATATTTGTAGGGTATTGGTCTGTATTTAGTTGAGTATTGTATTTTTTCATCTTATTTTCATTTCCAGTATGGGAATGGGTAGTTAGAACCTTTTGTATATGACAACCAGGATTTTTCATTTTTTACCCACTGAGTTCAGAATACTCAAGGAATTTTGTCTCCAATATCCAAATGGGGAGATTGAGAACACACTATATAATCAACTTACTTTAGACTATATTATATAGGAGTTCCAACTAGTTTGGATATTGAGACAAATTAGGTTAGATTTTATGAGTCTCTCCATATCCCAAAGGTTCAAGAAGATGAAGGAAAAAGAAGCAATCCAGTCGAAGCAATCCTAATAGGGAAGATAATTATGTCCTTAAACCTCTATAGGACACTCTCACTGCATAATAACTTATTCCTATTTGCATTAGTGGTTTTTAAAACACTTTAGCCCCTTCTTAAAATCAATTTAATTCATTTACAACCTTTTTAAAAACATTTTCTATAATTTTGAATTAGGTAAATCTTGGTTTTTAAAACTGTTGGGGATATAAATTGTATTTCAGAAAGTGTTTTATTTACTTCAAATTTATCTTGGGTAGAATGTCAAAACACTAGAGACTTCAGGGTGCATTTGTATTTATTTTCCAAACATGCTTTTTTGTTTAATCTAGCCCACACACGTGTTGGTTCATAAAGCGTTCGATCAGTGTTTTCTCACAGACACAAACCCACCTACCAATCTCATCCCTTGGATGACTTTAATCGACGATCTGAATGTCTTTAGTTACAATCCCAGTGCTTACCTATTAACTAATGAGATTACGTTATTCCATCACTTGTTATAAGCCATTAAATTTTAAGTGAAACTTAGAAGGCCAAATCTTAGCCCTTGGATTGCAATTGATGTTCAAGATCCTTCTTCACCAAGTATAAAAGAGCACTAAGTGTCATCATTTGAAGAATTTTACCAGTTCATCCAAAAGAGAAAAAAAAAGAGAGTAGAGAAAGAAGAAAGAGAAGGGAAGAAAGAGAGGAGAAAAAAGAGAGAAAAGAGAGAAGAAGATTACCCGTCTTTGATCCCTCACACCTCTAAGAGATTCCTCACAACCCATACACCTTTAACCTTCAAAGAATCATCTACCAGAAACAAAAATAATGAGAGTTAAATCCATTCTAGGGTCTCTGTGAGTTTAGTGGTAGGGTTGATGTCTGGAAGAAGACCTTTCTTGTTTGAGTCTCTCTCATAACTCTTCTCTGAGAAAAAAACGAGTTTCACATATTGAAACATGAGATTTTTTTAAGAGAACGTCACACGCCTGTTTTTTAAGTTCTCTTTTTGGATCTCTTTCTTTAGATCCATTTGATTCTAAGGTTTTTGAAAAACAAACTTCTAAGTTTTCAAGAAAATATCAGATCCTTGAGAACATTTGTGTCTCCTGTTTTATATTTCACACTTTGTGAAATAAACGTGTACAAAAATAAAAACGAGACACATAGGACCTTGGCTATTTTTGAAACCAAGGTTATTTTTCTAAATCTGATCTTGAATAAGAAGTTTCTTTTTCAAAATCACTTGAATGAGTTCTTTCATGTTATATAGAATTTGTTGATTCGTAGGATATTATTTGTATAAATTCTTTGAGAGGGTGAGTTTCATAAATCTTCATATAGATCACCTCACAAACATTTTTCACACGAACACTTAGACATAGTGGTTCTATTTGAGACTTAAAGTTTAAAGAGTTATTGAAATCAGAATTCAAAGAGAAGGGGGTCAGGGAAAAGGAAAAAAAGCAACAAAGAAGAGATCAGTTATAGTTAGAAAATCTTTGGAGTGGACTAACTCATGTAGGTAACGTTCTGAACTTAGATTCAGGATCCTTGTGTATTTTCTTAAGTGTTGTAACTTGATTCTTTATTCTAGTGAATATTTGTTGTATGCCGTAGAGGGCACCGTGGATGTTTCCCTTGATTAAGGGTTTTACCACGTTAAATTCATGTGTTTATTTCTTTAAATGTTCTTAACTATTGTTGTGATTGGGAATGCATGGTAGCTTTGGTAGATGGATTTTGAATTTTAAAAACTAAGCTAATCAACTATCAAATCTAAACCATATATTTAGAAAGTTTTTACAACATATCTTGTGTTTTTCAAACAGAGTCTTGCCCAAAAAGTTTATTCGGAGTTTAAACAATTTATAACATTTTATTATTAACCTTGTAAACAAGCTTTTAGCATTACAACTTTCTTCCCCTGCTGCTTCAATGAGGAATCATCCTAATGTGGATTTTTTTAACTTCATAGCAGTTACTATTAGCCTTGCTACTACTATTACTACCACTACTACGCTTACCCCCTGCGCTAGTTAGAACTAGAGAGAGCCGGAAGAAGAAAAATACTTCTACTGGGGTTATTGCTCCTTCTCCTACACCTGACTAAGGGTCTGACAATGATGACCTTGGTATGGAGAAGACATATAGGACTATGATAGAGTAGGCCTATGATGTCGTAGGTTTATCTGCTAAAGAGCATGCTGTTACATCTATTCCCAATGGTGAAGGTCCTACACCTTAGTCCTTTTTACTTCGTGAAACTGACTTTCGTGGAGTTTCACTTGATGGTTCCCCTTCTCTATCATTTGAGAGGAACTAGTCGATTATAAAAGAATTCCCTCCTATGATGATGATGGTTCTTCTTTTAATGAGATAAGTATCACTGATCCTTATGATGATCGATACCCTGATACTTCTTATTTGTTTATAATTTTGGGGGAGTCTTCTAACTAAGGTGTCATGATAGATTCTTCATCTGCCATTATCCCCACTACTAGGCACTTACCATATTGGTAGAATGCCCGCTCCACCTCTGTATCTTTCTTGTCTTAACCTCTTTTGTACGATTTATTGTACTTTTACATATATGTTATTCATATGTAAATTTTCTTTATCTTTATGGCATCTACAGGGTGTCTCCATTACAGCGAGTGATCCTTCGCCTCTGCCTCCTGCCCAAGGGCCCTTCCATAGAGTGAGGACCTCCATGTTAGTCTCATATTTGGTCCTATCTAGAGAGGATTGTCACTTTTCCCTACTCAATTATTATTCTCTTTCTTTTCAGTTTTATTGATATAGTCTATGCTCTCATCTAAATTTTGTAGATAACTATTGTATTCCCAATGACAACGATAACTTCTTAAGTGTCCTCCTCTTCGATCTAGGTAATCATTAGCTCTCTAGAGTCTTTTTCTTTTACTTATCATATTTTGAGGCATATCTTTTAAAATCTTCCTCTTCTGAATACATAGGTGACTGTTTCTCTTAACCGTATTTCTTCATATCCTGCCTCCTTTATGGTGAGAGGTTCTTCCATCGGGCGATCTGAGGTACTTTGAGTTTATTATTTTATATTTTTTACATCTATGATTGTATTGTCTTTGTCTGCTGTCAATTCTGGGATTATCTTTCGGTGAACCTTCCTCTGCTAGGGGAATAGCACAACTCATTGGAGGCACTGCTCCAGGTCTATAACTTTTAAGGAGGATTCTTATCTCCTGGGAATTTGTGCCTAAGGACAATAGGCCTCACATGCATCTTATATCTTCCCAACCATTTTTTACTATTGCATCTGGTGAGCCTATTACACTGGCTAGCTCTACCCCTCAGGTGTCACTTACTCATGTTAGGCTCCGTCTCTTTCTTTATCTATTGTTTTGTTCTTCGATAACTATGTAATGATTAGGCCATTACGTCTGTTATGACTATCCCACTGATCGTCTTCCCTTCTTCTTCCTTAGAAGGATTTCAGGTACGCCTATTTTGAACTTTTCATCTCCCAAGTCATATTTCTTTGCCACTGGGATTTCATTATCATACTATATTTCTATTTTTTTATATTTCAGTTGACCAATACTACCACATCACCTATTGTTTCTTTAATTCCCTCTTCAGTAGACCCTACTACTACTGGGGAAGCTCCTGTAGCTATTGTCTCTATAGGAGGCATTATTATAACACCTTTCCCAATAATTATTCTAACTTTCATGTGCTTTTCTTCTATATATTTTTCCTTTATTACTACGAATAACTTGTAATCATTTATATATTTCTTCCATTTCCAAGGCGGTGTCACTGAAACCTCCTCATCCATGGAGACCATAATGAGGGACAAAAAGTAGGCTTCTCAGGCACTAGTTATGAGTCTCCCCTTATCTTCTATAGGGGAAGGTTCCTTAGACAACCTGGATGAAGTCCCCTTGTCTGAGGGGTCTGTTCCTACTTCTGTAGGAGTAGTTTCAGTGGTATGTTAGTCTTTGAACATTTACTTGCTAAATTAATCACATATCAACACCTTATGTAGTTTCCTCTAACATATCGGTATATATGGTGAATATATTTGCGAGACCTATATTTGAACTCTCAGGTTAGTAGCGCATCAGTTTTTGTGTTTGAGGAGACTCTCGCAAGTGTCCCGGAGGATACTACTCCGATATGTATAATGTCTCATATTCTTCTTTTTATTGACTCACATTATCTATGCATGGGTCTACTGACACCCTTAATCCTATTGCGGAGGGGTATCTTACAGGTGTCTCAGTGGGGAGCTCCTCGGTAAACATTTGGTACACTTAAACCTTCAAGCTTACATTTTCTATATAAGTACTTGCTAACACTAATCTATTTCCTTGTTTTCTAGTTAGCGTTGAGATTGTTCCCCTAACTGTGGAACAATTAAGGTGAGTTACTAGGAGTGAGGTATTATACTGTCATATCTTACTCTCCTCTTTATTCCCCCTTTTCTTCTTTCTTTTACTGTGTAAGTGATCTCACTTTCACGTTCATGCTTCATTATTTTCAAGTCAGTGAGGTGATCGTCCCTATTTTTATAGGACCTACGGTGAGTGTTATACTGCGCACTCCTCGGGTATTAAACTTTCGTATCTTGGTTATTTCTGTTTATTAAAGTTAATACTTTTCTCCTTTTTTCTAAGAAAAAGAAATGCTAACTCTTGCCTATTCTCTATTAGGCTGGTGCTCTGGGCCACATAGTGCCTCTTCACTTTCATGACAGCATACTGACCCCCCTGGGCTATGGGGTAAGATTTTCATAATCTTTGTTTTAATTTGAGCATGGTTATTCCACCATCTGATTCTTCCCTTTTTTAAGACTTTAACTATTTTTACTTATCTTTCTGTACGATCCGATTGGTGAGCTTGTTGAGATAACTAGTCAGGCTGACCAGAGTTCTGAGGCCATAGATGATGCTGGTTTCGATGAGGATTCCTCTATTCCTCTTTCAAATCTTGAGTCTCATAATATAAGTTATGATGATATAGAGGTGAAAGATCCTGGTGCTTTCATAAGCGCGCTGTGGCGCTCAGAGCTGCCCTTTAGGTTTCGTACGCATTAGTGGGAGATGATGGAGATGCTTTTAGAGAACCACCCTGAAACGTTTACTTCTTAGAGCATCCTCAACATTGATAGCCTTACCATCTTTAACTTGAAGGCCCTGTCCAACCATCTCCATGATTTCTTATCGGCCCCTCCTATAAATATGACCAGCTAGAGGGTAGCACTATTCCTCTAGGCTCATCAAGATCTCCAGGGCTACTATCACTTCTAGCAGGACAGCCTTAACACTTTACTTTGTCATTTTTTTGGTGTAACTTTTAGGAAGATGATCAAGCTTCATACTTCCATGCAGGCTAGGTTGCAATAGCGTCAGGCTGAAGCAACTTGAATCCAGGTTCAGAATCAGTCCTCTAGGCCAAGCTAGAGGCTGGTGATGTTGAGGATGAGGCCCGTATAGCTAGGTTTGAGCAATAACTTATTGAGGAGGTTGGTCCTTCTTACACAAAACTGCGTTCCTCGAAGGATTTATTTTTATCTTGTCTAATGGGTAGATAGTCTTGTTATGCAGACTTCACTTTGTACACTTTTGATATGTAAAGAATTGTTGTAATTATTAATAAAAAGTACTCTAATAATTTATATCATGTTGTGCATTCTCTACTTATGTCTGGACTTTGATATTTGTAACTATGGCTAACTCTAATTTTCTACGACCACTTGATCTATTTGAATTGCCTCCTCTAACTGCGAGATACTTGCATATTATCTGAGCAAGTTATAGCTTCACCTTCTAACTTTTGGGTACTTTCATATTTTCTGAGCAAGTTGATACTTTTATATCTTCCCCCTCGAATTATGAGGTACTTGCATATTATTTAAGCAAGTTAATATTTTTAGAGTTTCCCCCTCTAACTGTGTGGTAGTTGCATATTTTCTGAGCAAGTTAATATTTTTAGAGTTGCCTCCTCTAACTGTGGGGGTATTTAATTATGCACATTCATTTGTTAGGTAATTGTTGGGAGAAAAGGGTTAGCTCTTCTCCTTTCCCTCAAACTTGCAATAAATGACTATTTACTATAGAAATATTTCCCCTTGTCTACGGGGTCTTTATTTCAAACAGTTTGTTAGGAACCCTTTTTTCCTCTTTCTTAAAAATTTAGAGCAGGGGGTGTAAGTCCCGTTTCTCCATAATTTTTATGAACCAGTCAAGAAAGATTTTCTCTGAGAATGGAGATTAGAACTTATTCTCTAAGCTATTTATTATATTTTTTTTATTATTACTTGGAGGATGTCCTCCTACTGGTCTAGCAACAAGACTAAAAACATTTGTCTATTATGTCTCGAGAGACTTTTCTCAATATACTTTTCTCTCAAGATGGATGTACCCCCCAAGTTTAATTAGCAAAGTTCTCTTAATCCTGAACCTTTTTCTACACTACTAGAGGGTGTTTATAAAGAAAAATATTCTGATGGATGTACCTCATGTAGTCGGTAAGTAAACAAAATAAGAATCATCATGCAATGATAAAAAAAAAGAGTTTCTATTCATTTCTTTTCATTTTGTCTAGTGCTTATAAGGTTGTGTTTCTCTATCATTTTTTACAAAAAATAAGAACTTTTCTGGTGTTAGAGCAAGACACTCAAATTCTTTGACAGAAATGAATTTTCACAAAACTAGTCATAATACCTCTTCAACCATTTATAGTTGATGTACTAGAGACAGTCACTCCCTGGCTCTGAAATTTGGTAATAACCCGACTTTCCTACCCCTTTTAACATAAAGGTCCCTTCCCAGTTGGGTTTGAACTTTGACACCGACATGCTATAGAGTGGTGGGTGGATGCTCGGAGGGCTAAGTCTTCCACTTGAAACTCCATTGTCTTGACTTTAAAGTTCTCTTTCGCTTTGTCCCTATGCTCATCCAGTGCCTCCTGCTACACATGTCGTGGATCAAGGATGGATCCATTTTGTAGAGTAACACTATCTGAGGGTACTACGAACTCCATTAGTAGGACAACTTCAGTCCCATATACCAGTGATAATGGGATAACTCGATCGACTTTCACTTTGAAGTACGATAATCCCATAGTACCATGGACAACTTCTTATCCCATGCCCCTGGCATTTCCTTCAACATCTTCTTCAAGAGATTGATCAAGGTCTTATTAGTGGCCTCCGCTTAGCCCTTTCCCTTAGGGTAAGTTATAGTCAAGCTATTGTGCACAATATTGTACTTGTCTGTGAGAGGGGACATATATTTTCATATGAACAATTTCCCATTATCTATTAGAATCACCTTGGGTATACCAAACCTGCATATGATATACTCCTTGATAAACTAGGTTACCACTTACGCAGTCACCCTTCTTAGAGGAATGGCCTCTGCCCATTTGGTGTACAATTCCGTAGCCGCAATAATAAAATCTTTACTATGAGATGATGGGATGATTTCAAATAGGTCAAATGCCTATATGTGGAAAGGATAAGGAGACACTAGGCTTTATAAGCTGACTGAAGGGATATACCATGTTCCCACACACTTGACAGGCTTTGTATTTCTTCACATAACCAATGGAGTCAATCTCTATGGTTGGACAATAATACCCTAGCGTCATCAATTGATCATATAGTTTTTCACTTCCCATGTGAGAGGGCTCGTGATCTTCCTTCAACAATCTCCATTTATCTTCTTTGGGTATGCATCTTCATTATCCCCTCTCTTATTTACAGCTGTTTCATGACTAGCTTCCTCTAATCTTTTGGTTCATTACTTAGGAATAAGGACTTCACTGTGGTAGGCATTGTTCTCCGTCATTTAGTGAAATTATGCTTCTGGATTATCCATATCTAACTTTTAGGCTAATATACCTAGCGCGTCAAGGTGGCTATTCATTATTCATGAATAATGCTCAATGGTTACTTCTAGGAACTATCTCAACAACTTCTAGATGATATTTTTAGTGTTCCAAGTTAGCATGTTTGAGGGGAAACTTCCCATTAACTAATTTCACCACCGGATCAGAGTCCCCTCATATGCACAGTACCTTGACACATCTCCGAAGTGCTTCCAACATTCCCAAATCCTCATGCTTAGACTCATTATTTGAGCATTTGAAGTCTAACATGAAGGATAGGGTGATGTTCTCCTTACTATTTGAGAGTATAATGCCCGCACCTACTCTTGTTTGAGCACTGGAGCCATCAAACTCAATTTCCAACTTTTCCATCTCTTTTTCAATGCATGCTTGGAAATTTTCCCCAGGTAACTCTTCACAGGGGGGCTCAAAAATACCACTTGCGAAATGGGCCAACAGATCTACTATCGCTTGACTTTTTATATCATTGGGCACTATCCACTTTAGATTATACTCCAATAAAATTAAGAACTATCTCGTTGCTCACCTTACTAGGAATCTCTATTCTAGTAAGTATTTGATAGGGTCGTACTTGGTGACTATATGGACTGTGAAGGCTAGCAGGTAGTGTCTCAACCTTTGATCCATAAAGACTAGGGTGAGGCACTGTCTCTCCACATTAGTATATATGGATTTTTTACCCGAGATCACCCTTGACAAAAAATACATCGACTTTTTTTCTCCTCCCTTCTCTTGAGCCAGTAGTGTCCCTATGGACCTTTCTGTTGAAGTGAGGTAGGGAAGTAGTGGTGCCCCATCTTTCGACAGAATCATCTTAGATGGAGAGTCTAAAATTTCTTTAATCTTATGAAAGGCTTTCTTCTTCTCATCTCCCTAGGTCCACTTGGCTTTGTCTTTATATATGGGCGTGAATTAGTGGGTTACCTTCGCAAGTGCATGTATGAACCTTCTTAAGTAGGACACCTTCCTTAAGAATCTCTTGAGCTGAGTTTGACTTCGGAGGTGGCATCATCATAATGGCTTTCATCTTTTCTGTATCAACTTACACCCCCTACTATTCATAACAAACTCCCAAAAATTCCCTAGGTGACCCCAAAGGCACACTTCGAGGGGTTCATTCTTATACCTTCGACATCTCTCAAACATTCTCTAGTGGTCTTGTATATGCTTGCTTTCACTTTTGGACTTTACTACCATACCGTCTACATAAAATTCCAGTATATTATGAAATAGATCATGGAATATTACCATCATCGTCCTCTGATATGTGGCCCCAGCATTCTTCAATCCAAATCGCATGACTGTATAATGGAAATTTCCCAATGGAAAACAAAATTTAGTCTTCACTGCATCCATCGGGTCCATATTAATCTGATTATTGTTGACGTACCCATCCATAAAACTATGCATCTTATCGCCTGCGTTAGTGTCAACTATGTTTTCTATGTTGGGTAAGGTAAACTCATCCTTAGGATATGACCAATTTAAGTCACGAAAATCCACACAAATTCAGATTTGGTTCTTGTCCTTCTTTGCCACAGGTATAATGCTGGAGAGCCACACAGGATGATGACTAGGCTTAATGAACCCCATCGCTAACAGTTTCTCTACTTATACTTTTATCTTTAGGTTGAGGTCAACTTTATATGTACGTGTTTCTTATTTGACTGGAAGAGATTTGGGAAGAACACTTAATCTGTGGGAGCTCATATCTGGATTTATCCCTAGCATCTCGATGTATTTTTAGGAAAATACATCAGTGAACTCTTTGAGCAGGTCAATGAGATCTCCCTTTTTCTATGGGTTCAGGCTCTTGGAAATTAGTTAGGGTCTACTTTAACCCTCGTCTAATCTCCGGTTAATTTACTCTAAATCTTACAGTTACTCCCTAGGTCCATATTGCATGCACTCTAGAGCCTCTTCTGGTTCTTCTATATGTTCAATGATGTCGGATTCGTCCATTAAAAAGCATTTTGGTGTTGGGTCAGCGCTCTCATCCCATAACTCCGCCCATGTAGATTGTTATAAATGGTATATGACTTTCCAATCAAGTAGGGCCACCTTCTTGCATGTTCAAGGAGGTTTGGATAGCTCCTCCACCTTTTTTTTTTATCTTTTACTATGTAAGGGATCACCCTCTCCCCCAAACGATAGTGAATAGATTTCTTTGGCTAGGCACCTCCTCCAACCACTTGCCTCTCCTCTAAAATTCTTAAATAATTCTTCCTTTCTTCGTCCAATTTTATGTAAAATGCCGCATCCACCAGATGGGCCTCTTCAACATAAAAGGTCTTATGTGTTACTTTTATTATGATATGTGTTCCATGGATGTCGGTGGAGGGTACTATGCCATGGGTACGCATACATACCCTTCCAATGAGCAACTGGTAGATGGTATTGACATTGATGACATGAAACTTGATGTGGGAAATTAAATTCCCCAACTTGATCCCATGTTCATATATCCAAGGGATTGCATGTTGGTATTGTCAAATCCTGATATCAATAGCGGCACATGTACTATCCTCTCTTGATCAATTTATGTTTCATACAACGTACTGATTATAATAATATTAATAGATTCCCCTCCATCCATCAATACCCTAGGGAAGGAACTTCCATTGATCATAGATGTCATATACAATGGGCGGTTGTGGAAGTAAGGCACCTTCCTGTCTGCCTTAGAAAAAACCACTTTAGAGGTGTATCTTTTGATCAGCCTTCCAATTAGTATCTACCATTTTAGTGAGTGGTATCCATGTTGCTATAATGCTTCGAAAACCTTTCTTTTTATGCTTCTATGTCATACTTTACTCCTATTTGGTCAAAGAAACATTTGAACTTAGGACTCCTCATTATAGTTTCACATTCAGAGTTTAAGTCCACTTCATATGTTTGGGCATTACAAACATACTTTGCCTCAGGTGTCCCCCCTCATCTGGAGCTAGGAGGGCATCCATTTTGACTTATATTAGGTTCACTTGCTCGACTTCCTTACCTCCACCCTCTTCTTGGTCAGGAGTGAAAAACCATTCCTCATGCCTGCTCTCTGTTTACTGTTCAGTGTTAGACTTTCTATCTCTTCACATATTTTCTCACTACTTTCCCACTCCATCAAATCTTCAGTTACTTTTTCATCATGCGCTAATACCATATTGGTAGTGTCATAATGATGAGCTGGAAGTGGGTTCTCAATAACATCCATAGGAGGTATTTGCAAAGTAGAACTGGCCACGTGCTCGCCAATGACTTTTTTTTAAATGGATTGTGTATATATTTTAGAATAATTATCCTCTTCTCGGTGGCATACGTAATACACCGAGATTTGAGAAAATTTCAAAGAAATCCATAAATGATGTTCTTCATACGCTAGAACCTTTATAAGATATAAAAAGATAGATGATAATAAATCAAGCTTGAAACCACCAAAACCAAAGACTATATACCAAAAGCTATTATTCATGACAAAAGTTAGGCAATCCCCGCTTGTCAACTGTAATTAAACCATTAAGATCCTTTGGAAAGTCTTTGACATCTGAAGAGAAGACATTTTTTACTCTTAACTACCCATCTTAGCTAGGAAATCAGTTATTTTGTTCCCCTCCCTTAATGTATGCTTTACAGAAGACCTTAGTTTGTTAACATTCTCCCTATATTTAGAATTATCCATTCTATGTTCTAAGGAAATTTTCTTTTTCCTTCAATTATCTCCACTAAATTCTTTGAGTCACTTTTTATATTCAACTCATATTCGTTTAAGTCTTAGTAAAACTCCAATCCATTAAGCAAAGCCTTTTCCTCAACTTCCATATTTGAAACAACCCTAGATTATTATGGAAGGCCCAAATGAAGTCACCAACCTAATTTCTCAGCACTCCCCCTCCTCCTCCTATCCCTGTATTTCCTATCAAACTTCCATACATATTTAGTTTTAGAACACCCATAGGAGGGGCCAGCCATTTAACTTGAATTCATTTTATTGGGGAGTTTTGGACATGTTTAACATAATCCATCTCATGCTTTATGTGAAGAAGGACTAACTGTGGTTACATGAATTTTCTTTCGAATCTACTTGTGTTCCTTAGATTCCATATGCACCAACAAATAATAGCATGGACCACTTTTTTAATATCATCATCTTTTTTTTCTCCATGTAACCACCATTTGATGTTTGACTTCTAACTCCGCCGCCTTTAACTTTCTGAAATCCTTGCATTTTTTACAGTTGATCGCACACTTCAGAAAATACATCTCTAGACTCAAACAAGTGATCTACTATCTCTTCTAATGATTTAGAACAACAGTGACATTTTGAAGGACCTCTAATACTAATAGATTTGACATTATCATCAATTAGAAGGATATTATTTAAAATCTTCCACATAAAAACTGAAATCTTAGATAAAAATTTTAGGTGCCAATAAAATTTAGAACAAAAAATTAAAGTATTTCTTTGTCTGCATATGTTCTACGCAGTTGTTGTGTTGAAATATCTATTGGAACAAGGTTTCCATATAAGATAATACTCTTAGAGGTGGTAAATCTCTTCAATGCAGAACTTTAATATCCACTTCTAGAGGATATTGATTATACACCTTATCTCTATCCCAATTTCCATTCTAATCCGAGAGCTTCTTTATTATAGACTTATGTTCTGAATTGATGTTTTTGCACTCCTTAATACCCTTATTGTCCCAGTGGATGCTAGTGTTTCTATTACCTATTTGCCAAACCATGTTCTCTTCTACGCTATATTTGACTGAACACATCCTATTCCACAAGTGAGCTCCTACTATAGATGGAGATTTTAAGGGATGATGTTTTCTACAACAGGATGCTTACATAAACTGTGAAATTCCACTAGATCTTTATACTTAAACGATTTATTAACATCAAAGATATTTCTAAGATCCAATCCTCCTTCAGTAACTGGCTTTGCACTTGCTTCCCATGAACTCAATTGATGTCTTGGTTCCCCATAAAATGAGCTCCAGAAGAACTTGGACATAAGAGAGTTAATCCTTGTGAGGACTATTTTAGGAGGGGACAAGGCTGAGAGCGTTTCTAAAGGCATTGCGGATAGGACTGACTTGAGCAAAACTAACTTACCTCCAGCACTTAAGCATTTGGCTTTCCATCCTTGAATCTTGTTTTTGATTTTATGAACCATTTCTTCAGAAAAATATCATTTTCCTCCTTCCACTAAATAAGGGGCATCCAAGATATACTATGGGGTCTTTTTTTATAGACATTCTAGTACAAACTTGCAATGCTTTTATACTCTCCATCTTCAACTTATTTAAGACCACCATAAATCTCTTTGACTTCTTCACTAATTAGCCTGATACCTTCTCATACAGACATATAACATCCATAATTTGCTTGACTTCCTTTATAAAACCAGAGCTAAAAATAATAATATCATCTGCAAAGGCTAGGTGGTAGAACTTTGGACTGTTTATGGTCATTTTGAACCCTATAAAACTCTTTATAAACTGAAGATTTTCCAAATTTCTAGAGAGGACATCTACCATTATAATAAAAAGACTGGGGGATAATAGATCCCCTTGTCTAAGTCCCCTCGAAGAAGCAAAAAAGATTACATTTTCTCCATTGATCATGAATGTAAACCAAGCATTTGATATTGTTCTCTATACTAGATCCACCCTGGTTTAATTGAATCCCATTCTCCTAAAACAAAATATCAGAAACCACCATGATACTCTATCATATGCTTTAGACATATATAATTCTAGAATAATATTTCCCCCAAATTTTTTATGATGTATTCGAGACTTGCATTCATGAGCTAACAGAACGTTATCTATGATAGCCCTTCCTTTTAAAAATCCAGATTAACATGGAAAATGATATTTGGAAGAATTGTTGAGACTCTATCATTTAATATTCTAGAGAATATCTTGTTAATGAAATTTTGCATGCTAATAGGTCTGAAATCATTAAAAGTTTGGGGGTTATATATTTTAGGAATCTAAGATAGTTTAGTGGGGGAAAAAGCCTTTGGAAAAATTTAACCTATAAAGAAGCTATGCACTGCATCCTTAAGGTCAAACTTTATGTCTTCCCAAAAGAAACTAAAGAAGCTGCCATCAAAGTCATCAACTCCAGGGCAATCATTTGAACTCAACACTTTCAAACTTTATGTCTTGTAAGGTGGGACATACTATTAGTTACAAGTTCATTTCTTCTGTTACTGACCTAGGAATGTGTTGAATCATATGTTCTTCTGCATCTGCACTAAGCATCTCTTCTTATTTAAACAATTTGTAATAATTAATAATAACTTCCTCTTTAATTTCTTCTTTTGACTCAACCCAAGTGTCATCTCCTTTCTTGATTTTCTAAATATGCATCCTTTTGTGTTTATGCTTGACAAGTTTATGGAAATAGGCAGTATTTCTATCCCCCTTAGATTTCCACATTTCCTTTGCTTTTTGATCCCAATATTCTTCCTCAATCTTCTATCTTTTATTGTAAACTGTTCTGGACTTTAATAGATCGTCCCTATGAAGCTCTGAAGGATTATCCTCAAAAGGTAATTCAGCAATTAGAAGACTGTCTTCTGCATCTCTAGTTGCTTGACATATATCCCCAAATTTAGACCTTTTCCATTCACTCAACTTTCTTCAAAAAGCTTTGAGATTTTTTGTAATAGCTTGTAGAGGATACACACTAAATTCTTCCTTCTAAGTTTTCTTCACTAACTGAATGCAATCTTCATTATCTATCCAAATCTTGAGAAATCTAAAAGTTCTACTACTTACTATATTATGGAGTTCTCTTTTAATAAGAAGAGGGTTATGATCTAACATATTCCTATTGAGATGGATAAATCCCCATTTAAATTCTATATCCAGACTGGCTTAATTCATCAAAACTCTATCCAACCTATACCATATTCCTTCCCCTTGACACCTTTTATTATACCATGTGAACTTAGATCTAGTATATCCCAAATGAGTAAGCCCATTGATCTCTATACATTCTATAAACTCATACATTGCTCCTATTTGAACAACATTTCAACCTACTTTTTCTTGAGGTCCTATCATGATAGTAAAGTCACCTCATATCATCCATGGATCATTAGTTTTCACCTCTGATAAGTACTCCCAAAATGCCCTCCTTTTATACCTAATACAACTTGCATGTACTAGGTTGTATAGAATTTTATTATTTTGAGAAGCTACTTTAATATGGATTGAAATATGTTATTCCATATGAGACACTATTTCCCATTCCACCCCTTCATAAAAGAAACACCATATTTTTCTATTTAGGTTGGAAACTCAAGAACTAAAACCTAATTTAATGTAATAAAATCTTATTTTTTCTACCTTTTGCTTAGGCTCCAATAAAACTAACATTTGAAGCTTATGAAGCCTTATAAGACTCTTTAGTCTTCTTATAACACCTTTCTTGGAAATGCCCTTGATATTTCATATAATTGTTTGAATCATTTAAACTTTTGGTTGGGATTTAGAGTTTGAGTTAGATCTTAGCAGCCTTACAGTGGGACTGTGTTGCTGTATGTGTATGCCTCCCTTTCTGGGAGTCTTCTTTCTTGTCATGTATTTTAGAAAGCCATGATAATGCTCTTCTTCTCTCATTGTGGATTGGTCCGCTCCTTATGATCCAGCTTATGTGGTGCCATCCTCTCCAGTATTTAGTTCATTTTCAGGAAAAGAAACTTCTTCCTTTTCCTCCGTGTGCTTCTCTTCTTCTAATCTTTCCTCCTGACTTTTTTGTTACGTTGCTTTACGAGTGGCCTTAGGGGGATTTTGAGTTCCTGGTTGGTGTTGGATCTGTCTTATCTCAACCAAATTATAGGTGTTCTCCTCTTCTTTATTCTCTTAGATTCATATATGCTCAACTATAGGGACCCTATTTGTTTTAAAGAAAGAAGAAATTAGTTTTTATCTAAAACTTTTTCCTTCCGTACTTCTCTTTTCTATTATTTCTCCTTATTATACTTCTGGCCTTTTTGTTTCTTTATCTCTTGCAATCTTTTTTCATGAATCAAATGTCCTCCTGACCCATTCTTTTGTGGTTTCTTTCCTTTTCTCAGTTCTCTATGACTTTATGATATCTCGGATTATTACTTATCTAGTTTCTTGAACTGCCTTATTTAAATAGCATTGATCTTGAATGTGACCTTTTTTCCATAGTGGAAACAACAGGGAGGTAAATATTTATACACTATCTGTTTTTAAAATCCATTCTTTTTATCGTGATTTCCAATCCAAATTCATAATGGCAATGTCTTCTTCAAATCAATCCCCGCATAAATTCTTGCCAGACTTGGACGACTCAGAGAGTCAGTTGTATTGTCCACTTTTATTAGATTTCCCACTACCTGAGCAATGGAAAATAATGCATGTCTATTGTACATGTGTATTTGGGGAAGAGGGGGAAGGATCCGTGAAGGGACTATAGTAGACTCTTTCTCTGGGTGAAAGTCGATCTCCCATTTGAATGTATGCATAGGGAGGCTTTAAATAAACCAGGTTTCTTTGATCCATAATCGATGGTAGTCTTCTCTATGTGACAATCTTATCACGATATTCGTCCGATCTATTAAACCACTAGTAAAATTACCTTTGATCATTAGTGATGAGAAAAAACATCGAGTATCACCAATGGTTGGATGTCCATAAGAAAATTTTCCGACAATTAAATGTTTGGAAGGTTGAGACATTTCTTTTAGGATTTTCTCTTCATACATAACGGTTGGTTCTCCGTTGTATGTGGTGATATTCTGTAAGGCTAGCTAGCCTAATCTTTGTCTTGAAACAACATATTCACATGATTTTCTTATGGCGTGAGCTTGATTTTGAGAAAATATTTGTGTAGTACAGTTTTGAGGTAATGGTTGGAGGTGTTGAGACCCCTTTTCCTCTAGAGTAGAGGAATAACGAGTCATGCAAACCTTAATGGTTTTTAGAGTTTGCTGGGGTTCAGTTAGGGTTCAGCTAGGTAGGAAGTTGGTTTTCTCCTATGCTAAACCTATCCATATTATTAGTAACAGTCTTTGGTGGAGTGTTGAACCCTCTAGTGTAACTCACAATACTTTGGGTTAGCTTTGTCAGGTATCGTTAGGATTTCCCCATTCAAGTGAGGAGGACTTGCTACCCCTTCTCGTATCAATATACGATAGCAATCCATAACTTCTATAATGCTGGAAGGTATTAGTGGTGGGTCATCCTCTTCGAAATTTATCTTATTACTTGGATCGTTGTTTTTGGATCTGAGGCCTCCCTTATTGCCCTTTGGACTTCCATCGACATAATTGACTGATTGCCTCCTCGAGACTTGAAACCTTTCAGAAGTCTCAAATTAAAATATCGGGCGATCACTCCTATATCAAATTAAAACAGGAGTCTCATATGGTTCATTGTCAGTATCACTGTCGAAAACCAATTTAATTGCCAATATCCTATTAGGCCGGCGTTAAAATTTTAATTAACTAATCTTTTTAACCAAACCATTCAAATAAAACAATAACAACAGTTCATATGCAGCAACTGAAAAGAAATCAAATAAAATAACCGAACACTCGATACAATATTACAACCAAATCGAATTTCGCACTAAAAAGGCGGTAAAAGAATAAATGAGTACAGTCGGGCCTTCAGCCCGAATGTTTCTACAATACCTCTTATCAAGATCTCAATGATATAAGCATCTACAATAAACCTTCTTGCATTCACAGCTGATGCAGCAAATGTCTGACTTGAAGGAATCATCATCCAGGCGTCCCTGTGTCTAGACACTAATATATATATATAGCAAGAGAGGAGAAAATAGAGAGACGGGTCAGAGCCCGAGTTTTGAAAACGTTTTAGCAAGTGCTTAAAATCCATATTTTACAATATGATATTTCTCATATTTAAACTGGTATTGTACTCTCATGATATACCCATAACCCCTCTTCTAATAGTTCACAACTATCGCATAACTTTTTAAACAACCTAGTTATGCTACCCTACCTAACTAAGGTATTTCCCCCATCTTCCAAAATCCTCATAAATCCGAGTACTAAGGAATAAACTTCTCCCTATTCCCAACATTACGTTACGTTTGTGCGTGGGGTGTCTCACAAAGTAAAATCCAAACAAGGACCCCCCGATACACTACTACGTGACAATATTGATCGTCGGGATCCATTAGGCCTTCAGTACATACCACATTTTATACCATCTCGTATTTGTCAATAGTTCTCATTAGAACCTATGATCCATATTCATATAAATCCGGATATAAATCTACCGGAAGGAGTATATCACTTTATTCATTCTTTTTCCTTTTATACAAGGTTACGTTATATGATGTCTCGTCTCATATATAAACAATATACTGCATGCAACAAATATAATAATATCTCCACCGAGCTATAATATAAGTAGCTTAGTCATTCTCATATACTAAGCAACGGTGGAACATCACAAGTATACATATATGTTATTCTCAGTACATATATACATATATAGCACCCCTAGACTAAGTTGCGATGCACACATACTCTGTTATCATGTCCCGGTTCATTAATCACTGCATGGAGGACTACTATTCCTTTCAGATTTTATTATTATTCCTGTCTACTTAATTCACACAGTAGATATCATCACAAGTACATGTATATATATAAGCACACTATCTTATATAAATATACTATACTGCACCCCGATACAAAGCTGCGGTGCCTGCATACTCTGCTATCATGTCCCGTTGCATCACACATTGCATAAAAGACTATAGGTTCAATCTCTCACGAACCATACAAACAATGTACATATTAGAGGCGAACATAGTTCCAAGTCGATGGGCTACGCACATACCTACGCACCCCTACAACCGTCATCATTATCATTCTAACAGATAGCCCTACCTATGTTCTATGCTCTAGTGGTACAATTCAATATCCTACCCTAAGGATCCTGAAGGCATGATTGTTCACAATGCGTAACCTCCATTCGATAGAAAGCAGCGTAGGTATGTCATACACATAACAAACAATAATATAGGTATCCATTCCATCTATAGAAATATAACACCAATGTGGCATTCATAAAACCATATATTAACAATAGGTATTCCTCTCACCTATACATAATTCCCATAGGTATTCATTTAACCCATATATATAATAACATCAGGGCATACGTACAACCCATATAATAACGATAGGTATTCCTCTCACCTATATATATTTGTTATAAATAGATGTATGGGATAACTGCTCAATTCTCATTAGCCCATATCCTAAATTTCATCCTAGTCACCTCGTAGGATTTTACTCAACCAAAATCGGCATATAAGTGTATTTTCTACGCGCACAATTACTTATATAAAATTTTGCCCACCGAAATATCACCCCGAGTGTTACTCCTCCCAAACACCCCTATTTTGGTAAGTCTTGGATTTTACTTTCAACTAACCCAACGTACACGCCTTACTAAAAAAAATTATTTAGAAGTCCCCACACTATTTTTAGGAACCCCAAATACTTATCTCCAAACAATTCTAGCCTTTATTTTTCCAATTTCCGGTTTGATGTCCGAGCTAATGATTTCAACCTCGGAACTGTTTCCTTAGAAAAATCATAATTAATTCAAAAACATTCAAAAAAATACTCTGTTGGTGCCCACACGACCGTATCAAAAAGATCTAAAACTTTCATGTTTTGACCAAAAGCTGAATCAATTCTCTTCCTAGCCAAATCGACCCCGCAGGCTGCTGTATTACTATTCACTATCTTCTCCAAATTATAAATCTCCATCAATGCACCTCCAAGCTTTTTATCTTTTCTTTCATCGTCACCCATCCTCAAACAACTATAAATACACAGATAAAAAGGGTTCTAATCATCCTAGAACACATAACCAACCATTAATTTCAATTAATTCTTAAGTTTCTCGAATTGGGTATAACTGAGTTTTATCCATTTAATCTTCCGAAAAATCGTTTGAATTACGAAAATCCAACCCAAAAATCTTTATAGTTTTACACTAACTATAATATGATAAATAAACATACAAAATCATAAAGCATATTAAACACTTGCCTCGTGGATCAAATTCGACGATCTCGAGTCGAATCCCGCGAAACTTGGATGGAAATCTCCTTCTTTTTTCTCTTCTCTTTATTCTTCTTTCTTCTCTTCTTTCTCTCTTCTCTTTATCTCTCTTAGTGCTGATATGTGGGAGAAATAAGGGCTCTCCCCTTATTAAACCCGAAATTGGGTGAATACCCAATTGTAAAATGACTCGTGTACTCAATTGCGAGTCCCTACTAGTCCAAAAAGCCCCCGTAACCCAAACATTACCCCATGGTACTTAATTTTGACTATTTTGGCCATTCTGAATCCAATCGTGCACTCAAAATCTTCATCTGAGTCACTTATCTAAAACTCACTAATTAAACCCAACACATTTCAATACATGTGTTTTCTAATTAAAATATTTTCCTTTGTCTCTTTACCCAACTGCGACATGTAATTAAAATAATCCCACTCACATTCTTAGTCTCGTAAGAAAATATAATCCATATAAATATTAATCTAATACTTACAAACTAATATTTACTATTCACTTTATATTCTGAATTTATTCAATTTCACTCATAAATTCCAAAATTACTATTCACAGTAATTCTTCAAATTACCAAATTATGCCCACCTTTGTAATTTAAATATCTTTAACAGTAGGGGGTATTACATACTCCCCCCCTTACAAAGGAATTCCATCCCCGAAATTTGGACAATACCGGTACTAAGACTTAGGATTATTTTAAAAATCACAAAGTAAAAAGTTCCCCAACTATGCTAATATATATATAGTCTCATCATCTATATACATATATATACTAATTATGCACCCTCGGGCTAAGTCCCATTAGTGCACTTAATCAAATTTTACACCCTCGGGTTATCACCCTTTAGTGTATAAAACAACATAAACTTGCACCCCCGGGTTATCACCCATTAGTGCACTTAACAAAAATATCAAATAATAGGCATACACACATCCTATTAAAATTTATAGGCATTCTCCCAACATATTTGCATACTTACCATACGGATTTTATTCTCATTGTTATGTATTGTATAAATATTCAGATTACTATCTCTCTCGAAATTTTCAAGGTACATTCCCTATACTGAATAATTAAAGTATTAATTCTCATATACACTTCCGGAATTTGGTACTACATGCACTCCTTCTTTCCTTGGAGTATGCTAACAATACAGTCATGAGCAAGCCACTCGCCAACACTTGTTCGAGTAAGACTCCTCTCTACTTTCTCAAAATAATTTGGTATCCTTTTAATCAAGAGTTACCTTTTAAAAGACTTTCCACTGCCTTTCAACCCATCTCGAGTGTGCTAGCGCTCGTTGAACATAAATGCTTGAACTATCGTCATTCTCACACGACATTTAATCTATCATACCATCTAACCTTGTTTATAGCTGCCCCTCAGGCATATATTCTATACATTTATTTTTACATCCTTCTATCTCGGACATTTTTGGAATTAACTAACCAGGGTACCCATACCCCCTATCATTCGTGCATATCTGCACAACCATTGTACACGTCCAACACGTAACACTCTTCTCTAAACAATGGATCCCATTTCCTTGGCCCGGTACTAACACCTGGGTTTTTCCTAACCCGAATAATTCGAAATTTAATTATTCCGATACCTGGAGATCAAATCCTTCTTAAGGTTAACCCACCAATCTTCTTGTGGTTAACTCACAACAATTTTCCTATATCAGCGCCATTAGTCCAACTGGCCTTACTTCGTGGCAGTCCTAAGATCAAGGTGTTTCCAACACACGTAAAATGAGTACTATCCGAACTATATCCCTAGTGCCCAAGACTTCTCTCAAATTTTGATATTTGCTCGGTTTCATGCATGGGATGTCTCGCAAAGAGAAATTCAAACAAGGAACCCTCCCGTTACACCACTCCCTCACATCGTCGTCCATCGAGCTATAACGGCCCAAAGGACACCAACGTGATGTTCTAAATCTTACCTCGTTAAACTACTAACATACTTCTACCACTATATCCTTCCATCTTAATGAAATGGAAAGCCTAACTAATCGGGTGCCTACTCTCTGCAAAAGTGCTACGAACATTATACCCACAACATATTTCCTACGAATTTGCCTTCTCTTCAAGGCCTGCCTATAAGCCTCAAATCAATTTCCTCCACCTTGCCTCACCCACATACTTTCGGTGAGAGAAACATTTCCAGTGTTTTTCCACAGAACATTTACTTTTCATTAGCCCCTAATTATCACATGAATCTTAGCTAATTTCATCAAACCAACATCCTAGCATACAATAATATCTCTCACTCCCAACGTCGTTAAGGTTCCTATGTGGAGTGGCTTGTTAGCTTCAAATATACAATCGGGATAATCCCATCTACCAACAAAATATGGTTAGAACTCTTAATTCTGTCAAGGATCCATACCGCAAGCGCTTGCACTAACACTAAGTCCTTCGCGTGAATAGCAACAAGCTTAAACTCCCAGCTTAACTATAAATCCTGCATACCTTAAATTATATATATAAGGTCCACATGCACTCAAATCATGGTAATGAAACATCTCCTTATCGAAGTTCCATCTAAACGGATAATAAAGGCGATCTCATCGAGAATTTATCTCGCATTCCATTCTTTATTATGGTCGTATATATATGTTTCACATCTCATATAAATATATATGCAATATACTATACACATCAAGTATATACATACTTATATATCATACACTATATAAGTATAATAACCATCCCTCATAGCTATAACTCAATGGATGCAGTCTCTCAATGCTATCATCTTCTAAGGAATTACTCACACGTCATCCTGGGTACCAGCGGTCGCACTATCACACCGACTTGGTAAAAACCAAATCACAATATATGGGAAGCGATCATAGTTCCTCACCATAAATGAGAACAAAACATACCCACCACATCTCACTCTTGATAAAAATCACACAATATAAAATGGACACTATGACATGCGGACTATTCGCTCCCTGCTCCTCAAGCAAAGTGCCTCACCCACATCGCGCAACTTCCCAAGATAGCACTAAAGGGGTATGCTTCATATAAATATACCATTCACACACAAATATATTTATAATATAATCACATATAAATTGTCTTTATACCCTCATATATATCATAAAATCCGGCTATCCATGCCTATCTCTCGTAGCATTAGCCTGTAATCTCGAATATAAATATTCAATTTAATTCCATAAGTATTCACTTACTTATAATATATATAAATATTAAGCTTATCACAACTAGCTCATATACCAATTACATCCGAAATTCCAATTCGAATCCCAAGATTCTTTATCCCATTAGACTCTTAAAAATCACAAAGTCTCACAACTTTAATTTTTATTGCAAATTTCACACCTTGCACTAAAAGAACTATAACTCACTCTACATAAGTCCAATTATTAGTGAGTCTGTCATTCCACTGGAGAAGCCTATTTCTCAATTGTACCTACCTTACTCCCGTACTAAGTTCACTTAACCATATAACTCTGTATTCACTGTCGATCTCTGACCTATCCTTATGTGAATAATCCAGAAACTGTATTCTCCTCATTCCTGGTAAATCAAAGGAACTCACGATTAAAACCATCCGTAAGATTCATTTATTAGCAATGATAGTACAAATATAGCACCATGGTGCGGCTCATCTCAACATAGGGTGCGACCCTACTCTACTCGGGGTGCGGCCCGTCCGAATACAGGGGCACGACCCTCCTCGTCACAGGGTGAAACCCCCCTCAACACGCCGCGAAACAACCCAATACAGGGTGCGACACCTTTGTCTCTAGTCTATTACAGGATGAAGCACTCACATTGCTTGCCTTACAGGCCACATCCCTCTCTATTACAGCGACTCCAAACTTTATATACGTCACATGATTAGAGCACGTGGGCTTATCTCCTATAAATAGAGGACCACCCCTCAAAATAAAAGGTGGGATTAGACCGATACCATAGGTTCGGGGCAGGTTGTACAATACATATACTCTCTACACAATCTCAACAAATAGCTCGTGGGTTACTCATATACATCGCGGCCACCTCTCTGGCACACAGGAATCCTCAATACTGCCATGTACTCTCCTTTATTCTCATACTTGTACGCTTATTTATGCACGATTATATTGTACATTTCAACGCATATAATGAGAATGGAGCAACACAGTGGACGTAGTCTCTTTTATAGCCGAACTACTCTATATCTTGTTTTCTCTCTATTTACTTGCTTTGTTTATGTATCATACACTTTACTCTTGATTTGCTGGTACGAGAATGACAAGTGGATGATTTTTCGTATCATCAATCTGGCGCCGTCTGTGGGAACGAGATATTTCAATCATATTTCTTTATATTTCGAGTTCTTAAACACTTTATTCTATTCATGAGGATCCTCTGGATCATCATCTCATGAGTAAAATTTTGGTTATTGAGCTCTATTTTGTACTTACACCCTTAAATGGTTATTTCGTACCTTGAGATCTACTTTTGGGTGTTCTTATCATGACCTTAGATCTGTTCTACATATCCCTATGATATCATGCCATCAAGATAATGCTGAAAAGCATGATGGGCTTTAGCCTCGAAAAGGTGAATGAATAGGGAAGGATTGTGTTTACTCCCTTTTTGTTGTTCTTTGCCTATGATCTAGGGTTTATCATTAGAATTGTTCTATTTTGTGCACCGAGAGGTTATTCTCTCAATGGGTAGACCCTAGTAGGTATGCTCTCCATGAGTTTTGGGAGAAAAACTCAGTTTTTGGGTTTTAATTTTAGGATTTTCCCTCAGTGCCTAGGTAAGGATGTGGCGTGGTAGTTCAACTACCTTACATTCCGCAGCCTCTACTGGGGCAGGTGTGTTACAGAAGCTTCAAAACATCAAGGAATGGACTTAGGTGGTCTCCATATCAACCTTGGTGAATATCATATAAAGGCCACGACAGTGCACTTCTGTGCCATACTGGTCGCAGCCTCAGCAACAATACTATATAGCAGTGCAAATGCTGCATTCCCATTTCATACTTGGTTACTCAATTATTCTTGAGATTATTCACTCCTGTTAGTTTTGTCTCAGATTAAATATACTTTGTAAAGACTAACAAAACCAGAAAATGAAAGGAGAATCCAACCAGAGTACAGAAATCAAAGATGAGATTGTGCGGTTGTACAATCACCTCAACCACCTCTACGACAGTCATGCCTCACTCCAGACCTAGGTCAACTATTTAACTTAGAAGGTACAAATGCTAGAGGCTGCGGGGGCACGGCACCCAAGAGCATCGCTTTATCTACCTTTGATGCCGCAGCAGTTCAAGAAGACTCGACTACGGAAGTGGTCAGCAGGTGCCAAAAAAGGAGAAAGGAGAAGGCAGAGAAGAAATTTGAGGCCTACACTCTGTTAGCCTTCCCAATTAAAGAGATATTTGAATGCATTAGAGAGGGCAAGCTATTGTAGTGGCCAGAAAAGATGAGAGATCCACCCCACAAGAGGAACAAAGCTACTTGGTGCAGATTCCATCAGGACGATGGCCATGACACTGAGCAATACTATGCTCTGAAGGACGAAATAAAAAAGCTGATTGGGCAAGGAATTCTATGGAGGTTCCTCAAAGATGTTTAGGGGATTAAGTCTAGTCTCACCGACCGCATGCTCATTTTTCATGTTTATCTCTTATATTCCATTTGTCTCCACTTTATAGTGACAACTCTTATTTTGCTATTTTAAATTAAACTTTGTACTGGCCTCACAAAGTCATACACACACACACACACACACACACACACACACACACATATATATATATATGAATAGTTATATGAAATCAAGACCACTTTTATAGTGCCATATTTTAATTCTCATTTCCATGAAATGTTATCTTATAGAGGATATTTTTGTCTTAAACAAATCTCGATTCGAGATAATATGTTATATCGGTAATGATAATGTCTAAATGGTCCACAATGCCGAGTAAGACGCCTGATTGTCCAAAAGATGAGGATAATTGTAAATGGCGAAAGCAAATACTGAAAGCAGTTATCCAAATTGGACTCAAACATCACTCATAAGGGCTTTCAATGCTCATTCTTAGCTTTCGGGATGGGTCATTAGCTGCAAGAGCTTCCAATGCTCGTTCTTAGCTTTAGGGATGCGTCATTAGCTACAAGGGCTTCTAATGCCCATTCTTAGCTCTCAAGATGTGCCATTAAGTCAGAGACTTGTAATATCTATCCAGGGATGGATTCATATATATATCCATTGCTGTGGGTGGCTTAATAGCATAACCCAACCTGGGGAGGCTTGAAAGTATCCTATATGTCAGTTGTGGGTGTCTTAATAATGTAACCCATCCAGGGGAGGCTTGAAAGTATCCTATATGTCAACTGTGGGTGGATTAATAATGTAACCCAACCTGGGGAGGCTTGAAAGTATCCTATATGTTAGTTGTGGGTGGCTTCATCATATAACCCAATCTGGGGAGGATTGAAAGTAACATATATGTCAGTTGTGGGTGACTTAATAATATAACCCAGCCTGGGGAGGCTTGAAAGTATCCTCTATGTTAACTATGGGTGGATTAATAACATAACCCAGCCTGGGGAGGCTTGAAAGTATCGTATATGTTAACTGTGGGTGGCTTAATAACATAACCCATCCTGGGAAGGCTTAAAATATCATGTAAACCTACAAAGGCCCATGTTTAGATGAAAGGGCTAAAAGAGTGTAGTAGACCTGTCAATACAGTGGCAACCGTTAAAGCGATTAAAAGTTGATGCGATAATGACTTGGATTTAGATCCAATTAAAGCTACAAAAGAGGGAATTCAAATATTCAAAAGAGACACATACCTGCCAATATGGATGCGTCCATTAAGTGAATTCATTCAAAAGATGCAAAAGGCAGAATACTAAAACTTCCGCGGCCCTATTCAAGAAGAAGTCATTCCAATCATTGGTACAGGAAAGGGCGGAAAGGGTCGCGGCCCTGTACAGAAACCAGACGCATTATAGCCGCAGCCTATGACTGGTACATTTGAAGGTGTTGTAGCCTTATTTATATGGATGCGACCATTAACAGTGGTGCATGGGACGTTCAAGAAGAGACTGTAGCCTACGTGATGAAACCATGTATACTATGGTGCCGTGGACTCAAGCAATCAAAGATGTAGAAAAAAAAGCATTCATTAAAGCATTGAAGCAAGCAAAGTAAACAAAAAGCTATAAGAAAATGAGGCAAAAATAATCAATAAAAGGTGGCTGCAGCCTTGATAATATCAGTTAACAGACAAATAGGCCGCAGCCACTACAAGAGGTAAAATAATAGAAGGGACGCAACCCTGTATCAATAGTAGTTCAAAAATTACAAGTAGTTCAGGAAGCTACATCATCACACTCATCTCCCTCATTTCCATCCGCGACGATCTCAGTTTCCTCATCAGCTGCTGTTGCCTCAGCCTCTGCTCTCAATCTGGCTATCTCTTCAGCCGCGGCCTTGAGCTCAGCTATGCATTCTTGATGCTCAGCATCACTAAGTCCCCAGGAAAGAACCTTATCTTTAGTCTTAGGGATGTTCTTTATAATTTTATGCCTTAGCTCTTGGTAGCCGCGGAGGTAGGTCCTATTATTTATGAGGAAGAAATCTTTGGAGCACTTAAACGACTCCACCGTACTGTCGATGGCCAGCTGAAGGGATTCGGCATGATCTGCTTCCAGTTTCTTCATTTTCACGACATGGGCTTCAGCATCATGCGCAACCTTCGCTTCAAACTCCTCATACCTCCCTTGAAGGAGTCGCATCTTATTATTAGAAGACTCCGTGACTTGTAAGGCTTCCACGGTCTAAGACTAGGAGACCTTGAGGGATTTCACGGCCCGATTAAAGTTTTCCTTTGCTTCCTCTTTGGACTTGATTGCATCTTCCAGGTTCATCTGGGTTTCCAGAAGAGCGGCGGCAGCAGACTGCTCCCCAGCTTAAAAAGATGAATTTTGTGTAGCCTCCAAATCAGCGGCGTGCACCCTCTCCGCGACCTCTTTTAGTTTACAAAGGTCCTCATACTTCCTCTTCTGGGCCACCATGACATCGTCTTCCTGAAAAGAAAAGGTTATGAGCAAAATATGGAATGCAAAATTAAAACTGAGAGCACTTGCACTTACCCTCAGAATACTATGGAGGCCGCAGTCCTCTAGATCGTCATGATCTTCTTCCACCAACATGTCAAGGTCTGTGACACCAAGGGACCTCTTCATTCTTTGTGCAGCCTTCACGGTAGTGTCCCATGAGGACTCAAGGTTAGGCTATCTTAACTGTGGCTGCGGTCCACCATCAGGGCTAGATCCACCGCGACACTGAGGAAGTGCCAAGTTTGTATTAATCGCAACTACAGGTAGCAGCGGTGGATAAGCTAAATGGATGGGAGCTTCAGACATGGACATCAAACCTACTGTGGCCAGATTGGCTCCGATGTCATCATCGAAAGTTTAGGTTTCAGGGGCAGCAAGGTTAGTTTTTTTCGCGGACAGATTTGGGGTCGCGGTAGGAGGATTCTGATTGCTGGTAGGGGTCGTGGCTGGTTCCTTTGTCTTGGATCTCTTTCTTTTTCTGCTCTTCGTAGTGTTATTAAGAACGGTTGCGTCCTCATCCATTTATGCTAGCTGGGTAGCCAATAACTCCCTATTAACTTCCTCATCTGAAAGAGTAAAATCAATAAGTAATTGATGTTTCAACATAAGTTGTCGCGGATAAAGAATGATGATAAGGTTATTAACCCCCGCGGCCATCTCTTTTGGAATGGACTCGCTGGGAAAGAATCATGCTTCAAAAATAGTTGCAGATGTTACAAGGGCATTGAATTTCTTCTCTTTAGCAGGGATGTCCGCAGCCTTGGCAACTCTTTTCTCTTGCCTCCCGCTCATTTGCAAGTTGTCAAGAACTACAGAAAAACACTTCAAAGGTTAGTAGAGATTAATAAGCGATCTATAAAGAGGGGATGCAAATATAACTGAAATAGCTAAATTGGAGGGACTCCCCAATTGCCGCGGCATCCTAAACGATCTTTCTACCTCATTCTCCTGAGGGTGAATCTCCCACCCTTCTCCAGAGACGTAGAATTATTTTCCTTTCCAGATCTTGACACTAGTAGCCCTGCTAGAGTAAAGGGTCTCATCCCTACCGCAGACAGAGAAATAGTAATACCAAGTGAATTTTATAGAATTCTCCTTCGGGCGATAGAAGTGAAAAAACTCCGCGGGAGTAATGTCCTTTTTGAATTGATTCTCCTAAAGCACGACCGCGGCAAGGATGGCCCTCCATCCATTGGGATCTAACTGGTCTGGTGCTAGTTTCATGGTTTGAAAAATGCATCTAATGGGAACATGAAGTGACAACCGTAGCCCGTAAACAAAAGCATGCAATGGAAAGCAGACCCCATCATCGAAAGGTGCCTTGAACGATCATTGGTTCGCGGCAGGTGATGAGCACATCAAGTTTTCTAGAAACTCAAAGGTCTCAGCTACCTGGTCAATCCAGTCTTGGGTCATGATGCTGTGGATATCAAGTGTAGCTAAGGTCTCTAAGCCCTCCCAGATAGACCAGACGGTTGGTCCCTAACATCAACACCACCCCTTGCCGCATCACCATCTTACACATCCATTGGCCAATTACTAGAGTTGGCTTCCGCTTCTATCTGCGTGATCTCAGAATCCTTCCTAGAAGAAGAGTCCGTGAGTCTAATACAACATAGTTGGGACAATCTTTCAATTGTCAATGCCCTATTGACTTCAAAGGAGGCACAAAAGGAACTTCAGGGGGAGAAGATCTAAAGTGTTTTGCCCAAAAACCTCTCAGAAATTCGTCTAGGTCAAAGTTCATATGGCTACAGCAGTACCTAAAAAGTAGAGTCCGTAGTTAGTCATCGCAGCCAGTATGGTTCGAAAAAGACTTTTAGAAGTCGCCATAAGATTAGTTATATGAATAGTGAATAGAAATTATCGACAAGACGGGATAAATTTGAAGTGGGGGGGTTTAGAGACCTAAAAGACAATTATTGCCATGGCATATTGGTTTGATGGGGGTTATTTCACTATCGTAGTTACTAATGGGATAAAACAATACTGACCCTATTCATTAGACCTAAGGGATTACCCTCAGAATCTACCGGCTGCAGCCATCCCCTAAATCGGTGCTGCGGCTACTCACTCAAATAGGTTAGAACTCCATCTTAGTAAATTCAACTGTCAAACCCTAGAATATGAAGGCTCTCTCAAGAACACGAGGAGAAAATGTAGTGACCTTTACTTTCTTTATAAATTGAAGTAGTCATGAATCTATGGGTTTAACTTCCGCAGAATATGAATTTAAATCAAAGGGATTATTCAGAGTTTTCAGGCTGCAGCCATCACCAAAATTACAAAAGGTGCATTCTACCATGCCACGAACTCTCACTAAATAGTTTAGTGCCTAAATATTGATTCATTTAAGGATCGAAGACCCATACTGTGAAGTGAGTGCTTAAAGAACATCAAGAACATCAAAGAACAGTTTGATTTCAATATGATTCGACACAAACGCAGTTTATATGATCTAAGAAGTGAAAGAACAATTATCTGATTTTGTATTATGAAGGTCAATTCAAGAAATTCTAGCAACAATTACAATTATTTATCGTGGATATATGTTCAATTCTTGGAAGTTGACAGATTATCCAAACAAAGCCCTAGATTCCTGTCAATCTTTTTTATGAAGTTCAGAAATGCAAAAGTTCATGTGTTCGACTATTATAGAAGAAGTATAAACTAAAAAAGATATTTAAAAAGGATGATTGGTTGAAAAGTTACATGGAAATGAAGAATATGGCAATGATCAGCCTCAAACCACCTTGAACCACCACACATGGCCTTAAAAGATCGCCGGAAACCATAAGAGAACGGACGAACAAAGTTCATCTTTGGATTTTCTCTCAATGTTTTGGAAAATGTAATGAAGTCCACGGCCTGAACACTTAATATAAGAAACCGCGGTAGATGAATTGTCACCTTGTACGTACCGCGGCACCTAAGAAGACTGAACTAAGCCGCAGCCCCAATCGAATTCTCTTGGCACAACGACTTGGGGGATTATTGATAGTACAAATATAGTACCATGCTGTGGCCCATCTCAACATAAGGCGCGGCCCTATCGTACTCGGGGTGCGTCCCTTTCGAATACAGGGGCACAACCCTCCTCGTCACAGGGCGCAACACCCCCTCAACACGCCGCAGAACCACCCAATACAGGGTGCGGCACCTTTGTCTCTAGACTGTTCTACGATGCATCACTCACATTACTTGCCTTACAGGCCGCATCCCTCTCCATTATAGTGACTCCATACTTTATATACATCACGTGCTCAGAGAACGTGGGCATATCTCATATAAATAGAGGACCACCCCTCGAAATAAAAGGGGGGATTAGACCGATACCACAGGTTCGGGGCAGGTTCAACAATAAATATACTCTCTACACAATCTCAACTCATCTACATCGCAGCCACCTCTCCGACACATAGGAATCCTCAATACTGCCATGTGCTCTCCTTTATTATCATACGTGTATGCCTCTTTAGTCACGATTATATTGTACAATACAACGCATATAATGAGAACGGAGCAACACAATGGACGTAGGCTCTTTTATAGCTGAACCACTCTATATCTTGTTTTCTCTCAATTTACTTTCTTTGTTTATTTATTATACACTTTACTCTTAATTTGCTGGTATGAGAACGACAAGTGGAAGATTTCTCATATCATCAAGCAAAACACCCTACTCCCTCAAATGTGGTGACCACCGTTCCCACCATTTCGACATTGTTCCAACGAGTGAAATTTTTTCCTCAAATTTTCACATCTGGGCATTTCCATACCCTGCTCTAAGCCAAAGCTTCTAAGCCTTCTACTTCCACTGAATAAAGCTACACTTCCTTCGCATAACTAAAACTTCAACGAATGGTCCTTATCAAAGACCCTTTTAAACTTTTTCCTAATTTAACTTCACTGGGTAATTTAAGTTTAGCACCACTCTCTACTATAGTGGTACTTCGATAAATATAACAACTATACTTTAGTAGTCGTTGCAACAATCCATGACAATTCCACAAGGGGTGTGACCTCTACCGCGATCCTCATTCCCAATATCAACTTACACCTCTAACTAAGCCCCGCCCCCTGCTGCCCTCACAAGGGCATTCTAAGGTCGCCCTTCGTCGATCAGCACACGAATCTCGAACGATCATGCAAAAGATTTATGATAATCTTACATAATGGCAGGAGAACGAAATATCATAAGAGGATATCAACAATCCTAATATAAGGCTCTATATCAAATCAAAAGAAACGCTCAAAGCGTAGTATGTCCGCACAAATTCCTAAGGACACTTCTAGTATGTCACCACAACACTAGAACCTGATGCTCTGATACCACATGTGACACCCTGCCTAATAAATTATCGGGCGATCACTCCTATATCAAATTAAAATAGGAGTCTCCTATGGTTAATTCTCAGCATCACTGTCGAAAACCAATTTAATTGCTAATATCCTATTAGGTCGGCATCAAAATTTTAATTAAATAATCTTTTTAACAAAACCATTAAAATAAAACAATTACAACAGTTTATATGAAGCAAGTGAAAGGAAATAAAATAAAATAACCGAACACTCGGTACAATATTACAACCAAATTGAATGTCGCACTATAAGGCGGTAAAAGAATAAATGAGTACAGTTAGGCCTTCAGCCTGAATGTTTTTACAATACCTCCTATCTAGATCTCAATGATAAAAGCATCAATAATAAACCTGCTTGCATCCACAGCCGATGCAGCAAACGTCTGACTCGAAGGAATCATCATACAGGTGCCCCTATGTCTTGACACCTATATATATATAGATATAGCAAGAGAGGGAAAATAGAGAGACTGGTCAGAGCCCGAGTTTTTCTAACGTTTTAGCAAGTACTTAAAATCCATAATTTACAATATGATATTTCTCATATTTAAACTGATATCGCACTCTCATGAGATACCCCTCACCCCACTTCTAATAGTGCACAACTATTGCATAACTTTTTAAACAACCTAGTTAAGCTACCCTGCCTAACTAAGGTATTTCACCCATCTTCCAAAATCCGCATAAATTCAAGTACTAAGGACTAAACTTATCCCCATTCCCAACATTACGTTATGTTCGTGCGTGGGGTGTCTCGCGAAGCGAAATCCAAACAAGCAACCCTCCCGATACACTAGTACATGACAATGTTGATCATCGGGATCCATTAGGCCTTCAATACATACCACATTTTATACCATCCCGTATTTTTCAATAGTTCTCATAAGAACCTATGATCCATATTCATTTAAATCCGTATATAAATCTACCGGAAGGAGTATATCACTTTATTCAATCTTTTCCCTTTTATACAAGGTTACGTTATATGATGTCTCATCTCATATATAAACAATATACTATACGCAACAAGTCTAATAATCAATCCATCGAGCTATAATATAAGTAGCTTAGTCATTCTCATATACTAAGCAACGGTGCAACATCACAAGTATACATATATGTTATTCTCAGTTCATATATACATATATAGCACCCCTAGGCTAAGCTGCGGTCCACACATACTCTTTTATAGTGTCCGGGTGCATTACTCACTGCATGGAGGACTACTATTCCTTTCAGATTTTATTATTATTCATGTCTACTTAATTCACACATTACATATCATCACAAGTACATGTATATATATAAGCACACTATCTTATGTAAATATACTATACTGCACTCCAATATAAAGTTGCGGTTCCTGCATACTCTGCTATCATGTCCTGTTGCGTCACACATTGCATAAAGGACTATAGGTTCAATCTCTCACGAACCATAAAAAAAACACACATATTGGAGGAGAACATAGTTCTAAGCCGATGGGCTACGCACATACCTACGCACCCATATGACCGTCATCACTATCATTCTAACAGATAGACCGTACCTAGGTTCTATGCTCTAGTCGTATAATTCAATATCCCACCTGAAGGATCCTCAAGGTATGATTATCCACAACGTGCAACCTCCACTCAATAGCAAGCAGCGTTGGTATGTCATACACATAAGAAACAAAAATATAGGTATCCATTCCACCTACAGAAATATAACATCAATGTGGTATTCAAACAACCATATAATAACAATAGGTATTCCGCTCACCTACACGTAATTCCCATAGGTATTCATTTAACCCATATATACAATAACATTAGGGCATACACACAACCCATATAATAATGATATGTATACCTCTCACCTATATGTATTTGTTATAAATAGACGTATCGGATCACTGCTCAATTCTCTTTAACCCGTATCCTAAATTTCATCCTAGTCACCTCGTAGGATTTTACTCAACCAAAATCAGCATATAAGTGTATTTTCTACGCGCACAATTACTTATATAAAATTTCGCCCACCAAAATATCACCCCGAGTGTTACTCATCCCAAACACACCTATTTTGCTAAGTCTTGGATTTTACTTTCAACTAACCCAAGCTATACGCCTTACTAAACAAAATTATTTAGAAGTCCCCACACTATTTTTAGGAACCCCAAATATTTATCTCCAAATAATTCTAGCCTTTATTTTTTCAATTTACGGTTTGATTTCCGAGCTAATGATTTCAACCTCGGAACTGCTTACTTAGAAAAATCACAACTAATTAAAAAAAACCAGAAAAATACGCGGTCGTACCCACGCGACTGTATCAAAAAGATCTAAAACTTTCATGTTTTGACCAAGATCTGAGTCAATCCTCTTGCTGAACAAATCGACCCCGCAAGCTGCTACTTTACTATTTACTATCTTCTCCAAATTACAAATCTCCATTAATGCACCTCCAAGATTTTTATCTTTTCTCTCATCATCATCTATCCTCAAACAACCATAAATACACATATAAAAAGGGTTCTAATCATCCTAGAACCCATAACCGACCATTAATTTCAATTAATTCTTAAGTTTCTCAAATTGGGTATAAACCGAGTTTTATCCGTTTAATCTTCCGAAAACCCGTTTGATTTACGAAAATCCAACCCAAAAATCTTTATAGTTTTACACCAACTATAATATGAGAAATAAACACACTAAATCATAAAGCAAGTTAAACACTTGCCTCGTGGATAAAATCTGACGATCTCGAGTCGAATCCCGCGGAACTTGGCCGAAAATCTCCTTCTTTCTTCTCTTCTCTTCTTTCTCTCTTCTCTTTCTCTCTCTTAGGGATTATATGTGGGATAAATAAGGGCTCTCCCCTTATTAAACCAGAAATTGGGTGAATACCCAATTGTAAAATGACTCGTGTACTCAATTATGAGTCCGTACTAGTCCAAAAAGCCCCAGTAACCCAAACATTACCCCAAAGTGCTTAATTTTAACTATTTCGGTCATTCTGAATCCAATCGCGCACTCAAAATCTCCATCCAAGTCACGTATCTAAAATTCACTAATTAAACCCGACACATTTCAACACATGTGTTTTCCAATTAAAATATTTTCCTTTGTCGCTTTACCCAACTGCGACATGTAATTAAAATAATCCCACTCACATTCTTAGTCTCGTAAGAAAATATAATCCATGTAAATATTAATCTGACACTTACAAACTAATATTTACTATTCACTTTATATTCTGAATTTATTCAATTTCACTCATAAATTCCAAAATTACTATTCACAGTAATTCCTCAAATTACCGAATTACGCCCACCTTTGTAATTTAACTATCTTTAAAAGTACGGGGTATTACAATATCCTCCAACTTGAGGACCTAGGCTTGATTATCATGGCTATATTGCTGGAAGCCCTCGTAAATTATCTAAAGGTTACATATCTGGTCTCATTAACCAAATGGGGCTTGTATTCCTCCAAGATCCCCTTGACACATATTTGAAGCAGGCTTGCCTCTTCCACCTCCTCATGGACATCTAGTTCCCTCTCACAAAATTGCATGATATATTGCATTAACTCCTCACCAGACTTTTGCACCTCCTATGCCATGTTTCTCAACATTAACTCATCCTCTGTTATAAATAATTGTTAGAGGATTTACATATGCATTTCTTCCCTCATGGGGATGTTATTGGGTGCCAAGTGGGAATACCACGTGTAGGCCTTTCTTGTAAGGGTCTTGGATAACTCCCTCAACCTCAAGTTTTTCTCATTTCCATGGTCTCCTAGGTACTCAATGAACCTCTTCGCGTGCTCTCTTAGATTCTCCCATTTTTTATTGAACCTGATAAATTTTACTGGAATATACCCCTCTAGGTATGGCTTCTCATTCACAACCTATGGGTAAGGGTCCTTCAGCTCCTTATATAGATGGGGTGCTTCTCTTTGAGAGGATGAGAAGAGCTTCCTCACCTCCCCCATAGTAACAGCTTTTGAGGGGGATTCCTCCAAACTCATTCCCTTTGATACAGATGAATTTTATGGTACCATAATGTAATACCCCGTGTTTTATGGTATTTAATGATGGGATTAATTAAATTAAATTGGGATAAATTAATTTAATATAAATCTAGATCTTAAAATAAATAGTTACTAGCATGACGTCAGTTAGTAATTATTGGTAAGAATTATGTTGAATATTACTAGATGAGTAAATTAATATATGAGATTGAATTTATTAAGATTGTCGCGTGTGAATAATACGACAATTACAGAAATTAAGTCGGGACGCGCATGTGGTGTGTCGGGACTAAATTAATGGAATAAAAAGTGAATTAATTATAAATTGTCTGTATGGTCATTTTGAGTGCACCAATGTGTCCGTAAGGGTTGAGATAGTCAAAAAAGTGTACTCAGGGGTTTAGTTTGGGTCTCGAGACATTTTTAGGCCTAACCGGTAACTCGAGAGGACATTTTGGTAATTTTCCATTTTTGGCCTTAATTAATGGAGAAAATAGAGAGTTAGATCTTTGAGAAGAGAAATTCATTGAGGGTTAGAAACATTAGAGTTGCAGAGAGCCTAAGGGAGAGACAAGAGAGAAGGCTTCCAAGGAAGAGAGCTAATAACCCTACACCACTCTCATCAATTCCACCACCAACGCGTATATCGGGAGAAAAGAAACGTTCCTATACCACTCAATTCCGTCGGACCAGACCTTTGATTTCCAGGAAAGTATCTAAATCGTTGTTCTTTAGTTGATAACACATCCATGTTAGTGTAGGAATTAACTCTCTTATGTCTTCATGTAAATAAAACGTTGTTTGGGAGATTTTTATTACAAATTTTGAGTACAAACCATGTTAGGATAGATATCAGTCATATGTAGAATATTGTCCACGAAATTGATGCCCATTAGAGATAGAAATCTGGAAATTAAATGAATTCTTGAGAAAATTAGATGAACTAGGGTTAAATAATAATTTCATAAATTAATCCCCTTTTAATGACGATTCTTGACGAATTTGTGAATGTTTTATGTTAGAAATCTTCTATATTGGTTTATATAATGTTTATGATGTTTGGTTTGGAGTTTTGGACATGTTAATAGAGTTTTGAGGATTTATATTGGATGAAACCCGTAGGCAAGAATTACAGAAACTGGGCCAACACCTTCTTGATCGATCGATTGACTCAAGAATGTCGATTGATCTACTGAATCGATCGATCAACCCCTTTTCATCGATCGATCGACTCCTCCAGGAAACTAAAACTTCTTCCCCTTTTTATGTTAATCCAATTTCAAATGTGTAATTACCTTTGAACAAAATTTAAATATCATAATGGGACATGAGAAGGACCAGTAGGGTATAAGTAGGGTCCGGGTAAGACGAGTTTATGTGAGATTTAACCGTGGGGTTTTGGGGATATAAATTGAGTGAGAAATTGTGCGTATGTTGAAGTAGATCTTGTAGGAATTAAGAAAGACTTAGACCAGTAGGGTAGTCAGGGTACACCTACCGATTTTACATTTATCGAAAGGATACACTTCGAGAGTCGAGAAGTACTTACAGATTTATAATAATTCAGAGAATAAAAGGAATAATTTAATTGTACGTAGAACTCGAGCGTTATATGCTACGCATAGCTAGAACATATTATGGGTCGTGGGTGTACCTAGCTAAATTATGTGAATACATATATATATATATATATATATATATATATATATATATATATATATATATATATATATATATATTTATATGTGTGTGTGTGTGTGTGTGTGTGTGTGTGTGTAATCATATCTGCGCTACTTGCTATCACGGAGGTTATGCACTGAGACAGTCTTATCTCGATTGGACCTTTATGGGGGATATTGACTTGTACCTTAGAACATAGCATCCTTGGTACAAGCTATCGGAGACTGATAGTCATACGGTCCTAAGAGACGTGAGGGTATGTGCTGGCCTTTTAGTGACTTGAAACTATGCTTTGCCTCCAACATGTGTGTTTTGTGTTAATACAGTTCGAGAGTGATTTCGAAATAGTATTTCCCTTTTTCGTACGAGAGATACGGGGACTTGATAGCAGAGTATGCTAGAACCATATATTTATGTGGGGTGACTTATTAGTATATATATTATGAGTGATAAATATATGTACCTGTTATTAATCTACTATGCTTTTAAGTAGATAAAAATTGAATAATTAATATTAAATGAATTAAGTGGTTGAGATCTTAAGTCTGTATTCAGATGAACATAACTTCTTAAAATATTCCTTATAAAAGGGTCATCACATATAATCTATGGTTAGGCGATCACTTAGATTAGGCTTGGTGAATGATGATTGGTTGGACTAGTTAACTAGGGTAGACTTAACTAGGTTAATTCGGTAGTATGCTAGGCGTGCACACTAGTTGAGAGGTGATAATTCTCAAGTGAGTGTCAAGTTACTAACATGTATGTAATATCAACTCGTAAGCATTTTAAATACTTGATAAACTATTTTAAAGTTGCTTTACACTTGGGCTCTGAACCATTTCCTATTATCTTTTCTTCCTCTTGTGTGTGTGTGTGTGTATATATATTACAGGTGCCCAGCCACAGGGACGTCAGGCCTAGATCTTTGGACCATTGACGCGCTGCAGCTATTGTGGAAGTTGCAGGTCCTTGTACTAGATGACTCCATTATTGTCTTTCCAGTATTCTATTTATATATTCTCAGACAGGGCATGTGTCACATGTTTCCATATCTCAGTTTAGTTCAGAGAGAGACTTGTACTCTTTATCATTTCAGCAATTAGCTATTGTTGGGATTGTTTTATTTATTTCCTTGTCCTTCGATTGAGATTTATTATTTGAATTGTTTAATCTAGCTTGGTTATTCATTTGGATGGTTTGTTTTAATATTATCATTTGTGTTCATGAAAATTATTTCATATTAAATCATAACAATAGGTCTTAATTTATAAAATCAAATGTTTTGACACTTAGCTTAATTATTTATTAGGTGATTAACAAAGATTTTTTTTTTCGACAGTGATGCTAAGAATGAACCAACTGAACACTTTGATTTAATTTAATAAAGGACTAATCATCCGGTATTTAATTAGGTGTGGTGTCACACACAAATTTCTCTGGCACCACCTTCCACGGTAGATCTGCCTCTATCGTAATCACTACTGGAATGGCTCCCTCTTCAGAGGAGGCAGCTGCTGGTGTTACACAACCTTGATCTAAACTTGACAGGTCTATAATTTTTTATTTCAAAAACTCAAAAAACATTCCCATAACGCTCTTACCTATCATCGAAGTTGCTGCTGGTAAAATAGTCTGCCCTCACTAAAGACGAGATGTCTTGGAACTGGTCACCGCCACATTTTCTTGAGTGATCTGATCATTTTGATCTCCATTCCCAAGTGTAATGTCTTCAAAAACTAGTTTCTTGGAAATGTTGAATCCTTCTTTGTCCATGAAAGTTAGGATACCTCCTGCGCGGAGTCACCAAATGTAAGAGGGTAGTGTGACTGGGGTTTGGTAAGATACTGAAATGGGTGATGCATGACCCACTTCAATGAACTCTTCCTTCAATATTTTCAATAACTTCTAGAGAAGCACTTAGTAAAACCTTCTCATTTTGGTAAAAAAAGGAACCAAAGTAAGAACTACTACCTTCAAGAAGATGAACTTCACATCAATAATAGTAACTTTTCTTATGAGGAACTCCTAAGAATGATGGATATCAGTGTGGAATGAAGGAACAAAGAGATTAACACTAGATAGAGAGAGCATGGAGAGAATACTAGGTGTCTAGTTTGATTTTGACAGAGTAATGGTATGAATTGAGTTCTTATTGTGACTTAACCTTGCCAGGGGTCCTATTTATACTTGGGCACTAGGGCTGAGTTAGCACTTTTGGGAACCAAAATTAAGGGGGTTGGTGAGGGATAAGGTCTGTATTGTACCATTTTATCCCTACATATGTGCAGCCGCCTGTCCCCCTGACAGCTGCCACATATTGCAAACCAAAGTCAAAAAGCATATATTTCCGCGCTTGTAGATAAAATATCTGATTTGGTAATATCTTTTGAAACGGTAACATGTTATACAAACTTTGTAACCTTAAGGAGGGTCTCAAGGATGACCTCCTCAAAAATATTTTGTAAACTTGAGAACGGTAAATATTTGTGACATCTTGCCCAATAAAATACTGGGTGATTAGTTCTTTATTAAAGTTAAAACAAAATATCAGGTTAGTTCATTCTTAGCATCACTGTCGAAAATCATTCTACTTATTAAATCACCTAGTACATAATTAAACTAGTATCAAAACATATTTTTTTTATTAAAATCTATTAACATATTCACCATTCACATGAATAAAAATAATACTGAATCATAAACCAACTATAAAAAATTAGAATAAAATGTCCTAATAACAATCTCAAATCCAACATAAAATCCCATCAAACTGAAATTACAGTACACAATACCTCTCTAACTAATAACTAGAAAAGAGCAACACATGCTCTAAAGTAGATTACTAAATCATAAATTAAATGTTAAAAAAGTGGAGGCATTTAAATCATGAGATCAAGTAACTCGCACAACAGCTGCAACATGTAAAAAAAATATAGCAATCTAAGCATGGCATCCCTGTGTCTAGACATTTAGAATAGATTGTATAAGAGAAAAGAAAGTTTTTAAGAAACGGGTTAGAGCCCGAGTGTAAAATAATTTAAAAAACATTTGAGCAAGTAATTTAAAGTGCTTACCAGATTGATATCACATACATGTTAATTATGCGGTCCCTCCCTTGAGAATTCCCACCTTTCAACTAGTGTGCATGCCTAACGTACTACTAATCCATTCTAGATGCTACTATCACATCTAATAATTCAACTTAATTAATCTTCAACTCAATTAGTTCATAATAACCACCCATATTTCCCACGTATATATTAATGAAATTTTTTACATCTTTTATCTTGAATAAGAGTTTCTCACATTTAACATTAAGTGTTCACATACTTAAGTTAAATTATGTTTCACTGTCTATTTTATTTACTAGGTCTTCACACCAATAAATATCACAAGTATATATATATATATATATATATATATATATATATATATATATACTAATACAGCACCTCGAGACTCATCTACAATGCAATGCATACTCTGCTATCTAGTCTAGGTACATCTTGTACTCAAATAAGGACAATTGGTTCAAAAATTTCCCACCATAAATACAAATAACACTTATTAGAGGCGAACATAGTTTTAGGTCTATGGGTTATGCACATACCTACACACCCATATGATCGTCAACACTATCATTCTCTCAGATAGCCCATACCTAGGTTTTATGCTCGAAAACCAAATCTAAAATCCCCCCATTGGGCTCATCAGGATAAGACTATCCTCTTTCAAAATACCTCTTGTGATAGCAAGTAGCGTAGGTATGCCATTGACACGACTGAAAATGTGTCTCAGAAATGCGTTCACTCTAGGCTCAAGTGTAAGCCTGTCGCTCAAGTAATAATCCGACAAGTCGGGTATCGATCCTCAGGGAAAAAGGACAACGAAGTTGTGACGACAGGAAAAGACGGAGGAATCCTAACCTTGACTCTAAAAATAAAGGGAAAATGATTTGATTTTGGGAATGATTATAACTAAATGCAAATATGAAATTATAAAAAAAATGCAACTACACTAACCTACCTAAATTATGAATGAAGGATGATTTGAAACTTTTTGTTTTAAATGATGAGAAGATTAGGACGGGACTACAATCCCCCAACCCTAGTGTAGTGCGGATATAATACTAATCTTAAATTTATCTGATTGATTTGACCCGGAATTTAGTACTCCCAAGCATTACGTATACGAGATTCAAGCCCGCGTCATACTTAATCTGAGGATGAGTAAATCAGTATCGCGATAGTAGCATTCGAATTGCACTCTAAATCATCACGAGTACCGAGAGGCAAACGAGATATAAAGATCTATAATCGTTGTACAACTACGCAATACGATCAAGGTCAATCATTAAATTTAGTGGGTTAATTTTATACACACGCACTAACACATTAGGCTGGGTTCATGCATCCCAGCCTTAGGAAATATAGCCTAACATGTTGAAAAGAATAGAAACAAGGATTAATGTGCAGGGACTCATAATTACTCTAAGGAAAATAATGATTAGATGCAGAAAAGAATTAGAACTAAAAATTACTCACTAATATTATCCAAGCAATAAGTGAAAACAATGAAAGAAACATATACTCACAGAAATCACTTAATAAAATCTTCAATCCTTGAAATAAATCTGAAAAATATTAAGTAAGCTAGGGTTTCTGAAAAAGAAAAAGTAAAACCTACTGATTCTCCATTATTATAACAATACTAAATCGGGTCTTTTATACCCTACAACAATATCGGAAGTCAGCTGCACTAGGAGTATTTTTAGGAAGAGAAAAGATTTTCAAATTTCGAAGACCGGACTGGTCCGGTTCTTAGGCGGACCGATCTGCCCCCAAGGCGGATAGGTTCTTTTTATTTTGGGGCGGACCGGTCTGGGGGCGGACCGGTTCTTTTTATTTTTTCCTCCTTCGGTTTGCATGCGATCCGGGGTCTTCTGGAGTTTGGCAAGGCGGACCGGTCCGGGGTAGGGGCGGACCGGTCTGTCTATTTGACTTTTATGTTCCTCTTTGACTGCTCATAAGTTTTGTTCCGGGATTCGGATTGAGGTGTCGTTTCTTCCTTTGTGCTCGTGAATGAGATGTCTTCAACTTCTCTTTAGGTACCTCATCCGAATTCCGTGTGGAAATTACACTTTTGCCCTTGAGACCTTCCTTCTTTCTTTCTTGATTCAAATACCTGCAAAATCACTACAAAATACCAGAAACTCGGTGTATTCATTAGGATCAGTCAGTAGCACAATTATGAGATAAATCCAACTCAATTACGTTGTTCGAGGTTCTAAACGTAACTAAATCAAGGGATAAATTAGGAAGAATTTATGCCTAATCAAACCCCCTAACTTAGAACTTTACGCGTCCCGAGCAATGTAAAAGAATCCTAGCGTGGCTCAACTCTTTGAAAATCATTTTATTGGGATAAAATACCTTTTTCGCGGGCAAGCGATTGCATTTAGCGTATGCAACAAGCCTTTAAACCCCTAGGTCACCCTAGTAGGACGAGTTGTGTCTCGTGAGGGTTTGCAAAGAATATACCCACAAAATTCGACTCAAAGAAAATTCAAAATATGCAAAAATTGTTCAGTTCAAACTTTTATAGAAAAATAGTCATCATGAAGTCATATTTATAATTCTCAAATCATAGTGCGTGTGTGCGCAGTCGAAAATATAACCGCCAATTTCCACCGATTGATTATTACGTTACTTATCCAAAAATTCGTTTTGATTTCAATTTCTCACGGAATGCTCTCACAAACGAATCTCTCGAATTATGGCTATTCTCTCGGTATGCGTGATATAAAGAGTAAATATAATGGATGCAAAGTCACGCATACAAGTAGAATGACGGAAATTTTAGAATGATAGGATCTCATCAATGGGTTACGGTTTTAAAAACGGGAACATTGCCTCTTTTTCGCGCATTCAATCTCTTATATAATCTTTTGGTGTATTAGCTCTCCACGCGGTAACCAATTTTTCAATTTAGACTCGGTTAGGACTTTTTTGGGTTTTAAGGTATATGGGGTAAAATGACAATTGTCGGGAAGGTTGGAATTGGAAAAGTCATTAATGATGTCCATTTGTGCTTTTTCCGGGCTATTGCTCATTTTTTTTTGTTTTTTTCACTTATTGCTGTTTTTGTTGAGCATATTTTTTTTTTCTTGCCCCTTTTTATGCACTTTCCGAATTTAAATTCTGAATTTTCTCATTTTTCACAATTCCGGCTATTTGGGTTTTTCGGGTTTTCAAACGAAAGAGACAATTTGTTTGGCTCAAATTGGGTTACAAAAGGGGTAATTTTTTGCTACTTTTTCTGGCCAATATTTTTGGGTGACAAACGAGAGCCTACTTCATTGCCCAAAATGCCAATTGCGTTACCATATGCGCTTCGAGATGAATTTAAGTTTAGAGATCCATTTGGCACGTTTTTTCAAAGCAATATTACACACATTTTTCAAAACCGATCAAAATGAAAGGATTGAGATCCTTGACAACTTTTTAGGCGCTGAAAAGAACTTTGAGTTAACAATTAACTCGGATTGATTTAAAAACTCGCAACACGTGATAGGCTCGAATCTCACCGGGTTTGTTAATCTCCACACTTATTCTTTAAGTCGTCAATTTTCGTTCAATTTCCATCTTTGGTCAATTTTGGCTTTGTGTACGTTGAATTTTACAATTTGAGACTTCAATTCGACTTTTAATGATATTTTTGAAAATTTTGAATTCCAATTTTTATTTATTTTGAACAAAAAATATTTTTGGGTTTTTCAAAATTTTATGATTGTTTTGGAAATTTCTGGGCATTTTGGAAAATTTGTGAAGTTTTAGAAATACACACTTGTGACCCCCCGAACTTAGACTTTTGCATTGTCCTCAAGCAAAAAGGACTAAAATCTAAATAAGAGAAAATAATAAGTGCGATAAATAAAACAAACAAATGGGAAAAATGCAGCAAGACACTATATAACACTCATGTAGGACTCAAAAATACACTAACAATCACCCCATACACGTCGGGGGTGCGACGACCTCTCATCTCTCCACATACTCACCCGACCCCACTCGCTGGGTTCGATGCTCTCCTCGTTTCTCCCGTCCTAGGATTATAATCCAACAATCGGAATAAATTGGGACCTCGCCCATAGATAAAGGATAGACCGGGAGACTCATCGTGACTAATTGGAAAGGGATCCTCGTGATGCTATCTCAAAGTGTGGTCTACGTGCGCTGACTCGGAGGGAACACCTAGGTTTCGTTCAATTTTTAATATGCATGGGTCGGGCTCTAAGTCAGATGAACCACAACATTTCTCCTCACTTGCCTTCGGGGCCTCTAGTGTTGTGGGTGGATTGTCACAACGAAGGAATTCATCAATTTTTTCTTTCAATTCACTTTCGTCTAAGTGACAACATGAATCCAAAAGGGATTGGCCTTCAATAGTAATACTTTCATCCACCTGCCCGAATTCCCTTTCAAATTCTTCCATGCTCATGTCTCCTAGTTCTCTCTCTCGAGTAGTGACTACGTCCTCTCTTACTTGCTCGATTTCCAACTCCACCAGTTTTCTCTCTTCTAACCCCTCTCTCTCTCTTTCAATTGCGTTCACTATACACCTCTCCCCCACTTTTCTCTCATTGTCACAACTACCACTATTACTTGATGAAATAGGGAACACCCCTAACGGCTCTCTCTTGTGGGACCTCTCATTCTCATGGCTCGACACTAAGCAGGACCTTAGGGCATCTCCACAATCATTTTTCTCAAAGTACTCCCATACGATCTCGTCTATGAAGCTCACCGCGTGAAGGTCATCTTCTTCCCTCGTATGTTGAACGACATGGAAGATGTTGGTCTCTAAGGTCATGTTCCCAAAGGTGAGTTGCATTCGCCCATTCCGAGTATTGATGATTGCGTTAGCCATAGCTAAGAAAGGGCGCCCAAGGATGATGGGAACATGGTTGCTCGAGTTAAAGGAGGGCTCCGTGTCCCAAATGACAAAGTCTACCGGGAAGTAGAAAGTGTCAACTTGGATGATCACGTCCTCGACTATGCCTCTTGGGATCTTCACGGTTCGATCCGCTAATTGGAGAGTGACCTTTGTGGGCTTGAGGTCGCCCAAGTCGAGTTACCTATAGATGGAGTAAGGGAGGATATTGACACTTGCTCCCAAATCAAGTAAGGCCTTTTCGATTTTGTTTTCTCCAATGATGCAGTAAATGGTGGGTGCACCGGGATCTTTGAATTTAGGTGGCAGATCATTGAGTAGAATGGAGCTCACATTCTGTGCTAGAAAGACATTTTTCTTTACCTTCATCTTTCTCTTTACCGTCAACAAGTCTTTAATGACTTTTCCATAAGCTGGAATTTTCTTAATGGCATCGAGGAAAGGTAAATTCAGCTTAACTTGTTTTAGCACGTCTATCATGTCATCATGTGGGTTTCCTTTATGGGAAGGAATTAGCCTTTGAGGAAACGGTGCCGCGGAGGGTGGTCTCACTACTACCTCGGGCTCACTAGCGTCTTTTTTGTCACTCTCATTCAAGGGGACATCTTCGTCCTCTTTCGTGCCAGGCAAAATCTCCTTGTCTTTAGGTACGTCTTATGGGGGAGGTGACAAGTCAACTACTCTCCCACTACGTAGAGTGGTAATTGCGCTACATTTCTCAGGATGATCATGGGGTGTCGAGATAACACTAGTTTGACCTTGGAGAGGTCTTTGGCCCTGGGAAGGAAACTTGCCCTTCTCTTGGATACTCCACAATGATTACAACTGTGAAATGTTCGCATTCATGTCATTCATCATGCACTCATGCCTAGAATTAATTGCGGTCTGGGTATTGATAAAGTGGTTGATAGTATCCTCGAGACTTCTCCGCAGTGGCGGGATATAAGATCCTTAAGGTGGTGGTGCTTGCACATGTCCTTGCATGTGCGGGGCTTGTTGAAAGTTTTATGGTGGAGGAGGGGCAACATGCGAAGGAGGGTTCATTGCGGCATGTTGTTTCCCATAGCTAAAATCGGGATGATTTTTCCATGAAGGGTTGTATGAATTCCCGTACGGGGCACCTAAATTACCCTTAAAACTTCCTACACCACTAACTTTCTCTTGAAGTATTGCTTTGTAGGCGGGTATCATCAGGCATTCCTCAGTTGAATGTCCCGCCTCATAAATAGTACACACCTTTACGACTGGGTTTGGAATGGGTCCAGCTGATCCTTTTCCATATATCTCGCACAGATCTCGAAATCCTATCTCAAGAGTCTCTAATCGGCTATCCATCTTAGAATTCTTATCTACATGGAATAGGCCGGATGCTGACGGAGTAGTGGTCGCTTGTCTATTTCGATTTTAAGTGTTGGGATCAGAAGTGTCCCAGGATTGAGTAGTCTCGACGATATACCTCAAGTGAAGCTCAGCATCCTGGGCATCTAAATCGATAAACGGACCACTTCCCATTGTTTCAACAAGTTATTTGGAGTTAAGATTCAACCCATTATAGATAAAAGAGATGACTTGCGCTGAATCAAATCCATGATGGGGGAATGAAGCAACTAACTCGTTGAAACGTTTATAACATCGATGGAATGGCTCATTTTCAGCTTGTCTAAATGCTTGAATTTGAGCCTTTATGGAGATTGTTCAATGTGGTGGGAAGAATTTCTTGAGAAATTTTGACTGTAGATCATTCCAGGATGGAATAGAGCTTGGAGGTAAAGACCATAGCCAGGCCTTAGCTTTATCTTTGAGCAATAAAGGGAAGAGTTTGAGATGGATTACCTCTTATGTGCAGGTTTGATCGTTGAGAGTATCACACACGTCCTCAAATTCCCTAATATGGAGGTATCGCTTTTCAGAATCCATACAGTGGTAATGCTGTAGCATCTGGATCAGCCCATTTTAGAAATGGAATTGTCAGGCATTATACGGGAGTATAATGCATCCCGGAGTGATAGTACGCTGGGGATATAAGAATTCTCAAATCGGACGGTATGGGGGATCTTCCTCACCGGTGGGTGCATTGCCGTGTTGTGACATCTCGTCCTCACTTATTGACTCGGTGTCCTCACCGGGCGTGCTCGGAGTGTGTCCTAAGAAGGAAAAAGAGTGTTATCGAAGACTGAGTGCGTCAGTGTGGGAGGTGGGACCCAGAACTGTGGGGCGTTTGGAGTGTGGGGACTATCAGGATTATACTCAATAATTGGATTTTCGTGAATGTTGGTTGGAGTATTATGGGGTGTGGGAGTGGTTTCAGAATTTTGCATTAAGCATAGGAGAGATGATGAATCTTTTTGTGCTTTTTGAATTTTTAAATTTTTTTTTTTAGTCAAAGCTTTGGGTTGACTCGATCTAATCCTAAGTCTACCTAGTTCCCCGGAAACGAGGCCAAAAACTTGATGCGACTGAAAATGTGTCTCAGAAATGCGTTCACTCTAGGCTCAAGTGTAAGCCTGTCGCTCAAGTAATAATCCGACAAGTCGGGTATCGATCCTCAGGGAAAAAGGACAACGAAGTTGTGACGACGGGAAGAGACGGAGGAATCCTAATCTTGACTCTAAAAATAAAGGGAAAATGATTTGATTTTGGGAATGATTATAACTAAATGCAAATATGAAATTATAAAAAAATGCAACTACACTAACCTACCTAAATTATGAATGAAGGATGATTTGAAACTTGTTGTTTTAAATGATGAGAAGAATAGGACGGGACTACAATCCCCCAACCCTAGTGTAGTGCGGATATAATACTAATCTTCAATTTATCTGATTGATTTGACCCGGAATTTAGTACTCCCAAGCATTACGTATACGAGATTCAAGCCCGCGTCATACTTAATCTGAGGATGAATAAATCAGTATCGCGATAGTAGCATTCGAATTGCACTCTAAATCATCACGAGTACCCAGAGGCAAACGAGATATAAAGATCTACAATCATTGTGCAACTACGCAATACGATCAAGGTCAATCATTAAATTTAGTGGGTTAATTTTATACACACGCACTAACACATTAGGCTGGGTTCATGCATCCCGGCCTTAGGAAATCTAGCCTAACATGTTGAAAAGAATAGAAACAAGGATTAATGTGCAGGGACTCATAATTACTCTAAGGAAAATAACGATTACATGCAGAAAAGAATTAGAACTAAAAATTACTCACTAATATTATCCAAGAAATAAGTGAAAACAATGAAAGAAACATATACTCACAGAAATCACTGGATAAAATCTTCAATCCTTGAAATAAATCTGAAAAATATTAACTAAGACAGGGTTTCTGAAAAAGAAAAAGTAAAACCTACTAATTCTCCGTTATTATAACAATACTAAATCGGGTCTTTTATACCCTACAACAATATCGAAAGTCAGCTACACTAGGAGTCTTTTTAGGAAGAGAAAAGATTTTCAAATATCGAAGACCGGACCGGTCCGGGTCTTAGGCGGACCGGTGTGCCCCCAAGGCGGATCGGTTCTTTTTATTTTGGGGCGGACCGGTCCGGGGGCGGACCGATTTTTTTTATTTTTGACTCCTTCGGTTTGCATGCAATCCGGGGTCTTCTGGAGTTTGGCAAGGCGGACCGGTCCGGGGTAGGGGCGGACCGGTCCGTTTATTTGACTTTTATGTTCCTCTTTGACTGCTCATAACTTTTGTTCCGGGATTCCGATTGAGATGTCGTTTCTTCCTTTGTGCTCGTGAATGAGATGTCTTCAACTTCTCTTTAGGTACCTCATCCGAATTCCGTGTGAAAATTACACTTTTTCCCTTGAGACCTTCCTTCTTTCTTTCTTGATTCAAATACCTGCAAAATCCCTACAAAATACCAGAAACTCGGTGTATTCATTAGGATCAGTCAGTAGTACAGTTATAAGATAAATCCAACTCAATTACGTTGTTCGAGGTGCTAAAAGTAACTAAATCAAGGGATAAATTAGGAAGAATTTATGCCTAATCATCCATACACGTAATAAAATATACAATAGGTATTCACACCGCCTATATATTTATTTCATTATAATATGTATATACATCATATTTCATATGTCCCATACGTAGTATACTTTTATCTCGAATATTCTACGTCTTTAATAAATAATAACACTACTCACTATCGTATGTTCCCGAATATTTCTCATCCTTCGAAGGGTATCTTTTATTTTACACACTACATCAGTAAGTAAACTCCCTATACCCTACTGGTTTAATCCATTATTTACCTCGAATCTCCAAGTCCCAAATTATTCTCTAAAGTAAGTATTTTTCCTGACTAATACAAATTAAGTTTAGCCCTTAATTCCCTCTCTCGAACCTAAGTTCAAAACTCCATCTAGGCCTACAAGTGTCCCATTATATTTCCATTTTGTTTACAAATATGTCCCACTTTTAAATCACAAATGTTTCCATAAAATATTCTAAATAAAAAGGAAAATCTGGACAAAACGGGGTAGCTTAATTGATTTGGCTATGTCCAAATCGATCTGCATTGCTGCCGAATCGTTTAGCCTATACAGGTCTCAAAAATCTGCAGAATTCGTTCTTATGGGTTCCTCAGTATTCATCACCATTCTAGCATCCTATACTCCCAATTATTCATAATGGATGTTATACTAACATAATTACATGAATTCTAACTTTCAAAAATCATAATTAACATCAAGGATCATCAAGTATATGGATTTAATAAAGATAATTTCATGGAAACCCTTGTTCATCAACTTATTTAAGAACTATACTAAGAGTCCAGGTTTGATCATCAACTATTAACATAATTACGTGATATATATAATCATGAATAACCTATATAACTCAGGGATTAGTTGTTACATTAAATATACATATGAACATGAATTGTATCTTAAATCTCAAATTCCAAATTTCATAATTTTCAGAAAATCAATCCTAATCTAACATGGATGATATATCAATTCACAAGTTTGGCAAAATAAACACTTGCATATGATTTGTAAGTCTGGTCCTTTGAAGAAGAACGTAGGGATTTTGTTGCATCTTTTCCGATCAATAATCCGGCGATGGTAGTGGCTCATGGTAGTGTTTATTGGCCTAGACTCTTAGCTTTTGGCTTTCTCTCTCCCACTGTCTCTTCCTTGGAGTTTTTGAATACTAACCCTCACTTCCCCCAAACAACCAATATATAAACATAGAAAAATTCGTATGCTACTATTCACTTAAATTACACATTACCATAATACCCTTTTGGGATGTCAGGTTTGCTTCAAAATGCTCCGGGACCCAACATAAACCTCCGAGTAGACTTTTTTTACTATTTCAACCCTTCTGGACGTTTGGAGCACTCCAAATGACTATTTGGATGATTTAAAAATAACTTGCTTTATATTTCATTAAATTAGTCCTGACACGACTTACATGCATGTCCCGACTCAATTTCCATAATTGTTGTATATGTTACTTGCGACAATGTCTATAATTCATAATCACATATTACCTCATTAGCTCAGTAATATTTAATTTAATTCACATCAATAAATACTAACGCTTATCTTGCTAGTTAATATTTATTTTAATCTATATTAATTATCAATAATTTCTCATATTAAATTTATTAATTCCATATTTAAAAATCATGAAAATACGGGGTAAACATGAGGGGGGTATCAAGGACCATCTCCTCAGAAATCATTTTATAAACAATTCATTTCTCATGAGTAACCTCTTTGTTACTCATTTCAGTTATAATTGGGTCTGGCTGTGCAAGGACTGGTGACTCCTGGAGTCTTTATACTAGTATTCTCTCAATCTTAAAGTGCTAAGTGGTTGAGCTTGCTCAACAAATCTTGTTCCTTAGTCGCTAAGCCAAATCTCCTAAGAGATCCCAACTTGCCTTTTTGAGCCCTGATTGCTCAACCAAGCTACTTGTACAACAAAGTAAGATATCAATACTTTAATATATATATTTAAGTAATAAATTATGGGGAGGAGGTGACTCTAGGTGGATCTCCTCGCTAACTAGTTATTTTAAGTAAATCATTTCTATTTCTTGGGGAAAGGATCTCCTCATGGTGGGACTTCTCGTCCAAACTTTATTTCTATAATCTTTGAGCATTTAGGGACGAGGAGCCACTTATGGAGGGTCTCCTAGCCCATATTCCATTTATTTGTTCTTTGAGAATTTTGGTACAAGGAGCTCATAATGGTGGGCCTCCTCATCCAAATTTCCTTTCTGAGATTATTGATATTTTGGGGATGAGGAGCCCCTCGTGGTGGGCTTCCTCGCCTAAATTTCCTTTCTGAGATTATTGAGCTTTTTGGGATGAGGAGCCCCTTATGGTGGGCCTCCTCACCCAATTTCCTTTCTGTGGTTTTTGAGATTTTAGAATGAGGAGCCCATCATGGTGGGCCTCCTCACCTAAATTTCCTTTATGTGATTCTTTAGCATTTTGGTACGAGGATTCCTTCATGGTGGTCCTTCCACCCGAACTTCACTTTAGTGATTTCTAGGCATTTTGGGATGAGAATCCCTTTATGGTTGGCCTCCTCATAGAAATTCTACTTTTGTGGTTTCTTATCTTTGGGAATGAGGAGCTCCTTATGGTGGGCCTCCCCATCTAGTTGTGTATTCTTCTATCTTATCCAGAGCACTTCTTTGAGGGGGTGATACGACGCAAATATTGCGTATTTCATCCCTCGAACCTACGCATTTTTGCCCCCTCGGGTATCTTATTCCCTATATTTATGCTTGTTAACAAGACAACCTTGGATTTCTACGTTAACATGTTTTGTAGGGGTTAATTGAGCTTTTATAGGTATTTGGATGCTAAGTGTGAAGTTCTGACGCATTCCGCTTGATTTTCGTACACGATCGCACGTTCAAGGGCATTTTAGCCTTTTCACAGCTTGGGAACCTAGACCAACATCTTCATGGAAGTTGTATCCCTCCTCGCAAGCTTTGCGTGGCCGTGAGCGGTGCGCGAATCCGATTCAGAATGAAGAAGTTACGACGATATTAGCGGAAGGGAATTGCATTCAAGCCAAACACAGGAGGCAGGAGCTGCATACCTGCTTGATCGATCGATCGATCGATCCTTCTTATTTTGCAAAATCGTGGGAGATAGTGGGCTGGAATTTTAAGCATCGATCGATCGATCGATACCCTATTTTCTACAGATATTTTGACCTTTTATTTTCTTTTCCCTTTTATTTTCTATTTTAATTCCACTTACTATATAAAGGTTTTTTGTTGTAAATATCATATATTAAGGTTTAGAATAGATTTTAGGATTGTTTAGGTTAGGGTTTGGGAGTTGAGATCTCTTTTCTTCTTCCTCATATACTGTGACAACATTTGGGTTTGTAAGATTGTACTTTTATATTCCCTCTCCTTTAATATAGATTGTATTTCATTATTCCTTGCTTTGTAGATTAATTTTCATGCTTTGTCATTAGGTTTACATTCTTTGATTTACTTGCTTTCTAGGTAGCTTTATTGTGTTTATTTATCGCATTTCATTTACCGCATTTTTATCATGCTTTCTAGATAATTTAAATTAGGTTGTGTTTGAATTGAACTCACTCGTGTTGACGCGTTGCATGTCCTTGGTGATGGTATTTACGAGTCTATTTTGGGTACGTTGTCCTAGCTATTGCACTTAGGAGATTTGACGGGGAATATCATGTATGTCCCTTTCTTACGACCTTTCGTGCGTAATTTCCGGGGTATTTGTTGACGCCAAAATCTTATTAGGTTTTTATGCGGATTTAGGGGCGTGACAACCCTTGATTCAATTAACTGTTGAAACAAGACGCATTCGTAATAACTCATCGACCCATGTATCCATTTTATACAAATTAACTCGAGTGGGGAATATTCGACGCAATCTATAGTTTTACCGCTTTGTTAATCTAGATTTTTTTCCCTCGCCTAGAATAATCATTTCCCTTTTATGCATCTTTTTTCCTTTTTAGTTTGTAATCACCTTTTTCCTTTTTATTTAGGAGTACTAAATCCTATAAATTCTAGCAACTCATCCCTGTGGATCTTTCGATACTTGACTTACAGTTGTGCTTGCCTCGCAAGTGCAGTCGTAACATAGGTTTTTGTATTACCGCTGTGAAATGAAAACAATGACCGTGCCCTTACACGAGCACGCATTTTACGCGCGTAGTCAAAATGGCGTCGTTGCCGGGGACTTGTTTGTTTTAGACTTTATTTTTTTTCGTATTTCATAGTATTTTCTTTCTATTTGTATTATTTTCTAATCTTTTTGCGGGACTTCCACATTTGAGCACTTAGAAACGCTCGAATTTCCCGCGCGCACCTACTTTGTGGAATTCTCCACTTGATCCATTTTTGGGGTAAGAATTTTTTATTCCAATTCTTCTGGTAATCATTGTTATAATACTCAAAATTCTCGTAATCCTATGACTTTCGGTGAATACTTAGAGTCCCAAATAATTTCAAATTCAAATATGACTCTGGGCGAGTATAACGAAAGTCAAAACTTGGGTTATATGAATTTTGATGATGATGACAATGATTTTGGGCCTTTACCTCCTTATAATAGGATTTTGGGTCTTGAGACCTCACCCTTATATGTTTACCCTCGTTAACCCCTTTCAGCCTAAATATTAGCCTTTCGTTTCATAATCCAAATCCCATACCAACTCGGAATTGGAGTTTTGTACCATACATACACTTTCCATACCTTTGTTTGGAATGTTTCTTGGGATTGAATGTTGTTGTCGTGTCGGTTGCAATTTAGGTATATGAGAGTGTGAAACGTAAAGAAAAATTAAAAAAGATATGAAAAAGAGAAAGCAAAAAAAAAAAGAAAACAAAAGAAAACATGAGAAAAAGAAGAAAAGAAAAGAAAGAGAAAGTTGTAAATGTTGTGTATATAGTTTAATAAGCTTTGATTACTCTTCCCGATGATATATCTAATGCCTTTTTGGAACTTGTTTTCCAATTTTAATATTTCCCACATTCTCCCATTATCCCGAGTTTTCATTCCGAACACTTTGAATCCATACATACATGTCATTCGTTTCGTACCCTAGCCTAACCTACATTACAACCCTATTAAAATCCTATGTCATCTTAGGTTGATGTAATTCAAAAGTCATAATAGTTTTGATAATCTGTGAAAATACATTTTGCCTCCCTTAATGAGCGGTATCTTTCATTGAGATTACTTTTTTTTCATTTTATATATAGAGTTCTTCATTTGTGACATGTGTGCGGCCTTGTTTCCATTTACATTTACTCTTTATGACCGCATGTTCCGTGTGTTACCTCCCTGTTTCGAGTGAATTCACTTGATGAGTGTAATGCTCGTGAGGATTGAATGTATGATTGCTTTATTTAGTATCTGGTTTATGTAAGTTTTTGACAAATCACACTTTTGCTCGCTCCCCCTCCCATATTTTACGGTTTCACTTCTATGAGATGAATTCTATAATGTTAATGATTCAGACTTTTGTTTGAATCCGTTCAATGTGCTAATAATGTGTATGAAATCTTTTTCGCTATTGTTGGGCTTGTCGCATGTTGGGTTGGGCATATTTTGAGGAAACCCTCACGAGACGACACTCGTCCACTAGGATGACCTAGGGGTTTAACGGCTTATTGCATACGCTAAATGCAATCGAATCGCCCGCGAAAGTGGCCTTATGCTTTTATACCATACTTTTCTACTTATCCTACTTTTGGTTTGCTTGTAGTTCTTGTTGCATCCTATTTCATTGCTAGGGAGTAGCAATGTGTAAGTTAGGGGGTGTGATACGATGCAAATATTGCGTATTTCATCCCTCGAACCTACGCATTTTATCCCCCTCGGGTATCTTATTCCCTATATTTATGCTCGTTAACCAGAAAACTTCGTATTTCTACGTTAACATGCTTTGCAGGGGTTAATTGAGCTTTTATAGGTATTTTGATGCTAAGTGTGAAGTTCGAATGCATTTCGCTCAATTTTCGTACACGATTCCACGTTCAAGGGCATTTTAGTCTTTTCACAGCTTGGGTACGTGGCCCAACATCTTCACGAATGTTGTAGCCATCCTTGCAAGTTTTGCGTGGCCGTGAACATTGCGCGAATTCGATTCAGAATGAAGAAGTTACGATGATTTTAGCGGAAGGGAATTACATTCAAGCCAAAACAGGAGGCAGGAGTTGTATACATGCTTGCTCGATCGATCGATCCTTCTTATTTTGCAAAATTGTGGGAGACAGTGGGCTGGAATTTTAATCATCGATCGATCAATCACAGGGGATTGATCAATCACGGGGGATCGATTTCTGCAGATATTTTGGTCTTTTATTTTATTTTCCCTTTTCTTTTATATTTTATTTCCACTTACTATATAAAGGTTTTTTTGTTGTAAATATTAGATATTAAGGTTTAGAATAGATTTTAGGATAGTTTAGCTTAGGGTTTGGGAGTTGAGAGCTCTTTTCTTCTTACTCATATGGTGTGACAACATTTGGGTTTGTAAGATTGTACTTTTATCTTCCCTCTCCTTTAATATAGATTGTATTTCATTACTCCTTGTTTTCTAGATTAATTTACATGCTTTCTAATTAGGTTTACAAGCTTTGATTTACTTTCTTTCTAGTTAGCTTTATTGTGTTTATTTATTACATTTCATTTACCTCATTTTAAACATGCTTTCTAGCTAACTTAAATTAGGTTGTATTTGAATTAAACTCACTCGGGTTGACGCATTGCTTGGCCATAGTGATGGTGTTTATGAGTCTATTTTGGGTGCGTTGTCCTAGTTATTGCGCCTAGGACATTTGACGGGGCATATCATGTATGTCCCGTGCTTACGACCTTTCGTGCGTAATTTTTGTGGTATTTGTTGACGAAAAAATATTATTAGGCTTTTATGCGGATTTAGGGGGGTGACAACCCTTGATTCAATTAACTGTCAAAACGAGATGCATTCGTAATAACTCGTCGACCCATGTATCCATTTTATACAAATTAACTCGGGTGAGGGATATTCGACGCAACCTATAGTTTTACTGCTTTGTTAATCTAGATTTATTTTCCCTCGCCTAGAATAATCATTTCCCACTTATGCATCCTTTTCCTTTTTAGTTTGTAATCACCTTTTTCCCTTTTATTTAGGAGTACTAAATCCTATAAATTCTAGCAAATCGTCCCTGTGGATTTTTCGATACCCAACTTACCACTATGCTTGTCGCGCAAGTGTAGTTATAACTTAGGTTTTTATATTACCACGGTGAAACGAAAACAACAACCGCGCCCTTACACGGGTACGCATTTCATGCGCGTAGTCAGGGGGTTGCTTGTGGCGAGTCCCCCCTCGCCATATGTGCCTGATCTCCCAATTGTTTGGGCAATTGAGTGTGCACCCCTCTTCAATATCCTAATCTTGCGTTGTTGGCTACTAGAACCTATATTGAGAACAATAGTTTCATCCTCATTTATTTGAACGTGGTTATGTTATTTGTTATTAACCTTATTAAGATTTGTTAAGAATTATTCATTAGCAAAATCATCATATCAGGAGTTTGACTAGAATCAAGACAATTAATAGAAGGAACAACAAGATACTCAAAATCCTTATTTATTTCACTTTCGGGGAAAATAACATTGAGAACCTCGCCAAAAGAGGTCTCGGTTACATTGTTATCAGAAAAAGGAGGAACATCAATAGATAAAGAGTTAGGGTGAATAGACGTGTTAGGTTACATCATAACAAGTGGGACTAGTATATCATTCCAGTTGATGAGAGGCACATCAAAGGCCATGATTAGAGTGGATGGATCCATTGATGTAGGGTCTAAAAAGAACATTAGATTGTCATCCCTAGTGTCTGCAGATTGAATGAGTCTTCAGAATCACTTTCCTCAGAGACTCGCAATAGCTACGACGTTTTAAGTGAGAGGTTGAACCCGGTGATGGAATTCTTTGACCCAGGAGTAGTTGTCTCGAAAGAAGATTTCCATCCCTGGATTCATATTCTTATTCAAATGATCATACCATGGTTTAGGAAATCCACAAAAGGGGAAATCTTCACCTTCTTCTCTCCTGAGTCCTTCTGGTGAAGGATGATAACCCAGGCCATATGGGGAAAGGCTTTTTCAGGACTATGGGCTCTAGTATTCCTTATTGATGTCACCTTTTCCTTAGTCCTGGCATAAAGAGAATATTCTTAAACATTTGTATCACATTGACATTACCCTGAGGGTTGTGCTCTAGACTTACCTAGTCCTTGAAATCATCCTTTGTCAAAAAGGGAAGTGGATCAACCCTGAACCTAAAAAAAGCATGTCGTTCGTCCCATGCTATATTTCTAGTACCAAATTGATGGAGCTGGCATTTTTTATACATTCATCATATCCTAAAATATTACTGACTTGCCCCTTAGTGAATAATTTCAACTTCCGATGATGAAGGGAATAGGACATCCCTCAATTCCTATTAAGCAGAAGTCAACTAAGTAACAAATTAAAGCTTACGGGTATGTCAATAACTTAGAACTTAGTAATGAGATTGATAGAACCAACCACTATTATGAGTGTTATGGATCCTATCACCTCTCGGCAAGTATTATCATAGGCATGCACTATGGTGGAAGTAGGAGTCAAGTCACTTATGTTTAACCCCAAGCAATTGAAGGTTCTTAATGGGAAAATATTGAAGGTGGATCCATTGTCAACAACTAAGAGAAAAATTGTCTTTCCCATTACTTCAATGGAGATGTTGAGGTCATAGTTGTGATTAGGTACAATCTTCAGAATTTTTTCTTCGGAGAAGTAAATTAATCTAGTGGTGGTCAAGAATCCAACTCGATTTACAGCTTGTTCTGGAGTGGTGGAAGGAAGGAGTGTGGAAACTGTGAGAAACTTTATCAGAGAATTTTAATGAAATTTAAAAGACATGAAGAGTACCCACAAGGTGATGTTAGATTGAGTCTTATTGAGTTGGTCGAGGATTTTTCTATCTTCAATGGTCATCTCTTTTATGGGGAGTTCTTCGGCAACTCCCTTTCCCTTATCTATTCTTGATGGTTGAGGATTTGGATCTTAGTACTGCCTTCATGATCTGGTCACATGGTTTACGGAAGTGGGGAAGAACAAGAACCCCATTTCTTCATCAATATCTGGCTAAATGGAAACTTTCCTGATTTCCCCTAACAGGTCCTCGAAAGAGATCATCCTACACATATTGATCACGAGACTGACATTTTCTTAAATCGTTTCATCACTTGAGTTGTGAAGTTCATCCCCCTATCTACTGTCAACGATGCCTTCTTACTAACATATGTCTATGCATTCCACAGCCTCAACTTCTTCTTCATATAAATCTTCCCACTAAACGGGGAGGTAAAAGAGTGAAGGGGCCAATCGTCCTTGAAGCTTCAAAGCATTGAGTAGATAAAAAATGTTGTAGGTTTCATTAGTTTGTTTAAACATTTTTTCCATAATTTTACTACACCATCCAAATTGATATGATCAATGGGTACCATCCAATTATATGATTCCCAATCCCACTTTCGAGCTTCCATGAATAATATGTTGAACTTCTGACAGTCGATGGTCATTTTAGAGGGAAATTTTAGCCCAAAATCCAAAAGTTGATTCAGAATAGTCGATAACTCCATCTTTTTTCCTTCAAATTGGGTACGAATGGCAATAGAAACCCTCATGAGGAGTGACGAAGCTCGACTGGCGAAGAATGTAGTGTGTAGGATAAGATATGGGCAACTTTGAGCAATTTGGGTGAAACTATGAGTATAATGGGTTCTTTACTAGGCACAATTTAGGTAGATGGATCAAATTCTAAATCATTCACTAGGAAGATGGAATGTTTATGGGTTAGAGGCGGGTTATGAGTGGTTTTGGGATAAGAATTGGCTTGTGGGGCAATGATACCCTAGTCAATTAGACCTTGGATTACATTTTAGAGATGAAAGCACTGATAAGTATTATGGCCAACAGACTGGTGAAAATAATAGTGGGCATCAAATTTGAAGTTTTTGGTAAGTGGGTTTGGTAACGGACGGGGGTCCAATGGTTTGAGGAGGTTTCATCTTAATAAGTCTTGGTAGACTTTGGATATGGGAGTATGGAGCTACGTGCATTCATTTTTGGAGGGATCGGGGAAATTTTCTAGCACCTAAGAGGTAACAGGATACGAGATAATGTTGATGGTTGAAACTGTGGTATTGTCATTCGTCTCATACTTTCTGGGGGTAAACTGTATGGACACTTTCTTACGCTCGACTTCTGTCTTGCTAACACTTTCTTCAATCTCCACGCTCTCTTCCCAAAGGGCTTGTAAGTGTGTGTAATATTGACCTCCCATACTTGCTCTGATATAGGAAGGAAATTCTTCTTTGCTATGCTGACTTTTTCCTCTTTAGTGGTCCAGTTGGTCATGGTGGCAACTTTATCTCTCCACCTTACTATGAACCTGCTAATAGTTTATGCATGGTTCTTATTAAGAATCACTATATCACAACGTGAAAGCTCTAGTTCTTCGTTATACTTATGTTGTGACATGAATTCCTAGCCAACATCTTCCCAAGTGTGGATTCTCGATTTCTCGAGGGATAGGACCAATTGAGAGCATTGTCCTTCAAAGTCTGTTGGAACATCCAAGCCATTATATCTTCAGAGGCACGAAGGAGAGTCTTGGATAGATGATATCTAGATGAAGGTGAATAATTAGGGGCCCACTTCCCCCGAACTTATCGATGGCTTGCATCTTGAATTTCTCCAGCAATATTACTTTAGGATAGGGACACATGTGAGTGTAGTGCATGTAGTTTTTGGATATATTAACTTCGTTAAACTTCTTTGACAACATCTTGAGGTCTTCTTTGACTTTGTTTAGTTCTTCCTATTTGCGATCAATGAGTATTGGCTTGTTGACCTTGGCAGGGTAAGGTTTGGCGAGCTGAGTTGGCAGTCACCCATTGGCAGGCGGGGAAGGTAAAGCATGCTGAAATTCTGTTGAGACCCAAATAGGCTCGAGTGTGGGTGGACCCATGACACGAGGAAAGATAACCTAGGGTTCTTCAGGAATTTAGGTTGTATTTTGCTGTATCTCATGACCCTCGGTTTGAAGGTTACTAATCTTGGGATTGAGTTGGACCAGGACTGCCATCATATCAGACTGTATGTTTGGTGCTTGGTCAGTGTTTTCCATGGAGGACTGGTGAAGGTATATTTCAAACTCAAAAGAGGTTATAGGGGAACTGACGGAGCTTCGGGGAAATTCGACGGAAGACCAAAGTCAATAGAGAACGAGGCTAGGAATCGGGTATGCGATCGACCTGAGAAGGAAAATGATTCTAATTTATTTTTGAAAATGGGAAAAATAACTGGTTTTTGTTAAAAAAGAGGTAAAATGTTTTTGACATTTTTGATATTTTGATGAAAAGGAGGCAAAAAGTTTTTGGTATTTTGGTAAAAGGGAGGAAAAACGTTTTTGGTGTCTCAACAAGATTCTTATTCTTATTAGTGTTGTTGTTGTTATTATTATTGTTGTTGTTGTTGTTGTTGTTGTTGTTGTTGTTATTATTATTATTATTATTATTATTATTATTATTATTATTATTATTATTATTATTATTATTATTATTATTATTATTATTATTATTATTATTATTATTATTATTATTATTATTATCATCATCACTTTTATTATTATTATTATGGTTATTGTTATTGTTATTATTATTATTATTATTATTATTATTATTATTATTATTATTATTATTATTATTATTATTATTATTATTATTATTATTATTATTATTATTATTATTATTGTTATGTTTATGTTTATGTTTATGTTTATGTTTTAGCTTGTATTAGGTTTATCTATATGCAATAGAAAATTGATTTTGAAAAATAGGTAAGATGGGGTTTGACTTGTTTTCGATAGAGTTCTGTGTGGTAACCGACAAACTAAATGTAAGTGTCATAAGTCTGATTCCTATATAAGGTTTATGGAGTTGTTGGGTTTGTGGAAAGATTCCCCCCTTTGGCATGACTTCCACGATATACTTCTTACTTTTGAGGGCAATTGATACATGTAGGCAAGACATTTGATATACCTGAGTGTATGCAAATTGCCTCATTATATACCTCGTGGGAATAATACATGTGAGAGAGAATTTGATATAATCGATGTACATGAACGAGTTCCCTACTATATACCACCCATCATAAATTCAATTAAGCGGTACCATGTGTGGGGAGCCATTTGCTATACGTTGAAGGTACTAGGTCAATGGAAGGTGAGACTCATATTGCTTAAGTTAACTGCGATGTGCTGGACCAGCACCCATCACAAAGTGACTCCACAGTACGGGAATTTTTTTTTATCAATAGCCATTCTCTTGGTGATGTAGTGTGAAAAATGCATGATTCTTGATTTGTATATTACGGAGAGAGTCTTTTATTTGGAATGAGAAGCACTATACTAATAGTAATGAATGTACAAGTATCATGAAAAGTATATATAACATGGATACATATGGGTGAGTGATGTGTGAATATCTACGAGTGAGTATGTTGTAGTGAACCCAGGCATGGATCAACTACAAGTGGCATGTGATAAGTGCAACTGATCATGGATATATTCAAGTGTGATAAGTGGAGGTGCGTGCTAGTGAAAACTAAGCATGGATATTCTAAGTGGTTTTTGAAACATGTAAATATAAGTGATCCTACGCATAAATGTAAGTAGTGTGAGGTGTACATGGAAGACATTTAGAATTGCGTGAAAGTGAAAAATGAGTGATAGGTGATATAAGCATGAGTTAAATACATAGAAGAAATAAATAGTGAAAAAAAAGGGAACATACAGATAGGTGCATATGCACACATGCAGAAAAATGATAACACCCATGGAACATAGTCTAGCTCTCTTATGATAAGTCTTCCCCAGAAGAGTCTCCACTGTGGCCATCTCCCACCTTCTTCCCTTTCTTCTTTTCCTCCTTACGGGGGAAGGGTTTTCGACTCTCATGTGTGAGTTTAGAGGGAGAGAAGAAGGTCTTGGGATCTTTCTAGGAGCGCTTCGACCGTCGTCGATGTAGGGTGATGTAAAGAGGTGGAGGCACCAACCTATTTGCACGAAACAAAAAAAAGAAATGTTATTACCTCGAGAGAACGGAAATCAAATACATATTGATGCTTGCGAAACCAATTAGTTCAAAGGTTTGATGGATATGTTACCAAATGGGAAGGTGTTAGGCACCCATCCCGCCCTTTGGTCTCTCTTGGGCATATGTTATTTATCCCCTTAATAGCTCTGTGAAGTGTGTGTGCGTGTATATATACTTGGAGAATGGAATTACTTGACTCGCATCATGGAGAAAAGCGGAGTGAGATAACATGTACTTGTGTTCCCAAGATAATAATTAAAAAAACATAACATTTGCCCTGATCGGGATATCAATCGTTATGGTGAAACAATGATATGTGTTAGATAAAGCGCAAATAAGAATTACAAGTATAATAATATATAAATAATATATGAATAATGAAAAGAGGACTCGAGCCTCAAGTTTTGACCCAAGACACCTACTTATCCTAAAAAAGCATCATCGTCCATGTATTTCACATGCAATACAAGGGTGGGGTTCATCCCATAAATCCAACCAGGGATTTTATTTAGTTGTGTGTGTATAGAAAAATGATGTTTTGATTTGGGAAAACATGGTGAAGAGTCCTATTTGGAGTTTATGAGCAAACCCTCTTTTTCTTGTTTTTAGGTTATTTTTATAGAAAATATGTTATGAGAAATACTACTAATAAAAAATGGTATCATTAATATGTGTGGACTAACAAAGATGAAATACTTAAGTAACGATTATAGAACTAATGCAAAAATAGAGAAGCTAAAAAAGAGAGAAGAATGTTTAGACCTTTAGTGGAGACTTGAAGGTTGATCTTGATTTTTGAAAAGGTTGCTATTGTAAGGGGATAGAGGGGGTATAAGGACATGGAAAGGATTTTTGCCAAATTGGGTGTGAAATGGATGAAAATGGAATGTGCATGAGAGATTTCAACAAGGAAACTACAGTGACTTTGAGAGAATGTTACTGAGATCACTGAGGGGGATGTTTCTAAGGTTCCTTTGAATGGGATCTCATGATCTACTTATATGTGGTCAAGGTGGTACCGATCGGCATTGTACTTGACCTGTGTATCAAAAGGCATCCCTAAACACACTAGCGATAGGCAAGAAAATGGGTTTGCCATTTAGCAACATCATGCAGATTTTTTGAAAAAATGGTCATAAAATGTAATCCGTAAGTCTGAATCATGTACAGGGCATACCATTGGAAAAGGTATTCATAACCCTTAAATAATCCATTAGGCCTCTCTTAGGTTTAGTAGTTGACTATGGTCAAATGGGGCTTGAAAAGTTCGATGGTCGTTTGGATAAGAGATTCTCCAATAAAAATAAATCGTCTATCCAAACCGTAAAGCCGATTCATATGTGGGATGGACCATTGGAAAGTGTATTCATCTCCCTTTGAATATTCATTGAGTCTCATTTGGTTCGGAGTGTTGACCTTGGTCAAACGGGGTCGGGAATTTCCTTATGACCCTTCGAACAAAAACTGGTTGTTCGTTTGTATTGTAAGGTTGATTCGCGCACGAGGCAGACCGTTGGAAAGGGGACTCAAAGTCTTTCAAAGATTCATTGAGCTTTCACTCGGCGGAGGAAGTAAATTGGGTAAAAATGGGTGCTAAGAGCGCCTAGTGGCCTCGAGATCATTTTTTTATAATAAAATGGACCATTCCTCCAAATTGATGGTCGATTCGCGCACAGGATGGACCGTTGGAAAAGGTATTCAGATCCATTTGAAGATTCATCAATGTTTCACCCTGATGAAAAATTTGATCGAAGTTAAATAGGGCCCGGGGGAGCCCGGTGGCCTCTATATTGGTACTTGAAGTATGACCTAGGGTTCAATGGTGAATGGAAAAGTTCTAGGGACCTAAGGAGAGTATTAACAAAGCCCTAGAATGTGGTCTCTACCCCTGGTCTTATGTTGACATGAAAGGAATCGATTTAGTGATTGTTATACATGAGATGCCAACTCTCCTATACGTGAAACTAATCAAATAAAGACTCCTCAGTTTAATACCCGAGTGGCCCTTAAAGGTTAAGGAACAAGTGTAAAAACACTCATCATACGATTCATTCCAGTAGTGGAATAACCTACATGGATAGCCAATATCGTACACCTACTTAAGACTAATGTCAAGGTATGAATGTGCATATCTTTCAGGGATCTCAAGAGCAACTACCTAAAGGATTACTTCCCATACCCCATGTAGACCTAGGATTAGACAGCATGGCCAACAATTCATTTAAATCCTTCTAAGATAGTTCTTCGGGTACAATCAAATAAAAACTCACCCTGACCACTAAGAAAAGACTGAATTTATCACCCCATAGGTAACGTACTGTTCTGCGATCATGTCATTTATCTCAAGAAAGGAGTGACAACCTATCATAGATAAGCAATGTACATATTTCATGACCTCATATATAAGGAAGTGGATATCTATGTGGATGACATTATCATTAAGTCAAAATACTGGAAGGGGCACATCTCAACACTTTCCTTCTAAAGTGTCCACATTTTCAAGATGAGGATAAATCCTCATAATTATGTATTCAAGGTTACCATGGGTAAATTCCTTGCATTCATCATTAGAAATGATGGAATTAAGGTAAGCCTTCTGAGTTTAAGGGCATATGAGAAATGCCAACCTCCAGAGTAGCGAAAGAAATTGTAAGGTTCCTAGGCCATCTCTAACTAATAAGTCCATTCATCAACCAGCTCACTACTACTTGTGAACCCATATTTGGATTAATAAAAAGGAACTCACTCTTAGGGAGCATTCAAGAAAATGCAAGAATACTTTATCCACCTGCCAATACTAGTACTTCTTTAGTCTGGGAAACCTTTACTACTATATATTACCATAATCGACACCACTTCCAGGGCTATGCTAGAAAATTACGTACAGAGTTCCCAAAAATAATGTGCCATATATTATGTCAATAGGAATTTGGTATCATATGATCTTAAATTCACCAACTTAGAAAAAGGCTTGTTTATCGTTAGTGTGGATCACCCATAAGATCCACCACTATATAATGTCATTCATAATATAACTCATCTCTAGGATGGACCCCTTGAAATACCTTTTTGAAGTGCCTACTCTCTACATTTGAATGGGAAAATGGCTAACACTATTAGAAGAATTGATAATCACCTACGTTATGTAGAAGTACACTAAAGGGAAGTCCATATCACTTGCTGGTAGGCGAACTTTGATAGGTGAAGAAGATGACATCATATAATTCTCAACCTCTTTATAATAGATGAAGATCAATGTGGGAACTGTAATTTGATGGGGCCACTAACGAAAGAGGAAAAATTGTGGAAGTAAAAGCTTAAAGGGACTCAAGCTTTATCATTACCATGGGATGAAATTGAATCGTAAATATACTTATTCAAAGCAAGAATGATAATCTTAAAGGGACTCAAGCTTTATCATTAATCAAATAATTGGAAAGTGAAAGATTAGAGATGATAACCTCAAACCTTATCATTCTTGCTTGGAATAAGTATCTTTACGATTCAATTTCATCCCATGGGACAAAAATAACTTTGTTGATGCACCCACCACCTTAGGCTCGATGATAGAAATTTCAAACGGAACCATAGAGATTACCTTCATCATGACTAGTTGAATCACCTCCTCATACTATTTTGACATAAATGAGATTAAGGAGATGGTTGTAACACCCCACCTATTAAAATACTGAGTGGTCAATCCATGATTAAAATAAAATTTTGGCCTCATATGGCTCATTATCAGCATCAATGTTGAAAAACTTCTTTAAGTTACTAACCACCTATTAATTTAATTAGATTGGTGCCAAATTTTATCTTTCATTAATTAACACTATGCGAAGGTAAATAATAATTAAACCATCAATCACAAACTAATAAATAAATCCAACAGAGATGAATAAATACCAGTAACCAACCCAACTACCGGCTCAACAATAACATACAACAGTGAACTGAAACAATAATCGAAATACACAAGGTCAAATAAATAACTAAATACTACATCTGAGGGAGACATGCCCAAATGAATAATGGATTAAATATCCTATATAAGGAATAAATGGATGAAGCGCCTATAGCATGTCCTTCAACTTCCATATGAGTTGCAGCTTCGCATCCCCGGATAGAATTTTCAGACTGGGCATCCCTGTGGCTGGACACCTAAAATGTTTTGAAAAAGATTTTGACATGGATCGGAGCCCAATTAAAACATTTTGAAAATATTTATCATGAAGCAAAATTCCAGTAATTATATATGTATGTCCACTTTTCTATCTAAGTTAGAGTCACACTCTCTTGACATATAACTCACCCCTCATCTAATGTGCACACCTAACACTTATCTGCTAACCTTTCCTAGTTATGCTACTCCATCTAACTAGTTGTATCAAGTCTCTTTCTAACTTCTTGTGCCCACCCGTATTTCCCATACAACACGTTAACAGATTCTTTCTATTAATTAGCGAATTATGAATTTCTCATTATATGTCTACTCCTCCACCCACTAGAGTTACTTTAGATGTCATTATCTTTCTCATTTACTAATTTCACAGTAGAATAAGTCAGATGCGTATATTTATCACCTCTTCATATATATAAAAACCTGATACATCATCTACCAAGCACACATATAGGAATCACCACCAGTATATATATATATATATATATATATATATATATATATATATATATATATATATATGGCACCCATAGGCTCAGACCTACGGTGCATGCATACTCTTCTATCAAGTCTCGGTACATCACGCATTGTTTAAAGGACTATTGGTTCACTATCTCACTTAAACCATCATTACAAATCACACATATTGGAGGTGAACATAGTCCTTAGATAAATGGGTCACGCATGTACCTATGCTCCCACTCAATCGTCAAAACTATCATACTCTCAGATAGCACATATCCCAGGTCCTATGTTCAGGGTACAAGTTTAAAATCAACCCAATGGGCTCATCAGGATAAGACTCTCAACAACGAGCAACCTCATCCCGATAGCAAACAATGCAGGTATGTCATATACATAATAAATCATACAAATCACTATAAGCATGCACATAACCTATATCATATATGACATACGTAACATATAGGTCTCCCGAATATCCTATGTATATTTTAATTCCGATTTACACTTCTTATCGTATATTACCCAGTATCCCTCACTACTCGAAGTATCCCAATTATCATTTCAAATATTTTAGTAGGTAAGTCACTCAAATTCTACTAATTTAATTCATAGGTTCGCTTATTCCCTGAATTTGTTACATATTTAATTTACACTAATTAATCTAATAAATTTCACATTAATTAGTTTATTAAGGTAGTGTCACACACCTACAATGCCCTGACATACTTACTCAGTACGTATCGTCACTCTTAGGAATTCATTATACAAAACTCCAATATTAGTTCACAACCATAATCAGTCATTTATTATATTTTTCCAACAATGAATTAATTCGGCCACTTAGTCATCAATTGGCTGAAAATAGCATCCGATTCATAATCCCAACTTTTAATTATAATAATGTCAGCTCCATAATTTTATCACGTAATCTCACTCAACAAAATGTTCGGACTCCCTAACTTAGTTCGTAAATTAATTCTTGGAACTTTATTTCATAAAATTTATTTACTAAACTTTAGCATTTATTTTACCTATAAAATTTCTTATCTCCATCTCCCATTACTCAAGGTATTCAGTTAACTCTTAATTAGAACCCTTAATTATCCACCAATCTCCCAAGGTCACAATTAAAACAAAAATGGCTTCCAAACTTTTCATACCGGAACAAAAAGAACAAATTTGGGTCGGGTTCTTCAACGTCGTTCTAACGACAGAGATGATTGTTCAAATGGTAGCCCTGGTCATTCAAACGATAGGCATGGTCATTCGATCTACCCCAATATCCTTCCCACTCAGGCCTCTTCCATGGACGACCTTCCAAGTTTATTATCTTCTCAACCTAGTATGATATGTCTACAAATCCTCACCAATTCCTTCTCTATTATTCATTTAAAACATGGATTTATTCAATAAACTACACTAATCTACCATGATAGGTACCAAAATCCAAGATGTGTTCCTTACGGTTCTTGGGATTTCCACCATAAATGAATCCCAAACTTCCTGATTTTAATCCCCACTTAAATTAGATATTTCCCAATAACTATTGTACCTCCTTGTCCCAATCACACTAAGTCTTGCCAACTTCAATCATCAACGATTTATAAAATTTTCCCCTGAATTCGTAGGTTGTTTAAACAGGGGTTATGAGAACTCCGCCCAAATTTAATTTTTTTTAACATCATTTACACAAGATAATTTTTGGGTTTTCAACAGAGTCTAGAATCCTAAAACCATAAATCGTCATGCCCAAAAATTTAACAATTAATCTACATAATATATTAGATCCTTAAAACCCATTTTTTAATACCATAATCCACCCAAAACAAAATTGGTTTACACCCATCATGATATGAAATGCAATACTAAAGTTTAAATAAAAGAAATTTTAACTACTTTCCTGGATAATTTTGTAGGGTCTGATTTTGGTTTAGATATTAATACACCTCCAAGAATTTCCTTCCCAAATCTTCCCTCCAAGAATTTTCTTGCAAAAATTCTTCGAATCATCCATTAGACTCTTGAAATTCCTTCTCCATCCTCTTCATTTTATCTCTACTTCTGTGTATATCTCTGTTAACCTTTGGTTTACTGAAAATAAATCTTCTCTAAGCCCAAACCTTTCATTTTATAGGTGTAATCCTATTTTTGACTTTTCATCTACCATTAAGAAGCCCTCGAGAGTTTAACAAAAAAGTCAAAAGATGTAACACATAATAAGGGGATCTAATATTTAAGGTTAATCTCACACTTTCTTGGACTCCAAGTGGAAAATTTGCACCTAACTTGGGTACACCCTACCTTGTAACCAAATTAAACACTTGCAGGGAAGCTACCTTAGGTGACCTCAATGGGATTACGTTTTCCTAACCCTTTAATCTTGACCGATTGCAGAAATTATTTTTCTAGACCACTCTAAAAAGGAAGAAACTTATTCAAAACAAAAATAACGGATCAGATCAGAAAGGGAGAGATACCTGGTCCCCAAACACATTCTTATCCCCCACATCAAAAGGCCTACTTCAGCCACTAACATCTCAATTGAAGTTAGCTAAAACATTGGCCCCTCACTCGTTCATTTGGTCAAAACTATGTTGACTTGATTCCACATTATAAACATTATTGTGAAAATTCAAAAAACATCCATGCTATTGTCTTTGAATCAGAAATACATAGGCAACACAAGATATCACTTCAGGATTGGTCTCAAAGACACCGAACACCCCACCTATAGGAACCCTAATTAAATAGTTTGTTATTTATTCCCTCACAAGGACTCGGCAGAGGTTAGATATGCTAAAATTGAATCCATATAAAGTGACCTAAATAATGTTGGAACTCATTGAAGTTACCCTTATTTAAGGGAAAAAAAACAAGGTATTATGGCCCAAAATAAACAATTCAACAAAGACTAGCAAGAAGGAAGCAATGCCACACACCCTTTCCTAGAAAAAAAATACCTAAACACTCATCCCCCAAAAAATCAACCTCAAAGGGATAAAAATTTCCAACAGACTGACTTAAAAAGGCTTCCTGTAAATGAACCCCCTATCCTAACTAAAGGTGAGCACTCTAGTTAGAGACAACATCTGGGACGATCACAAGAATGTTAACCATTAACAGAAAATAAAAGCACGCCTTATTACAAAATACACCATTAAGAGGTATCATACCTACCTAATACAAAGACTACATCTCCAAAAAAATGTCACAAAAGGATGGGGTAACTTTTGAGATAAGCATATATGTGTCTCCAATCTCATATCTTGTGTAAAAGAGTTTAGGATCATTCCATGTATATGCATCTGTAAACGCATCATTTATCATGTGAATAAAGTTATGAAAGTTCACCACCTTTTACGTACAATATTTTCTTGATAATCACTTAGGGATTAACTATTTTTTATTATTCTTATTTTCAAAACCAACCACAAAATAAGCTCCAAAAAGCAGAAAGAAACCCATGTTTATTTATATAGACATGATGGATGATAATACTTTTACAAACAACTATAAGGATTTTCCATTTTCCATATTAAAACCAAGAACAAAATGGGGATTTTCTCTCATTACCAAGACATAGCATACACCTTTTTAGGTGAATACATACAATTTACCTAAAAAAGCAACCAAAAAATATTATCATTCTACACCCATCACCTATGAGGTTTCTTCCCTAATATCCTATCTCTATAAACACCTTTAATATTCCTCAAGATCGCCACCCATGTAGTAATTCTAGACAATGATGAACCCATCGGGCTAGAAGGGCCAACAACCCCCATGCCCAAACTCTAATAATGGATCATATATCCCATATCCCCATTTGCAAAGACTGTCATCGCCAACTATTACAATGCCACATGGGTAGAGGACCAATAGGTCATGACCTATTTGAGATGGAAAGCATCCACCACTTTATGAAAGTAAATAAAACATGAAATTGTTAAAATTTGTGTAAAAGTTCACAACGAAAGATAAAATACGAACTATCAAAACTCACATCAATTATGAGAATGGGCAAGTCCAAAGAAATCATGATCATCCTGAATGCTGACCCACATTGATACATATATATCCTTTGGTCTATACAATGAAACTTATAAGGGAGCACCAATAGAAGGTTTGATCAATTCGTTTCGATGGGGACATTAGAGAGCGTCCATACGACAACGATGCATTTCCCCGGGTGTTGATGTGAGGAAATGATATTAAGGTAAAAGGTTCTCCTCCTAAGAAAAAAGTCCCCATTGTTCAAATTATAGCCTAACTATTTTGAAACTCATGCCACTTTTGGTGTCCATAATGAAGTACGTGAAACACCAAAATGTTAAAATCAAACATTTGTGATGAAAAATGAAAAATGAAAAATGTCAGTAAAAACTATGTGGTACTTTCAAATTTAAGTCAAATGAGTTGTCTTATATTGTGAGGGGCCTCCGTGGGTTATTTAATCATGCGGTTAACACGGTGGTCGATTGTACACTCAAAATTCAGTTTCACGGTTAAAATCCTTCAATAACCAACTTTTAACCTCCATAAATCAAATGCATAGTCATAGTTTAACTATGTAGTTAAATTCCCCATTTTTCAAAAAAAAAACAAAGAAATCATACTTTTCACCCGTGAAACAATCTCCATATGCACTATGCACCCTGAAAAGAAATAGGGGCACTCCTATATCAACCCGAATTTTGTCGAAGAGTATATACAAGAACACAAACCCCTTTGAATGCATATGTTAACACCCTGATCCTTTATAATCCTCTAGTTTTACACTCATCGGCCTCTCAGAATCACAAGGAACAAATTCCTAAAAATCCCAACTTTAATGTTTCTAAAATCCTTATTCTTAATTCAACATACGTTCACTTCCATAAATATGATAAACCATGCCCCTCATTCAAACCCAGTTGGAAAAAAAATTGTGTCAAACCTTTAACCGTGCGGCATATTTGACAACTTGGAGTGAAATTTTATAATACTTATTAAACACCTATCTTAGATTATGTACTTTTAACATAATGTGAACACCCTGATTTACAATTGGTATGTGGTTTATTTTATCCTATGTTTAATTAGACCTTAAAACAAGACTCCGATAGAAAAGCACAAATGCCAATATGACACATGAAGTTAAAAAACAAAGAAGTCCAAAGCCCCATAGAGAAAACTCTAGGTACTAAAACACAAATAGGAGAAAAATCAAAGGGGCCCCAAAACCTTCTTAGAGTCCTTCAACCGATCAGTTAAAATCGCTAAGAAGTATTTGAACAATCGATCAAGTCCTGGGGATAATCAATCAGTCAATGCGATATAAAGGACTAGGCTCCATAAATATTGAAATTTTGTATATTTTATACTCGGATCCCGTCGCCTACACTCGTAAGAATGTCACAGCTATTGAAACTATGTTGGCTTTGGTCTTAAATCCTTTTTGGTACATAGGTGCTATACTAATCTAAACTCGATAAGTTCAAGCCTTATAATATATCTTTTAGTGTATTATCTATTAGAGATGCATTCGTCCCCATCTAAATAATAGAGTAATGAGCTCGAGGACTATGACACCTCTTGGATTTTTTTCATGTCAATAAGGGACACTTAGATCTCTATCAGTGGTTTCTGGTCTAGTCCAATACTAAATAAACTCCGCCTCTCCCTTTACACCTCCAAACTAGCTCGAAGGTTCGACAATATGTTTTAGTTAGTGATCACCTAACATACATGATTATTTTTAGTGGAGATTTTTAGGGTTAACTTCCATTATGATCCTCATCCAATGCTACCATTTACCCCACATATAGCTTCTCATTCTCTTAATCCAATACCTACACTTAACCGTACATCACTTTGGAAAACATGAACAACCAAATTACGTAGGCTTTGATCTCATGGGTACACGATTACATAGTCATACTATTGCGTTCCTCTAATTATAACATGCCTCAACAATATGTCTCATGATATATTATCCTCACGAATATGCTCCCATCTCTCACGCCTCATTCATTATCCCTTTCTACTCAAACCAGATAGAAAACAATCGCAAAGTTGCAACCTCTCGCACACACCTATAAAAGCTCTCAAACGCATATAATAACCAAATTACATAGGCTTTGATCACGTGGATACACGAGTACGTGGGGGTAATACCGAGTCCTTCTTGTGAGAACAAGCCTCGATAATATGTCACATGATATATTGTCCCCACAGAGATGAATCCATCTCTCATATCTCATATTACCTTTTTATCTGTCATCAAATATTTAATGAGATATCAAAATATCTCAAGATGCGACTTGTCATGCACATATGCATATAGCCTTAACGTCCACCCGTTACCTAAGACGAGATCCCTCACATTCCTATATACATGGACGACTACCCGTCGCCTAAGCTGAGATTTCTGGCAACTTTTTATACATATTAATGGCCAGCCATTTAACCAAATATAGAGTCATGCACAAGCATCCTTGTGTACTCACACCGATCTAGGGGGAGTTTATACACCTATCATGTATAGCATTTTCATACCTAAGCACTTATATACGTTTGAAAGGATTCTCAAACTAAGGTCTCTAAGCATGTTCTACAAAAATAAAAAGTAATCACATAATGTTAAGAGTGATAAAAATCTTATAATTATGGAAGAATAAAGAACAAGTGGGGTGACTAACACCTTCCCTTCTCATAACCTAGTTCTTTAACCTTACAACAAGAATCTTTGGAACAATCACATACCTAAACCTACCTTAAAATTAGTCTGAGAGGTCTAACCCGAACCTTTTTTTTGTTTTTATCGAGGTTCTAAAAAACACGGTGCATGACCAAGGCGTGGAGGCCAGGCCTTAAATCTTATAAGCCTAGGCAAGCCTTAGGCGTAAAAAGGCGTTTAGGCCTTTTTTTAAATATTTTTTAACTATAACAAGGCTATTAAAAATACTAAAATGGTACATACCTTAAAAATATACATGAATATTTACAATTGGGGCTCTTTTTCCATATGCATGCTCCATAAGTCCTCATTATATTCTCACCCATTTTAACATATGGGACAAAACAATGTCGTTGTGTGTTAAAAAAAATGCAAGTTTTTTCATGCCTTGCCCCAAAAAACACGCGTTTTTCATGCCGTACCTCAAAAAATGCTTATTTTTTCAAGCCTTACCCCAAAAAAACTTTGATCAACATTGAGTGCGCGTTAATACTCGCCTAGGGCCAAAACTTGGTTTCTATAAAAAAAACATGCGTAGGTGCAACATGGGTGCATTTTTTAGAACACTAGTTTTTGTATAAAACGAATAGGTGAATACGAATAACTGATAACCCCTCGCACGAAACACAAATCAGGTTCAAGCCTAAAACCAGTGGAGTGTAGAAAAAATGGATATGGTGTCAAACAACTTCCAGGGTAAAGTCATTGACTCGCATCGAACCAATAACCTGACCTCAGGGAAAAACATAGGACCGAGAGAAAATATTTCCCACATCATGGCATGTGATCACGTCCCTATCCACCTGAGTCCATTCCAGGGCCCAAAACACCACAGTGATGAATCCGATGGGAACGAGTATCTCACCCATCGGAAATCAACATTATATGACATAATTGTATTTCCTAGATATGTTAGAGGGGGGACTTTGCTGGGGATAAATTAAGAGAACCTAAATATCTTAATGTTTCCCTCATAACATTCTTAATATCACTCCCTCGCATGACTACTTTCACATAAATTTTAGAATTTTTTAGCATCCTTAGTTTTAGAGTCCATCAAAACGTAGATATGTGATTAGGTCCCCATGTGTAACATTTTAAATTTTTGCAAATGTATAGATACGTGCGAGGGACCTTGCAATAAAATTAACATAAAAGTATGTAAAAATATATATTACATGTTTACATTACGCATTGCATAGTCTTGATTTTTATATTGTTTAAACCTTATACCCTCGAGTCCAAAAGAGTTTAGGCAAATGGGTAGTCACCGACAAATATTTTCACTCTTTTAACCCACCCATCTAGTATATCGGGTAACTTCTGTCTTGATCCCAAAGTCTCAGTGATGGGGAAAGTTTAAAGTTTGTTCAGTACTTGGGTATATGAAATAGGCTTTCACAACTATTAAGTATTATGGTAAAGTGGTTTCACACGTACCTTAAAGGTTATTTAGACCATGTAGCCCGGTATATTGTGATCCATGGAAATAAAAAGCAATCCGCTAATAATAGAGTTGCATATCCTTTTTCATATAAAAAAATCTCTAGGAACACTCCTTATTACAAAAAAGAACAGATACATACGGGTCATTCATTTTGACAAAAAAATTGTCAATCCGCCAGAGATTGGTCCAAATCTCCCCAGATTCGAAGTTGAATGTATTGCCATATTTAAATGAAAGATAAACAGTATGAATCTGCAAGTTATTATCAAAACAAGATTCCCTTACATTGGATTTCCCTACCCAGATTTTATTTTTATATAATAATTGACCACAACCTATCATTTTCGTGCTCCTCGCACGAGAAACCTAAGCTCGCCATTATTTACTCAAATCTAATGGGACTCTATTCAGCATTTCCCTTTTGAACATACTACCAAACAAAACAAAATACGGTCCACATATAGTTAAATATATATAAAAGGCTTTTATCATGAAAAAATGTACATATGTGAGTCACTCTCCCCCTATTTACTGACAATCTGTCAGTAATTTTGTCTACAAAAACTTGAGCGAAGGTTCTCCTACTTTTTCTGCAATTACCATTACCAGCAGAATGGTTACACTAAGTTCTTAACCTGGAATCCCTAAGTTCGTGCTCCGTGCGGACGTTATTTTTCATCAGCGAGATCACCACCCATGTTGTCAAGTCTTCTCATCAATACGCTATATTTTTATCGAAGAAGACTAGGCTCTATCCGTGATGGATCAGATCTTGTGATAGCTTAAAAATATCAATACCTTATAGAATACCATGCAGTCTAAAATTAGGGCACACTACCGATCACAAGTGCGCTTATAAGAGTCCACTGTAACAATCGAAATAGGAGAGAACTTACTTCCTTATACCATCACCAATGTTGGTACACCGCCTATAGTAGCTTTCGAGGTACTATCAAATAATCCACAAAATTTTCTTGCACTAATCCTATCAATGGTTCCCCTACTAATGTCATCTACCCTAACTTCCAAGTACCCTTCGCACAATATAGATACTTTAAAACCTACCATCGGTACCCATAGTAGCCAAACACTACCTTCCAAGGCCCTTCGGGAGCTGAATCTATAGCTCATATATCAACCGATGAGGTTTACCATCCACCGTCGAACCAGGAGATGATGCAAGTACAATCTGAATTGCGTCTCATTTAGAATGTTATCAGCAAGATGCAAACTACAAGTGCGCTTACAAACATCAAGAAGATATCTCTATATACGGAAGCCTTATTATTGGACATGTTCAAGATGCCATTCTTCAAAACAAAAAATGATTAGGCTCCCCATCTGATCATTTATCCAATTAGCAAGTTTAGATGCAGGTATAGGATATAGGCCTAAGAGTTATAGAAAGAATGTAATTCTTCACTATGTTTGAAGTATCCTTTACCTCATATATGGTCCTGAAACATGAGGGACCACTATAACATGAGATGACGTATGTCGTGCTTTCTTGAAAAATTACGAGTAAATAAAGAACTTAGCATCACGTGTAAAATATCTAAAAATGATGAAGAAAGAAAATGGATATATAGTTGGCACCTTCATCACTCTCTTAGAAGAGAAAGTCGATCAGATGGTTAATCGCCACTTAAAAATGATCATTTTAAGATCATGTTCAAAAACATCCAGAAGGAGGTACAGAATGAACTCGTGCTCACCAAGATCTCAGATTATAGGACTGTCAACCATATAAGGTGTAAAATCAAGGAAAGTTTGGTTCCCAAAGATACCAAATCTATTGAGGAACTTTAATAAGCTACAAATCAGTTATCCTCCTCTGAGAACTCGCCTGGAGCTTCCGTGTCTCACATTACTGCTTTCATGTCCAATTGACAATAAAAACCACACATGATTACCTATACTTCCCAAGTTATGGTAGCCACAATTGTTCCCTTCTAATCAGGACTCCCTCCCAAAAACTATTAAGTTCTGCCTTCTCACAAATAATTTTTCACCCGATCAAGACACTTTAAAGATCACTAATCCCTCGTCAGTCAGTGTTCATTGCCTTGAAGTTGGATGGTTCCTTGAAACCTCTCAACAATAAACCACCCCTCATCATCACATATAAGAACTAACATGTTGACTCACGTTGCGAGTTCCATCAGGGGCCTGATCACATTACAAATAACTATTTGACTTTGTGATATGTCATCCAAGACCTCATCAACGATAAAAATTTCATCCCTCCAAATCCTAATTTCACTAATAACCCCTACCTTTTCATCCCAATCCCAGCACCAATCACTTATCAGTTACACACATCTAAAAGACCAACTCGTACACCATGATTATCCTCATTCATCAAAACCCCATGAGGACATGCTCTTAATTCCAAATAGCCACTCTTTTGTGTATTCCATCGCCTGCCTTAAAAACCATTACAGAGATCAAGCCCATTGTTAACCATATAAAATTCTTCATAATGGCCATACATTTCTTATATACCAACCACTCCCGTCCATTCTTTCTCCTTGTCACAAAATTCTTGCTCCAAAAGAACCAGGTCTCCTTACTCCTTCCTTGGAAGAAACAGATCACTATGTCTAGTGGGAGGGGATATAAGTTGAAGCTCTCGAGTAACCAAGTACATCACCTTCATATAACTAATCCATTCCTTTGGATGTCGAGAGTCAACCTTTGAGGCACACATGTTTTCCCTCATTTAAGAACTAATAGTGTCACACACATACCCACCACTTCAAATAGGCTTTTGGTCAACTCTATAGAAAATAATGGGAGCTCTACTTTTTCTAGTCACCATACAGAGGGACCTATAATTAATGCACCTCGATATTTTAGCCCTTTGTCAAAGATAAGAGAATAAGATAGATAACTCAGGTTAGATGATCATATCACATGGAAATTCCAGACCCTTCACCAATTATTTTACTAAGAGGGAAGAAGAGTCAGCTCCTCCCACGTCGCTTAAAAGGACGTTGTCTGGTAGATCGAATTGAGGGTTGACCCTTCCCAATAACATATATCCAACAATGGATTAGAACTCACACCTAAAATGATAACTCTACAGTTCTAAATATTTAAAACACTTAGAAAACTTGACCAAAGTCAAAATATACGCATGTCTCCCAGTGAGGATGACACAATACCCATAAACAAGGGCACTCCCTAAAACCCAAAATAGCTACGAATAGGGTCCTCCCAGATGAGAATAAATAAAAGGAGCTCACTGATCTTCTTTCTATCTTAATAAACATGTTCACTAGGTCTTATGTCGACATGCCTAGTATCGATCAAACCATCTTTATGCATGAGATACCACTCTCCATGATGCCAAACCCATATATAAAAGACTTCGTAAGTTGATACTGAAATGGACCTTGAAATTTAAGGAGAAAGTGGAGAAATAGCTTAGAATCAATTTCATCATAATAGTCGAATACCCCACTTAGTTAGCCAACATCGTACCGGTACCTTACACTAAATGCAAAGTCTGAATGTGCATACCCTACAGGGATCTCAATCGATCTTACCCAAAAGATGATTTCCCTCTATCGCACATCAACTTATTGGTTGATAGTACAATAATAATGATCTCAAATCCTTTGTAAAGGTCTTTATGATCTACAACCAGATAAAAATTCACCCTCATCACCAAGAAAAATTGGGGTCATTACCCCATAGGGGACCTACTATTATACAGTTATGCCCTTTGGTCTAAAGAATACTGGTGGAAATTACCAAAGATCATCCATGATCATCCTAGATGACCTCATACGCAAGAAAGTGGAAGTCTATATGGAGGGCATGATCAGCAAATCAAAGGACCATTATGGATACATTTTGTCACTCCAATAATTCTTCAAAAGGTTATGCTTTTGTAAAATGGGGCTAAATCCTTATAAATGTGTCTTCGGAGTCACTAAGGGAAAGGTACTTGGGTTCATTATCAACCAACATAATATCAAATTAGATCCCACTAAAGTCAAAGCCATAAGAGAAATTCTACCACGCAAAACAGAGAAAGAAATCAAAGGATTCGTGGACCAGGTGTAGTTCATAATTCGATTCATCAACCAACTTACCACCATATAAGAACCTATATTCCAAATACTAAATAAAGTCTCACCCAAAATGAGGAACTTTCAATTCCAGGAGGCATTCGAGAAACTACAGGAGTACCTCACTTGCCCATTAGTATTAGTACCTTCCTAATCGGAACAACCCCTCCTATTTTATATGACCATAACTGACACGACTGCTAGAGCCATGTTATCCCAATATGTAGAGAGTTCCCCAAAAGAATATACCATGTGCTACGTCAATAAAAGGATAGTGTACGTCTTGCGTATCTCTCACACGAATCACTCCCTAACTACACCATTATATGATGTCCTTCAGCATACAGCTGATCTTTAGGATGGATACCCTAAAATATCTATTTGAGAAACCCTTTCTCTCTATCTGAATGTCTAAATGGCTATTGATTTTATCTGAGTTTGAAATCACATACGTCACACAAAAAAGAAACTAAAGAATGGGATATCTATGAACTTCTCACGGGGTAACCCCTATCAGAGGAAAAAAAACAAAACGAAATAGAATTCGCCGACGAACATATCTTTGATTTTAAACTATAGATAAACTTGGGAAATATACTTCTATGGGACCTCCAACAAAAGTGGATTCAGCATTTGAATGCTTCTTATACACCCTGACTCACTCCAACTTGAAATGGCCATTAAACTCACCTATGAATGTACTGGTAATATGGATGAGTATGAGTCCTACTTCATGGGTATCAAAATCATCTTAGAAATGGGGATCATTGACCTGAAGGCCTACTAAGATTCAAGCGTGGTCATCAGACAAATATTAGGAAAGTTAAAAATCAACAATGAAAAATTACAACCATACCATGCCTACTTAGAATAGGTCACTTCATAATTCAATCATCTCAAATTCAACTTCTTTTTTAGGGATAAATAACAAATTTTCAGATTCACTTACCACCTTAGCCTCCATAATAGACATTTCATAAATAAATGAGAAAATCATGTTCACCTGACTACTTGAAGCATCCCTTCTTACTACTTTAAGATCGATGCCATCGAGGAAACATAAATAAGATCCACAATATGGTACTCCGACATACGAAAGTATCTCAATAAGAACCAATACCCACCCTATGTTTCCCTAAATAAAAATCTTACCCTGAGATGATTGAAATCCACATTCATCATTTGTGGGGGGTAACTTAATTAAGGAGGGTTAGACAGGATACACTTATGATGCATCACGGAAGGCGAGACCCTCGAAATCATGGACAAAATCCACAGTGGAGAATGTGTCCCACATATGAGTGGGGCACAACTTATCCATAAAATACTCAGAAAGTCGTACTATTGGACCACCATCTAAAGGGATTGGACATATTATGTCAAAAGGTGCCTCAAATGTCAACTTGACACCCACCGATAACATCCACCTCCCCGAGAGTCTTTATTATTTGACCTCACCCTAGGCTTTATCCACTTAGAGGATAGACATCATAGGGAAGGTAGCCCCTAAGGCCTCCACCGGACATGAATTCATCCTAGTCACCATCTACTAGGTTGAAGCCGAATTGTACACCATGATAAACGCTACAAAGGTGGATAAGTTCATATATCGAAACATCATATTAAGCTTTGGCATACCACACGGGTTGGTATAAGACAATGGTTTTCACTTAGATAAGAAGGTCTCAAACCTACTAAACGAGTAAATGATCACTTGATATAATTATTCCCTCTATAGACAGCAAACCAATAGACCAGTATAAGCTACTAATCAAAAACATCATCGGTAAAATGACTGAGACATGTAATGATTGGTTTGACAAACTTCCCTATGCCCACTAGGGCTACCGTATAATAGAGAAAAATTTAATTGAGGCCACTCCATACTCACTGGTTTATGTCATGAAAGCGACATACCCAAAGATATTGAGATACCATCATTATGAATCTTATTCGAAAGCCAAGTGGCCAAAACCGACTAGGTTCAAGCCCACGATAATGAATTAAATATCCTAGATAAAAGGAGGGTAAAATTTTCTTTTCACAATTAGCTTTACTAGCAGTATTTTACTCGAGAATTCAGTAAGAGAGTCATGAAAATAAACATAAAATTGGGTGATGTAGTCCTAAAATAGAATCTCAAGCCTTCCTGGACTCTCGAAAGTAAATTTCCGCCCAATTGGGGACTCTAGTGGGGTAGCTACCTTAGATGATCTTGATGGAATCATGATTTACTACCCCTTTAAGCTTGAATGGTTGTAGAAATTCTTTCCGCAAACCTACTTGTGGTGAAAAGGAAAAAATTGTTTAAAAGACAATTGATCATAACAGGAAGGAAAGACATTTCATCCCATACACTTTACCAAACCTATATCAAAAGCCCCACTTGAACCACAAACATTTCGCTTGAAGTTAGCTAAAATACTTTCATCCCCCAACATCTCAATTTAAGAGAACTACATAAACCTTATTCTTTTATACATTTTGTATCGTCGATGTTAAAAAGCAGGCACCGCATTGTCTTTAAATCAGAGATATGTAAGCAACTAGAGATATCACTCTGGGCCCGCTCGGGAAAACACTATTTATGGTCCTTCTTCCTACACTCCAAAAGAGTCAACACATTCGAAGTAAACCAAACGTTAAGTAGCAAACAGTTCTCTAAGGTATTTTTTTAGAATCCCCAGGTTCATCCTTGTTTAAAACAACACATAAAGTTACGGAAAATACACTACCCGTATACAGCCCTTCCAAGAAAAGAAAAAAACAAACAACATTCCCTCAAATAATCCCGCATCTCGGGATGAAGATCGTTGATCGATAGACTCACTAAAGGCTCCCCCGCGAAATGAAACCTTATCCTAGTTGAAAAGAGCCACTCCGATTCTAAAGCTACATTAAAAGTCTTTCTCGGTCATAAATAGAGAAAGGGGACTTCCTTCCCTCACACTTCGACATCAATTCAGACTGATGGTTCGCTAACAAGAAGATAATATTTGTTTCTCTCCATAAGAAAAGGTCTCAAAAAGACATTGCACTTTTATTTCCATATGTATATACGTCCTATTATTATTATTGTTGTTGTTATTATTATTATTATTTCTAATCTTGTGTGTCACACCATTTTAATAAAAAGAGCTAAGGCTCATTTTGTCACATGCACACTATTTGTTATGTTGATATATAAATATTGAAAAGAAAAGAAAAGAAAAAAGAGACATATATAATACAAACCATTTTTATGTATAATAAGAATCCACATAGACGCCAAAATGTGTATTGGGGGTTCCTCATATTCCTCCTAAAGGAATGAACTACATAATTACCAAGGCTTTTACCTACCAAACCCATAGAAAAACACAAAAAGATTCCTTTTTAAAAGTTTACATCAAATCCCACCTAAAATGCCCGCAAAAATGTAATCCTACTAGACCATCAAACATGATACCTCTTCCTCGGATGACCACCTTCAAAACCCTCGTCTGAGACCCCAGCACCCATCATCCTAGACCTTACACTTGACGAAGACACATAACCAAATATATAGGACCACCTGAGCACTGGATAAGACTCGTCAACATCCTAAGGTAACCAGTAGAAGTTTCTATTGAAACTTCAGTAGTTAGTTCGCACAGGGCCAAGTGCATCAACAACCAATGCATCAGTATCTATCTTAATTGGTTGGCAGCGACTAATACCTTCTGAAAGTTTGTAAAACATAAATTTAGTCAACTTTAGAAATAAAAAATGGACCAAGATATATAAACATGAATTGTTAAACTAAATTCATTTACAAAGAGGGAAGGGATTAGAGACGCACCAACATGCCAAACGATGAACCACATTGGCAAATGAGAATAATTTGGTCCTCATCATGAAGGACCACAATAAACCCTGACGAAAACACTAGAATGGTACGATGATTATCTGGTTCATCGGCGGAGATAGATTAGCAAAACCTAGAGAAAGTAAAAAAGCATCCTTTTCAATCCTTGAGGAAATTATCATAAAAGAAGAAATCATTGTCCCATATAGGGAGGCTTCCCAATAGAGACAATAAAAACAGGACGTCAAGCATCCCAAAACTTGCACCACTTACCCTATCCATGATTTGGAGAAAGTAAGGTTTGGGGAATGACGATTGTAATATAAATCAATGAAATAAAAAGAATCGATCGAGGGATAAAAGTTGCTAAAATATATTGGTAAACATTTCAAAAAATGAGAACAACACACTGCATTAAATAGCCTTTGGGCTTCTCAAAATAAATGACTGATCAGTCCGCCATCCCTCTTGGGATAATTAATCGTTCAAATACAACGGTTAACCGGTCTGTTAAACCTCCGTCCATTTCAGGATATCCCAACTTTTAGCCCCACCCTTTCTTACTATTACCCCGATACCTCGATAATTTCCATAGGAAATAGGCAAACCTAATTTTAACCCTTTAAATTTCGACAAATAGTATCCTCACATGTATACTCTTAGTGGACCACCAATGTAACAACCCCATTTACAATTGGGGTGTGGTCCATTTTATCCTATGTTTAGAAAACGTTACACCCAAACCCAATTAAAAAATCATAAATGCCAATATGAAAAACCAACTTCAAAAACTAAGAGGATGAAAGCCCCATAGACAAAACTAGGGATCAATAAACAAATAAGAGAAAAACAAAAAGGGACAAAAAAACTTCTGAAATTCCTTTAACTGATCAGTTAAAGTCCCCCGAAAGGCTTTGATCGATCAATTATCTTGCATTCTTGGTCATTATTACAAGATATTTGGACATCTTTTCATGTCCATACATGTATCACACCCCCATTATCCACCCTACATGTGTCACTGTATTTGACTGATCGATCAAAACCCAAGAATAGTCATTGGTCAAAGCTTCCTCTCAGTCCCTTATAAATAGAGTTCCCCACCAATATTTCAAAGTATAATAAAAACGAATTTTGATTCGATTTTTAACTCTCTTCAATCTCGAGCACCCAGTATACTTGAGTTCATTCAGAATATACCCGAAGAAGTTTGTACTTTAGAAAAGTCGTTTTCCCCTAAGGAAAGTTTTTACTTTAAAAAACGGTCGAGTAAAGTTCATACTTCTAAAAAATCGTTTCCTTCGAGAAATAGAGGCAAACCTCTACATGCATTCTATGAAAGTCAACGATTCTTAATGAAGTTTTGTCCGACTAAATAGAGCTCTACCTAGTTGTGCACATTAAGTGGGGATACTCCCTTGGGAAAACTTAGGTGCATGCTACAAGGGTAAAGAGCCTATATAAAAAAATCTATGGGGAAATACCCCTCATATATATATCTTCTGATAAGCTACCCGTATTTGTTTATTTCTTTTAGTCGGGTCCCCTTTTAGGGAATCGAGTATACAATCTACAGCGTTTATATTTTAAATCCTGATTTCTAACCCCAAGACCTCTATTATTTGATTGACATGCTCAGATGCTAAATAAATGCTAATAAATGACACAGTGACTAAATAAAAACATGAAAACATAATTTTCAATACCATTATAATGAAAGTGCCAATGAGCTGAATCAGCCCGAAACTTTGCCCAAGCTAAAGTCTAAAATTTGGCTACTCCCACCACTTCTCCGAGTGAACAATGCCTGTCACTATGATGATACACCCAAATATGTTTTTTTTGTAAAAATACTTTTCAAGCCTTGGCCTTTGATTAACATATTTTTAACATATGAATATATCAATTCAATAAAACCTAAAATTTATATTAAGATCTAGGCTCCATAAATATAGTAATATTGTATATTGTGTACCCAACATCTTTTTGCCTTCTCCTGTTAGTATAAACCATTCATTGGATCTAAGTTGGCTTTTATCCTAAGTCCTCTTGGGTACGTAGGTACTCTACCAAACTAAAATTGTGAACTCAAAAACTCATAATATGTCTCTTGATGTTTATCTATTAAGGATGCTTCCTGCCCTAGTCAAAATAACGAACCAATCTAACGACTACGACACCTCCAGGATTTTACTTATGTCAATAAGGAATACTAAGATCTTTGTCGGTGGCTTCTGGTCTAATCAAATACTAAATACACTCCCCATTCCCTATATATATCCAAACTAGCCCTATGGTTCAATAACACCTTCAAGTTAGTGATCCCCAAATTTATATGAATATCTTTGGAAATAATTTTTTTGGTCAACTCCTATTATGATCCTCCACCGAACCTATGTTTATCCCAAAAATAACTTCTTCCCCCTTAAGACAAGCCCTATACTTGCACACACATCATGATGGAACATGTGAATGACCAAACTACGTAGGCTTTGATCTCGTGGCTACCTGACTATATAGGCGTAATATCGAGTCCCTCTTATTATAACAAGCCTCGATAATATGTATCACGATATATTGTCCTAAAAAAGATGCACCCATATCTCACCCTTCAACATTTATCCTTTTTTATTCAAACCAAATAGAAAACTATCTAAAAATCATGACCTCTCGTGCACACATATACAAGAGCTCAAATGTGTATACACAACCAAACTACATAGGCTTTGATCTCATGGCTACACGAGATGATACCTATTCCTCCTCATTGACACAAGCCTTGACAATATGTCTCATGATATATTGTCCCTAAAGAGATGAAACCATCTCTCTTATATTGTCCCCAAAGAGATGCAACCATCTCTCATTTCTTATATTACCTTTATATCTCTCCTCAAATCTTGAATGATATATCAAACTATCATAAGTTGTTACTTTTCGTGAACATATTAACATAAACTTAACATCCACCTAATAAACAAGTCTAACTCTCTTCTGCCCTCTATATTCATGGACGGCCGCCAATCACCTAAGCCAAGATTTCTCGCACCATTACACACATATTAATGGCCATCCAATTACCCATATATAGAGTCATACACAATCACCCTTGTATATCCACACCGATTTAAGTGACATCTATACTCCTCTAACATATACCATTTTCATACATAAGCTCCTATCTACGTTTTAAGGTACTCTTAAACTAAGGTCTCTAAGCATGTTCTAATTAAAAGTAATCACATAATGTTAAGAGCAATAATTAGCATATAATTAAGGAAGTACAAAGAACAAGTGGGGTGCCTAACACCTTCCTCGCTAGAAACTCAATTCTCGAACCCAATAACAACAATCTCTAGAACGATCACATAAATAAACCAACCTTAGGATTAGCCCGAAAGGTATAATCTAAACTTTTTATTTACTCTTATGTAAAATAAATCAATGACTCTAAACAACCGATAACCCCTCGTATGAAACATAAATCAAGCTCAGGATTAAAACCACTGGCATGCTCCAAAACCTGATTATGGTGTCAAATAGCTTCCAACAGAAAGTCATCGACTTGCATCGAACCGATAACCCAACCACGGGGAGAAAAGGAGAACTTTAATAATGGACGTGAATATCCTTGTGAGTGGCTTTTGATCCATTACCCTTATGAAATCATTTTAAAGCAAACCTTTTGGCTTTAAAACATGACATCGCTCATAAAACTCTCCATCCCTACATCTGGTAAGCGTTATACATGACATCTAATGCATATGTTACCCCTCCTAAGTCAAGTCTACACACTTGTACACACATCAAGTTGGAACCCATTCCATAAGGCACACTGCATAACTGAACTATGTAAGCTTTGATCTTGTGGCTTTATGGGTTCATAGGCTCAACATAGAGTCCTTCTAGTGAGAACAAGCCTTTTCAATATGTCTCTAGACATATTGTACAGATAGAGATGCTTTCATCTCTCACATTCACCTCTCATTACAAATGAGATATCCCACTATCGCACGATTGAGAGTTCTTGCAATCGTGCTTACACGAATGGCCTATCGTTACCCGCATGCATATTCACATGCATGAAGTCATATGTACCCACATCTCTTAGTGATGTTCCTACACTCTCACTAACAGTATTTTTCTCCTAATCATATGTCTACATTTTTAGGGATTTTTAAACTAAGTCTCTCAGGATCTTCTAAAATAAACTTAAATAATTACAAATAAAATATTTAATAATAAGTACATAAATAAGGAAGCGTAAGAACAAGTGGGGTGCCTAATACCTTGCGCACTCGTAACCATGTTCTCGAACCCACACCAAGAATTTATAGACCATTTGCATGCCTTAACCTGCCTTAGGGTGAGCTCTAAATGTGTACCCGACCCATTTTGGTTGTTTATATATAAAATAAACCAACATATTTGAATAATAAAAAAATCCCTCACGTAAAAAATGGCTTAGGACAATAGGCGCGCAACAAACCTAGATATGGTGTTTAAAAAATTCCAAGAGAATAATCAAAAACCCTGCCGCCAAGAAAAAAATGGAGATCGAGAGACAAACATTCTCGCTTTCTTGGGACCACACATATGAACATGGACATCTCATATATGCCTCCCTTGCGCACGCACACATACTCCTCCCTTGATCTAGTTTGGATGGACCATAAAACCACACATGATCCAAAGAAGAGAAATTCATTTTACATGAGTTGATTATATAAAAAATAACCATTGAAGTCATGATTTCATTCCCCTAAAGAATTTTGCAACCCTAGAAAAAAGATCAAGATCCATGTCAACAAAATTAATATCAACATTGTAAGAAATTCATAAATGCAACATAAGCTCAACTAGTCAAGCCATTGCATATCCATTAAATAATTTCATCTACTAAGGGAAAATAAACTTAAAATATGCATAAAAAATCTAATCAAGACTTATGATTACAAAAATCAATCAAAACAAGAACCATGAGCTCTATGCATTCGAAAGAAGTGATCAAAATCCATAAGACCCTCTGAGAGTTTTGAGTGACGAAGTAATGATGATAGTGATGTAAGTAAACTTGTTGGATCAATTATTTGATCAAACCATCCGACCAAACCTTCCCAAAAAAATAATACAATCAAAATAGCTAAAACATCAAGTCAGGCACTTTGAGTCGACCCAAACAACCTAAATTGATTTGCCTCACTTTTGGACCAAAAATGAGTTTTCTTAGAAAATTTTAAAAAGGGCCAGGAACTTTAATTCGACTAAAACTAGTTTGAGTCAACTCAGAGAACATAAGTGGACGAAAATTGCAATGGCTAGTTTTCAAAACTCAAAATTCCAAAAGCCCTAAAATTTACCAAAATACCCTCTAGTGGTAATTTTTTAAATTGTCTATAGAAGGACCCATCGGGTTCCGTATTAAAACAAATAAGCATTATCTCCTAATAGAAAAGTTCCATTTAATATCTTGTGCCAGTATACATGAGTGTTTTAGAAAGAGAAGCCAAATCCCAAACCGATTTCGATGTTGTGAGTTTCAAACTTAAAACTCCATTGAAACAAATCTACAACCAATAACACATTTGAGCTAAAGATTCCTCATCAAATCCCCTTTATCCAAAGATCCAAACCCAATACACACTTGTGCTTAAGATACAACCCAACACCCATTTCAGAAATACAATTGAGATTACTCAATAGTTTATATTTTTAGAAAGAGAAAGAAAACCAATTTCAACATAGTTGTTTGTTAGGATAAATTGTAACATTGTTGTTTGTTAAGATAAATTGTTTTATACTTAGTTACAAAACTTATTATTGACACTTACAGTTGAACTTCATGGTGTCTTCATGTCTGGTAGTGCCACTGTTGATAGGAGTCAAGGTGTAAGAAGGCCTTAGGATATTATATATTTTGATTAAGTAAGGATCTTATTAATCCATTATTAATTACTGTTATAAGGTGTTATAATTTCTTGTGGGGTTTTGGTTCCACCTTAGTGAACTGTAAATAGTAAGGTTTTTTGGGTACCATCTCGAATGTGGACATAAGCAAAGTTGAATCACGTTAAAACCACGATTTATGAAGTTTATTTAGAATGTCTCTTTCAATCTTAATTATTTATGCTTATTATGTGATTAATTGTTTATAATTAAATTAATTTACCATATTGCAATTAATCCCAAAAGAATTATAATAAATCTTTAAAATTTCTATTAATTTAATAAATATCCAAAATCATGTCCCTTTGGGGTATATTTTTTGGCCCACACGTGATTTTGAGTTTCTCTAATTTTACAACATTGTTCTTCGTCTCCATTAAGAAAACAATGGAGGGGTAATGCGAACTAATGAGATCCTTCAACTAGGTCAGTATATAGGTTGGAGATGGGTCGAATTTACACTAAATTATCTCCAATCCACGTAGTTTTTTAGTCCTACTTGAATACTTATTGGGTTCTTTTATTTTTTGGCTACCTTGAATCTTTTAAGGAAATAAGGTCCTAATCATTTATCTAACCCACATAAAAGTAAAATCATGCACATTTTTTATATACCCAAGTATGACCTCGTCCTAAGATGGGATTAATTCGGCCAATGCCAACCTTTGTAAACCGTCAAAATTGAGCATATGATGACTCAGCCAAGGTCCTACGATTAGGATCCTTGTCCTAAATCATAAATCAGTAACATGACAACATCAGTGATGTCAGATCCCTCTTACACCCCATAGACCTCATCCATAACATGGGGGACAAGTACCATATACAGAATCAACTCAGCACACTGATGGTCGTTCCATCAGAAGATTAACCTAATAGCTTAGCTCGTCCTGGACCAGTAAGACCGACACTTGATACCTGGCAGAGTACACGTGGGCTCCAGGTGTCACCACCCCATTTGGGAAAACCATTATAAAAATATTGCAGGACCACATGAGGGAATGTTGCATCCTCGTTACATACTTGTGCCAGGGCAGGTATCCATACCCTATTGGAAGCTTCACCATGCACATGTTTTATAAAGACTTACATTGAAAACCCCCCATCACCATATATACCCATCTTCTTCCCCAGTGGAAGGGATCCAGGAATTATAAACACTAGCTAAACTTTGTTTAATTTATAATAGATAGAGAGAGAGAGAGAGAGAGAGAGAGAGAGAGAGAGAGATAGGGGGAGAGAGAGATTGAATGTTATACAACCCAGGCCATTGGAGCCTCTTTTACATAGTGAAAAACTCACACCCTTACACAGTAGAGTAGGTTAGAAAGATAAACCACTTACATATCAGTGTTCATTCTCCTCTCTTAACCACGTTCTCTTATTTTCATATATGTTATGTTGCATATCTCCATTGTTGTGTTGTTTTTGAGCTTGATCTGCTTATACAAATTTAAGTGGTGATTTCTTAGCATTATTATTTTAGTGATGTATGTGGGAACGAAGGTTTGTCAACTTTCTCTCCTATGTTATCTTGTTTTTAACTCGATTCTCTGGTGGTGATCCAGTTACATACTTGATTGGATCAATATCACCATTGAAAGAGCTCTTATTGGATTAATCAAGATTCCAGCTCATCTAGCTCACCTAGTTATTCTATTCATTTGTCGAAGAGATTGGCCTCCGATTTTCCTCATGGTGTTGGCCCCATCTCTAGCGAGGCTCCTCCTAAGTAAGAAATCGATGAGGTGGTGGCAACGTTGCGCTCGCTGGTGGCTAGCTAGTAGAAAATGCTCGTTGGTGTTCTTCCTCTTCTCCTCACCTCCTTTTCTTATTTTCATATTTGTTTTGTTACATATCTCCATTTTCGTGTTGTGTTTGTGCTTGAGGTGCTTATACAAATTTAAATGGTGATTTCTTAGAATCATTAATTTTTCTATTAAATCTTAAGTTTACTACGTATTTGAAGAAAATCCAATTCTCTTACTTTCTAACATTTACAAATAAGATCAGTAGCGTACTAACTTCTTACTCATTTTTGAAAAAAAAGAGTAGCCTAATGATATTCATTTACTATTCCAAAACACGATCATCAATTTGTAAGAAAAATATTTTTTATTATTTAATTAAAGGAACAACAAACCATAAAAAAATTACAATGTCTCTTTATTTTCAAGTTGTTATTATTATCTAGTAGCTGAGTTTTTAACAAATAGCACTAGGATACTATCAAAAGTTGGTAGTAGCTTAAAAAAATAAAAAATGTTTGGTAGCATACTATTTATCAAATAAGATATTAATAACATCAAATTCTCATTAGCATATTAGCATTAAAACACCAAGTCTAAATATAAAAACGGCATCATAGATAACCTTGTAGTAAGATATAATCCCTAAATAGTAACGACTCGTTGCATCATAACATCATGATACCAACCAAACATTTCTTTATTATAGATTGTCAGTGGGAAGACATTTCATTTTATTTAACATATATAAAATAGAAAAAGGAAAAATTAATGTTAAAATTTCTATTTGTAAAAATTAAATTAAAAGAAATAGATTTATATATATATATATATATAAAGAGAGAGAGAGGGGGGGGGGAGAGAGACCAATTCCTTAATAAAGATCAAAAGGAATATGGACAAATTTCACATCGAGTTAATTTGTATTGTATTTTTTATTAATTCATTTGGACAAAACCGTTCGAGTCATAGTGTAGGATTTGTGCCAGTTTGTCCTTTAAGCCTATCAATCATATTGAAAATCGTAGCGGCCAAGCAAAGTGACATTGACATCATTTTGAGTTTCGTGTCGAGTTCCGTCTTCAATATACACGGGATCGTAATGAGGTATGAATGCATATTATGTTTGATACTTGGATACACTTTGGGTATTAATGTTTTTGAACTGTTTAGTGAGGAATATTTTTGTAACAAGATTTTTAAAGAAAAATTATTTTGTTATTCAAGTCATTCGAATGAACCTATTTTTTTCGTTCAAACAATTAGTGGGAGGTCGTCTGAATGACGTGCTTCAAGTGAGGTATAGGATCTCGTTTAAATGAACTTCGAGCGAAAAGTTTGATCTTGAAAAAAAGAGCTCGCGCGAAGGTCGCTCGATACTCGTTTAAAATAGTTTAGCTACGTTCTTCGAATGAGTTTTGTTTGGTTCGAACGAAATAACTATACTCATTCAACGAAATGTTGGTTTTCATTTGAAAGAGTTACCTCGAGTTTCATGTTGTCATTTTTTAATGATTTTCTATAAATATAAGGGCTTAGTAATAGATTTAATTAAGAGATTTTGCGATAACAAATTTTCAAAATAAGTCAAGAGCCTCCCAAAACCTAGTTTATACCCATAGTTTGAGATCCAAAATTAAACATAATATGTTTGTTTTAGATCTCGTGTGACTTGTACCAAAACTGTTTATTGCTCATTGAAAGTTTATTTCAAGCAATGAATTATGTATTTGCGATTTGATATTATGGATTACATATTTCACGATAATGTTTGGAACTAGCTATTGCAATGGTAAGATCGATGTGATACCGAGAGATGGGAAGCGCCTGCGTTGTGTTACCATGGAAGGCATCAAACAAAATTGTGAAGAAGGTTCAAGCAGCAAAGATATCTTCAAGGATTGAAGGCATCGAGTCATTTGACTAAGTGTAATTTGTCCTTGTATGATATTAGATCATAGCGAATTTGCATGGCTTTATCGTCCGAGGTTTTTCCCATTGTGGGTTCTTCTCGTACATCATCATGTTGTGATTTACTTCATATTATTCTTTCTTACTCACCTATATGCATGTTTTACGGAAAGATAAAATTGATGAATCTTTATCACAATGCATCTTTAAAATTAGTGCAAAGATAAACTGGTTTAATTGTCTAATTTAATTAAAAAATTAAAATTTGGCCATAACCCTAGCACTAGACTTTTAAAACGCACCTATGTTAGATATCAAATCCATAGATACCATAATGGTGGGTATGGATAAGATATCAAAAGACATATTTAATTAAATTGGAATTTTTTGGTCTATTAACTATACTAAGCATTAAATATGTGGAATTTCACATATTTTTCACTTTCGTGCACTGTTAAACTTTTGTTTTTCACAGATAGACTTATTGTAATACCTCATGATACCTTTAATTTTATTAAGTGTTCCCCTAATACCCTTAAACCATATTGTGCAATCAGATAAAGGATATGTGGAATATAACGCACATGAAATGTCTTCCCACCCAAAGGGAGCAAAGCCTTATCACATATCCAACATTGCAAATATCTAACCATTACATCATTTGTTGTTTCATTATCCATATAAATATAAAAATAATTTTTTCTATTTCACTATAAAAGAAAGTCATAAATAAATCTATAGAAGGGTTTCAGAATCATGTGGATATTCAATGGATTTGTATCTAATGATCTTCTATTTTAATTTTTACTCGTTATAAATAAAATGTGTGGTGAGACATGCATATGCAATATATTGATGATTATGAGTACAAAAATTGGTATTAAGTATGATCCTATAAGAGAGTTCATTTAAAAGAGTATATGTTTTTTCCCTTATGCTCCTAGAGCACACTTACAATATCAGATCTAATTATGTTGCAAAAAAAATATCTTAAAGAACTCATGATCTAGTGTGTTAAATTGATATTTGCGTTTTATGATCATAATTGCAAGATATCCATACTTTTGTATTTTAAAAAAGTTAAAAATTTTAAGTATTATTCTACCATTATCAATACTTTTTCAAGATTTTAACAATTGTCTCTTATAATACCCTGCCCCAAAATTTTTATTTAATTTCCCCGCATAAGTTGTAATAATATAACGATATGGAGATTTGGATGATTGTGACTGAGTTTATATTCTTATTTTACCATTTTAAAGGCTTAATGGTGATTGTTGGAAGATTGAGAATTCAAATTGGAAATTTGGAGAACATAGGAAAAAGGGTCATTTGAATGAAGTGGAGGTCGTTCGAACGAGGTTACCAGGTCGTTCGACGCAGGGGATCAAACGAGGTTCGAATAAGATTCCACTACCTAGAAGGTTCAGGTCGATCGAAGGTTATTTGAAACGTTGGACCGAACGAGATATCTTTCTCATTCGAACGAGGGCCGAATCTCATTTGAACTAGGTTATTCAAAATTTTAAATCGAGTTGCCCTTGTGCACTGTCTCATTCTGGACCATTGAATTGATGAGTTGTCGAGCTCAGACGAGCCCATATTGGGAAAAAAATGGGATTCGGAAGTCTTAGAGGGTTTATTAAGGGTTGTTTGGGTTCATTTGGATCATTTGAGTTGGAAGAAGATATATATATATATAAGAGAGAGAGAGAGAGATGGGTGGGTTTTCCACCATTTGTGTGGGTTCTTCATCTCTCCACCACAAACTAATATTCCACCACTTTCTCTCCACCTTATATCCCCATATTTATTATGTATTCCACCATATTTGAACCATACACACCAGTTTCCACCATAGATGAGGAGAGCTATGAATTTATGGAGTTATTATTAGGGGTTCTTGAAGATGAAAATGGAAGATTAATGGAGTTTGAAGGGAGTTTTTACTTGGAAGCAAGATGGAGCATGATTTTGGAGTTGGTAAACCTCCTTGAGGCCACCTTAGGAAGTGGAAGGTTTCCTTTGTCTTAGACATTTCATGCCTACCATTGTTGGAGCTCCATTTGAGGTGGAAAACTCCACTCTTAGTATTTAAGACTCTTTTGCATATTTATAGTCTTGTTGATTAGATTATAAGAGTAGGATGCATATGACTAAATGATGGGTTTTTAGTAGAGTTGGTATTAAACATTTTTATGTAGTAAAAATGTTGGCAAAAATATTATTTTTTTTGTACATAAATGATGAGTAAATATTTTAAGGTTTTCTTGAAATAATTGGGATTTTCAGGAAAATGGTATGCTTCAAGAAGTTGGGTCATAAAGATTTTTATGGAATAAAAATATTTTAAATTTACATTTTATCTTTTTAAAGATATTTGGTAAATTAAGTTGATTTTTTGTAAAAATAAAATTTTATCAAAATGGGTCTAATAAAAAGAAGAGTTTATGAAAATGGGACATTGGTTGAGTTTTAAGAAATAAAATGTCATTTAGTTTAGGAAAGTAAATTTTTGTAAGTGTTACGAATTTTCTATAATTAATTTCTTGTTTAACCTATTTAATAGGATTTTTGGAGTTAAAATTCATCTTCGCATGCATATAAACATGTACTATTTGGGTAATGGACATATAAGAAAGTTTAAATGAGGTTTCATTAGGTTAAAGATTAAATGAAGAAATAAAAAAATTCAACCCTTAAAGTGTGTCTAATGGGTGTTGACATGTGTTAGAAATGTGAGGTTTCGAAACTACAACTATTAATAAATAAAATGGTGTTTTTCTTTTAAAGTAGTCTTATATGTTTAATGCTTCTTGAAAATAAAGGTATTGATATAAAGATATTTATAATTGAGAATTATATTACTCTAAAGGTCCAAAAAGGTGTCGAGGTGTTAACAACACTTAAGAAGTTAGTGTGAGTAACATAATGGTCTTTTGAAAAATTAACACTTGTGAAATTGAGTAAATGGTGAGTTTGGAAACGAATGGGTAAGATGGTGATTTTACATAAAGTGTAACATTTTTAGGAAATAAAAATGTTGGAAAGGGTGTTACACATGATAGTCCTAATGAACATAATTTTTGGAATAAAATAAAATCTAAAGTGTAAAGGATATGAAATGATGATTCTTAAAGTGTAACACAAGTTGGGGTGGGACCCTCAGTTTGGCTTCGGCCGAGTAAAAGGAAAGGTGGGATAATGTGGACATTTATAATATGTTAAAACACATTAAAATGACCTCGGATGATACTAAAAAATTAAGGAGGGCCCAGATCCCTAGGGTGAAAGATTTAAAATCACTGGCCAGAGTCTATAGTGCGCATAACTGGAATGTGGAACCCATTAAAGTATGCGATTATTGAAAGATTTCGAGAAATAAATAAAGGAATAAGGAACATGTCAAGAAATGGGATGTGTGGTGAAATGTGTTAAGACAATCTAACTTGAATGATAAAGGATAAAATGGACAAGTGTATGTGAAAACTGATTAATGTCCATACATTGAAGAAATGATAAAGTTAAGTGATTAAATGGATCGTTAAGAAACCAAAGTGGTTTAACCTATCATTAACACAAGGGTTGTGACACCCCGCCTAACTAAATACCGGGTGATAAGTCCTTTATTAAATTAAAATCAAGGTTAACGGTTGGTTCATTCTTAACATCACTGTCGCAAAATAAAATTTCCAATTTAAACACCCTAAATAATTTAGTTAAGTGTCAAAAACATTTAAAGTCTTATTTCCATTTTTAAATTTCAACTTGAAAACCTTTTTAAATAATCAACAGTTTAAGAATCACATAAGTGCTACGGATAGCAATCAACACAAAGGAATTAGTCCATCAAGATTAACCAAACTAAGTCAAATAATCATACATGAAATCATCCTGACAAAAGTTAACTCCTAAGGAATACTGAATACTGGAAATATAAACAAACTTAAATCTCTGACAAATCCAAACTGAATAGGGAAACGGGCGACACATGCCCTAACTAAGCAAAACTAAAACAAGAATAGAATCAATAAAGAGGTCATCTAAAGCTACGGCCTGCAACTCCCACATCAGCTGCAGTGCGTCCAATCCAAAGAACCTATGCATGACGCCCCTGTGGCTGGGCATCTATATATATATACAAGAGAGGGAAAAAGACAGGAAACGGGTCAGATCACGAGTGTAAAATAGTTTTAAAAATAGTTTAGTAAGTATTTAAAATGCTTACTGGCTAATGAAACAACCATGTTAGTAAGCGACACTCTCTTGATAATTCTCACATCTCATCTAATGTGCACGCCTACCATACTAATAAATCTCATGAATTTCTATAACTTATTCTCCATAAAGTTTTATCACGTGAAAAGCAAGGTTATGATATTTACTTTAGTAAATCATTCTCTTCAAGATTTCTTACGTTATTTCGAACAACTCATTACCATGATAAAGCTCCCGAACACTTATAATAAAGTTGAAGCATTTATTCAATACTTATCTACTTATACGCACAGTCGAAAGTTCCCATATAGATATGCGTATATATATTAGTCACACATATAATATATATACTAACGGCACCCCACATAAAATCTATGGTACTGCCATACTCTGCTATCAAGTCCCCGTATCACTCAAACTAAGGTAAATACTAGTTCGGAATCACTCTCGAACTGTATTAACACAACACACAAACAAATGGAGGCGAAGCATAGTTCCAGGTCCTATGAGTTCAGCACATACCCTCACATCTCTTAGAAAATTTTACTATCATTCTCAGATAGCCTGTATCGAGGATACTATCTTTTAGGGTACGAGTCAATATCCCCCATAAAGGTCCAATCGAGATAAGACTGTCCCGACGCGGAAACCTCCGTGATAGCAAGTAGCCTGGGTATGATTTTTACACAAATTCATAATATATGTAGAGTCACACAGTCATATATACAAATATTCACATTTTCTAAATTAGGTGTGCCCATGACCCATAATTATAATTATCCATTCTTAGAATAAATTACTCAATTATCTCGCATAACATATTTGTCTATATTATTCCCATTTATAATTTATTTAATTCCTACTTCTCATCTCGCGAAGTATTATCTTGCTAAATACAATTTCAGTAGGTATACCCTCTCTAACCTTCTGGTCTAAGACTTTCACGAGTCCCTCAATTTATTAACGAACTTACGCACAATCTCAAATGTGTAACAAACGTCCCCGTTAACCCACTATTTCATCCCATATTAAATTTCATTCAACGGAGTCTATTTAGACCTTACTGGTCCTCCTCAGGACCCATTATACTCTATAAATACTAATCAAGGGTTCCCACATATCTAAACCGTATTAAACAAAAAAGGGACAAATATGCAGTTCTCTAGGAGGGGTCGGGATTAAATTAAAGGGACAATTTGTATTAACTAACAACAACCCTATTTTTTTATAAAACTTTCATTCTTTTAATTTCTTTTCCAGATTTCTTGCTTCTAAACTCATACTAATTTGTGGGTTATCCTCTATATATGATTGGGATGTCCAAAATATAATTATTTCCACAAAAACATGTGATTAATCCACAAATTCCTCAAATTCTTCTATGGAACATCTGTATAACAATCCTAATCTAACATGGATGAAACAATAACTAAAAGAAAAGAAAGATGAATACTTGCCTCGAGAATATGAGTCTGAATTTCTGAGATTTGATGATGTGGTTGTGTTCTCCTTCCTCCGATCTACTCTTCGGCGGTAGTTGTGGTAAAAATGGTGCAACTATGGTGGCTCTAGCCTTGGGGATTTCCTCACCTTCCTCCTCTAATGGCCTCTGTGAAATATGCAGGCTCTAACCCTAGAAGACAACCTCTAACACCTGATATACTTCTCTAATTTTCGTAGGTAATTAAATCCCAAAAATAGAATTTACCAAAATGCCCTCTCGGGTTATCGGTTAGGCCTAAAAACGTTCCGAGACCCAAACTAAAACCCCGAGTACACTTTTCTGACTATCTCGATCCTTTCAGACATATTGGCGCACTCGAAATGACCATACAGACCACTTATAATTTATTCACTTATACTAATAATAATTTAGTCCTGACATGACACAGGCACGTCCTGACTTAATTTCCATAATTATCATATTATTCCCTCTTGATAATTCTAATAAATTCAATTTACATATTACTCTACTCAATAAGTAATATTTAACCAATCAATAATTTTCCAATAATTACTAACTCTCGCCAAGCTAGTAAATATTTAAAACAAATTTCCGGGTTAATATTAAATTAATCTATCTCAATTAAATTCAATAAATCCCTAAATTTAAAAACCATAAAAATACGGGGTATTACATACTTCCCCCCTAATAACAGAATTTCGTCCCGAAATTCAAAAAATAAGGCCTACCAGGTAATAATTCTGGATACCTTATCAGTGTGCAAACTATTTACATAATAAGGCTCTCAATCACTATAGCCCCCGCCTCACAACAAGCTTGTTTAATACTCTCATTAAATACACTTCACATTATGCTCCTATCCGACAACATTCGCATAAGACACGCCTATACATTATTAATTCCCATTATTTCAATATCATTGGGAGGGCGCACCTCACTATCTGACAACTACTCAGATTTATCTAAACAAAAAACTCCCATTCTGAGAGAAACCATGCGAACATCTGACCACTCTTGTTTGCCTGAAACAGTTGTGGAATTCCACCATAGTCATATCAGACTCTAACTTAACTAATCTAAAATTTTGATTATCCACCCATCTCTTAACATTCAGAGTGAGAAAAGTTAAAGTTTTTCCACACCAAAACTTCAATGAGCATCTTATTCACAATAAACAGGTACGAGTGCTCCCACGGAACCCTACCATTAGGTAATATCCTCCCCCAATTATCGTACTATACTCCACTTGCTAGCTATAACCGATGTGGAAGCGAAATGATCACAATGAATCCAAAATTACTTTCACACTGCTCCACTAATGGTTAATCACCGCTCACCTACTCTCCGGATTATGGGTGATACAACCTTGCTCAAAACTAAACGTTGTCCCCGCTGCTTCCTCAAATTCCATATTAAAGGTGGGATTCAAAAATCTCAACCTAATTCTGAAAAAAAAATACCGTGTAGGAACACGTACCGACGCGATCCTTCCTTTCAAAGGAAGACTAGGGCACACTAGTTAATATTGTAAATAACCCCAAAGGAATGTCAGTCACTTACTTCTTGGTCATCTTATTTTACACATTCGAAGGAACTCTTGATCTTACCTTGAGGTTGTAAACTCATCCAAGAAACTTTACCGACTTTACCGGCCTCTTCCATTATAGGAATTGTTGATAGTAACAAAATTCTCTGGTTGATCCTCTTGTTCCAACCGATTTCTATTTATGAGTACTTCCCGCGGAGACTACTCACTATGTACCACTCGACATCGACTTCTACTTGTAATGTCTTTCAGTAAGTGACACTAAATACTCCCCTTCTTTACTTTGCATATACTGAAAGTTCCGACCCATTCACTTTTCTCCACGATGTGCACTATCGGACCTTTATACCATACTAACATCTTCACTCTTTGTACGCGTCATTCGCTCTCAACATTTGACTAATTACAACTTCGCTCGGATTGTTCTCCATAAAAATTAAATTCTACCCTTCTCAAGGAATACCCCTTTTTAAATGGCTTCCCACAGCATTCCAACCAAATTCGGGTGTGCTACTCTAATCGTACACGTATATATGGTTATCATTATTCACGCGACGCTTAATCATCTCTGCTACTTCCACCTCGTTATGTTAGTCCCACAAACATATATTCCACACGTCTATTCCCACGTCCCTACAACTCGAACGATTCTAACATCAGCTAACCAGGATGCCCACACACCCTATAAACTGTCCATACTAGCGTAAGCATCACATACGCTTCACACATAACACCCAATTCTTTCTTTTCCTTGTGGTCACAACGCGATTATAACACTTGGGTACTCTCAATTACCCTAGAAATTGAAATTTTAAATCCTCCTTATCATCGTTCCACCCCTCAACTCATGGTGATAAGATAAAACTTTCAATGCTTTCTTACCACAACCGGCTCCACTGGCCTTAATTCATAATTCAACTTACAATTTATATATATAATTACCTTCTCCTACTACGACCGAGGTACCAAACTCATAGACTAATGACCAAACATCTTCCTACTTCCAACCTTACACTAAGTTTCATGTGTGGGATGTCTCGCAAAGTGAAATCCAAACAAGGAACCCCCCCCCCCCCCCCGATACACTACCACCTAGAATTGTCGATTATCAAAATCCGTTAGGCCCTCCGTCCATAACATGTACCCCTTTATTCCGTCCCTTGACAGAAAAGTTACATCTCCTTTCGCAATTACACTTAACAAAGAACATTTCGCTAATTGTACAATCGTTCAGTATTGGTGGTAATCCCATTCCATAAACCTCGAATACATACAATCAGGGTTCTCGAAATACTGTCCCCAAACATATGGGTATAACTCTTAACTCTCACATCTCTAAAGGATAGATATATCAATGCGCTCTTCCTATCACCAAGTCCTGAGCGCCAAACACAATAATGAGTTAAATCTTTTCGCTCAATAGTAAATCCAATACATATTGAATCATAACAACAAAGTCCCTACACACAACGGGATCGAATATCTCAAGCCCACTATCCCCTCCGAAGTCTCTAGAATAGATAATATAAGTGTGAGTCCGACCCTCTCGCAGGTGAGGCCTCGCCAGAACAAAACATGCTGCACTAATGCAACCATTTCAATAGCCTTGCAATAACTGCCTACTATCGTACTAACCATTACTATAAAGTTGTAACCAAGAGAATATCATACTCGTATATCACATCACTAAAACGAGTAATCTCAATAAATAATATAACACTATTAATACACCCATTCATCCTCCGCTGATAGCACTAAGGATAATCCCGCTACACTAGGGAAAGTATTCACATAATAATAATGTTTATTGTTATACACATTAAACTTGGATCACATGCTAATCTAGCAATGAACAAAATACAGTGACTCGCTCGTTTCACATAAAACATGCCTCATCCTCCGAGGATAAAACTCATACTTCTACCTTGCCAATCATCTGCACAAATGGTCCCCAGACGTAACACATCTGTCCAAACCAAAACAAAAACTACTTTAATCATTGTCCTTTACTAGGCATCCTACTCTTGTCCCTTTACTCACTTGAGAAAAATATTAATGCATGTGATTTCACTCCCACAAAATACCTCTACACATAATCCACTTATCACCTTTCATACTAACCATATTAGGATTGTCCTTCTCTCGAACTTAGGCAGGCTCGATTCTTGATGGCTACCCCCGTTTTTCCCTTATCTTTGTTGGCCTTAAGGAACATGCTTCTGGCTTCAATAACCCTTACTGAATTCACCATCTCTTGGTAATAATTCAACTATCCGACTCATTTAAATGATCCCCCTGATGGGTCTCCCCCTTGCGATGTTTTACTAACTAATTTTCATCTAGACTCACTCTCCAATAAATCTTTCGATTTCTTTAGCTCCCTTCATAAGAGTGTTAACATCTTTACCGACAATGCGTGACATTGTAACCATATGGATCGACTGTCCAACATAATTCTCTTTAAGTGTTGTGAATCTTTCCTCATGAGTTTATTTCTCACTTGAGATCTTCTCTACCATTGGTATCCACTCTCGCTGATACAAGATTTGCTAAAAGTCTAAATCCATTTACAAATGGACCCCTATTCGGCCCTTCCATAATGGGTTCAGAACAACGTTCATATCTTATTCTGAAAAACTGACGAAATAACGTGAGGTTAAACTGTACCTAAGGTCCTTCCATTAATGCAACATTTCACTACTAACGGTGGTGGTTGATGCCCACTATTGTAACTTTGCTCCGCTGAGTCAAGAAAAATTTTACCCCAAATTTTCATTTCCAGTTAACCACACTCCTCCATATGCCCAAGCCTTTTGAATATATTACCTTCGTTGGGTAACACACACAATTCTCGCATTTCTAGAATTTCCGTTGATGACTCTCCTCAATTTTTCCATTTGACCCTCTCCCAAGCATACTACGTTGGGTGAGTCTGATTCGGCTTCTATTTTGACTACAGTCCTGGCCTCTCGTGCCATAATAGGGGTGACCTCGACTACAGTCATCATCCTCAAATATACTTTACAACCTCAACTAAGCCCTACCTCCTGATGTCCTCCTAATGTCCCTCGTCTGACATCCTTCATCGCTCGGCACACACACACATCCGAACACAATTAGAATTCGCTAATATACATACGTTATAGCAGGAGAATGGAATCTCACCATAGAAATCAACAATCCTAAACATAGGGCTCTATGTTGTAAGGACATTTTTCTCATGTCCGAAAGGTTTCATTTATTTAGGTCGTACGCCGCTACATTTGGCACGTCACCTCACGATCTCACATGACGGCCTCTATATGAATTACGAGAATTAAGCATGCATTATCTCCACTAATATGTCCCTCATCTGCATCAACGACTTCACGTTCCTTGATTGTAGGCTCGTAATGCAAGTGGAACGCAAGAGAAGTCAAATCAGTGAAACAAGGCATGATAGGGATGTTCAAGGGAAAATTGGTAATTTTATAGCCACTGTTTGGAGGACCGGTCAACTGGAAAGTTGAAGATCTTGCCCCAACAAAGATACTGGAAGAAACGGCACCTCAATCCGAGCTACGGTGAACAAGTTATGGCCCGTTGAAAATGGAGATATGTTCATTGAAAATTCTGGGAATTTTTCTAAGTGTTTAAGCACCTGTTCCCAGCACACTTTCCCGAACCCAGCCCGAAACCGGTTCGGGGGGACGAACCGGTTCGCAGGGGTACCCAAACCGGTTCGGGGTACCTGTACACTGGATAGAATTTCAGCATTTTAGGATCGTGGGTCTCTTCATGTATTTCCCTATAAATACCAACTTCGGGAGAGTTGTTTTGCAAGACTTTAGGAGACGAATTTGAGAGTCCAAATACATCTAGTCTTCATATTTTTGAGTCCCAAGACTCATGTTTTGATTCACACATCCTTGCCAAATATTTGTGAATCCTTTTGCAACCTAAGAACACAACTTTGGTTTGTTCAACCCTTGTGGAGGAGACCGTTCTTCTTCTTCATTGTAGCCCTACTGGAAAGGGATAATTCCAGTCGCGACTACAGAATCCGATACCCGAGGGTAATTCTTAGTCAACTTGTATTTTCATTGTAATCCGATTGTAAGCCGTTTTCTTACAAATTATAGTGAAAATAAATGGTTTTGCCCCTGATGGGGATTTTTCCTTAATTGCATGTGTTTGAATGTTCTTGCGTAGATTATCAATTTATTCAATCACATGCTGCTGCATATTTAGGGTTCGTTTGTGTTAAAAGGGTTTTATATATAATTTGATCATTTGAACGCGAGCACACACGCTCTCTCAAATTGGTATCAGAGCGGGTTACTCTAAATTATCGAGTGATCTTGATTTTTAAAGTTTTTTTTTTCTGATACAATTTAACTTCTCACATCGTCAAATTGGTATCAGAGCGGGTTACGCTAATTTATCGCGTGATCCTGATTTTTCGAGGATTTATTTTTTTTGATACAATTTGACTTCTCACGTCGTCAAATTGGTATCATAGCCTGTTGTACTAAGTTATTGTGATTTGATTCTGATTTTGCACAAAAAATGGCTTTTGATGGTTTTGATGATCTTCGATGTCAAATTTTTGAAAAAATTAATTGGAAAATTCACACGAACTCTTGCTTTAAATCTTCTGTTGATAATGAATCTGAGAAGTGTCCTTGTTGTGAGGGTGTTGGTCACACGTTACATGAGTGTACCACAAATTTAAAGAAGAAATTGAATAAACCGATTTCTCATGTTTTTACCGTTAGTGATTGTGATTCGGAAGAAGAAGTGTTTTATGCTTCTAGGCGAGAGTTTCCCATCCATGTGATTAGTCATTATAGTGAAGGTGATGGGAGTGTGGATGAAAGTGAGGAGGAAAGTGTAGATGAGCATGACTTGCAAACTGCTTTCAATGAACTTTATGCTGAAACTTTGAAAAGAAAGAAAGAAAATTTGAAATTGAAAGCTCAGTTGAAAGAGTGTGCCATAAAAAATAATGATTTTTTAGTTGAAGAGCTTAGGGCTCATGTGAAAATTTTGAAAGAGAAGCTTGAGTACGTCAAGGGTGAGAGAGATAGTCTTAGAGGGTTGATGGAGACTATGAAAAAGGAGCTTTTAGAGTTTGAGGATTCTAAACGAGTACTTGAATCTAGGATAGGTGAACTTGAGGTGAAATTGAAAGATTCAAGAAAAGTGAAATTTGATTTGGAGTCTAGGTCTGAAAAACTTGATAAGATTTTAGGCACAGTCGAGATCAAAATGGATAGGGGTGGGATTGGTCTTGAAAAATATGTTGCACCCATTCCCACACGTGTGAGAGAGCCTCCTAGGTTTGTTAAGAAAGAGGCACCTAAAGTTGTTAGGAAACCACCCCTTAAGAACATTGTGAGAGAACCTTCTAGGATCATTAGGAGAGACCCACCTAGGCAAATTCGGAAAGAGCAACCGATAAATTTGAGGAGAGGGCCACCTTTAGGTAACACACACCGCCCGATTTACACTTGCACACATTGCGGTAGGCAAGGTCATCTTAGGCGATTTTGTTATAAGCTTTTAAATGGACCTAGGAAGGTTAATGAAAGAATAAATTCGATTCCCAAAACCCCCACACTTTGTTACACATCAATTTGGGTTAGAAAATTGGATTTAGAGGCTTATGGTTTATTTGTCCACGATTCCCGTTTTCTTGCACGTGATTCACCCCATGTGAAATCTTTTGATTGATTGTGGTTGCATGTTTGTCATACACTAGTTGTGGTTTCATGATATATTTTTACTAGTGTGATGACTTGTACCTTTTGTATATATTTTTTGAAGAATTTTAAAAAATACAAAAAGATTTTATTTTGATAAAATTTTGAAAAATCCAAAAATATTTTTTTTTTGTTTACACCGTTTATGGATGAACACTTTGGATGACCAAGTCACAACATCATTCCATTTTTTTCATGTGACTATTTGATAGTGTTTTGAGATAATAGGTCAATTCATCCTTGTGCTTTATAATGTTTGGAGTCATTAAGACGTAATTAAGTGTTACTTCCTACATGTTTGACTCATGTTTCCTTTATTGCACACATGCACGGATTTGTTTGATTATTGTGCTTGTCTTATCACATGTTGGTTGGGTGTTTTCATCTCAATCCTATCTTTAAAACAAACCAAGCGCGATAATTTTTTATAAGGAAATTGTGCATATAAAAACCGTGTTGTGAGTTTGTGTGCTTTGTTTGAATAACGGGGAGGGGCTGCGAAAGGTAATTATCTATCCTTTGCGCAAAAGCCAGGACCTAAAAAATTGAGGAATTTTATTATCCGAGGTCCAAAGAGGTTAAAAGAGCCCGAAAAAATTGAAAGGCAATAAAAAGATATTCATGCCAAAAAGGGGCCATTTAGGTTTTTGCACCAATTCTCCAATGTTTGAGAATTTAGATTACCTCTAAAAGAATATATATATGAGGGAGTTTGGTTGGAGAATTAAAACAAGTTTGCACGTCCTTGAAATTTTTGAAAATGCGTTATATAGTTTTGGACGTTATTGGTGTGAAAATCATTTGACTTTGATTTGTTGATTTGCATAAGACGATGTCATTTAAATTCAACAATTTGTTACACCTAAGGATTCTTTTGATGCTCATTCTTTAGGGGTACACATATGCATCGTGCACATATGATTGATTGAGTTGATTTACCTATCGAATGTGTTCACAACCATTCATTCCATTTCCATGATTTGGTTGTTTGAGTCTAAATCCATGGTGTGATTTTTGTATCATGTTTTACATTTTTTTTCAAAATGGTATCTATTTTTTGTATGAAAAATTTGAAAAATTCAAAAATAGTTTGAGAATATTTGTTTGAGCATCTCCTTGCTAGAGCACGTTTACCATATTGATTGATGCCTTGACTTGTATACCGTGACACCCGGATTTTGCTTGTTTGATTCATTCTTCTTTTTTGTCTATTTGGGGACATCATAAAAAGGGGGAGAAAGAATTATCTTATTCTGGGGGAGTTTTTGAGATTTGACTTATGCGTTCATCATAAATTGGTATCCATGTTTATCTCATTTCAAACTCGATACGTCACTTGGTATTTTGCTTTATCTCATGTGTGTAGGTACTACATTGATGATCACTAAATTGCACACCCTGATGAGAAAAGATTTGAGATTCCTGACGATTTGAAGAACAAACGATGAAGACTATTCACTTGTACCTTTTCCAGTTTTGGGTTCATGGGAGGGTAGATTTGTATAGGCAATTTCATATTTGATAATTCGGATTTTTTATGTATGTACCGGCATAGACATAGGGGGAGATTTGTAAGGACATTTTTCTCATGTCCGAAATGTTTCATTTATTTATGTCGTACGCCGCTACATTTGGCACGTCACCTCACGATCTCACATGACGGCCTCTATCTGAATTTCGGGAATCAATCATGCATTATCTCCACTAATATGTCCCTCATCTGCATCAACGACTTCACGTTCCTTTATTGTAGGCTCGTAATGCAAGTGGAACGCAAGAGAAGTCAAATCAGTGAAACAAGGCATGATAGGGATGTTCAAGGGCAAATTGGTAATTTTACAGCCACCGTTTGGAGGACCGGTCAATAGGAAAGTTGAAGAGCTTGCCGCAACAAAGATACTGGAAGAAACGGCACCTCAATCCGAGCTACGGTGAACAAGTTATGGCTCGTTGAAAATGGAGATATGTTCATTGAAAATTCTGGGAATTTTTCTAAGTGTTTAAGCACCTGTTCCCAGCACACTTTCCCGAACCCAGCCCGAAACCGGTTCGGGGGGACGAACTGATTCGCAGGGGTACCCGAACCGATTCGGGGTACCTGTACGCTGGATAGAATTTCAGCATTTTAAGATCGTGGGTCTCTTAATGTATTTCCCTATAAATACCAACTTCGGGAGAGTTGTTTTGCAAGACTTTAGGAGACGAATTTGAGAGTCCAAATACATCTAGTCTTCATATTTTTGAGTCCCAAGACTCATGTTTTGATTCACACATCCTTGCCAAATATTTGTGAATCCTTTTGCAACCCAAGAACACAACTTTGGTTTGTTCAACCCTTGTGGAGGAGACCGTTCTTCTTCTTCATTGCAGCCCTACTGGAAAGGGATAATTCCAACCGCGACTACAGAATCCGATACCCGAGGGTAATTCTTAGTCCACTTGTATTTTCATTGTAATCCGATTGTAAGCCGTTTTCTTACAAATTATAGTGAAAATAAATGGTTTTTCCCCAGAGGGGGATTTTTCCTTAATTGCATGTGTTTGAATGTTCTTGCGTAGATTATCAATTTATTCAATCACATACTGCTGCATGTTTAGGGTTTGTTTGTGTTAAAAGGGTTTTATATATAATTTGATCATTTGAACGCGAGCACACACGCTCTCTCAAATTGTTAAACAAAGCAACGCTGGAAGCATAAAAAGATGCACAGATCCTAAAGGTCACTAGAACTTGATGCCCTGATACCACCTGAGACATACCGCCTAATTAAATATCGGGTGATCAGTCATTTATTAAATTAAAATCAAGGTGAATGGTTGGTACATTCTTAGCATCACTGTCGCAAAGTAAAATTTCCAATTTAAACACCCTAAATAATTTAGCTAAGTGTCAAAACAATTTAAACTCTTATTTCCATTTCTAAATTTCAACTTGAAAACCTTTTCAAATAATCAACAGTTTAAGAGTCACATAAGTGCTACGGATAGCAATCAATAAAAAAGAATTAATCCATCTAGATTAACCAAACCAAGTCAAATAACCATACACGAAATCATCCTGAGAAAAGTTAACTCTTAAGGAATACTGAATACTGGAAATAAAAAAAAACGTAAATCTCTAACAAATCCAAACTTAATAGGTAAACGGGCGACTCATGCCCTAACTAAGAAGAACTAAAATAAGAATAGAATCAATGAACATGTCATCTAAAGCAACGACCTGCAACTCCCACATCAGCTACAGCGCGTCCAATCCAAATAACCTATGCATGACGCCCCTGTGGCTGGGCACCTGTAATACATACACACACACACACACACACACACACACACACACACACACATATATATATATATATATATATATATATATATATAAGAGAGGGAAAAAGATAGGAAACGGGTCAGAGCCCGAGTGTAAAAAAGTTTTGAAAATAGTTTAGCAAGTATTTAAAATGCTTACTGGCTAATGCAACAACCATGTTAGTATGCAACACTCTCTTGAGAATTCTCACCTCTCATCTAGTGTGCACGCCTACCATACTAATAAATCTCATAAATTTTATAACTTATTCTCCATAAGGTTTTATCACGGGAAAAGCAAGGTTATGATATTTACTTTAGGAAATTATTCCCTTCAAGATTTCTTACATTATTTCAAACAACTCATTACCGTTATAAAGTTCTCGAACACTTATAATAAAGTTGAAGCATTTATTCATTACTTATCTACTTATACGCACAGTCGAAAGTTCCCATATAGATATGCGTATATATATTAGTAACACATATAATATATATACTAACGGCACCCCACATAAAATCTATGGTGTTGGCATACTCTGCTATCAAGTCCCCGTATCACTCAAACTAAGGGAAATACTAGTTCGGAATCACTCTCGAACTATATTAACACAACACACAAACAAATGGAAGCGAAGCATAGTTCTAGGTCCTAATAGGTCAACGCATACCCTCGCGTCTCTTAGAACATCTCACTATCATTCTCAGATAGCCTCTATCGAGGATACTATCTTGTAGGGTACGAGTCAATATCCCCCATAAAGGTCCAATCGAGATGAGACTATCCCGGTGCATAAACCTCCGTTATAGCATGTAGCCCGAGTATGATTTTTGCACAAATTCATAATATATGCACAGTCACACAGTCATATATATAAATATTCACATTTTCTATATTAGGTGTGCCCACGACCCATAATTATAATTATCCGTTCTTAGCACAAATTACTCAATTATCTTGCATAACGGATTTGTCTCTATTATTCCCATTTATAATTTATTTCATTTATACTTCTCATCTCTCGAAGTATTCTCTTGCTAAATACAATTTTAGTAGGTATACCTACTCTAACCTTCTGGTCTAAGACTTTCACGAGTCCCTCAATTTATTAACGAACTTACTCACAATCTCATATGTGTAACAAAATTTCCCATTAACCCACAATTTCATCCCGTATTAAATTTCATTCAACAGAGTCTATTAAGACCCTACTGGTCCTACTCACGACCCATTATACTCTATAAATACTAATCAAGGGTTCCCACGTATTTAAATCAGATTAAACAAAAAGGGGAGAAATATGCAGTTTTCCAGGATGGGTCGATCGATCGATGTTCTTGGGTCGATCGATCGATCAAGCAATTCTTGCCCAGAAATTGCAATTTCAACCTATGGGTTTCAACCAATAATTTTCTCCAAAATGCCATTTGAAACTCCCAAATCCCCAAGTAAGGTTACTACTAGTTCTATATACGTATATGCATGATTTTCTACATAAAACATGTACAATTTCATCAGCGGGATTGAATTAAAGGGCCAATTTGTATTAACTATCAAGAACCTTAATTTTTTATAAAACTTTCATTATTTTAATTTCTTTTCCAGATTTCATGCTTCTAAACTCATACCAATTTGTGGGTTATCCTCTACATATGATTGGGATGTCCAAAATATAATTATTTCCACGAAAACATGTGATTAATCCACAAATTCCTCAAATTCTTCTATGGAACATGTGTATAACAATCCTAATCTAACATGGATGAAACAATAACTAAAATAAAATCAAGATAGATACTTGCCTCGAGAATATGAGTCTGAATTTCTGAGATTTGATGATGTGGTTGTGTTCTCCTTCCTCCGATCTACTCTCGGGCGGTAGTTATGGTGAAAATGGTGCAACTATGGTGGCTCTAGCCTTAGGAAGTTCCTCACCTTCCTCCTCTAATGGCCTCTGTGAAATATTCAGGTTCTAAACCTAGAAGACAACCTCTAACACCTGATATACTTCTCTATTTTTCGTAGGTAATTAAATCCCAAATATAGAAATTACCAAAATGCCCTCCTGGGTTATCGGTTAGGCCTAAAAACATCCTGAGACCCAAACTAAACCCCCGGGTACACTTTTCTGACTATCTCGACCCTTCCGGACACATTGGCGCACTCGAAATAACCATGCGGGTGACTTATAATTTATTCACTTATACTAATAATAATTTAGTCCTGACACGACACAGGTGCATCCTGACTTAATTTCCATAATTGTCGTATTATTCCCTCGTGACAATTTTAATAAATTCAATTTTACATATTACTTTACTCAATAAGTAATATTTAACAAGTCAACAATTTTCTAATAATTACTAACTCTCGTCACGCTAGTAAATATTTAAAACAAATTTGTGGATTAATATTAAATTAATCTATCTCAATTAAATTTAATAAATCCCTAAATTTAAAAGCCGTAAAAATACGGGGTATTACAAGGGTGTGTTGTGAAAGGTTATCAAAGGTTAAATAAGTATTTTCTAACATGGTGTTCGCGAGTGTTAAAAGGTTGGTTTTCAGTAAAAAAAAAACACTAATGAGGGTTGGTTAAAAATGAAAGGGTAATTTCAGTGAAGAAATATCTTTCGATAAAATCAAGTATAGTTGTTTTAAGTATTTAACTGTGTGTATTAAATAAAGTGATAAATGTCATACTAAGAAATGGAAAGCCTTTCAAAAGATCAAGGTGAATTAATCGGGATAAATTTCGAAAGTAAAAATGTTTCATGCATTAAGTATATGTATATATATGTCTATATATATATAAGGTAGGTATAACGTGTTGTAGTCTTCTTTTTTACGTTCGATTTTATACTACATTTTTTATAATTTGCACTCAGCATTCGTCTCACTCCCTCATTTTGTTACGGCGGGTTGGGTGCGATTTTATATTTTGAGAGAATTATACTGGTAAGTCATCTCTTTTATATTATGTTATCAGTCCTTTATTAAATTTAAAACAAAGTGTTTGGTTGATTCGTTCTTAGCATCACTATCGAAAAATATTTAACATTAATAATCACCTAATAAATAATTAAGCTAGTGTCAAAAAAAAATTCATTTTAAGTTATATCCAAAGAATACATTAATAATTTCTAAGTATTACAACATCAACTATTTTTCATTCACAGGAATATAATAAATAGTGGATATAACTCAACCGATGAAACAAAAAAGACTGGATAAAACATTCCAGTTTAAAGTCTCAAGCCAATAAACCATAAAATACTCAAAAACAACATAAATGAACTACTAAAGTAAAACCAGTACAATCTCTCTGATAACACGACTAAGAATGGGCAACACATTCCCTAAATGAAATTTCTGGATAGAACTGAAAGAAATAATAGAGGCATCTAAATGTAAGGACCTACAACTCCCACAGCCGCTGTAGCTCACTAAACGATCCAAGCGTATAAGTCTCGTAATTTTGTGGCTTGGCACCTGATATAATACATATATATATATATATATATATATATATATATATATATATAGAGAGAGAGAGAGGCAGGCTCCTGTGCACACTAAGTTTGCACATTACCTTTTAAAAGTAGGCAAACTTAGTGCTGGCGCACACCAATTTTTTTATGTGATATTTAAACATTTCAAGGAACCCATATAAAAAAAATCAGCTCAAAAAAACTTTTTTTGCTATTTTTAAAAAATCGGTCAAACTTTCGCAGTTTTTGAAGGGCTTAAAAACTGCAAAAGTTTGACCGATTTTTTAAAAATAGTAAAAAAAGTTTTTTTGAGCTGATTTTTTTTATATGGGTTCCTTGAAATGTTTAAATATCACACAAAAAAAAATCAACTCAAAAATATTTTTTTTACTACTTTTAAAAGGTAATGTGCAAACTTAGTGTGCAAACTTAGTGTGCACAGGAGCCTGCCTCTATATATATATATATATATATCAAAAGAGAGAACAGTAGCAAGAGACGGGTCAGAGCCCGAGTTGTAAATATTTATTTTAGCAAGGATTTAAAATTTGCAATAAATCAAGTATTATGTGCATGATAGCTTTTCGAACCCTCACATGAGAACCTCACCTCTTATCTATTGTGAACGCCTAACACATCTTCTAATCCACACTAGCTCTGTTACCCAGCCCTACTACTTCAAAATCACAATTCCACTCCCTATGCTCACCAGTAGTATACCCGTATCGCCCACACAATACGTTATTAAAGTAGTTTAATCCCGAATAATCACATTTCCTAAACACAATTTGAATAGTTAATATTTTACTCACTAAGATTATTTTATTTATAAACACAATCATACCTACTAGTTTCACATAGTAGAATTATTCACATGTACATATATATAAACATAGTCACATCATCCCTATACATATATATACTAATCCTGCACCCTTAGGTTAAGACCACTTGGCGCAATGCATACTCTGATTCATGTCCTGGTGCATCACTCACTGCATGAAGGACTATTGGTTCAATCTGTCATACACCATAACATTTAAATCACAAACATTGGAGGCGAACATAATCCCCAGCTAAATGGGTCACGCACATACCTACGCTCCCATTCAGTCGTCGAAACTATCCTACATCTCAGATAGCACGTAACCAAGTTCATATGCTCTGGGTACAAGTCAAATACCCCTTAATGGGCAACACAGGATAAGACTGTCCACTATGCGAAAACCTCATCCTGATAGCAAGCAGCGTAGATATGCTATACACATAACAATAAGCATATAATACGCATTCTGACATCCTATTAAAATCAATGGGTATTCACCCAACCCGTAAATATATTTTCCATATGTAATATGCTCTTGTTACTACTTATAATATAATTATTTGGATTACTCTCTCTCGAAATTTTCAAGCTTAACTAATCGTTCCAATATTTAAAATATTATTTCCCAAACACTTCCTAAGAATTCTGCATTGTGCTAAATTAATCAAATATCAGTTTTTCTCACTCAAACTAATTGTGTAACTTGATTTAGGTCAAAAATAAAAATTCCCAGATTTTTGAACCTGTGGTTCGAACCAGAAGCTATCTCGTTCAAACGAGATAGCAGGTCATTAGAACAATATCTTGCGAGATCCAGTCTCATTCGAACTAGATTTAATCTCGTTTGAACGAGATTGGGCAGTTTCGTACCCAACTTGCACCTACTACATTTTTCCACCATTAATAGGTCAAAAACCTCTATTGTTCTGTCCCAAGCACCAAAATAGCAACCCAAATTAATATCCTATCATGTTTAGATGATTTCCAACAATATAACATCATTAAATCATCAATAATCATCAATCAAATTCGAAATTCCCAATTTAATTATCAAGAACCCTAGTTCTCAATTTACATGCATAACTCTAAATAAAAACCCAGATTTATTGAAAATAACATCATAAATTCGTGGACATCATCCTAACTACACGAGGAAGCAAACTCTTATCATATGAGTCTTAATTTATGATCAATTCTCCAAAATTTTCCCCAAATTCAATTTCATAGTGATGGGGGTAATTATCTACTCTACCATGAACACAATTATTGCTAAAGAAAGCAAGAAATAAACAATTGCCTTGATTATGATGTTCTGATCCGCTGACAAAATTGGTATAGACTTGTTCCTCGTCTTTCGATCTACGCTTTGGTGGGATTTGTGGTGTGAGTTCTTGAGTTTTGCACCAAGAACACTTATGGGTTCTCCTTTTTCCTCTTTGGTTCTCTCTCTCTCTCTCTCGTAGGCTTAGAAATTGACAGACTTCCTCTCACCCACATACAATCCATTTATTTTTGTAATTTTCGTCCATATTAATTCCCTAAAATTCCAAAAGAAAAAAAAAAAACTTACGAGGTGCCGGTTTGGCCTAAAAATATCCCCGAGTCCAAATAAAATACCCGTGTAGAGTTTTCTGACTACCTCGACCCTTCCGAACTCAATGGCGCACTTGAAATAACCATACGAGTTACTTAAAAATAATTTAATTCTTTATTCCATTAAATTAGTCCCGACACAACTCACATGCGCGTCCTGACTTAATATACCAAACTGTCATATTTTCCACTCTCGACAATTTATAAATTTCATAATTCCATATTACGTATTCACACAGTAATATTCCATCATTCTCAACAATAAGTATTAACCCTTGGCATGCTAGTTAATATTTGTTTTAATCTGAATTAATTAATAATTAATTTCTCACATCTTAATTTAATTAATCCAATAATAATAATTAATCTCATAATTATTTAATATTATAAAAATACGGGGTGTTACATACTTCCCCTTAATAAAGGAATTTCGTCCCGAAATTCTAAACATAAAGCATAACTCGTAAGAATAAGTATGTATATTTCTCATGTATATCCTCCTCTCGCTCCAAAGTACACTCCTCTACATTATGACGCTCCGACTAGACCCGCACAAGTGAAACTACCTTTGACCTAAATCCCCTCTCGCTATGGTCTAGGATAGCCACATGCCTCTCCTCATAAGAACCGTCAGGCTACAAATTAATCTCGTCTATCACAATGTGAGTGTGGGTCAACTCATTTCGAAGGTACCGCCTCAATGATGAAATGTGGAACACATCATGAATACGGTGAAAGTGCTCCGATAATCCCAGTTTGTATGCCACCGATCGAATCCTCTTAATAATGGAAAATGGTCCTACGTATCTCGAAGCCAATTTGTTTTTTTTTCGAACCTAATTACTCCTTTCATAGGAGACATTCGCAATATTACTTTGTCCCCCACACTGAACTCCCTAAAGAACCTCTTTGCATCTGCGTAGCTTTTCTGCCTGTTCTGGGCTACCTATATGCGACTCCGTATCACCTCAATCCTGGCCTACGTATCCTGGACCACTTATGGCCCAAGTATCTTATTGTCCCCTACCTCCAACTAATAAGTACGAGAATGACAAGGTCTACCATATAGTTTTGCACCAAGAACACTTATGGATTCTCCTTTTTCCTCCGTGGTTCTCTCTCTCTCTCTCTCTCTCTCTCTCTCTCTCTCTCTCTCTCTCTCTCTCTCTCTCTCTCTCGTAGGTTTAGAAACTGACAGACTTCCTCTCACCCGCATACAATCCATTTTATTTTTCTAATTTTCGTCCATATTGATTCCCTAAAAATTCAAAAGACACAAATACCCTTACGGGGTGTCGATTTGGCCAAAAAATATCCCGGAACCCAAATAAAATACCCGAGTAGAGTTTTCTGACTATCCCGACCCTTCCGGACTTAATGGCGCACTCAAAATGACCATACGAGTTACTTAAAAATAATTTTCTTCTTTAGTCCATTAAATTAGTTTCGACACGACTCACACGCACGTCCTGACTTAATATACCAAACTGTCATATTTCTCACTCTCGACAATTTTTAAAATTTCATAACTCCATATTACGTATTCACATAGTAGTATTCAATAATATTCAACAATAAGTATTAACCCTTGGCACACTAATTAATATTTATTTTAATCTGAATTAATTAACAATTAATTTCTCACATCTTAATTTAATTAATCCAATAATAATAATTAATCACAAAATTATTTAATATCATAAAAATATGGGGTGTTACATATGCTTGGACTCTGAGGTACTTTCCAAGGGTCCCTCACGTAGCTTGATTTGAAATTGGAATTTTATGCTAACAAGTGAAACAGTAATTCATAAAACTTGACTAGCAACATTATTTAGGTTGTTTCATTGCACTTCACACCTAACACTCAAGTCGAATCGGGTTGAGTACGGGTAATCCATATATCCGGGGTGGGACATTACATCTCCCTGCGTTATTTTTTACCTTTTTTCTTTATAAGCTATATCCAAGTGTTTTCTCAAATGTATTATGCCCCTCTTCCTATCTCCACATAAACTCTTTTTGTAATTCTTAAATTTGAAAATATCAACAACATAAGGTTACTTAATTTGAGTAAAATCATTCCATTATGAAGAGGTTAGTCGTCATTTCCTTTGAAAAAGTTGCGCCTTAACAATTTTTGTATCTTCTTCATTACTTTCATATCCGTCGTTTGTGCCGCAACTAGAATAACACCAAGTTTAAAATCCAAAGATATTGTCTGTTGTATGAAAATACAAACCGAAGTAATCAATAAAATAGAAATAATAACCCAAACATAACTCATTAACTAATAGAAATCATTAACCAACATTTTTAACCTTTGCTTTTCACAAAATTTGGGTGAGAATGTAAGATTTAATCTTTGAATAAAATCATACAATCATTATTGATTTCAATATTTCATTAAGAAAACGAAAAATATAAAATATGAACAAAATTAGAAGAAATTCGTAACTCCATAAGATGCGATAAAAAAACTTTTATAATTTTGCAATCAAAAACTCCTATATGATGTATAAATCAAGATTTATTTTACTTAACAACATTACCATCCTTTTTTTCTTTTCATTTTAGGTTTAGAGATGAAAGTTTAAGGAATTACCCTATTTTTACAGAAGGAGGGATCGATTGATATTGTTCTAAAGTTTTATAATAGGGTGTGGAATAAGGGTGATCGAAGGGTTACTAATCAGATGAATATGTTAGGTGCATGGTATTTCATCAACGTGAAAGATTTTAAATCAATGTGAATGATTTTCAAACATTACCATCATTGATTTTAAGATAACTGAACAAATAGTGGAAAATTAAAATGCCTTTTCAACCAATTTAATCATGATTTGATTTTGAATACTTTTTTCAATCTATTGAGTTTGAAATATATCCCCACCACTTTTATTGTATATTTTTGTACGACCCGATAAAATTTTGATATAACCATTTTCCCTAGAAAGTTTATATTTATTCTTATCCAGATTTGTTATGTCGTATATAAACTTGGGTGACAATGTTTAACATTATCATTTTGAGTATGATTTGTAGTTGAGAGCGGAAGAATTTTAATCTAAAGACTACACAACAATAACATTTAGAGGCCAACGACCCTTTTTTATCTCTATAATTTATCTCTCAAAATTAACTTATACTTGAATCCCTTGACCCAATCATGTATTATACTATTTATTAGGTTAAGAGAAGGACATAGAAAAGGCCCATTACTTGCAAACTAAGGAATTCTTAGGACACATGTGCTGTAATGGGTGACATTACTAATTACGTCACATGGACTAGACATCCCTATTATAATATACATATTATATCACTCACTAAACCTAATAGCTGCAACTAAAACAAGAAAAATAATAAATAAAAATACAAATGATTCTTGTGGCCCCCGTGTACATCATTCTCCCCCAATTAAAAAAATATCACCTCTAATATTGGAGGTTGTCCATAAGGTAACAAAATAACCATTACTGTACTCCCCTACTGAAAGGGAAGGAATTTTCATAAATGGTCAGCATATCAGCTAGCTAAAAGGAAATGAGGAGGAGTCATGAAGTCCATCCATGGTTAGAGAGAAAGAACATGTCCTCGAACTTTTCCACGATGAAAACTAACAAGTCCTTACCGTGTGTGTGTGTGTGTGTGTGTGTGTGTGTGTGTGTGAGAGAGAGAGAGAGAGAGAGAGAGACTCTCATACATACCCAGTTTACATATCGATTTTTTTAAAATAGTAAAAAAATTATTTTTCAGTTGAATTTTTTTATATACTATTTTAACATTTTAATGGACCCATATAAAAAACATTAGCTCAAAATAACTTTTTTTCTATTTTTAAAAAATCGGTCAAACTTTCACAGCTTTTGAGTGCTTTAAAAGTTATGAAAGTTTGACCGATTTTTTGTAAATAGCAAAAAACTGTTATTTTGAGCTATTTTTTTATGTGGGTCATCCGAATTGTTTAAATATCATATAAAAAATTTCAACTCAAAATCATTTATAAAAATGAGTCCGCCGCCCGGACTCTCTCTCTCTCTCTCTCTCTCTCTCTCTCTCTCTCTATATATATATATATATATATATATATATATATATATATATATATATATAGGAATAGTGAAATCACATGAAACGACACATGATTTTAATTTATTTTATTTTATATTTTAAGTGGTATTGTATTTTAAATGTCAATGAATGTACAACATTAAAGTCCACCAAAAGTAGTTTATTTTTTTATTTTTTTAGGGGGAGGTGGGTGACCTCACAAGACAAAATTGACCATAAGAAATTATAGTCACTGGTCCGGGGGGCTATGCGTAGCCACTCAAGAATATGTGTAGCATTAAATCGCAAACTTTCATAATTATAGAAATTCATACTCACATCCAACCCCTAGTTACATTTTGACATGCGTCTCGAGGTATATCTTATAAACCAACTATGTTATTATATGGAGGGCTCACTCTGAAATTTGAATAATTGACTACTGGAATTTTGGTTAGCAACTCAACCAAATAGTTAATCCTTAGGGTCAAATTCACCAAAATTATTATAATTTTTAATATTATATAATTCTTATTCAATTTAATAATGACCTCAGCTCTTTTATTTAAAAACAAAATGTTGATATTAAATAAAAGAGTAAAGTTTCAAAATGATACCTCATCTTTGATTCCGTCTTAATTTTTCCCGTGTCCTTTGTTTGTATCAGTTTCACCCCCAACCTTTACATTTGTTTCAATTTAGTCCTTATCTTAACTTTTTGTTAATTATTTGTACAGAAAGTTAAATTAAATTGAAACAAATTAAAAGGTTAGGGGCAAAAGTGAGACCAATAAAAGGACAGAGAGAAAATTACAGGGCCAAAGGTAAGAGACCCTTTTGGGACTTTACTCTAAATATTAATACAGCATACACATTGATATATACATACATAAATACTTATTTATATACTCATCGATTAATATGCCAAAAAACAAATAGGGTTAGTTTCATTATGTCATAAATATTTATTCAATGTAAATTTGATTACTCAAACAAATATTCCCAAATACTAAGTCACATAAGCATCTATTCTCACTTGATTTTAATGAAATTTTAAGGGTTATAAATATTGGGTATTAAATAACAATATTTAATCTATATTAACAATACTCGTTCTAAATTTTGATACTCGCTTAATTTGAACGATTCCCAAATAATTTCAAGCCACGAGTAACAATATGTAGTCCAATTTCTAGTGCTCAACAAATTATCCTACCAATATTAACAAGAGCTAATAAATTTCAAGCCAAATAACGGTACTCAAACAAGATAAATAAATATATAAACATACTTAGTTTCTGAAATAAAATACTTCATCATATTAATCACTTCTAATATAAATTTAAAAAATAAAATATTTCATCAATATGATGAAGTATTTTATTTAAGAGGCCAAGTAAGTTTATTTCTTTATTTTATTAGTTTTATTTCAAAAATAATCAATAGGAAATTGAGGTTGTTATTTAGTATCCAATATTTATAATCCTGAAAATTTTATTGAAATCAAGTGAGAATAGAAGCTTATGTGACTTACTATTTGGGAATAATTATTTGATTAATCAAGTTTACATTGAATAAATATTTATGAAATAATGAAAATAACTATAATTTTTTTATATTAACGCATATTTATAAATGTATATTATTTCATAAGTATATAAACAAATATTTACGTATGTGTATATATTATTGTGTATGCTATATTAATATTTAGAGTAAAGTACCAAAATGATTTCTCACCTTTGGCTCCGTCTCACATTTTTCTCTATCCTTTTGTTGGTTTCAATTTCATCAATAACCTTTCAAGTTAGTCCTTCTCTTAGTTTTTCATCCAAATCATTGATGAAACGTTAAGGTAATAACTAAATTCATCCAAATTATTGATGAAAGTTAAAATAATACGTAAATTGAAACAAGTTAAGGTAATAACTAAATTTATCCAAATTATTGATGAAAGTTGAAATAATCTCTAAATTGTAACAAATTGAAAGATTAGAGCTGAAATTGATATTAACAAAAATTTAGGGATAAAATTGAAACGAAATCAATGATGAGGAATTATTTTGACACTTTACTCTAAATAAAATAATAAAAAATCAGTGAAGTGTAATTTAATTTCAATAATGTAGTTTTAAGTATTAACCTAAGACCAAAGCTCCGTGACTTACCTGAGAAACAAAAAATTAAAAGAGAAAAAAAAAAGAAGACAGGGTGTACTAGAGCACATCCAATCAATCATTCAGACAAATCAAAAACGAATTTGTAGTGATTGGGCTGTTGTGGGGCTATTCTGGGCCACGTGAACTTCAAGGGGATCTTTGGGCGGTTAGCAGGGCCCAGTTAGTAGTGAGACACATGATGTGACCCAATCTCGAATGGAGACTGAACCCACAACTAAAGGCTTTTTCTTCCAGCACTTTTGGCCTTTTTAAACATAACCATTTGACGTGATCCCTGCCGCCCTGCGCGTGCATTACTTTGCATGACAAAGTGAGACATGTGGCATATTTTTATGTCAATCTTACAATTTAAATTCATAATTCCTATGCTCTTTTCCCTTGCCTGAATCAATATATATATATATATATATATATATATATATATAACATAGAATCAACTTTTCTTACTGTCCCGGCCAATTTTAACCCTTTTGCGCAGAGGAATTTGAGTTTATCGAAATAAAATTGCTCTAGTCCTATGCATATATTGTGAGAAGATTTTTGATGCCACATTTGTAATGTTGCTTACAAAAAATATAATTAAAATACGGTGGAGCAGTCTATTAGTGCACTGTGCACCACTAATAACACTAGAAAGAAAAGAAAGTGATAATGTCACAAGTTTACTGCTAGCTGAATAAAAAATTTGTTATGAATGTATTCAAGTTTCTTTTAAGATGTGTTTCATTGACATGAATTTTTTTTCTTCATGAAAATAGTTATTTTGATTCATGTTTTGCTTTTATTGTACTTTGATTATGAATGCTTCATATAAGAGCAACACTCATTAACATAGTAAGTGTTCCGTCTTAAATCTCATTTTTAGTGGCAAATACTTCTTATCCACCCATCAGATAATTAGTTTCCATGGTAAGTAGAAAAATTAAGATAAAAAACTCACATTTCTCGGCTCATTTTTCAACTTATCATCCAAAAAAAACTATTTTTCATGCATTTTCCATATTTAAATCAAATGCATCCTAAAATTTTAATGTCTATACACTTATTATTTTTCAGTAGTGTCAGCCATTTGACATTTAACTTTGGCTATAGGTATATATATTAAAAATCTAGAAAATTTGAAAAGCTATTTTCCCCCCACTCAAGGGCATGTTTGGTGAAGGATAATATATTTTAGGTTGTGAAAAGTGAAGTAATACAATTGTTTTAGACTGTTTGGTTGTATCACGGAGCGAAGCATTTAGATCTCAAACAAGGCATAAGACCAATTTACTATGAGAACACCATAATATTAGTCGAGTCTTTCTGCGAATCCTGATTCATCCCTTGATTAGATGCTTTATCTGATCTGCTCAAATTATCAATAATGGTTTAACTATATACTTCAGTTTGACTAGTATTTTTTTTTTCTTGTTATTGTAGAGCTGGTTTAACTATATACTATTATGGTTAATTAGTGATCAACCTTTCATTACGTCTTGCAATTTTGGCCACCTCTTTCTGTACGTAGAAAGCTTTAATCTAATATCCACCAGGAGAGCACATCACAATAGAAGACATCTCAAAATTTACCGACATGTTTCTTTTTATTTTTCATCTCTCTTTTTCAGATGTGGAGCACAGGAATCCTTAAGGAGGATAGGAAATTACGGAACTTTTAAGGTGGGATATCATTATTTCTTATATAGGACACAAATTACCATTACCAAAACCAAAGGAGTTAAAACAGTTTCAAAGTCGAGACCTCTTATTTTAATATTACCATTTCCACTTTTTATGCCACCTGAATCCTTTACAAACCACATCTTCTCATAAAAAAGCAAAATAAGAACAAGTTGCTATATATGCTTATAATTTTTGGTTATATTGACAAATGAAGAGCATTATGTCAACTACATATGCGGTGCATTTGTCCTTATATTCTGAAGGCTTTTGCCATTCGTTCACTCTCTTTCTTTCTTGCTTTTCCATCCTTTTCAATTGTTGGCTCAAGAAGCCTTTTGAACCACTGTTTTTGGCAACTTTCATAAATTATAGATTGAATTACAATAATAAGCCCTAAACTTTGGCCTTTGTGGTGATTAGGCTCTGCATTTTTTTTTGAACACTTTGGCAATCTAAGTATATCAAATGTATGTGACAGAATCATCCTTCCCTCAAGATTTACTCTTAAATCTACTGAAATAGTGGCGTGTGAATTACTAACAAATGATATAAAAGTTGGTTTGATTCCTAATTAAGATATTATTTGGGTCAACAATGAGATCATATGAGATTGTTGATTGTAGAACAAGTTTTATCCCCAAGGCTAGACACCGTTTGAATTCAAGTGACTGATTTGTTTTGAGTTAGTAGTCATATTTAACACTAAATCCTGAGGAAAATGAGACATCATTACACTTAATATACTTCAAAGGATAAATAATTATAAAAGATTGATTAAGAGCAACATTTTTACAAACTGCATTGTTTAGGACTCGTTGTTATTTACTCTAAATTATACCACTCTAATTCTGTAATTCACTCTCCCTTGTAAATTTTCAACTTGAAACACTACGAACATAGATATGGTAAAATAAGGACCGTTCTGAGTATTATGAAGAAGAAAAAAAAGGACTGTTCTGAGTATGGCGGCACATTGTACTGGTATCCCATAACAGTTGTAAATTGTTGAGCTCTGCAACTCTGTGACTGTGAGTAAAGCACCCCCAAAAAAGAGCCAACTTTGTGAGTGACAGTGAATATATTTGTACAATGAAGAATAGGAGGAAGACAGAGATAGAAAAAGGTATATAATATGATAACCCAATTACGAATTCGGAATATATATTCATGTTTGGTCACATGGGAGAACAATCTTTTCCGGATCCTATAAGAGTAGGCATCTGTACATTTCACTGTTTTAGACAATGACAGTGATATTGCACTGGAGGTGCCCAAAGTTTTACCAATTAGAAAACTGATGATTACCAGTTCTTGACTTTAAAAAGAAAACTATTGGGAACAAAAACCAAGAAGGAAGAAGAAGGAAATTGATGCCCATAGTTTCAGAGAATGTCCCCATTTTTCTTTTATTTTATTTTACACTTAGTCCACAGTTCTGTATGTTCATAAAGTTCAAACAATGTGAGTCAAATATTCATAAAGTTCAAAACACATTTGACTAATTTGCTATAAGTCGTGAAAGGATTTATTGGAAGTTGAATTATGTATCTTAAAACGGTTATAATAAATATTATATCGGTGATGCGGTCGGATTTTGAAAATATTATTTTCTGTATCCTCCTATTTTATGACCTAAGAGCAACCACAACCGTGGAGCTCGTCAATAGGTATACCTATCGACATTTGTTATGCGCAGAGTGGTGTAAACTACCTATGATAAACTGTTTTTCGTATGATACGATTAACTGAAATTTGTATAAATTGATACGAAAAAAAGTTTATTGTAGGGAGGTAACAAATAGTTTAACGGCTAGTTTGGCCGTTTAATAAAAACACATGCATCCCTCTCCCTCCTGTCCCATCCTCATCCAATATTTCTCCCTTTCTGCAAAGCTTTCTCCATTTCTCCATATCCATCAAACATCCTCTGCGTGTGTCTAACAAATATTATGACAAAATGGAACGACAAGGCAGAAAGAGATGTAAACAATATTTTAATATCGGGAAATCAAAATCTAACGTTAGCTACACAACCCGAATTGGTGCGTGAGAATATCCCCCTCTCTCGATACAGCAAACTTATGTGCGTACATTTGATGATAACGCGCACCTTTCCGATGGGCAAACAACCGGTTCAAAATTTGATCTCCGTGGGAATTGGAACAGACCGATGCACATTTACAAAATATTTTTCGAAAAAAAAAACACTTGTTCGAAAATTAATAGACGGGACATTTATATGACTAAGATATTCACATGTGTAATGCCGAATTCAGACAGTTGTATCACCGCCATGATCGAGCGATGGTGGGACATTAAAGGATAGGTTTCAGCTGCCTTCGGTTAAGCTAGGCTTCACCCCGCTTGACTTCACGGTGCTAACTGGTATGGTTACATTGATGCAATTTTATTATTTACTGTTATGTGTCTTTGATATTTTGTTTATTGCAAACATTATTTCATGTAAAGATACATATTCATATATTTTTATTTACTTCTATATTTCCCGATCCACATATTGACTAAGCATAAATTCTTCTGAATTTATCCTCCTAAGTTGGTAGTTTTAGTGCCTCGAACAACGTAATTGATTTGTTTTTATCCCATATCATTGCTAATGACTTCTTCTAACAAGTACCCCGAGTTTCGTGTATTTCTTACTGTTTTTACAGATATTTAGTGCAAAGAAAAGAGAGAAAGAAACAGGAAGAAAGGAAGAGAACAAAGGAAGACAAGTCAAAGGGAAAAATCATAACTCTACACCCGGAGTTAGGGTTTGAAGCCTAATGAAAGTTAAAGATAATCAAATCACAAGAGTGTAGGAAGAAACGATAGTCAAATCGGAGCTCTGGATCAAAAGATATGGCAAGTCAAAGTTGGAGAAAGAAAGTCAAATTTTAAATTAATTCTGGAAGCTGAAGAGTTTCAACTCTTGAAATTTCTTGTATAATTCCTTTTTATTAGTTGTAAAATGTGGAGAGGGACTAGAAAAGTCATATTTGGGTATTATAAAAAGCCAAGCCCTAGAGTAATGAAGAGAAGAAGAGGGAGAGTTTCTTTTAGCATATAATTTCATATTTTCTCACGATTTAGAAACCCTAGTTTGTAAGTTGAACAAGAGCTATTCAAGATTCAAGTTTCAAGTTCAGATTTCCTTCTTCTATTCAAGGGTTGTTAATTTCTACTTTCCATTTCTTTCATATTGTAAGTTTAAATTGCTCTTGTAGTTTAATTTTGTTTCTCAATTCAAGTTTCTTTTCAATGCATAATAGACCTATGATTTCTTGCACATTTAGATTTTTTTTTTCATTTAATAAAATTATGTCTAGCTAAGTTTTTTTAGGGTTGGGATGCATGAACCCATTCCAATGTAAATTACATATGTAGAAAATAGAATTTAAATTAAAATTTTAAAAGAGTCGTGCAAGATAATTCTACAATCATTATAGGTCTTTTAATCTCTCTTGCCCTAGGTACTTGGGATGTTTAAGAATATAATGTGCGTAAAATTGTTTAGCACCGCTTTATATTTCCCTTTGATTTCAAATGATGCGGGATTGAACCTCATTTATATAATGTTTATGATCTATAAAGACTGGATTCATTCAAACTTCTAATTTATAATTTTAGTAGTCTGCTAAGTAATTACTAAGGATTGGGGGATTGTATTCCAACCTAATTTCTCTTATATTCATAACAAGCATCTTTCCATTTGTGTAACTATTCCTGTTAGCATAGATAATTTAGAATTTAATTTCATTGAAATTTAGTCATAAAAGAGTTTCAAAAATCACAAATATTCATCTTTTCTTTTCTTTTTAAGAATTAAGTTAAGGTTAAAATTCATTACTCCTTCGTTATTAAGATTTGTAAGTCCTACTCCTTGTGGATACGATCCCGAATTATTGGATTGTTACTAATGCGACAGGCTTGCACTTGAGTCTATAAAGCATGCACTTTAGCTATATTGTGATCGCGTCAAGTTTTTGGCGTCGTTTACGGGGAACTAGGTTACATTTCGAGAGTAAAATTTAAACCCAATTTGATTCAAAATAAAAAAAATAAAAAATAAAGGGTGACATTATTGGAGAAACATGCAACTAATGGAAAAATATAAACATTACATGCAAACTCCTTTGTCGTCTCCAACCCAAGTTCACGAAAACCCCATTGCTGAAGCCAACTCGGATAATTCCCAAACCGACCCCTAACGTTCCACACTTCTGGGTTCACCTTCTTCATCTCATAATTCACTCACGAGTCACACTTTGAGTCAAACACTGAGTGGCGCTTTAGAATCATTTGCAAGCAACATGTCTATGCGAGGTAGTATTGGCACTAGGGAGGGAGAATTACCCAATCTCCCCATGAAAGATCTCTTATTTCCTGAGCGGACTGTCACTCCTGGATGCATTCTACTTCCGTACAATGCAGGACAGTTTCACTTTCGTAATGGGATGATCCAAATTTTTCCTACGTTCCATGGAATGGATTCTGAAAAGCCATATCTCCATCTTAGGGAATTCGAAGAAGTGTGTGAAACATTTGGTGATCAAGCATGTCCGCAAGATGTTATCCGTTTGAAGCTTTTTCCTTTTTCCTTAAAGGATAAAGTTAAGACCTGGCTATGGTCTTTACCCACGAACTCTGTTCTGTCATGGAGAGATATGCAGACTAAATTTCTCTCCAAATTCTTTTCATGGCATAAAACCAATTCTGTCAAGGCCCAAATCCAAGTTTTTCGCCAAAATGAGAATAAAGCCTTTGATAAATGTTAGGATCATTTTTAAGAGTTAATTAGCGCTTGCCCACACCATGGGTTTGAAAAACACCGTCACATTTCATTCTTTCATCAAGGGCTTACTGTAGCGTCTAAACAACTCGTGCAAACAATGTGTGAAAGACCATTTTGGGAGCTCGACTCGAGCGGTGCTGAGGCTCATTTGAAATATGTTGCCGAGACCACTTAGGCTTAGGACATTTCCAACTCCAATGGATAAAATCGACATCGAAAAGTGTCCAATTCGTCTACTGCATTCGGTATTTATCAACTAGACAAGGACACTTTGTTAGATCGTCGACTTGACCACTTGGAAAAGAATTTGAAAGACATACTTGAGGTTAGATTGAGAGACGCTACGGGACCTATCCAAGAGAAGGTGTGTTCTATTTGTGCGGTGGGTAATTCCACAAAAGGATGTCCTGATATACCCTCCTACAAGGCAATGTACACTGAGCAAGTGGAAGCTATGAGAGGGTTTCGAGGAAATTTTAACACTCCTCAAGGCAACCCCTACAATCCATCTTGGAGGAATCATCCTGGTATAAACTATGGGAAACAACAAGGTGGGATAAATCCTACTTCACATGTTTCTTTACCTCAACCCCATCCTCAATTTCAGCAAGTGCCTCATATGCAACCCCAAAGGCAAGCACCATCTCTTGGTCCGTATGTTACGCCAACTAGGCGATCTATTGAGGATAGCTTGAATCGATTGATCCAATTATAAAAGGATAAAAACGCTAGGTATGATCGAATGTTCACTAAAATTCATACTAGCATCTCTAGGTTGCAAGCTGCATTGAATATCCAAGAGAAGGGTAAATTTTTGGCTCAAGGTCAAAGACCTCTCCAAGTTCAAACTAGTGTTAGATCCACACCCCATGACCATCCTGATAAATGTAGCGCAATTACCACTCTACTTACTGGGAGAGTATTTGACTAGTCACCTCCCCCACAATACGTACCAAAAAATAAAGAGGTTTCTCCCGGCACGAAAGAGGTCGAAGATGCCCCTTTAATTGAGAGTGATAAACAAGATAACACTGGTAGACCCAAGGTTATGGTGAAACCCCCCACCGCTACCCCATACCCTCAACAGTTGGTCCCACACTCTAAAGAGACTTCGGGATGATGTTTTGGATGTCCTCAAGCAAGTAAAGATTAATTTACCTTTTCTCGAGACTATACAGAAAATTCCCGCATACGCTAAGTTCATTAAGGACTTACTTACGGTGAAACGCAAGCTAAAGGTAAATAAGAATGTCTTTTTGGCCAAGAATTTCAGTTCGGTTTTATCGAGTGACCTTCCGTTAAAGTATAAAGATCCGGGTGCACCCACCATCTCGTGCATAATGGGGAAGAACTGAATCGAAAGGGTGCTAATAGATTTAGGGGCGAGTGTTAACATTCTACCCTATTTCATCTATAAGAAACTAGATTTGGGAGCCCTTAAGACCACAAATATGACTCTCTAGCTCGCGGATCGTTCTGTGAAGAAGCCTCGAGGAATCGTTGAGGATGTGATTGTCCAAATAGACACTTTCTACTTCCCGATGGATTTTGTCATTTGGGACAAGGAGCCGTCCATTCTCCCGAGCAATCATGTTCCCGTTATCCTTGGTCGCCCATTCTTAGATACGGTTAATGCACTCATCAATACTCGAAGTGGGCGAATGCAATTAACATTTGGGAACATGACCCTCGATACAAATATTTTTAATAATATCAAGAACGAGGGTGACGAAGGAGAACCGCGAGAGATGGATCGTTTAGAGGCAGCACACGAGCATGGGAGGACCCACGTGTGAGAGCCGATAGGGGTATGCCTTGTTACATCAAGTGAGAGCGACGGTTGCAACATGGAGCGAAGGGTAGGTGAGGTATGCATAGTAACTGAAATGAAGAGTGTGAGTGAGCCCTTGAGTGTAAGAGAGAGAGACAAATTAAAGGGCATTGGGAGAGGTTTGTATGAGTGCTTAGAGCAGAGCGAATGGCGAGACACGATAGATACTTTTCTCCCTGATTGCTACCCACCCACACCACCTAATAATTTTGCGATGGAGAGAGGAAGGAAGGATGTGGAAACAAATCAAGAAAGAGAGCTAGAGGAGTTGAGCCTAGCAGAATTTGAGAGAAAATTTGAGCAGGTTGATGAGAGCCTTAACGATGAAGTCCAATCTCTATTGGACTCATGGAGTCATTTAGGAGAGAGCGAGTGGAAAGATAAAATTGATGAGTTTCTTTGTAATGACCATCCACCCATGAAATTTGATTCCTCATAGGTAATTGAAGATAAGACTCAAGTCTCGTCTGACTTAGATCCCAACCCACATAGTACGCATCACGAGGATCCTTTTTCGATTAATCACGATGAGTCTCCCAGTCTTTCTTTTATTTATGGGCAAGGGCCCAACTTATTCTGGTTATTGGTGTATGAAAGGTAGAGGGGAGGGACTAGGAGAGAAAAGAATCCCCTATAAGGGGTTAGGTGATTTGTGGAGAGAAATGAGAGGCTGTCGCACCCCCGACGCATATGGGGTGATTTTTGTTGTATTTTTTAGTCATGTATGAGTGTCATATGGTGTCTTGGTGCATTTTGATAATTTTCTTGTTTTATTTGTCGCACTTATTCTTTTTCTTCTTTAGATTTTAGTCCTTTTGAATGAGGATAATGCAAAAGTCTAAGTTATGGGGGGTGAGAAATGCGTCTTTCTAAAATTTCACAAATCTTTAAAATGCCAAAAAAAAATTGAAAATTTTTGAAAAACCAAAAATATTTCTTTTCAAAATGAATAAAAATTGGAATTTAAAATTTTCAAAAATATTACCTTTATTCTATTTAAAGTCTCAAATTGTTAACAATAAAAATGCACAAAATTGACCGAAGATGGAAATTAAAAAAAAAATTGACGACTTAACGAATAAGTGTGGAGATTGATCAAATTCGGTGAGATTTCGAGCCTTTCAATTTTTTGTGAGTTTTTTAATCAATCCGAGTTTATGATTAACTCGAAGTTCTTTTCTGCGTTTTAATAAGTCGTTGATGATCTCAATCCTTTGTTTTGATCGGTTATGGGAAATGTGTGAAATGTTGTGTCAAAATTCATGATAAATATATCTCTAAACTTAATTAATCTCGAGATGCATATGGTAATGTGATTAGCAGTTCAGACAATGAAGTAGGCCCTCTTTTGTTTGATCCAAAAATATTACCATAATAAAGTTGTGAAAAAATTACCCCTTTGTAACCCACTTTGAGCCTAATAAAATATTTCCCTTTCTTTTGATAACCCAAAAAATCCAAATATCCCGGAATTGTGAAAAATTGGATATTCATCAAGTAAGTCCAAAGTGTGTAAAAAAGGGGAGGAGGCAAGAAAAGAAAAATACCAAGAAAAAAAAGAAATAAAATGAAAAGAGAAAAAGAAATTTTCCAATTCCGAACATTCTGTCCATTCCCATTTTTACCCTTTGCACTTTTGAACCCGAAAAGTCCTAACCGATTCCGAATGGTGAAATTAATTACTGCATGGAGAGATAAGACATGAAAAGATAATAAAAGAGATTAAAATGGTGTGATTAAGAGATGATGTTTCCTGTTTCCTAATAACTGTATTTCGAGGATGAGATATTTTCACCATATAGTTCCTTCTTTTCAATTTTGTATGCGTGAATTTGTATCCATGATATTTAATCTTTATATCATGCATACCGAGAGAAAACAACCACAATCCGAGTGATTCGTTTGTGAGTGCATCCATAAGAATTTGAATCAAAATGAATTTTTGGAAAGTAATGTAATGCTCAATCGGTGGAAATTTGATGTTTAATTTCAGGCTTTGCACACACACACACACACACACACACACACTATGGTTTGAGACATTTGAATATGAATTTATGGTGATTATTTTTTGAAAAGTTTAAATTGTACAATTTTTAAGTATTTTGATATTTATTTGAGTCAATAAAGAATTTTGTGGGTGTATTCACTGCAAACTCTCACGAGACAAAACTCGTCCTATTAGGGTAACCTAGGGGTTTAAAGGCTTATTGCATATACTCAATGCAATCGCTTGCCTGGGAAAGTGGAATTTTATTTTAATAAAAAGAATTTCAAAATTCAACTCATTTCTCTTACATTGCTTGGGACGCGCAAAGTTCTAAGTTAGGGAGATTTGACTAAGCTTAAATTCTTTTGAATTTATCCTCCTAAGTTGGTAGTTTTAGTACCTCGAATAACGTAATTGATTTATTTTTATCCCATATCATTTCTAATTACTTCTTCTAACAAGTACCCCGAGTTTCGTATATGTCTTATTCTTTTTACAGATATTTAGAGCAAAGAAAAGAGAGAAAGAAATCGGAAGAAATGAAGAGAACAAAGGAGGACAAGTCAAAGGGAAAAAGCGTAACTCTACACCCGGAGTTCGAATTTGAAGCCTAATGAAAGTTGAAGATAATCAAATTACAACAGTGTAGGAAGAAACGCCAATCAAATCGGAGCTCTGGATCCACTACACCAAATCTACCGAATTGTCACGGTCATTGACCTTGACAAGTTCTACTTGCAATGTCAATGACCGTGACAATTCCTGGGGTGACAATTTTTTTTGTCACGGACTTGTCACGGTCATGTCAAGGTCCTTGACTTTGACAAGTTTGTCACGATTAAGGACCGTGACAAGCCCGTGACAATGGTTAAAAAATTATCACGGTCAATGATCGTGACAATTTTGGACATAATTAAAAAAAAATTGCTGGCAGTTTGGCCACTACCACTGCCCAGAAGTATATTTGTACCTGTTATAGCAACGTTGTACCTGTTCAAGCATCATATTTCCAAATAAAATAGAGATAATGCAAATATACATTCAAAATAGAGACAATATGCATCACGATATAATCCAAATATAATTCAAATGTACCAACTTAAAAATAATTCAATTCAAATAATGTCACTACATGTCTTGGGTAAGGTTAACTCTGAGGAGGTGAGTAGGTCACACGATATACGAATTGACACACCCACTAATATGCATCGTGCCGCATTGTTCGCGCAACCAAAATGGGTATTTCCCCTTCCAAGGTATCACATGCGTGACGATCACCTTGGACTCGATGTCTTAAAGCTCACGTCCATGAACTAGTGCACCCTGGACGATATTCGGGTCCTTCAATCCCCGCCCTATCCACTGGCCATAAAATATGTCCAGTATAAATACGCTCGGCCAACCATCGGTCGGTCGAAGGGAGCCAAATAGGGAAGTGAATCATCAAAGTTCGCACGTATCGGCGATGAAGCAGCGAGGTCCACATCCTCGTCATCCTGCACCTCGTCCTCCTGCACCTTCTCCTTCTCATTCCCTTTCCCCTAACGATTTTCACCCAACGAACGCTTCATGAATTAGAACATATCTTGAACCGTCGCCTCCAAGTGGGACAACTTTGCGTCATGCGAGTCCACCATTCGATCTAACCAGGTGTCGCTCGTCTCCAATCCGATGATCCTAGATTTGGCCACCCGCGAGCTCACCCCCCTTGTCCTCCCCTTGCGACCAGCGCCAAGCACTTGGCTGAGTGCATCAGTGGACAAAGATGCCTTGTTGGCATCAGACTACGACTCATGCACTTCCCTAAGCTTTGCATGAAATGACAAAAAACACATGATTAGTAAAATAACTAAATTAAAAAATTATAACGTAATTAATAAAAATTAAACTGCCGGATTACTTACAATCATGGCCACGATGCTCGGGGACACCTCCTTATCCTTCCCCTTCTTCGTCCAAAGAGACACATAAGTATCGAGCCTATGTGTCCTACCCCCAGGACCACTCCCTGTCCCCTAAAATAAAATAAAGTAAAATTACTATCGGCCCCGTAAAGTAAAATAATGCAGAAAAATATATTTCTGTAGTTATAGAAAAATTAAATCTTACCATCATCCTATGCTCCACCTCGGCGTAAGACGTCCGACCGGAGTAGTGCACGTCCGTATTTTTGCCCAATTTTCCCTCCCCGATTGGTGAGATGCCAATTGTCGCTCCCTGATCTCATTATTAATGAATTTTTTGCCATTGTGCTAATGAGATCGGATCCTTCGGTGGGACAAATTCACGTATTCGGATAACGGACTCTTGTGTCTTCTCAAAGTACCGGGTCCGCATATTTTTCTTCCACGTCTTGTGTTGTCCCTCAACTGCTCCAAGACGGAATCGCGTAGCTTTGGATCTAGGCTGAATTGTTCCTGTTCAATAAATACAATGTTAGTTGTGAATAAATATAAATATAAATATAAATATAAAATGAAATTGAAATTGAAATCGAAATCGAAATCGAAATTAAAATCGAAATATTCATATAAATATAAATACATTACCTGTAATGCCACCCAAACAGCTAACTAAAGCTCATATGGCTCCTCCTTTCAACTAATGTACCCCGGGCTGATGATCATCTTTACCAGCTCGAGGGATCTCATTAATAGCCCCGACTTATTCTTGATGGCCATCCCCAATTTGCCATATTTGGGGAGCCTAGGGGCTGAGGTGCCCTCGTTGCCTCCGCTACCACCGATCCTAGACGACATCATCATAACCAGCATCATCATCCTCGCCTTAATACCTGAAGGAGACATTTGCTGTAAAAAAATGTTATTAGTAAAAATCAAAATGAATTAGAAGAAGACATGCAATTATGTACAATTACTACAAATAAAAATGAATTGTTACTATTAAACATCCCCACCCCCACCCCTACTGCCCACACACACGCACACTACACAAGAGTGAAAATGATAAAGTGCAAATCAATTAAAAGAATTAAAAATGGGTGTTTCGGTTCAAATTGGAATATTTATTACAATTGAAAAATTGTTTAAAATTCGGGTTATCATAAAAAATGGATTGATATTCGGTAGGAGCAGCCAAGTCATCCACACTACTATTTAGACGCTTTGGCGCGTGTTGGACAATTGACCATGGGTCGTTGTTGATATAATCCGAGTAAAACACTTGGTTAACCTTTTGAAATGCACAAACAAACGGCTCATCGCTCACGTGGTCGTTGCTTTTCAACTTGGACAAGTCAACCATGATCAAATTGGTGACATGACCAACTTTACAAGAATTTTCATTCTCAACTCTTACCCAGTCACAGTAAAATACAACCTCTTTGAAGCTTATATAATCGAATGCAAATATATTTCGGATTACACCATAGTAAGTCATTTCATCTTCAACGAGGTTTTTATCTTTTGCCCTCACTCGAAAGAAAGTAAGAGCCTTGTATGAAATGCCCCAGTTCTGTACATTTGTACTTTCCTCGTACACTTTAGCGCTGAAAATGTAACCGTTCAATCTATACTTTTTGTACTCTTGTGCCACGAACAAGGGTCCAGTGGCTAGACGAGCAAACCTTGATGTCGCATCACCTGTCTTTAAGAGCTGATAATATAGATAAATTAATTATATTAGTTGTAAAATTTGAGTGTAATGTAACGTTATATAACAACCATTTTCATTATAATTACCTCTTGTGTCAACTACAACCTAAATTCACTGTCTAATTGTACCATTATTTTTCGTCTTTTGTTCTTCTCACAGGCTTCATATTGTCTGCATATTACAAAATTAATCATGTATAAAATAATCTAAAATAATGTTAAACATTATAATAATCGAAACTTACTTTTTCCATTCTTCGACATCTTCATGTGTGTCAAATAGATAACGAGCTACTTGTTCATGTTGCAAAGTCGTTAATTTCACTCATTTCCCCATCACATGATCACCATCATCGACGAACTCATCAGTGCCATTAACGCTGGTTAAGTCAGGCATATATTCTCGAGTATATATTAAGGAATCCACGGTGATGTATTCCTCTGCAATTGATCCTGCAATGTATCGCGTATTCTTGACGTAATCTTTAAAAACTTTCATCAATCTTTCAAATGGATACATCCATCGATATCTAACTAGACCACAAAAAAGTGCCTCGTCGTATAGGTGTACCAACAAGTGAACACTTATGTCAAAGAGTGCTGGGGGAAAGTACTTCTCCAACACACAAATCGCTTCGATCACCGCTAATTTTTCCGACACTATATGGTCTCGATTAACTACCTTCTCACACAAGAGTGAGAAGGTAATACTAATTTTCATAATAGCCCTCTACAAATCCTTGTGCTTGGAGAAACAGTGCTTAAACAATAGAGGAACCAATTGTATGATCACATGCCAATCGTGGGACTTACACTTATGTAAATCATGAGTTCCATAATTCACAATCCTTTGCAAGTTGGACAAAAATTTAGATGGGCCGTTCAAATTATATATTGTGTCTACAATCACCTTCCTTTCCCCACTCCTCAAAGTAAATGCACGAGGGGTAATTATTGTCCTTCCCCTACTATCTTCTTTCAACCATAGTTGTGGCTTAAGTTTCAACGATTTAAGGACTTTTCGTGCATTTTCTCCACCCTTCGAATGACTCCCCCCAAGGCAAGTTCCCACAATATGTTTAACTAATTTCTTATCTACATGAATCACATCCAATACATGGCGCACCGGGTTATTCTTCTAATAAGGCAAGTCAAATAAAATTGACCTCCTAGACCATGCCTTTCTTGTCTCAGTTTCATTTCCAATTGGGGTCTTCTTATGCTTGACATTTTTAAATTTGAGATTCTTACATGGCATATTGGGGCCACATTCAGAAGATTTACTTTTAATTTATGAACTTGAAAGTTGTCTCGGAGGTAGCCTATGTTCAACCCCGCCCAATAAAAATTAGAACCTTTCTCAAATCTGAAACTATGAGCCAAGGGTAAAAATCTCATATGGCAATGGTATACATTTTTTGAGCCAGAGTATAAGGGTCGCCTTAAATTTTAAACTTTGGTAGTCATCGTTAAGGTTTATCGTGATATCTTCACGAGCACTTGAACCTTGTACATCATCAGTAACCTTATTCTCCTTTGCTTCATAAACTCCGTACGCATCATCAACTAAATCCTCTAACATATTATGATCTACGTCGTCCCCTTCTACATCTATCCTACTTGTTGAAGGTTGTTGTGAAGGTTGGTCGGGGACAAAAGGAACTTTCAATTCACCTTGAAAAATCCAAAATTGATAACTATCTTGTATACTTGATCTTAACAAATGTAGTTCAACTGTTTTCCACTCAAACACCTTACCATTCTTACACCTTGCACACGAACACGAAAAATCTTCATTATTATGACATCTATTTGCGTATTTCACAAATTCATTAGCAGCTCTGCGAAACACATCCCCCATTCTATTTTTCTCACACATCCACTCTTTGTATTTCGAATATCCCATCACAACTACCAAAACTAATCACCTATTAAAGGTAAGAAGCATATATTCATGGATTAGTATAAACAAAACTTAGGTTTATAGTATGTTTTCATTTAATTATGTCTTATTTATATTCGATTTTTAAATTTCAGATTCAAATTCAATTTATAATAGAAATTTCTATTTCCTCCATCTCATATAAAGGGTGAGTGGCCCTATCCCATTCAAGACCGCATTTTTCTGTAATATACTTAACACCTCATGCACATTGTTACGATTTGAGAAAAATTCGGCAGCATGTCCCCGTAGTTCTCCAAGTACACGACGTAGATCGAAAAGTGTGAGTGTTATTTCAATTGATCAATTGAAATAACAGTCACACTTGTCAATCTAGTATGTACCCTGAGAACATTAGGATACGACTGCAGAACTTCCTCCAAAAGTAACAACTTTAAGCCACTAAGAATATTATTATACAGAAATTATGCAATCCCAAACTGTCCAAACGGGACAATTCGAGAGATCTCATTATAGGGGTAATGACTTTCGAACGGGTCTAAGGTTTATTGAATGCGTATGCATAAGAACTAGAAGGCTAGTATCCATGCGCACTATATGTAATTTCAAGTATATTTCATTTAATTATCATACTATATATATAAATATTTTTTTTTCGTTATACAAATTAATTTTCAAAAAAAATTGAAAAATCACACCCCCATATGGACAATAATCCAGTGGTCATGCCGCTTTTAAAATTAACCAACCCAACATCGATCCACTATAATCCAACCGCAATGTCAACAACAAATGTGTATCCCATACTCCTTCTAATTCATCTACTAAATTAATTATTTTCATCAATTAAACTAACAATTAAAGTATACAATTATTAATTTACAATGAGGGGCAATCCTACTTTCATATATTAATTTACTACAAAAATTAATAATCAATCAATTCGTTTATAAGGGACACTACTTGCATATGAGGGAAATTATATAATAAACCAATCAAAATTTAATAACAAGAATTAACAAGCCCCTCCCCTCCCCCCCCCCCCCACACGCACGCAGCCCCACCCCCCGTCACACCCCCCGCATCATTTCCCTCTCTCGCACATGCGCACAAACACGCACACTACACATACATATACACACATGCGCATATATACACACACACACACACACACGTGCGAGCAGCCCCACCCCCTACCCCACCCCCACCCCCATCCCTACTCCCTACCCCCACCCTACCCCACCACCTTCCCCCACCACACACACACAAACAACCCCACCCCCTCCCCACCCCAACCACACACACATGCACACACACCCTGCGTCACCCCCTTCCCCCACCACACACACACACACAACCCCACCCCCACCCTCTTCCCCCACCACACACACACACACACACAACCCCACCCCCTCCCCACCCCCTTCCCCCACCACACACACGCACACACACACACATATATAAATGGAAGAGAGAGAGAGATAAACCAACCTGAAAGTAGAGAGAGAGAGTGAGAGCAATGCGTAGAGAGAGAGAGAGAGGGATAGAGAGAAATTGGAGGGAAAAACAATACGGTGAGGAAAAAAGGAGGGGAAAGGATTTTTGCTGACAGAATTGTCACGGTCATTGACCATGACAACTTTATAGAATTGCCACGGTCATTGACCGTGACAAGTCCGTGATAATTGTACTTGTCACGGTCAATGATCGTGATAAGCCTAGCCGCTGAAAGGGTGCCGATTTTTCCATTTTGGTGTAGTGATCAAAAGATATGGCAAGTCAAATTTGGAGAAAGAAAGTCAAATTTTAAATTAATTCTGGAAGCTGAAGAGTTTCAACTCTTGAAATTTCTTGTATAATTCCTTTTTATTAGTTGTAAAACGTGGAGAGGCATTGAAATAGTCATATTTGGGTATTATAAAAAGCCAAGCCCTTGAGTAATGAAGAGAGGAAGAGAGAGAGTTCCTTTTGGCATATAATTTCATATTTTCTTAGAATTTAAAAACCCTAGTTTGTAAGTTGAACAAGATCTATTCAAGATTCAAGTTTCAAGTTCAGATTTCCTTCTTCTATTAAAGTATTGCTAATTTCTACTTTCCATTTCTTTCATATTGTAAGTTTAAATTGCTCTTGTATTTTAATTTTGTTTATCAATTCAAGTTTCTTTTCAATGCATAAGAGACGTGTGATTTCTTGCACATTTAGAATTTTGTTTTCATTTAATAAAATCATGTCTAGCTAAGTTTTTTTAAGGTTGGGATGCATGAACCCATCCCAATGTAAATTACATATGTAGAAAATAGAATTTAAATTAAAATTTTAAAAGAGTTGTGCAAGATAATTCTACAATCATTATTGGTCTTTTAATCTCTCTTGCCCTAGGTACTTGGGACGTTTAAGAATATAATGTGCATAAAATTGTTTAGCAATGCTTTATATTTCCCTTTGATTTCATATGATGCGGAATTGGAACTCATATATATAATGTTTAGGATCTATAAAGACTGGATTCATTCAAACTTCTAATTTATACTTTTAGTATTCTGCTAAGTAATTACTAAGGATTGGGGGATTGTATTCCAACCTAATTTCTCTTATATTCATAACAAGCATCTTTCCATTTGTGTAACTATTCCTGTTAGCATAGTTAATTTATAATTTAATTTCATTGCAATTTAGTCATAAAAGAGTTTCAAAAATCACAAATATTCATCTTTTCTTTTCTTTTTAAGAATCAAGTTAAGGCTAAAATTCATTACTCCTTCATCATTAAGATTTGTAAGTCCTACTCCCTGTGGATACGATCCCGACTTATCGGATTATTACTAATGCGACAGGCTTGCACTTGAGACTATAAAGCACGCACTTTAGGCACATTTGTGGTCGCGTCACATATAATATATTAAACTCTTGTATATTTATTATAAATTGGAATTTCCATAGGGCAAGGAATCCAGTTACCCGACCTCCCCAATAAAAAATATACTAATCCATGAGTAGCTATTGATGCATTCTTTCTTGGGATTAATAATGCGGGATAAACGATGGTGGGCATAAAGTGCTCAGAATTAAGAGTGTACCTTGATATACAAGGAAATGATGATGATTTGCCTACGGAGATGGAGTCAATAGTGGCTCAAGCATTTTGATTTTTTGCTATTTGCAACGTATTTTTTCCTAATGCGAATGAGGCTTCCAACACATTGTATTTAAATTACATCGAGAATATATTAATGGTTGCTCACTATGAATAGGGCAGTGCAATATACAATCGTATTATATGGGACTTGGACAAGACTTCTCGTAGGTTAATGGTGAATGTCGAGTGCCTTGGAAAATAAATGAGGTAAATATTTATGTTTTAATTTATATGCATTACCTATGCATTAATTTATTATTTTTTATTCTAACACCAGCTATTTATAAAAAAAATCTTATAGTATTTTGTTTCTGAATATATATCCACGATCTGTCCCATCCTTTATCAATTCGAAGTCGACACATGACCTAGAATATTTATATGGAACAAGTCAAATAGGAAGAAGATTAAATGGGTACAATAATTCAATGAGTCAACAAGTCAAAATTAGGTTGATATGCGGTCACTTGAGTCAATAATATGGCAGACGTACAAGAATTCTCAATATAGAAGTGTTGAAGTTATCGAATATGTGCATTACATATGCAAATTGTGCGTTGTGTTTTGGGATCCACTACATTGTGGTTTTTGGTACCTTGAAGATCGTATTAATAGGCAACTCATCAGAGACGTAACCATACCAAACAAACCTCCATATTTGTTATCTAGTCTCATTCAGATGGAATATGATGCGTCACTTTAAGCTCAATGGCATCTTACTTCCGCATTCATATATGTTGTGACTCAAGAGGAATACAAACCTTGTTGGAGTATCGTTTCTTAAAGGCCTATATTTATGGATCTTGGTAGACATGTCAGCACCAATGTTGTTTCATTCGGAGTTATTGCCCAACCAACGCTTTGCATACCTCGACCACTTGCACTAAAATAGATCCGGTTGCGTATGACATCACATTCTCGTCATGGGAGCCTTCATAAATATGACCACAATGCCAAGATTGGAGTGAAGATATTTGATTACCTGATGGTGGCACGTATAGTTGTGAGATCCCTCTCCCAGAGTTGCCAAAAAATGTGTCTCCATCTCAATCGACGTTAGGAAAGAGGCCGTGAAACATTATGGCAGGATTATTTCAATGATGAAGCGGTTTACTCAGAGAGATTATTTTGAAGACAATTTAAGAAGAGGTATTCTATGTAAAATCGTGTCATGGAGGCCGTATGTATTTATGATAATTACTTCGTACAAAAACCCAATGCATATGGGAGACTTGGTGCTAGCCCACATCAGAAAGTCGTGAGAGACATACGTGTCCTTGCAAATGGTGGATCACATGATGTCTGGGCTGAGCAGTTAGTGATGAGTAAAACAATAATGATTGATACTATTAAGAAATTTGTAGAAGAAATTATGGACGTATATATGTTAGAATACACTCGAAGTACAACAGTCGGGGACATGCAAAAGCTTAATGAACAAAACATAAAAAGTGATTTTTAGGCACGATGGGGAGCATCAACTTCATGCACTGGAAATGGGAGAATTGTCGAACAACTTGGTATAAATCGTACAATGGTAGCAATGAGGCTCCTACAATCGTCCTATAAGTTATCGCGTCATATAACTTGTGGATATGGAAGTCATTATTCGGGATGCCAGGGTCGTGCAATGATATAAACGTGTTTTATTATTCAAATTTTTTCATAAACTCCAAAATGGGGTGATGTCCCTGTGGCCATCCCTTTCTCGTTTGGTGTGCTCTCCCGTGAGGGGTTCATGCCCTTTCGGGGATCTTCAGTCGTCGTCAATTGAGGTGATGTGTGGAGATAGAGTCGCCAGCCTATTTTTTTAAAAAATAGGCAAAATAAATATTTCCTCCTTAAGAGCAGGACATCAAATACATACTAATGATTGTAAAATCAATTAGTTCAAGGATTCGAGGACTAAGTTATGGAATGGGAAGGTGTTAGGAACCCATCCCATCCTTTCGGTATCTCATGGGAATGTATTATTCTTCTCCTTAATAACTCTGTGAAGTGTATGTATATATATAAAGGGAGAGTGAAATTACTCGACACACGTCATAGATAAAGGCGGAGTGAGGCCATCCTTAGGAGTGTTCCCAAAATATTAATGCGAATGACATATGAATATTTTAAGGAGATTTTACTCCTCACAATAATATTTGATATTTTATTTGATTTGATTTGATATTGTGAGGAGTAAAATCTTCCCAAAATACGATTAAGCATAATTTTGACAATGAAGATTTTGGACATATGAAGTAAAATCCTTAGGAGGTAAAATCTTCCCAGTATCATCCTAAGGATTCTCAATAATATTTAATAGTTGGAGTACATTCGCATTAAATATTTTTTTTGATTTGATATTGGTCATATGAAGATTTCACTCCTCACAATAGCAAATAAAAAATATTGAATGCGAATGACAAATTATCGATACTAGTGTTAATTCTTAAACATTCCGATTACTTAGGGCAAATGAAATTAAAAGATCTATAATTTTTATTTAACCAAGATTTCAAATCTCTAAATTAGTAATTAAATTTTATATCCATTGATAATACCTAGGTTGGGTTCATGTACCCCAAACATTTAAGAAACTTAGCCGGACATGGTGTAACTACGATTAAGCATAATTTTTACATAAGAACACAATAGCATGCATGGAAACGTAATGAAATAATAATAAAAGTGTTTCAATTCAAGGTTAGAAAGATAAAAGCAGATGAACATGCAAAAAGAAATCAAAGCTTAAAGAGGAACTGAAAAAGCTTTTGAATTGATGGTGCAAAACTTGTAAATTATTCTCCTAAATGTTCCTCCTTGATCAGGATCTTTTCCATGAATCCAATCTATTATAAAATAGCCCTAATGACTAAATATATATGTCAAAAGTCGTTTAGAAGAGTCCTCAAAACATAAAACTCTCTAGTCTAAAAAATAGTGCCAAAATAAAAATCTCGCTTCTGGTAATTTGTCACGGTTTTTAAGCGTGACAAATTTTGTCACATTTATGGAGCGTGACTAATGGCAAACCAGTTCACCCACCGGTTCTATCCTAGGCTCTGCCTAAGTGATGCCTTGTGTGCTCAAAGTTCTCTTATTACAATTCTGCCACTAGATTTTCTTCTCAACTTCAAACGAGCATAACTTCTTCATTGTAGCTCGAATTGAGGTGCCTTTTTTTTCAGTATTCTTATGACTTCAATCTCTTCAAAATTTCAGTTGGCTTCTCCTCTGTGTAATGGCTGTAAAATTACAAAAATTCCCGTACACTTCCTTTGCGTTGTTTCTTTCAGTGTTTCGATTTCTCTCCCACATTCACTTGCATGAAATACTTGTAAAACACATGATAAATACACAAAAAAATAAATACTCACCAAAGAGGGTTGGTATCATAAATATGAGATAAATTTAGTCTATTTACATCGCATGGAACTATAAAAGAACCCAAATTAAAGGGATAAATATGAAATATATATGCCTAACAAATCCCCATATCTTAGAACATTGTGCATCCCGAACGATGTAAAAGAATAAGAATATGAGTTAAAGAAACTTCTAAATAACTAATGTGATAGGATATGTCTTTCATGGGCAAGCGATTGCATTTAGTATATGCAACAAGCTATTAAACATCTAAGTTACCCTAGTAGGATGAGTGGTGTCTCGTGAGGGTTTACAGTTAATATATCCACAAAATTCATTTTTTACACAAAGAAAAATCAGAATTCTTAAAAAAAATGTACAATTTAAACTCCCCAAAAATAGTCACCATAAATTTATATTCAATAGTCTCAATTTGTAGTGTGTGTGTGCGTGTGCGCGCCAAGAATTAAACTGCTAACTTCCACTGATTACGTCACTTTTCAAAAATTCGTTGTGATTCAATTTCTCACGGATGCTTTTACAAACGAATCTCTCAGAATGTTCCTAGTTCTCTCGGTCTGCATGAATTATAAGGGTAAATATAATGGAACACAAATTCACGCACAAAAATTTAAAGGATGGAATTTTTATGGTGAAAAGATCTCATCATTGGAATACAATCATTGAAAAACGAAAAACATCATCTTTTAGTCCCCACCAATTAATCTCTCTTATTATCTTTTCGTGTCTTAGGCTCTCCACGCGGTCATTAATACCGTTATTTAGACTCAATTATGACTTTCTCCAGTTGTAAAGTGCATTGGGTAATATAGAAATGGTTAGGAAGTTTGGAGTTGGAAAATTTAGCTTACGATGCCCGTTAGATCTTTTTCTGGCATTTGCTTAATTTTATTTTTATTTTTCTTTCTTCTTGCTATTTTTGTTGAGCATTTATCTTTTTCTTGCCACTTTTTATTTCCCCATTTGGACTTACTTAATGGACTTTTGTTTTCATAACTTCGAGCTAAATGGGTTTTTCGGGTTATCAAATGAAATTTAATAATTTTATTAGGCTCAAAATGGCTAACAAAAGGATAATTTTTCATGACTTTTTATGTCTAATATTTTTGGGTAACAAACGATTGACTAACTTCAGTTATTTAAATTTATAATTATTTTATCATATGCGTCTCGAGAATATAATTAATTTAGAGATATTTTTGGCATGCTTTTCAAGATGGCATCTCACTCGTTTCCCGATTAAATAAATGAATATAGATCTTCAACGACTTTTTTTAAACGCTGAATTGAACTTTGAGTTAATTATTAACTCATATTGATTTAATTACTCACAAAATTGAAAGGCTCGAAATCTCACCGGGTTAATTAATCTTCACAGAAAATTGTAAAGTCGTTAATTTTTGCTCAAATTCCGTTTTTGGTCAATTTTGGTTTTGTGCTTTTGATTTTTACAATTTGAGACTTCAAAGAAAATTTTAGTAATATTTTCAAAATATTTAAATTTAAATTTTTATTTATATTGAAAAACAATTTTTGATTTATTTTTTTTTTGGAAATTTTTGAAAATTTCTAAATTTTTTTGGACTTTTTGACACTTTCAATGTTTTTTGCATTTTAAAAACTTGTGATATTTTTAAAAGACGCACTTGTCACCACCCCAACTTACACTTTTTCATTATTCTCAATCAAAAGGACTAAAATCTGCATAAGAAAAATTAATAAAGGCGAGAATAAAAGAAGAAAATATTTAAAATGATTTTTTTTTCATTTCCACTACTATTTCTTATAATGCGATGTACAATAAATTACACAGTTCTTGCAATGATGAAACGATAAAGCATAAAAGAACTACATAAAGAAGGAGCAACAAAACATCACAACAAAAGAGCTAATGCGAGGGGTTGGTGGTGTTGGATCACGGGTGAAATCGTAGGGATGTGTGAATGAATTTGGTGGAAACATAGAAAGGGGGATTTTGGAATATGTCATTCGAATCGGTTCGCGGGATCTTACTGCCTCAGTTTGCTAATTCGTCTTATTTCTTCGATTTTAAGTGGGACAAATCAAATATATCCTCTATCATATATCAAACCTCAATAAACACTTCTAAACCCCGAGAAACCTTAACCTTGCTCTCGTAACGCACGTATGCTCTCCCGTGCATGAAAACCCAACGTGATGCTCCTAACCTTCCTAAATCATGACCTCTACGGACCTTTAAACTACCCTAATACTAACTCTACTCACTAGTATACAACAAAAAAATGCCCTATACATGTCGGGGGTGCGATGACCTCTCTCTCCCTCTTAAAAACTCACCCAACTCTTGAACAGGGTCCTATACTCTCTTTAAATCCATATTCCTCACATCATAAACCAATAATCAAAACAAGTGGGGATCGTCCTCATACTTATGGGGGATACCTCGAGGCTCGTGATGAATGATGTGAATGATATCACGTGGTCCCCAATCGAATTGTAGCATGCTTGTCTCGATATAGAGAGAATATCTCAATGAAAATTGAAAGGACATGTTAACTTGGATTCCCTACACACTGGAGACTTCTTGGACCAGGCTCTAAATTGGACAAAACACTAGTCCTCTCCTTGATTGCATCTGAGAACTAAAGTGGCATGGGTGGATGGTCACAAAGAAGGAATTCGTATATTTGATCTTTCCATGCATTCTCCTTCAGGTAGCATTCTAAAAGGTTCCTAGGCTTGAGGCTTGGGAGAAACGCCCCGCCTTAAGCCTTTTACGCCTTATTCTTAGTAATAGGCAGAAGACACACTTTTTTAAAAAAAATATAAAAAGCTTTAGTGAAATGATATCTCCTTTGAAAGACTTTTTTTTAAACTGAGCCAATAACTCATTCAAAACAATCAAAAGGCATATGGTATCCCAATCCTCTCTTCCTCTCGTCCAAAAAAATGCGCATTTTTTATTTCTTTTTTTATTTTTGGTTTTTTTCTTAGTGTTTAAAAAAATAGTATTTTTGTTTGCATATATTCAGACATATATTAAGGAATGCACCATTTTTTTAGTTTTAATAGCCTTATTATAGTTAAAAATATTAAAATATAGTAAAAAAGGCCTAAACGCCTTTTCATGCCTTTTTACACCAAAGGCCTCGCCTAGGCTTCGAAGGCTTAAGGCTTGGCCTCAACACCTCGATCACGCCTTGTATTTTTTAGAACCTTACCTCTAGGTGAAAAAAAGAGTCCAATAATGATTGGACTTTGATAATGATATTCTTTTCCATCGGTCTGAATTCTTTCTCAAAGTCGTCTAGGCTCATATCTCCTAACTCTCTCTCTTGCTCGACCTCATAATATTATCTTTACTCTCATCTAACCTCTCTCTCCCACTCACATCTATGTGATCTCTTTCACTCTTAATGTGCGTGATTAAACACACCTACTTCTCGCTCAACGTTAGAATTATCATTCTCACTTGATGTAAAAATGAATAACCATAATGACTCTCTCGTGTGATTCCTCTCAAGGTGTTCATGTACTGTCTCTTCCATAAGATCCATCTCTTGCAAGTCACCCTCATCACCCCCGTGCTTAGTGATGTTGAAGATATTTGTTTCGAGATTCGTATTCCCGAACGTGAGTTAGATTTGCCCATTGCGTTGATTAATTACTGCATTAGGTGTAGCTAAGAATGGGCAGCCAAGGATCATAGGAACATGATTACTAGATAAAGTGTAGGGCTCTTCGTCCCAAATGATAAAATCTACAGGGAAGTAGAAGGTGTAAAATTGGATGATCGCGCCTTCAATGATCCAGTGAGATATCTTCATGGAATGATACGCAAGTTAGAGTGTCATCTTTATGGGCTTAAGGTCCCCCAAATTTAGTTGCTTACAGATGGAATACGGGAGAATGTTAACACTCGTCCCTAAATCTGTTTGTGCTATATCAATTCAATTCTTCCCTATGATGCACGAAATGGTTGGTGCACCCAAATCTTTATATTTTGGTAGAAGGTCGCTTAACTGTACTAAACTGACGTTCTGTGCTACAAACACATTTTTCTTTACCTTTACCCTTCGTTTAATCGTAAGCAAGTCCTTAAGAAACTCAGCATATGCGGGAATATGCTTTATAGTTATAAGGAAAGATAAGTTAATCTTTAGTTACCGTTGAGGGTGCAGTATAAAACATCATCATGGGTAGTCTCTTTGGAGTGAGGTTTTTACCATTGAGGGTATGGAGCAGTAGTGGGAGGTCTCACAACCACATCGGGCATGAATGTGTCATAATTACCACTCTTTCTTAAGGGGACATTTTCGGCCTTTTTCGTGCCGGGCGAAATCTCCTTGTCATTCTCGTCGTTTGGAGGAGGTGACAAGTCAAAAACTCTTTCACTACGTAGAGTGGTTACCACAATACATTGTTCTTGATTTTATCGGGGTTAGAGCTAACACGGTTTTGACCTTGGGAAGAAATCTTGCCCTTATCTTGGACCCTTATGGAAGATTGCAACTTAGACAACGACGCCTTTAAGTCGACAAAACTTTGGGTGTTTTGAGCGTTAATCATTGACTGAGTTTTCATGAATTAGTTCAAAGTGTCATTGAGATTTCTATGCAGTGGGCTAATATATGGCGCGGGAGGTGGGGGCATGCATGGGTGGAGATTGTTGAAAAGGTGGGAGCGGTGGCGGGTGTTGGGCAACAATTGAATTCAGATTCATTGCAGCATTTGGTTGACTGTAACCTAAACTCAAATGGTTCCACCATGAAGGGTTATAATAATTTCTGTGTGGGGTAATTAAAGGAATCCTTAAAATCTCCTACCGCTTACACTTGCTCTTGGAGCATCACTTTAAAGGTAGGTATCATCAGGCATTTCTTCGTTGAATGTCCCGCCTCACAAATAACACACACCTTCTATCGCGATGCTCGAAAGGAGCCGTGTAAGGACATAATCTCCCAAGTCCGTAGTTTACATAGAGTATGTCATATACCACTACAACCGTCGAAGAAGTTCACGTTCATACACTCATGATGACGGTTCAAGCATCTTCAACCTATACTCGATATGAGGTATAATTTTGTATAGAATGTGTTTAAGTTTTGTAAATACTTTACTTTAGTATTGGGATATTTTTTGAAACTATTATATCAAAGCGGGGCATTTTTTTCTAAGTCAAAATTAATTTTGAAGACATATAGGTGAGCTTTTTAAAATAAAATTATTTCATTTATGCCGTTCAAACAACATAGCAATGTCGTTCAAACGAGATTGATAAGTCGTTCAAACAACTGCTTCTAATGACATACAATGTCATTTAATAGGTCACTCGAAGGTTCTTTTCTTTACTGCTTCAAACTATCACATATTATTTTGCAATTTTAAGGGTCGTTTATTAGGTCCTTAGTAACGACATCTTATATCGTTCGAACGACATGACAATATCATTCAAATGACTTCTAACGACATGCGCTCCCTTAAGATTTTTATTCAGCTATAAATACCAGTTTGAAAACTTTTTTCATTAAAACTTCTTATTGGAAGACTTTTAGTCTTCATCTTTTAAGGTTCAAAACCTAGTTTTTGATTCACCAAAACATTCCAATCCTTTTGTGAATCAATTGTGGAACCCAAAATACTTCTTCGAAGTTTATCTTTATGGAGTTCCATCTCTACTTCTGGATTGGTAGTTCTTGTGGGAGCTTCTTGTTGACGACTGTGATCATTGAGGTTCTCGAGTGGATGCTTGCTGGTAATAGGCTGCGACCTATGTGAATTTTCTATAGAAGATTCATTACAGATTTTTCTATGTAATTTTTAAGTTGCGATTTATGTTATATAGTGAAATAAAGGTTTTATCGAAAGGTTTTTTTTCCTCAATCTTATTTTTCGCTTGATTTCTGATTGCATTTTTAATTTATCCACATAGATGCATGATTAGGTATTAATAAAATTTAAAACAAAGAATGACTATAATTAAATAAGTTTAAAATTGGAAATTTACAAATTATATAATTTATCGATATCACGCATTTTAGAAATTGATATCAGGGCAGGTTGCTCTAATTTATCCAGTGATTCTTTTTATGCAAAATTTTTGTGATAGCGATATTTTTGTAAAATCTGATTTTGAAATTTTTTCTCAATTTTTCTGATGGAAAACTTATATAATCAGTTGCTCGCCTTTGATTGCACAAATTATGCCTATTGGAAAGCTCACCCAAAATATGGTTTAAAGGCTATTGATGAATGTGTCTGGAATTTTTTGAAAGAGGGTGGACTCCTCCCACTATCATCGTCAATAATGTCACTAATCCCAAACGTGTGTCGAACTGGACCGAGGATAATTATAAATGTAGTAACTTTAACTTTCATGGCCTGAGCACTATTTGTAGGGCCTTCACTCTTGACGAGTTCCACCATATTATGACGTGCAACACGTTTAAAGAGGCTTGGGATATCCTCCAATTGATACGTGAGGGGATGTGAGGCGTTGACAAGCCAACTCGAGAAGGTGAAGATTTATTTAAGTGAGAAGTTGATCATCTTAGGATGGGAAAAGAGTGAACTTGAATCTCGTGTGTCTCAACTAGAGAAAGATCTCAAACGTGCTCGAGAGGTCATGGTCACTTTACAGGATACATCTAAAAAGGTTGGAAAGATTCTCCTCGGTCCCTCTTTGGGTAATGTTGAGAGAATCGAAATAGATTATGACGGTTTATGTACTTCCCATGTTGCACCCAGACTGCTTTCGAGTTTGTGATAGATCCATATAGCTCTCGACCTAACCCACCTAGTCATCTATTTTCTCATAGGAGAGCACGTCCTAATAATTTTAAGAGAGGTGTTCTTAGACCCATTTATATTTTCACCGAAATCAAGAAGAGAGAACACCTTAAGGAATTCTGTTTTAAGGTTGGTAGTGTGTCTCCCAAATTTTTGCCACATGTTCCCACTCATGATACTTTGCATGATCTTGCGCACCACATGAGAGAGTTTTCACGCATTTTAGAGAAAGTTTTTAGTCAAGACTTCACATGATTTGATGATTGTTTTGCATAGGGTGTCACCACCTTTGGAAAACTCCTTCGCACCTAATGGTTGAGGTTTATACATGTTTTGTAGCATGGGATGATTTTCATGATGACATTTTATGCCTATTAATAGTGTGTATCACTTTTGTATTTATTTTTTCCATTTTGATATATTTTTTCGAAAACTCCAAAAGATTTTGTTTTTGAAATATTTTGGAGAAATACAAAAAGATTTTCTATTTTTTTTAGGACAGGGGGGGGGCGGTGGAATTGAAAAAACTAAAAAGATTTTATTATGATAAAATTTTTGAAAAAAGGCAAAAGATTTTTGTATTTCTTTTTACACCGTTTATGGATGGACATTTAGGATGACCAAGTCACAACATCATTCTATATCCATATGAGATGTGCTTTAAAATGTTTGTCATTAAGATGAGATTTAAGATTACTTTCTACATGTTTGACTCATGATTTCCTTTAATGCACACTTGCACAGACTTATTTGATTATTGTATTTGTCTATCACACGTTGGTCGAAGTGTTTTAATCTCAATTCTATCTTTAAAATAGACTAAATGCGATAAAGCTTGACAATGAAAGTAGTTCATGTAAGAACCGTTGCATGTGAGGAATTTTTTAATATGAAAAAATGATGTGTGAACATGGGAAAGGGATACGAAAGGAGAAAATAACCTTTGCGTGAAATCCACCATTTGAAAAGAGACAAAAAAGTGTGGCATTGAAAAAAGTAGCCAAAGCTAAACTAGTTTAGTTTCATATGATCATTCAAAAGAAAATAATTGAATAGGAACATATGATCATTATTATATATGAGAGAGTTTCGTTGGAAATAAATCAACGGGTTTGCATGTCCTGACAAAGTCTTGAGAAAGCAATACATAGTTTTAGATGTTTTTGGCGTGGAAATATTTCTAGACTTTGATTTGTTTATTAGATTGAGTTGATGTCATTTGAATTCAACAATTTTTACACCTAAGGATGATTTTGAGTTCATTCGTTAGGAGTATCCATATTCATTGTGCACATTTGTTATGAATGTTTAAGTTGATTTTCTTATCAAATGAGTTCACACCCAATAATTCCGTTTCCACAATTTGGTTCTCTTAGCGTAACTTCACGGTGTGTGTTGTTTTTATAAATTATCTTTACTTGAAAATTTTGAAAAACCAAAAGGAGTTTGTGGATCCTTTTTATTATATCCTTGTATGAGCATAATTGATTTATTCGTGATTATTTTCTATTCTTATTCTGATACTCCGTATTTATTTTTATTTATTCTTTTCCTTATCTATTTTGGACAAATAAAAAGAGGGAGAACGAATTATGATTTACGGGGGAGTGAAATTATGGGGGAGAATTGAGATTTGATTTGATATTTGATATCTGCTATCTCATTTCAAATTCGATACATCACGAAGGTAATTTCTTTGTTTATTATGTGTAGGACTTTGATGATAATTTGGAAAGCACACAAAAAAAGCGCAAGGAAAGCAAAAAGATTTGATTTAAAGAGACTTGGAGATGTTGAATATTTTTTTGAAGACTTGCATTTATAGTACCATTTCACTTTTGGGTTCCTGGGAGGGTATTAGATTTGTATAGGATATTTTGATTAATAATTCATATTATTTTTATTTTTTACCGACATAGACATAGGGGGAGATTTGTAAGGACATAATTTCCTTAGTCCGTAGTTTACATAGAGTATGTTCTATACCGCTACAATTGTCGAACGAGTTCACATTCATACATTCATGAATATGGATTCTACTTTCAAGCATCTTCAATATATACACAACACGAGGTATAATTTCATATAAAATGTGTTTATGTTTCTTAAATCCTTTACTTTAGTATTGTCGAAACAGTTTTTATCAACCATAGGCCTTCTTTTCTAAGTCAAAATTAATTTTTGAAGATCTGTAGGCAAGATTTTTAAAATAAAAGTTTTTGTTTGTGTCGTTCAAATGATATAGCAATGTCATTCGAACTACATTAATAAGTCATTCAAAAGACTACTTATAATGACATGCAATGTCATTTGATAAGTCACTCGAAGGGTAATTTCTTTACTGCTTCAAACAACCACATACTATTTTGCAATTTAAGGATTGTTTCTTTTGTCATTAGTAATGACATCTTACATCGTTCAAACAACATGACAATGTCGTTCGAATGAATTCTAATGAGATGCACCGCCTCAAGATTTTTGTTCAGTTATAAATACCTGTTTTGAGGATCTTTTTCATTAAGACTTTTGATACATGAAAACTACTTCTTGGAAGACTTTTAGTCTTCCTCTTTTAAGGTTGAAAACCTAGTATTTAATTAACCAAAACATTCTAGTCCTTTTGTGAATCATTTGTGGAACCCAAAATACTTCTTGGAAGTTTGTCTTTGTGAAGTGCCATCTCTACTTATGGATTGGTAGTTCTTGTGGGAGCTGCTTGCTGATGACTGCGACCATTGAGGTTATCGAGGAGATCTTTGTTGGTACTAGTCTTCGGTCTATGTGGATTTTCTATGGGAGATTCATTGCAGATTTTTCTATGTATTTTATACGCTACGATTTACGTTATATAGAAAAATAAAGGTTTTACCCAAAAGTTCTTTTTTCATGAATCTTGTTTTTCGCTTAATTTGTGATTGCATGTGTAATTTATCCACATAGATGCATGATTAGAGTTTAATAAAATTTTGAACAAAGATTGACTATAATTAAATAAGTTTAAAATTATAAATTTACGAATTAAATAATTAATCGTTAACACGCATTTTACAAGCCGGATACATCTCTCCCTTAGCCTTCACTACTTCCTCTAGCCTATTTTCTAGTTGATTCATTTAGAGTTTTAATTTGGATTCCATATCCAATTGATATAGCCCCGATGCGAAAGGAGCCGTGGACATTTGTCTAGGCTTGGGTTGGGTGTTTGGATCGGATGTGTACCACGCGTTAAATTATCTTTGGTTCAGTTGAGGATTGTGTTTGTTTTAAGACTCTACCCGGGAAGGATTTATCCTTGAGATATTCAGCTAGGGATTCTATTTTTTTGAGAGGGGATAACTTCGTTGGTGAAACCATGGGGTATTTTTATTGTAGGGATATCTTGAAATTCCATTGGTGGATATATGGGGAGAAAGTTTAACCTGGAGATTCCGCTGGGGAAGTGGAAAGGTATTATCTTGCAATTTCACTAGGGAAGTGTTTGTTTTGAAGTTAGGATTCTGCTAGGGAAGATTTGAGATTGCGCTTGGAAATTATAGTAGACCTGAATGGGGGCGCATTGTTAGTTCTATTTGTGAAATATGTTGAGGTTAGGCGTGGTTAAGTTTTATGATGGAGATAAGAGAGTAATATTAATATTGTTGTGGATTTCTAGAGTTTATAAGGGGTTTAGTGTTCCAAAAATGATTTTCTAATTCAAGAAGTGTTCTAATATATGTGTGGTATTTTTAGGAATTTTTTGTTTTTTTTTTAATTTTCTAGCATTTTTTATACAAAATTTTCAGGGGTCTACCGATCAGTATGCTGTATGGGTTTTTGTTTAGAAATGGCATGGACTCCTAAGCTTCCTTAGGAAGAGGAATAGGCGGGTGTCGATCGGTATGTGTAGGGCTCTGCCGATCGGCATGCCGTTTACTATCCTCTAAAAAAGGAACGATCCCTCCTCATTTTTCACACCTTCAAGTGTTTGAATCTTCTACTTTTTCTCTCTAAAAACCTTTCCTAAGTCCTTTTCCTTTCGAGACTTCAAATGGAGGGTTCTTTTAGAGAGGAATTAAATTTGGAGTGGCTAAGCGTTAATGATTGGGCTGGGCTAGAGGGTGCCCCTTGCCTTGGATAACGAGAATGATTTTGATATTTTTGAGATGGTAGCTGAAGAGTTCTTCCTTTTTCACGAGCCTGCACACCACCGTTCATCTAGGGTGAGGAACCTTAGTGTCTACACAAGTATGGTGACTTTTGGTATTCCTATTTTCATTATTCTCTTTGTTCTTTGTGTTGATGAAATGTTTTTTCCTTTTTTGTTTTGGCAGAGTGATATAACTCCCTCAGGCATGTGTTCTCAGGGGACAACTGGGTCGAAGGATGTTTGGGAGCATCTCCCGATAGTGGTGCACCAGATGGTTTCTTCTACTGGTTTTGGCTGTCTGGTGCAGGCCTTGGATGAGACATCGTGTCCTACTGTACTGTTCTGTACTTTGTGAGAGAGGTAGTGGGACACTACCCACACCTTCCATTTGGGATTAAGGGAGATAATTGTTATTCCCACAGACATTCAAGAGCTGCGGAGGATAGACCGTGAGGGTGTGCAGATAGAGGTGGATCATATAATGAGGGTGATGTTGGAGGCAGTTCAGGTGGCATTGGGGATATGAGTAGGATCATTTTTAGGGATTCTATCTCCATGTAATCTCTTCAAGAGTTTCTTTTGAGTATGAGAGTAGACGATACTGATGGGAAACATAAGAGATATATGGCCTGGATGTTCATTCTCTTTTTCTTGGAGGATTTCTGGTGGCGACGAGTGGTGACATCATTCATCTCTGGTTTTCACCATTTTAGAGGACATTTTTCGATATCCAGTTTTATGATTGGGGGAGCCTGAATTTGGAGACTCTTTATTCTTCTTTGGGTGCATTAATTCGGTGTTGCTGGCAGACTTTTACTGGGCCCCCTTACCTTTTGGAGGTAACCTTCGTTTTATTTTTCTTCTCAAGTATTTCCTTGCATTCTTTTCGAGCTTCTTTTTTGTTGATTCATGTCTCTTACATACGTGGTTTTATGAGGTGATTAGGATCAATGTGAGGTTGGTAGCATGGAAGGACAAGGACTTGGGGGACTTTTACTAGACGTTTTGGTGGAAAAAATCTAATCGATGATTAGACTATCCTTTATCCTTGGTGAAGGTGCGACAAGCTTTGAACACCTTGACGAGTGATCGGGTTATTCAGTGTTTATCCTAAGTCATTTTTTATCATTTTTCTTCTTTCATATATTGATTATTTTTGGGGATTGCAGGTGACCTTTTACCCTTTGAGGATGACTCCTTAACATACGGGGGTGGTGGGTGTGCACGCACATATATGACATTTAATAGCGCACGAGTTTGGGTACGTCTAGTATCGAAGAGAAAGGGTGGTTCAACAAATTATGGAGCATAAGGTTGTTATTCCACCATCAGTGCCTCTAGATGGATACGGTGGCGAGTTATGATTACCTAAATTTCATGATGAGTTGGTTGATGCCATCTTGCATTTATGATGTGGTGAATATTCCTCCGCCTTCAACGACTTCGGGTCGGGGTACTAGCAGGCTGGTGGGATCTTCCCACAACACGGGTGGTGGTATCTCATCAGTGGTGACAACGATAAAGGAGGTTCTGCTTATTCTAGTCACTTCCCCTTCTTATAAATTCTACCTGAATAATGGGGGATCATTAAGCATGCTGGATCATCCAAATGCGTTAGCGTCGGGGTTGATGGGTCTTACAGATGATGTCCTTTAGCCTGAGGTATATTCTTCTTTTCTTTTCTTTTCTCTTTTCATTATTTCTTTGCTTTTTACCTACTGATTGGTCATTTTATTTCATTTCTTTGTTTACAGTATGTAGGAGTGCCGACCACTTGGTTAAAGGATATTAAGGAATGGGTGGCCACCATAATGGCCTACATCAAGGATTCCGTTCCTTCCTGCTTGGTTATATCTGCCTCCTCAGATGAGGGATCGAGTTCGGGGAGTGGAGGTTCTACCGCTCATCGTCAGGGAAAGCATATTCACCGTATAGGGTGAGGGTTTGAGAGAGAGATATTTTGGGTTTGGTCTGAGTGCCATTGTTTTATTTTTCTATTTTTCTTCCTTTTTTTCCTGCATAGAGGTAATCAGACATTGATAGTATATATATATATATATGAAGGAGATTTCTATTTCTTATTTTTTTAATGACTTATTCTACATGCACTTTCACTTTTCTGCTGAGACTGTAATAATGACAGAATGTTTATTTATTTAGGAAAAAGAGAGTTATTAATTGAACGAAAAGATTTATTTTTTGTAAATGATAAGTAAAAATAAATAAGTAAGAATAAATGACCCGAGATTCTTTTAAAATAAAGATTTTTGAGAATTTGATTTTGTCAAAAGAGGAAAGATGGAATTTTACAAAATAATGGGGTTGTCGATCGGCAAGTCAAATAATTCTAAGGCTTTAATTGCACTTTCCTACAGATCAGAGTACTTTGTAGGGCTGGTATTTACTCGGATTTTTTAGATCATTTGTCTTTTGCCAAGTCTTTTGTGTATAAAAAGAGATGTATATAATGTGATTCTTTCACTCATACCCACTTTCTTCTTCTTGCTTCTTGCTTTGTTATTTCAAAATGTCTCTTCCAATTCATGAAAATTTTTCCTTCTACTTTGATGCTTTAGAGGCCATGTGTTTGTATAATGTGGACTAAGAGGCTTTAAACTTGCATTAAGTCTCTTTGTGGAGTAATCGAGCCATTTATTGGAATATGCTAGAGGTGGCGGAATAGTTTTGGTACCCCGAAGACCCTATTTTGCATTTCAACTTAGATAAGGTCTGTCCAACTTATGAAGAATTCTCGGCCATAATGGGAATCAATCCCAGTGTAGTGGTAGCTACGCCCAAATTTTCTCATTCTCCCCGTGCGTTGTTAGCAAAGTTACTCCATATTTACCCTTTAATGGCTCAACCATTGGTTAGTGTAGGGATGATTGTCTTTGGGATATCATGCACTCTATAGGCTTGAGGGATTTTAATGATGCGGGATATACCAAAGTTTTTTCCTTGGGGCTTACTTCTAGGCTCTTACTGGTGATGGGGGACTTAAGGGTGGATCCCTAAATGGCTGCGATAATAGTGTGGATGTATTACCATCGCAGTCCTGAGGCGGCGATAATGGTTGAGAGTCTAAATGGTCTTGACTCTTACTAGAAGGTCTTTCTGATTTTTTAAGGGGGAGCCTTGTGATGTTGTTTATATGGCTTGCTCAGTGGTTCCATCTGGAAGTTCTTCTTGAGTACCCCTTAATGGGTACGCTGAATTTCTTTGCTCGGTACTTTTTTTAATTTTGGCCCAACTATATAGAATTGGGTCGACTAGTATGTGGACCATGGAGCTCGGTGCCTTCGTTGGTCGGTACCATGGTGGGTGGAATTACAGCCTTTTCTGGAGTTGGGAGAGTACCGGTATGCGAAGTTAGTTGGCCTGTGACAAACTTTGTTCTATTTCCCTTGGCAACTTTTATGCTAAGTTGGATGGGAGAAAATGGTGCCTCCTCACAGACTAGACTTTTTTTGGTGGAGTACTTGACTAAATTCCGATGCATGAGGCAAGCTTCTTTGTGGGAGAGTCTTCGGTCATCTATCTGTCCATCTCAATCTGTAGTAAGGGTCTAGCATGTATCCGGTGACTATCTGAAGTGGTTGTGGAAATGAGTAGTAGCGAATATTCTAGCGGAAGAGACCGACTATAGGTGGTTTGTTCTTTTTGACACCATGGAAGGGCGAACAGTGGTTTTTTCTAGACTAGTTAGAATATACCTCTCCGTGGAGTGCATTTGAAATATAACCAGACAAGGGAAATTTATGGACCTCGGGGGGCTGATGATGATGAGGTTGGGTCTTCAAGCAGGTATTAATAGGATTTTGTGAAGTTGGGGAATCTTTGTGTGAAGCTTTGTGTTTTTATGTTTTTTTTAATTTTTGAAATAAATTTAGCATAGGTTGATAGGTTTGTTGTTTTAGGTTTGGTTTAAAGTTAGTGAAATGGGGTGGTTTGTTTTAACTCCCTTCATCGAGACTTTATGTAATGGCGCCTCATTTCTGTATTTAAAATAAAAAATGATTTAAACCATATTATTGTGCCTCTTGGTCGGTTTTGCATTCGAGTTATCTATACTAATCGATAAGGCATACATAATCCTTTCGTTCATGTAAATGATAAAATGAACCGCCATTCTCGTAGGTTAGAAAAGAATAGCATTTTGTGAGAAAGAAGAGGACCGTGCCCATGTAAGGTGCATGAGCTGCCTACGTACCTTTTTTTTTAATTTTCTTACAACTTCTATTTTGAAGGAAAAAAAGGTTTTTTAGAGGATCAGGCCCCACGTAGTTCTGGGTAGAGAGAAATGAAGATATTTTTTATTTTTTTATATTTTTTTTGTAAAATAAAAGGGGGATGAGAAGAGTCGTAGCGCACTGAGATTTTAGACTATGGATAGAACTTCTTGAGATGTTACAGGTTGACTAGACGTTCCATCTCTTCTCCATAAAGATCAACGAGCACTGTGGCGCCTCTTGAGAGAATCTTCTTAACTATGTAGGGGCCGCTCCAATTTAGCTTGAATTTCTCTCTAGGGTCCTAGACAGGTTCTATGATCTCATTGAGGTCCAAGTCTCTTTCCCAAACCCCATGACTCTTGATGGTACCCTTGTATGTGGTATATATCCTTGAGCCTCTTTTCATCCAAGAGTGATAATTCATCAAAGAGACTTTGATGTTACTCTTCTTCACTAACTTTTGGTTTGAGCATGATGCATAGGGAAGGTATTTCTAGCTCAACGGGTAGTACTACCTCCATGACATATACCAAAGAGTAAGGGTTATCCCTAGTAGACATTTTGACTGAAGTGTGGTATCCCCATAAGGTGTAAGGGATTCAATCGGCCCAATCTCTATAACTCTCAATCATTTTTCTGATGATGGTTTTGAGATTTTTATTGGTGACTTCGATAACACCATTGGTTTGGGGTCAGTAAGGAGAAGATTTATGTCTCTGAATCCCATACTCTTCGACCAGTTCTGTGATCTCAGCTTCAAAGTGTAACCCTTTATCTGATACTAGCTCATAAGGAACCCCCGTATTGACAAATGATGTTCTTTTGAATAAACTTGGCCACTTTCTCATCATATAGTATTACGTATGACTCCACTTTGACCCATTTGGTGAAGTAATCAATGGCGACTAGGATGAACTCATGGACATTTGAATATTTGGGTGTGACCTTCCCTATGATATCAATCTCAAGGTGGATAATGGACAGGGAGAAGTCATTTTGTATAATTGTCGAGGAGGTATGTGTTAGAGGTTGGGAAAATGTTAGCATTTGAGGCATCTTCGAACATAGGCGGTGTAATCCTGAACTATAGTGGTCCAATATTACCGTTAACGGATGATATTTTTGGCTAGCATGCGATTTCTCATGTGGGGTTCTCATTCTCTATTGTGGATTCTCTTCATCATTTCTTCAACATCATCCCCTGTAATGTAGTGTAAATGGGTTCAATTGATGTTTCTCTTAAACAATGCTTTATCGCACGATCACAAGGTCAGATAGTTTGTGAAGGGTCATACGGTCTTTCTTGTTAGTTTTTTAGGGTACCTTTCCATGCTTAAGAAGGTACCAAATGTCATAGTACCAGAACCTAAATATATCACAATCTTCCTTGGTGACGAGCTCAATGTGGTAGCAATGGGTTGGTATAACATGTTTTGAGACTAGGAAATGGAACATCATTATTCCTCCAGGCATGTAGACTATGGAGGCCAGGGTATTAAAGGCATCGACTAAGTTGTTCATTGCATGAGGTAGGTAATGGAGGGTGATATCTTGGAACAAGGAGGCCAACTCTTTTAAGTGGGCATGGAAGGGTAAGAGATTTTAGTCTCTGACTTTCCATCTTCTAAGGACTTGGACGATGATAAGGGAAGAGTCCCCATAGACATGTAGGAGTTTTATACCTTTCTTGAGGTCAACTTTGAGTCCTACAATGCATCCCTCATATTCGGTCATATTATTCGTGCAGGGAAAATCTAGCTTGATGGCAATAAGAGTTTGAGAGTCACAAGGGGCGATCGGGAGTATACCAATGTCGTATCCTTTCTTGATGTCAACTCCATCAAATAACATTTTCCATCGAAGGTCTTCTTGAGAGGTGTAGAGAACATCTTTGTTCGGGAATCTAGAGACATAGAAATTCACCACTTCCATATGGTAGTCAACAAGGTAATCGGAGATGGCTCTACCATTCATGACTTTTTACGTAACATACACAATATCAAGCTCAGCTAGAAGCATCAATTATCGGTCCATTAGGCTAGATAGGGTGGGTTTCTTAAGAAGAAACTTGATAGGATCCATTCGGGATACTAATCTAATAGGAAAAGCGAGCATGCAGTGCCGTAACTTTTGAGTGACCCAGACTAAGGCAATGCTTGCTTTCTCCAAGACGGTGTAGTTGACTTCGTACCCAACCAATGTTCAAATGGCATAGTAGATGGCCCTTTCTTCATGGGATTCTTTAATATATTGGGGTAGCAAAGCCCCCACCGTGATATCTGTTATGATTAAATATAAGAGGAGGGGTAGAGTTAGCTGTAGTGGCATAAGTACTAAAGGTCAGGTAAATTATTGCTTAATTATGTAGAAGGCATCCTAACAGGCCTCATTGCAGACTTTAGTATAATCCTTTCGGAGGAGTTTGAAGATCGGCTAGCAAATAGAAGTCAACTGGCTGATGAACCGATTGATGTACTAAATTTTACCCAGGAATCTTGGGACTTCGTTCACCGTTCGGGGTGGTGACATGTTAAGTATAGCTTTTATCTTAACACGATCTACTTCAATTCCTTTCTCGTTAACCATGAATTCTTAAATATTTCCTTTTGTAGCATCGAAAATGCATTTTTTGGGTTTAGTCGCATTTGGTATTGCCATTGTCATTAGAAGAACTTTAGAAGGCTAGGAACATGAACTTCCCGACTCCTAGACTTAACAATCATGTCATCTACGAAGACTTCGGCCTCTTTATGTATCAGATCATGCAAGATGGTTATGGAAGCCATTTGGTTAGTAGGTCTTGTGTTCTTGATCCCGAATGGCATAACCGTGTAGCAAAAGGTTCCCCATGGGTGATGAATGCAATTTTCTCTTGATGGTCAGTGTGCATCTTGATCTGGCTGTATCCGACGAATCCATTGACAAATGACTTGAGGGTCTGGCTGGATGTGTTTTCCACAATCATGTCAATATTGGGCATTGGATAATCGTCCTTTAGAGATTCTTTATTCAAATCCTAGTAGTTGACAAAGATGAGGATTTGTCCTCTTGATTTTAGTATCGAGATGATGTTCGAGAGCCATATGGGATATTTGACCACATGGATAAAGCCTACGTTTAAGTACTTGACCATCTCTTCTTTAACTTTAAGTGACCATTCGGTGTGAAGTGTCCTTAGCTTCTGTTTGACCGACTTGCACTTCAAGAGAGTTGGGATCTCGTGCTAAGATATTTTACGATCAATGTCGGGCATGTCGTTATAGGACCATGCAAATATGTCAACAAATTCCTTTTGTATTTCATCGAATTGCGCATGCTTATGCTGACCCTATCCTAATCTCACTCCATTACCTATTAGAATCGAGATTGATAAAAACAGTTTCATCTTCATTAATTTGAATGTGGTTATGTTTTTTGTTATTAAACTTATTAAGATCAGTTAAGAATTGTTCAGTTACAAAATCATTACCATTAAGGGTTTGATTAGAATCAAGACAATTAATGTAAGGCATAACAAGATACACGAAATCTTCGTTTATTTCACTTTTGGGAAAAATAGGATTGAGAACCTTATCAAAGGAGGTCTCAATTACAATGATATTAGGAAAAAAAGGAGAAATAACAATCGGTGAAGAGATACTGTAAATAGAAAGGTTTGGTTGAATCTCCATAATTTTAACTGGTATAGCATTCCTGTTGAGAAGAGGCTCATCAACGACCTTGATCAGAGTGGATGGGTTTGACGTTATAGCATTTGAATGGATTATACAAATAACCCAAGTGTTTATAGGTTAAATGAGTCTTGGGAATCACTTTCCTCAGAGACCTCGATAATTATTATGGCTTTCTTGATGAGGAGTTTCACTTTATGCTCGTAATCCTTGGCTCAATACTAGATGCCTAGAAAGAATATTTCTAACCATAGTTTAATCTTCTTATCGATATGGTCATACCATGGTTCAGGGAAGCTGTCGAAAGGTAAGTCTTCACCCTCCTTGACAAATTTTCCATTCATAGAATCTCTCAAAATAGTCTTAGCATCTTCTAAACTCCTTTTCAGTTGTGGGTGACGAAGCGCTTTAAGTTCTTCTAGTGAAGGCTGATAACCTAGGCCACATGGGGAAAGGCATTTTTCAAGACTATGGGATCAAGTATCCCTTATGACATCATAGTCTTAGGTCCCGCTACCTTGGTTAATGTACAAATGGGAGGTAACACTTACGACGTCATAGTCATAGGTCCAACTACCTTAGTTGATGTACATATGGGAGAGTTTCTTAATATATATATATATATATATATATATATATATATATATATATATATATATATATATATATATCACTGTTCTAAAAAACCCGCCTACGCTCCGCCTAGGCTTGAGGCTTGGGAGAAACACCCCGCCTTAAGCTTTTTACGCCTTATTCTTGGTAAAACTCTTTAGGCACACTTTTCTTTCCTAAAAACAAATATGCTTTAGTGAAATGATATCACATTTTAAAGATTTCTTTTACAAACTGGACTATTATCTCATCCAAAATAATCGAATAGTATTTTAATTTGCATATATTCAGACATATTTTTATGATATGTAAAATTTTAGTATTTTAATAGCCTTGTTATGGTTAAAAAATATTAAAATATATTAAGAAGGCCCAAACGCCTTTTCATGACTTTTTACGCCTAAGGCCCGCCTACGCTTCTAAGGCTTAAGGCTTGGCCTCCACACCTCGATCACGCCCCATATTTTTTAGAACCTTGATATATATCATATCTAGTTGAGATATATGATTATACCTCGATGAAATAATTATGAGGGTACTTTGTATTGAAATTTCCTCATTCGTGTTGTTTCCCTGCATGACCATTTCCACAAACTTACCAACTGGCTGAGAGTTCCCATCCATACTATGTGCTGTCTATTTAGCATACACATCACATAGAATTTTATCCTGCTAAAATGTCATATTATAATTGTGGGAAGCTGGATTAAGACCCAACACAGATGAGGGCTGAGCATTTGACATTTCACAAAAGCAAATAAAACATAACAATAAATAAATTTATGTGTAACACTTAAGTTATTTGCGAGGCTTGATTGGAATTGGAGTCGAGTGTATGCATGAAATTCTGTGAGAGGTTTTTATTGGAAAATAAGGAATAATATTGTGGGTTTTATACAAATGGAAGAAAAAGAATCGTTTTGTTGTGGCCGTTATGTGTTAAGTTGATATGATAAATTGTAAATAATATATATTCTTTTACACATCGTGTATTGGTTATCTAGTTTTAACCAACCTCTACTAATTATTCCCCTAGTAATCCCACCATGTTGAGCATGCCGTTCTCTAGTTTACACTTTCTATTGGATTTTTCGCCACCACTATGGTTTCTATAATAGAAAAATACAAAACCACACTAGTTCCGCATGAAAATTATTATAGAAAATTCTGATGAGAAAAAGGGAGAGTTGGATATCGATGTGGTTTTAGAACTCTACCCTATTTAACTATTCAAAGTCAGATTAACTATTCACTTTCCCCAAAAGTGGGTACCTAATCAAAAAGTGAATTACAAATTAAAATGGTAATAAATAGGTTTCAAAAACATTGTGAAACTAGATTTTCTTCGAAATACCTACTCACAAGTCAAGATAATATATATATTTATATATTTATATATATACACACATGGTCTCTTGAAGATGAAAGTGACAAATTACCACTAAGTCACAATAGCGTGTTAAAATTATTTCATTCAAACTCATATAAAGTACAAAGCACAACATCAATATGTTTAGAAAAACGATAAGCCAACAAAAAATTACTACATAATTCATGTGTTGTGATTCGTATCAAATATTGCATATTTCTGCCCTATATCTTTATGCATTGTAGCACTTTTACGATCCTTAATGCCTATATTTATGCTCATTAACCAAACAACCTCGGATTTGGATATATACATGCTTTGTAGGGGTTAATTGTTCTTTTGTAAGTATTGGAACGCTAAAAGTGAGGATCCATTGCATTTCAGAGAAGTTTCGTCGCCAGATGCTACTTCAAGGACATTTTAGTCATTTCACATTTCATCTTCAGCTCAAGGAAAATCCACGGATGCATATTTCATTGAGCAAGCTTCGTGTGGCCGCAAACGGTGCGCGATTCCGAGTCCAGACGATGAAGTTATGGCTATTTCCATTTGCAACCTTTTCCCCCTCTTCATGAACCAAAGAGCTGCCAAAAGTAGAGTACCGATTAACCATGGTTTGAGGCCCAGTCGATCGCGGTTTTTTATTTTGCCATGGAAAGGAGACAGTGTTCTTTTAATAGAAGGCATAGTCGGCCGACCCCATGTCCGCGATCAACTGCGAGTAGCAAATATTTTGTGATTGTCTTCTTTTTTTTCCTTTATTTCTTTTCCAACTTACTATATAAACCAATTTTGGTTTCATATTCAGATATAATTCATTTTAGGTTAGTTTAGGTTAGTGTTTGGGGGTTTGGAGAGTTCTTCTTCTTCCTCACTTGGTTTGACACCCATTTGGGTTTGTAAGTTAACTATTCATCTTCCCTCTCCATTAATTTAACTTGTATTTCCTTTATTCTTGCTTTGTAGTTAATTTCCATGCTTTCATAATTAGGTTTACTTTCTTTGTTTACTTGCTTTCTAGTGTAGTTTTATTGCATTTATTTACCGAGTTTTTAATATGCTTTCTAGCTAAGTTAGTCTAGGTTGTGTCGGATTGAATTCATTCTGGGTTGACATGTTGCTTGGCTTTGGTGATGGTGTTTACGGGTTTATTTCGCGTGCACTGTCCTAGTTATTATGCGTAGGAGATTTCAAGGGACATATCATGTATTCTTTGTGCTTACGACCTTGCGTGTGTAATTTCTGGGGTATTTGTTAACGCCAAAATCATATTAGGCTTTTATGCAAATTTAGAGGTGTGACAACCCTTGATTTAATTAATTATCGAAACGAGACACATTTGTAATAACTCGTCGACCCATGGAACCATTTTATACTAATTAACTCGGATGAGGGATATTCGACGCAACCTATAGTTTTTACTCGCTTTATTAGTCTAGCTTTATTTTCCCTCGCCTAGATTAAGTATTTCCCTTTTTGCATCTTTTCCTTTTTTTTTCATATTCATCTTTTACACTTTTATTTAGGAATATTAAACCTTATAAATTCTAGTAACTCATCTCTATGGATTTTCGATACCCGACTTACCACTATACTCACCCGTTGAGTGTAGTCATAATTTAGGGTTTTTTATAGTTCATGTCAACCGAATTCAAAACGATTGGCGCGCAGGTCACGCTCGCACCGCGGCAAAACCCTGCCTATCAAAATGGCGCCGTTGTCGGGGACTAGTTTATTTTAGAATTTATTTGATTTAGTATTTCGTAGTATTTTCTTTCTATTTGTATTATTTGCCTAACAATGTTGTAGGACTTCTACATTTGAGAGCCAAGAAACGCTTGAATTTCACGCGCGCATCTTCTTTGTGGAATTCGCCACTTTGAGCCATTTTTGGTGTAAGCATGTCTTATTCCAATTCTTTCGATAATCATTGTTATAATTCACAAAATGCCCGTAATCCTATGACTTTCAGTCAATAGTGAGAGTCCTAAAAAAATATAAATTCAAATATGACTTTGGGCGAGTATAACGAAAGTAAAAACTTGGGCTATTGGAACTTTAATGATGATGATAATGATTTTGGGCCTCTAATTCCTTATAATAGGAATTTTGTAACGAATTGCAATAGTTTTCAAAATTCCTATAATAATGAGTTTAACTTTAAGTCCGATAATAATTTTCAAAGTTCGCATTTTCAAGAATCTGCACCTCTTCCTATGACTTTCGTGAGGGCTTGCGTATGCTTGAAAATGAGAAAATTGAAAATAATTATTGGGAAGAAAATTGTTGTTGGGAACATGAATTGGATTTATTATTTGAATCCGACGATAATTTTTCTTCCGAGACTTTTGAAGTCGAGGAATGTTTTGAACCAAATGAGGATTTTATTCCTACTTTGGAACAAACCATTCTTTACTTGCCCATTGCATAATATATATTGAAAGTGAGGATGAAAATGAAGTAATATCTATTTGCAATGAAATGATTTCTTCTTTGGCCCCCATAGAAGAACATTTCATTGAAAATGATCTTATTTCTTTCAAAACTCAATCTTCAAGCGATGATGAATCTTCTCTTGAATTTGAATTTATTTCCTACCCATTTTCATTCTTTGTTATCACACCGTCACAAGTACCCGATGAATCGGTTTCAAACTTCAATGTGTTAAACCTTTTCTCCGATGAGGACTACTTGCTCGAGTCGCTTTCCATGAACGCATCTTTGCCTTCATGTGCACCACCTCACATTCCAATTTCAAAATCCTTAGGAGGATATTCGGTTTTTCTCGATCCCCACATGTTTTTGTCACCCATTCAATCCAAACCCCCCACCGTCCCTCTGAAACTTTTAATTGACGATGGTTCCTTTCTTACGCCTTACACATGCCTTCCATTGTTCAAATGGAATTCATATTTTTCGGAAGGCGTGCTTGAGAGTGAGGGTACACTGGTTATCATCCAAAGTCAAATCGTTCTCATGGTGGACCCTCAACTATTTAGACTTATAGCGTATAGTTAGTGTGAAGCCGAATTAGTAGGTTGTATATAGTTAGCTTTTTATTCTTTCTTTCTTCATTTTTATTTCCTTTTTAATTTAGTCTAGTGTAATTAGTTAACTTTTTGTTATTTATTTTTTCTATGCTCGGTACTAACTTGTTTTGTAGATTCTTTGGACTTGTTCTTATGGGGATCGCTCCAATTTTGGGTAATATCGCTCCTTTCCTATCTTTAACTTGGTTCTTAATTCACATTGAGGACAAGGTCAGGTTTTAAGTTAGGGGGTGTGGGATATTCGATCCATTTATTTATTTAGTCCATGTTTTTTCTCACATGTTAGTTACTTAGTATGCTTTTCTTAAAAAAATTAAAAAATTTGAAAAAGATTTTCTTTTTTTTTTCCTCCTTTATTGGGCATTTTGCCTTTGTTTTCGATGATAAATTTCAATAAATGCCCGATCCAATTGACAACGCAATGATGCATGTTCTCGATTTTAGAAGTTATTAGACTTTAGTCCTCGATCATTGATATTATGAATAACTTCATGAATTAAACTTTAATCCCATGAGCACATGCACTTTTATTGTTATATTGATTTGGTTCAAGATTTTTATAACTCAATAATCTTTTATTGCATTGTAAATACTTACACCGAGTGAGATTTATACATTTCGTCGTTTGTGAGTGTATACACTATTCTTTCCTCTTTGAAAATGTTACATTCGTCAGTAATCTCTCTATTCTTTCATTCATCGTTCATTAATTCAGTTCATATATGAAATGTGTTACTTGAGCATGATTTTCATATATTGTTTTGACTCGAGAATTGAGTAAATTTTATGAAATGATCATATGCCATCTTTGTTATATCGCCCATATTAGCCTTGGCCTCACCTTATATGTTTTCCCTAGTCAACCCCTTTGAGCCAAAATATTAGCCCTTCATTTCATAACCCAAATACCTTAACCAACTCCGAATTTGAGTTATACACCATACATATTACTTTTCATACCTTTGTTTGGAATGTTACTTGGGATTGAATGATGTTTTTTCTTTTGGGTGAAATTTAGGCATACGAGAGTGAGAAAAGTAAAGAAAAGAGATGTGAAAAAAAAGAAAAAAAAAGAAAAAAAGAGAAAGCAAAAATCAAAAGAAAACAAAAGAAAAAAATGAGAAAAAGAAGAAAAGAGAAGAAAGAGAAAGTTGTAAATGTTGTATATAGTTCAATAAGCTTGGATTACTCCCCCATTTATATATCTAATGCCTTTTATGAAAGTTGTTTGTTCAATTTTTGATATTGCCCGCATTTTCCCATTATATTGAGTTTTCATCTCCGAACACTTTGAATCCGTACATACATATCCTTTTATTTCATACCTTAACCCCATACCTACATTACAACCCTATAAAGTCCTATGTGATCCTAGGGTGAATTTAATATAAAATTTGAAATAGTTTTGATAATCTGTGAAAATGCATTTCGCCTCCTTTAATGAGTGGTATCCTTCATTGAGATTACAATTTTTCATTTTATATATAGCGTTATGCATTTGTGACATGTGTGCGACCTAGTTTCCATTTCCATTTACTCTTTATGCCCGCATGTTCCGTGTGTTAACTCCCTGTTTTGAGTGAATTCACTTGATGAGTGTAATGCCCGTGAGGATTGAATATATCCTTGCTTTATTTAGTATCCGATTTATTTAAGTTTTTGCCAAATCACACTTTGCATGTGCTCGCTCCCCTCCCATATTTTAAGGTTTCAATTCTACGAAGTTCATTCTATAATATTAATAATACGAACTTTTGTTTGAATTAGTTCAATGTGCTAATAATGCGTATGAAATCTTGTTTGCTATTATTGGGCTTGTCGCATGTTGGGTTGGGCATATTTTGAGGAAATCATTTGATGTTTGTGGGTATCATCCCTGAAAACCCTCATGAGACGACACTCGTCCACTAGGGTAACCTATGTGTTTAACGGCTTATTACATAGGCTAAATGCAATCGTGTTCCCTACGAAAGTGGCATTTATATTTCGATGCATATATATGTCTTGTACCGACCTCTGTGGACTGGTTTTGTTTGTTTCATCACTAGGGACTAGCAATGTCTAAGTTAGGGGGTGTGATTCATATCAAATATTGCATATTTCCTGTGACACCCCGCCTAATTAATCCGGGTGATTAGTCCTTAATCAAGTTAGAAAAGGTTTCTCAGTTGGTCCATTCTTAGCATCACTGTCGTATTTTTAATTACCAACCACCTAAGTGAGAAAAGTAGACTGGTGCCAATTTTTATCTTTCAATTAACTAAATAAAAACTCATGCGGAACATAAAATAATACACAATCACAGTTAATTAAAATAACCATCCACAAATAAAACACCTAACCGAAACAAACTCTGTTATGTCCCATTTCATTCCTACCCACCAATACTGCCTCCTCATATCTTGATACATCTTATCCCCATCGGGATGTACCGCGAATCTCGACCCATGAGACTCCGTCATAACAGCGCGCCTCAACTCCGCATCCTCTGGCACAATCAACCTCCCATTATGGCTTAAGCCTCCCTCCAAGATGATCGAGTAACCCTCTGCTCCCTCAGCTAGCAACTGGTTCACCCTATCCCGGCAGGTCTGATCCTCTGTCTGAGCCCTCACAACCCGTATAATGATCTCGGGTGTGATGGATAATGCTGACATGCAAGACCTGGCTACATCATCCTCGTATCGAAGTTTTCTCCACTTCGCTTTCCAGACTTCTGATATTTCCCCAGTCGGTCTCCGACTCAACGCATCTGCCACCACATTAGCCTTACCAGGATGATACTGAATATCAAACTGATAGTCTTTCACGAATTCTAGCCATTGCCTCTGCCTCATATTCAGATCCTTCTGAGTGAAGAGATACTGAATCGATTTGTGATCCGTGAATAGCGTGAACTGCTCCCCCAGGAGATAATGTCTCCATATCCTCAAAGCAAAAACAACTGCTGCTAACTCCAGGTCGTGAGTGGGTTAATTCCTCTCGTGGGGGTTTAGCTTCCTAGACGCATAAGCTATAGCCCTTTCCTCCCGCTGAAGCACACCCCCAAGTCCCTGTAAGTATGCATCAGTGTAAACCCGATACTCTAGTCCTCCTTTCGGCAATGCAAGCACGGGTGAAAATGTCAACTTGTCCTTTAACTCGTCGAAAGCTAATTGACAATGATCATTCCAAGTGAAAGGTACCCCTTTTCGGGTCAAATTCGTCAAAGGGACCGTAATTTTTGAGAATCCTTTGATGAACCGTCTGTAGTAACCGACCAACCCTAGAAAACTGCGCACTTCAGTCGGTGTCGTGGGCTGTCCCCACTCCGTTACCGCCGATACTTTACTTAGATCCACCGCAATACCCCGGTTTGACACCACGTGGACAAGAAACTGAACCTCCCGTAGCCAAAATCCACACTTACCGAATTTAGCATAGAGCTGGTGATCCCGCAAAGTCTGTAACACTATACGCAGGTGCTCTGCATGCTCCTCCTCGGTACACGAGTAGATCAGGATGTCATCAATGAACACGATAACAAACTGATCGAGAAACTCCATGAAGACTCTATTCATGAGGTCCATGAACACAGCTGGTGCATTGGTGAGCCCAAATGGCATCACCCTAAACTCGTAAGATCCATACCGCGACAGGAAAGCAGTCTTTGGAACATCCTCCTCTCGGATACGTAGTTGATGATACCCTGACCTCAAGTTGACCTTAGAGAAATAAGATGCCCCTCTCAACTAGTCAAATAGGTCGTCAATCCTAGGCAACGGATACTTATTTCGAATCGTGGCCTTATTCAGGTCTCTATAGTCCACGCATAACCGTAGTGAGCCATCTCGCTTTTTCACAAACAACACCGGTGCAACCCACGTCGGTGTACTTCATCGAATGAAACCCTGCCCCAGTAGCTGCTGAATTTTCTCCCTCAACTCATGCATCTCTGAAGGGGCCATACGATATGGGGCCCGAGCAATCGGCCTCGTCCCCGGTGCTAAATTGATCACAAATTCGATTTCCTACTAGGTGGCAATCCTGGTATCTCCTGAAACACATCCTCAAAGTCTCTCACCACTGGGATTGAGTCCAATGGAATAGCCACCTCCTATGAGGTTTCCTCCTCAATATAATATAAGTGTGTGCGTGACCCTCCCTCAGGTAGCGGCATTGCTATCAAAAACATTTCCTGCCCTGGAATGGAGAACACGATGGTCCTCTCGTAGCAATCCACCGTCGCCCGATAACCTGCCAACCAATCCATACCTAAAATGACATCGTACCCCTCAATATCCAACACTAAGAGGTCTGCTTCTAAACTAAGTCTCCCAATCAAAATGTCCATGCCCCGACAAATCGAGTGAATCCTAGCCCCGCTACCTACTGGCGACTCTACACACATCCGAAGACTACACGCGGTCTCTAGTAGTCTGACCCGTTTAGCAAAATTTAATTTAATGAATGAATGTGATGCTCCCGTATAAAAAAGAATACTACCCTCATAACCATGAATGAGAAACATACCCTCAACTGCTGGCGGTGCTTGCTGCGCCGGGGGATTGGGAACATCCCAGACATTTTACACACGTCCGTAGTGCATCTGCCCCTGCTGAGGTGGGGTGGGTGGGGCTGGTGCTGCTGGTGGTAATTGTCCCCGTTGCCCCTGTTGGGCCTCCTGCTGTTGACCTCTGCCCCTCTGTGGGCACTCCCTCATGAAATGCCCTGACTGGCCACAGAAAAAACAACGTCTCTATCTATCCCCCTATCGTTGGCCCTGACGCGGCTGGCCCTGGCCCTGCTGGGCTCCCCCATTGTTCCCTTGACCCTGACGGCCCTGAGAACCTGCTGCTGCTAATTCGGGCCCGGCTGCCCCTGCCTGAACCCCTGTTCTCCCGGTCAGAACTCACCAGGCTTAAACTTCTTAGCCTGATTCCCTTGCTGACTGCCCGCCTACTGCTAATGGTCTTGCCCTGTTGACTCGGCTCCCCTGTTCTCTTGCTCCCTTTCGCATGGAAGCGATGATCCTGGCAGTGCACAAGTGCGGCATTAACGACATCTGTATACGTCACTAACGCCGGATTCCCAATCAAGTGTTGCCTGATCCGCCAGGGTAAACCCTCCATAAGCCTCGATTTCTTCCGCTCCTCATCGCTCACCTCATTTGGTACAAAGTTTGCCAAACGGGTGAACTCTTCCTCTTAGTCTGCCACTGATCGGTCACCCTGAACTAAATCACTAAATTTCTTTCTCATCTCAGTCTCTACTGCTGGTGGAAAGTATTTGCGGTCGAACCGCACCCAAAACTCTGCTATCGGCATTAAGTCTCACTCCTCAGTGGTGGTAACTGACTCCCACCACTATATGGCTGCCCCTGACAGACGAACGGTAGCAAGCATCTGTTTCTGTACCTCGATACACTCCAGCATGCGCAGATGGCGCTGAATGTTCTTCTTCCAGTCATAAGCCTCTATCACATCTGTGCTACCCCTAAACTCAGGTGGGTGACCCTTCTGGAAGGTCTCCCTAACTCTCTGCCAAGATGGTGGCCCCACTGGATCCTGAACTGCTGGTGCCACTGGAGGCGGTGTCTGGGGCTGTGGCAAGTGAGCTTCCATAGCTCGCATTGCTGTCTCGACTGCCTGTGCCACTATTACTGCCACCTGAGTACTGGAAATCAACTCGGGCGGGGGTGGTGGTGGCGGTACATGTGGCTCCTGGTGAGCCTCCCTGATTTCATCCCTAGCCTCAGCCCTCTCCACTCTCAGTCTCCTCGGTGGCATCTGAAATAGATTCAATCGCATAAGTACACAGTTTACATAAAAATATTCATAGCAGAGATACGATATCTCACAAGAGGAAAATGAATCAACAGTCCTAATAATAGGGCTCTACAACAAACGAGTGTTACGCTGAAACGTAGAAAGCCGCACAGATCCTAAGGACACTAGAACCTGATGCTCTGATACCATCTGTGACACCCCGCCTAATTAATCCCGAGTGATCAGTACTAAATCAAGTTAGAAAATGTTTCTCAGTTAGTCCATTCTTAGCATGACTGTCGTCTTTTTAATTACTAACCACCTAAGTGAGAAAAGTAGACTGGTGCCAATTTTTATCTTTCAATTAACTAAATAAAAACTCATGCGGAACATAAAATAATACACAATCACAGTTAATTAAAATAACCATCCACAAATAAAACACGTAACCGAATAAACTCATTTCTTCTAATTCAATAATTTACCTAAATCCCGTTTTTTGCCTAATGGGCCAAGCCCAAATGACCCAATTGCCCCCGTGTGGGCCCGACTCGGTCTAAAAATTCCCCGTGACCCGTTTACTACCATCGGGTACACTGTTATGACTATCTCGGCCCATCCGGACTCAACCGTACACTCAGAATTGGCATCCGAATTAATTTATGAAAATACTTATCCCCCTACCCCTTATTGTCTATACCGACTCCCGGTTGAGATAAGTGCATACCCTGTCATTAATACTCGAAATGACTTAAATAAATAATTACTATTCACTTAGTAAATAAATTCCCGTAAATATTAACCATTCACTCCCCGATTAATATTTAAATAAAATTTCCCTAATTAATTCAATTAAAATTACGACTCATAAGTAATTTTCAATTCCCGAATTAATTAAATATTTAATGCATGAAAATGCGGGGTGTTACATTTCCTCCTTATATCTTTGTACATTCTAGAACTTTTACGGTTCTTAATGCCTATATTTATGCTCATTAACCAGATAACCTTGGATTTGGATATATACATGCTTTGCAAGGGTTAATTGTGCTTTTGTAGGTATTGGAACGCTAAAAGTGAGGATCTGTTGAATTTCGGAGAAGTTTCATCGTCGGACACTACTTCAAGGGAATTTTAGTCAATCCACATTTAATCTTTGGATCATGAAAATTCCACGGATGCGTAGTGCGTTGAGCAAGCTTCGCGTGGCCGCAAACAGTGCGCGATTCCTAGTCCGAACGATGAAGTTATGGCCATTTCCGTTTGCAACCTTTTCCCCCTCTTCATGGACCAAAGTGCTTCCAAAAACAGAGTACCGGTCGACCGCGGTTTTGTATTTTTTCATGGAAAGGAGACAGTATTCTTTTAATAGAATGAGCGGTCGACCGGGCCCATGGCTGCGGTCGACCGCGAGTAGCAGATATTTTGTGATTGTCTTCTTTTCTTTTCTTTTTCCTTAATTTCTTTTCCATCTTACTATATAAACCTATTTTGGTTTCATATTCAGATATAATTCATTTTAGGTTAGTTTAGGTTAGGGTTTGGGGGTTTGGAGAGTTCTTCTTCTTCCCCACTTGGTTTGACACCCATTTAGGTTTGTAAGTTAACTATTCATCTTCCCTCTCCATTAATTTAACTTGTATTTCCTTTATTCTTGCTCTGTAGTTAATTTTCATGCTTTCATAATTAGGTTTACTTGCTTTGCATACTTTCTTTCTAGTGTAGTTTTATTGCGTTTATTTACCGCATTTTTAATATGCTTTCTAGCTAAGTTAGTCTAGGGTGTGTCAGATTGAATTCATTCCGGGTTGACATGTTGCTTGGCTTTAGTGATGGTGTTTACGGGTCTATTTAGGGTGCGTTGTCTTAGTTATTACGCCTAGGAGATTTGATGGGACATATCATGTATGCTCTGTGCTTACGACCTTGCGTGCGTAATTTTTGGGGTATTTGTTGATGCCAAAATCATATTAGGCTTTTATGCGAATTTAGGGATGTGAATACCCTTGATTTAATTAGTTATCGAAACGAGATGCATTTGTAATAACTCATCAACCCTTGTAACCATTTTATACTAATTAACTCGGATGAGGGATATTCGACGCAACCTGTAGTTTTTACTCGCTTTATTAGTCTAGCTTTATTTTCCCACGCCCAGATTAAGTATTTCCCTTTTTGCATATTTTCCTTTTTGTTCATATTAATCTTTTACACTTTTATTTAGGAATATTTAACCTTGTAGATTCTAGAAACTCGTCTCTGTGATTTTTTGATACCCGACTTACTGCTATACTCACTCATTGAGTGTAGTCGTAATTTAGGTTTTTGTATAGTTCAGGTGAGACGAATTCAAAATGACCGGTGCACAGGCGACGCTCGCGCCGTAGTAAAATCCGACCTATAATGTTGCGTCTGCATTAACATGTGTTAGAGCCCAACAACAATAGAGTCAAATTTGAGTCAATGCGGATGCAATACGTATAATGTGTCTAATTATTGAGTCGACAAAGCATTCTCCATATGCTTATTGTTGAGGAATAAAAATATACCTACTAGTGTAATTCATGACATCAAAGCTTAATTCACTATTGAAAGAGTAGAAATAGCGAAAAAGATGAGATGTAATTCAAATTAACACATGATATACAGTAATTTGACTATAAAATATCATACGTCCATTGTGGTGTCTTAATTTCATTATATTTATGTTTATATGTACATAATTCAGTCTCTAAGGCATACAAATTGTGATTAATGGGACGAAATACTGAAGTCACATACTTCTGGGTAATAAAGGCTGAGACATTTTAGTCAAAAACTAAAGGAGGTCGTAACTTTCCAATATGGGATCACCGAAGTGGATGACTAGTGCTATCTTCCGATATAGATAGAGTTTGGACAATTTGGCAGAGCTTGGCTTCTTAAAGGTTTCTTGACAAATGCGAAATAGGGTTCCTCTGTTTATAGGAGTTTATTATTGAGTCAGATGCATTGTTCACATACTTATGGATAAGGCTGAATCCTTTTAGGATATGGGCAATTGTCATTCCTTAGTTCTTAGGTGTAAACATTGTGGCCTCTAAGTGATACATCAGGACGATATGCTAATTTTTTGGCAATAGTATAATATAGGGACGAGGCCACACTTTAAGGATGAGGCCTTTTATGTGCACTTGCAGATATTCCCATGCCATATGTCCAGTAGGTACTAGAGAATATATCTTAGTTATAATCGAATCACCGCAAGCCTTGTGGTAATTGGATAGTGATTAAGTGTTAGGGTTTGAGTAATGTCATCGATTTGAACATGTAAGAAAGTTCTTTTTTCTGAGAATCTTCAACTTTTTTGGGCGATGATTCATCTTGAGAGACATGGGATATAAAGTATTTTCCCTTATAGAGCTCATTTTTGGTTGTTAAGCCTTGAGAGCAAAAAGACCCAAACAATTTCCAATGATCTTGAGAGATTTTCAGCAGCACCTCCAACGACTTTCAATTCATTCATCTCAGTTGATGTTTCCTATTTTTTTTTTTGTTATTTCATTAGTCTATTCCATTTTTTATGATTTTTATTGTTTTCATTCATTGATTTGCAACGAACGGACCAAAAATACGGCCCTTTCGGTCTCTCATGGGAATTTGTTATTCTTCTCCTTAATAACTATGTCAAGTGCGTGTATATATAAATGCAGAGTGGAATTACTCTACTCGTGTCATCGATAAAGATGGAGTGAGGTCATCCTTAGGAGTATTTCCAAAGTAGTAATCAAAATATTATGTGTGCATTTGTTAAGTCATCGATTATTTATAGAAGGATGATGGTATAGGTTAGACAAAAAATAAATATGGATTACAAATATATGATATGAAAATATTTTATGAACAAAGATTGGAGAGGACTCGAATCTCAGATTTTAACTTAAACTCCTATGTAGCCAAAAAGGCATCAAATTACACGTAGTTCACATATAACACGGGGTGAGGTTTATCCCATAAATCTAATCAGGGGATTTTCTTAGATGTGTGTGTGGAAAAAAGATGTTTTAGTATCAGAAAATGTAGTAAGAACTCCCCATTGGGAATTTACAAACAAACCCATTTTTTTTTACAGAAAATATAGTATGCGTGATACTACTAATAAAGAGTTTGATATTAATAGGTGGTATCTAATGAAATGTTAAAATAAGAATAAAGTAACTAATGCGAAAATAAGAGAATTTGAAGAGAGAATGATAGATTTGGACCTTCCTTTGAAGCTTTAAAGTTGATCTTGATTATTGAAGGTCTCCTCTTACAAGTGAAGATGGTAGGAGGAGAGGGAAGGAAATTTGCCAAATTGGGTAAAAAAGGATTGAAATGGAATGTGGGGGAGATGTTTCAATATGGAAATCGTGCTAACTTCAAGAGAATGTTCCTAAGATCACTGAGAGGGATGTTTCTGAGGTGCCTGTTAAAGTGAGCTCAATCTCTCCTTCTATAGGGTCAAGGGAGTGTCGATCGGCATTGTACTTGCCCTACCTATCGATAGGAAATCATAGACACACTGCCGATAGGAAGGGAAATGGGTTTTCCATTCGACAGTCTCAGGTAGATTTTTCAAAAAAGTAAAACGCAACCCGTAAGTACAAATCGTGTATGGTATGAATCATTAGAAATGATAGTCAGAGCCCTTTAAGAATCCATTGGACTGTCCTTGAGTTAGGGAATTGACTATGGTCAAATGGGGCTCGAAAGTGTCCATCAGTCCTTCAGATAAGAGGGAAATGAATCGTTCGTCTGAACTATAAGGCTGATTTGTGCACATGATGGACCGTTAGAAAGGTTATAAAGGGCCTTTCGATGTTATAAAGAGCTTCGCAATTCTTTCTTCCGTTCATATCGCAAGGCTGATTTGCACATGGGATAGAACATTGAAAAGGGAATTCAGAGCCCTTCGAGGATCCAAATAACTTCGCTTGAGTTTAAGAGTGGAATAGAGTCAAACGGATCCCAGGAGCACTCAGTGGCCTTCAGATCATGTTTTGGGGGCAAGTGGTCATTCATTCGAACTATAAGGTTGATTCATGCACAAGGTAGACCGTTGGAAAGGGAATTCAAAGCCCTTCAAAGATAAAATGAGATGTCGCTCAAGTGAGAAAATTAACGGGTAGTTAAATGAGGCCCGGGAGCATCTAGTGGCCTCCGAATCAGTACTCGGAGTATAAGCTAGGTTTTATAATAAAAAAAGAAGTGCTAGGGACCTAAGGAGATGCTTAGGAGGGTCCTAAAATGTGGTGTCTATAACCCCCCATGGATTATTTGCTAAATGTTATGAACACAATATACGATATTATCTGGAATATGGGATATTCTAACCGTAATCCACCATAGTGCAGACATACAAAAATAAGTTGTACGGGATGCACAAACAAAGTTGTTCTCCCAAAAGCAATAGGCATGAAGAAAAGATGCCGAGAGGGCTTTCGGTGTGATGCAAGAGAGGTTTGGTTCCATTTTTGAATCTTACAAGCTATGAAATAGGTCGTCACTGGGTACAATTATGAAAATATGTATCATAATGCACAATATGATTATGGAGGGCGAGCATAGGGGATGCTTATGGTAGAATGAGTACTAGCAAAGTTAGGATTCTCCTACAATCCGGCAGGGGAAAACATCGTTTTTCGCATACTTAGGATGTAATGCTTGGATGAGGAACGTGACAAAGATCTTCAGTTCCTTGATGATTTGATCGACCACATCTAGAATAATTACGAAAATGATACTGACAACAGGAGACAAACGATGGGTTTTATAATTATTTCATTTAATTTTGGCGTTGATTTTTTCCTTATTAAAATTGTGTAATTACTACTTATATGGTTCCATCTAAATTATCACTAGATCTTCTGAGTTGGCGATGTTCTTATTTACCATGCCCTTTTTAAGTGGGCTTTAAACTGTTATAATAAGTTTAGTGGTGATGTAGTATGTTTACATTAAATGTTAAAGTAAACTTGAACATAAAATGTAAACATAAAGATTTATTATTCATTTATGGAAATGTGAAAAAGATTACACTGATATATGAAATACAAATACAACTATATTGGGCAACTGATACATAGAGAATGTCATCACAAAAATAACATTGGGTTTAATCACGTGACCCCAAACCATCCGTCGACTCAGACACTCTGAAGTACTTGTTGGATGTTCCAGTAGAAAAGGAAGTCATCAAAAGAAGTGTGGTCTCAGATCGAAACACCGTTACTTTAATTTCATCATATTGTTTCAATTAGAACTTGATTTGGGCCAATAAAACCTCGACCCTCAAACGAATTAATTTATCTTCCTTTTTGGTAATTTAATATTTCCTTTTCATAGCTATAAAATCTTCCTTTTGGTAATCAAATATATTTTCCCGGTTAGTCTTCCATTCTACCCTTTTCCTCATACTTATCTTCGAAGGTTTCACATTTCTTCAAGAAGGTGGCATTTGCATCCAAGCAGTCATTTCGTGCTTTCTTTTGTGCACACTGTTTCTCACCCTTTAGTCTAGGAGGCCACTAAAGTACCTCTCGACCTATAGGTCTGTCCTCCCCATTCCTTAATTATGTAATATTCGACGCGTGGTTAAACAACGTGTTCGAAAGTCAAATTTGGGTAGATGTTTCTAAATTCTGTTGCACTATCGAACTTGAACTACTTATCGGTCTCGACAAGGTATGCTTCCCAAGCTTTTGTAATTTGTAGTAACGTAATAAAATAAATGTAAGACTAAAAATCGTAACATCGTCTCACTATGTAATCATATTGACCACAAACAATATAGGCGATGACACTTACGACATCATAGTCTTAGGTCACGCTACCTTGGTTGATGTACAAAAGGGAAAGTTTATATATATATATCATTCCCCATTAGGAGATATGATTATAACTCGATGAAATAATTATGGGCGTCCTTTATATTGAAATTTCCTCATTCGTTTTGTTGCCCTGCATGACCATTTCCCAAAACGTACCAACTCGCTGAGAGTTCCCATCTATATTATGTGCTATCTATTTAGCATACATGCCACATAGAATTTTATCCTCCTGAAATGTCATATTAAAATTATGAGAATCTTGACGAAGACCCAATATAGATGAGGGCTGAACATTTTACATTTCACAAAAGTAAATAAAACATAACAACAAATGAATTTATGTGTAACATTGAAGTTGTTTGCGAGGCTTGCTTGAAATTGGAGTTAACTTTATGATTGAAATTGTGTGGGAGGTTTTGTTTGTGAAATGAGGAATAATATTGTGGGTTTTATACAAACTGAAGAAATAGAGTCGTTTTATTATGGCCGTTACGGGTTAAGTTGATATGATTAACTATAAATCATATATATTCTTTTACACAACATGTAGTGGTTATCAAGTTTTACCAATACTCTACTTTTTATTCCCCTATCAATTCCACTATTCCGAGCATGCCGTTCTCTAGCTTACACTTTGTCTTAGATTTTTCACCACCACTGTGATTTCTCTAATGGAGGAATAAAGAACCACACTGATTGCACATGAAAATTATTATAGAAAATTTTAATGAAAAAGAGAGAGAGAGTTGGATATCAAAGTGGTTGTAGAACTCTACCCTGTTTAAGTATTCAAAGTAATATTAACTATTCACATTCCCCAAAAAGTGGGTACCTAATCAAAAAGTGAATTGCAAATAAAAAATGATAATAAATCGATTTGACAAACATTGTGAAACTAGATTTTCTTGGAAGTACCTACTCATACGTCAAGATAATATATATATATATATATAACCCAGTCTCTTGAAAATGAACGCTACAAATTACTACTACGTCACAATCACATGTTAAAATTATTTCATTCAATGCCGTATAGAGTACAAAGCACAACATCAATATGTTTAGAAAAATGATAAGCCAACAAAAAAATACGACACAATTCATGTGTTGCATCCGCATTAACATGTGTTATAGCCTAACAACAATAGAGTTCGGACACGAGTCAATGAGGATGCGATGCGTATAATGTGTCTAATTTTTTAGTCGAAAAAGTATTCTCCTTATGGTTAGTGTTTAGGAATAAAATATATCTACTAGTGTAATTCATGCCATCAAAGCTTCATTCAATATTGAAAGAGTAGAAATAGCGAAAAAGATGAGATATAATTGAAATGAACACAGGATATATAGTGATTTGACTATAAAAGATCATACGTCCACTTTGGTGTCTTAATTTAATTATATTTATGTTTATATGTACATACTTCGGTCTCTAAGGTATACAAATTGTGATTAATGGGATGAAATAGCGAAGTCACATACTTCTTGGCAATAAAGGCTGAGACATTATAGTGAAAAACTAAATGAGAGTGCGCTTATGTTCAAACAAAGAAATTATTTAATTAAACTCATTTTTTCAATTTAATCTTATGTTCAAACAAAGAAATTATTTAATTAAACTCAGTTTTTCAATTTAAATCCTAAAACATGCATCTAGGTGTGATTGGAGATAATATGATAATGCAAGAACATTAATTCACAAACAAACACATAAATGAGGAAAAATCCCCCAAAGGGGAAAACCTTATTATTTTCACTATAATTTGTAAAGAGAGGTTTACACAGATTACAATCAAAACAAGAGTAACATACAAAATACCCTCATGTGTCGGTTCCGATGTTGTCGGCTGGAATCACCCGCAAGAACTTCAGATGATCAGCAATAGAAAAGAGATGGATTTCCATAAAGTTACTCCAGATGAGTAGAACGATCCATTAAGAGTTTAGAGATTCACACAAATGATAAAGGAATTAGTTGTGAATCAAAAGAATGTTTGGAACATCAAAAGATGAAGTCTTGTTGTGTTTGAACTCTCCAAAATGTTTTCCATAAGACTTAAAATAAACATCTCCGAAATAGATCTTAAAAAGAATTTTCGAGCCTGTCAAAATCTATCATATTCGGTCTTATCTGGTGAGGCGGTCCGAATTGCCTTGGGGACAAGGTCCGGATCGGTGCCTAATTTGAGAGAGAGTGATCCTTGGAGATGCGGTCCAGATTATTTTCCATAAAAATGTCCGGATCATTTCCAGAACTTGTCCAGAGCCTTTTACCTTAGGCAGTCCGGATCGCCTAGAATACCCGGTCTGGATCGGCCTGGAAAAATCACCAGAAACTAGAAGCTGTCTTCTTGCAATTTGGATCCGTCTTTAAGGTCAATATGAGCATGAACATTCTTGACAGTGTATTGGTATACGACATACAAAAAATAAGATGGACATTTATAAAATTATGTCCTTACAAATCTCCCCCTATGTACATACATAAAAACATCCTAATTATGCTATCTCACTAAATACAAATGACATAAAATTTAATATCCCTAGAATACTCTAAACTGCAAATACTAAGAGACATGCCTTCAAACAAACTCCATCATCTTCAAATGTTTTCTCATTAGGGTGTGCAACATATAATCTTCAATCTTCATACCTACACACATGAGACAAAGCAAATACCTTTGTGATGTATCGAGTTTGAAATGATATAAGAATAAATCATTAAGGCATCAAATATCCCCCATACTAAAAAATCCCCATAATTCATTCTCCCCCATTTTATGATGACCCCAAATAGACAGATATGAGAATCACAAAATAAAAAATGGAGAATGTCACAAGGTAATAAACTTTCTCTTTTTGAATTTTTCACAAAAAATATACAACAAAGAATGACATAATGAAAGAATATAAAAACAACCAAGTCAGCAATAGTGGAAATGTAGGGGTGTGATAAAATTCGATAGGAAAATCAATGCATACAAACATAACATATGTGCATGATGAATATCGGATACTCCGAACGAATGAACGCAACATCTTCCTTAGGTGTAAAAAAATGGAATTATAAGAAATTGTCTCAATCAAGTCTGCAAATCAAAGCTCAAAGTGATTTCCACACAAATAATGTCCAAAACTATTTAATGCTTTTTCAGGACTTTCAAGGAAGTGCAAACCCGTTTAAATTCTCCAACCAAACTCCCTCACATTTATATTTTCTTTTAGAGGTGATATACATTCTCAAACATTGGAGAATTGATGTTGAAACCTAATGGCCCATTTTGGCATGAATTTTTTTTATTCCTTTTAAAATTTCTCCGGCTCTTTTAACCTCTTTGGACCTCGGATAATAAAAATGCCTTAATTTTTTAGGTTCGATTTAACGGTGGTTTAGTATGCGTAAAGGCCAAATGAGTACCTTTCGCAGCCCGTTCCTATTTTCAAATATCACACAATCTCACCAAACGATTTTTATATGCATTCCAATCTTTCCAAGTTTTATTCCATATGGTTCATTGTATAGACATAATTGAGATGGAAACACTCAAGCCAATATGTGATAGACAAGTACAATGATCAAATAAAATCGTGCATGTGTGTAATAAAGGAGATAAGGAGCCAAACATGTAGAAATATATCACTGATCACATCTCATAGACTCCAAATAATGTAAAGCACATGGATGAAATGATGTAGCATCTCAAATCACTATCAAACAGTCATGTGGAGTATGAACATGAAGTTGTGACTCGGCTATCTTAAATTCTCATCCATAAAGGTGTAAACAAAATACAAAAATATTTTTGAGTTTTTCAAAAGATTATAAAAAGAAAATCATTTTGTATTTTTCAATTTTGCTAAAAGAGATGGAAAACGTTTTTGAATTTTTCAAAAAAATATGAAAAAGAAAGAAAAAAAATACAAATGTTACATACTAGCAATAGGTAACCGAAGATATGAACATGACAGTTCATCCTATCCTAGACAAAAACCAACCCCCTCAGTCAACGGTGTAAATACCTAGAGACTTCCTAAGACTCTTGTATGTAAATGCATCTAAAGGCTTTGTTAGAATATCGGCTAACTGGAGGTCGGTAGACACATAACTCAGGAAAATGACATTCTCCCCAACTAACTCACGGATAAAGTGCTCGCGTATCCTAATGTGTTTTGTGCGCGAATGTAGAACTAGATTGAGAGATATGTTTATCACACTCGTATTATCACAAGAGATGGTTATGGTGTCCATATCCCATAATCCTCTTGTATCTGTGTGCAATAACTTCCGATGGCTATGTACTTAGCCTCCACCGTGGACAAAGAAATGGAATTTTGCTTCTTTCTCAACCAAGAGATAAGAGCAGAACCAAAAAAGAAACACCCACCAGAAGTGCTTCTACATCCATTTGCATCCCCGACCCAATCGGCATCCGAATAGGCGGACAAAGAGTCATTGGTATTAAAGGAATACCATATGCCAAGTGAGAGAGTCCCACTCACGTATTTGATAATACATTTAAGAGCGAGTAAGTGTGACTCTTTTAGGGATGCCTAATATCGCGCACAGACTCCAACACTAAAGGCTATGTCGGGATGACTAGCAGTCAGGTAGAGAAGACTGCCAATCATACTCCGATACAAGGTTTTCTCTATGTCCTTTCCTTAAGTGTCCTTGTTAAGATTTGTAGATGTACTCATAGGTGTACGTGCGTGCTTAGCAGAGTCTAAACAAAATTTCTTCACTAGGTATCTAGCATACTTGGATTGGGAGATGAACATCCCATCCTCTAGCTGACAAACCTCGAGACCAAGGAAAAAAGTAAGATCACCTACCATGCTCTTCTCTAACTCACTTTTCATTTCCGCCTCAAAGTGGTGAGCATGCTGGGAGCATGTGGACCTAAAGACTATGTCATCCACATAGACTTGGGCGACCAAAATAGCACCATTATCTCTCCTGATTAACAAAGTCATATAAACTCCACCTCATTTGAAGCCACGAGCTAAGAGATATGAAGTAAGCCTCTCGTACCAAGCACGAGGTGCTTGTTTCAAACTAGACAAGGATTTTCTCAGGTAGTAGACATGATAAGGGTGCTTAGGGTCTTCAAACCCTTTTGGTTATTCCACGTAAATCTCCTCCTATAGAATTCCATTTATAAAGTCACTCTTGACATCCATCTGATATAGCTTGAAGCGCAGATGACATGTGATGGACAGAAGTAAACAGATGGACTCAAGACTCACAATAGGAGCAAATGTCTCGTCAAAGTCTACACCCTCTATCTGTGTGTAGCCCTGAGAGACCAACCTAGCCTTATTTCTTATGATAGTACCTGTCTCATCCATCTTATTCTTGAAGATCCATTTGATACCTATCACATTAGTCTCACTAGTTCGGGGAACTAATTCCCATACATCATTCTTTCGAAATTGAAGCTTCTCATCCTGCATCGTAAAGATCCAGTGTTCATCCTTGAGTTCTTCTTTATAGTTCTTGGGCTCGACTTTAGATGTGTAGAAGACATGGCTAACAACATTCTCTAGTTGAGAACGAGTCTTGACTCCTAGGGTGGGATCTCCTAGAATTGACGTGGGGTCATGACTCTTGCGAACCCAAGAAGATGTGTCCCCTAGAAAAGGAGTAGGGTTCACCCTGGATGTGGGAGACACATTGGAATCATCAATAGGGAGTGTGTCATCCTCACCCAAATGGGTGAAGTCAACAGACGTCGATGGTTTGTCATCTTGCACAGTGACGTCTATTAACTCCATCACCTTAGAGCTTTTTAGGTTACAAACTCGGTACGCTCTACTTTTTGATGAATATCCAAACTATATTCCCTCGTCCCTTCGAGAGTTAAACATTCCTAATTTCTCTTTATCTCGTAGGATGTAGCATTTACTCCCCAAAACACGAAAATATGCAAGATTGGTCTTATTTCTTGTCCACATTTCATAGGTTATCTTAAGTGTGTGTGGAGGAAGGTAAACCCTATTCACCATATGGCATGGAGTATACACTACCTATGCCCAAAATCTCCTAGAATCTTTACGACCTATAAGCATAGATCTTCCCATTTCTAGAATCTTCCTCTTCTTTCTCTCAACAATCCCATTTTGTTGAGGATTCTTCACAGTAGAAAACTCATGTTTGATTCCTAGGCTATCACAATAAAGATCTATTTTTTCTCCGTAAATTCAGTGTCGTTATCACTACGCATTCTATTGATAGTGACACTGTGTTGGTTTTGTACGACATAACACTTGGCCGGTAGAAACTCAACAATATCTAATTTCTCTCTTAGAAATCCCACGATAGAGTATCTAGACAAATCATCTACCATCACTAGGATGTGCCTCTTACCATCCAGACTCTCTGTATGAGTAGGACCCATGAGATACATATGTATCAACTCAAGTACTCATGAAGTGGTAATGGAATTCAACTTCCCGTGGGGGCTACATACTTGCTTTCCCAACTGATAGGCTCCGTAAACCCTGAAAGTTGGATTTCTAAGTGTTGGCAAGCCACGTACCAGGTCCCTTTGAGCTAATTTCATCAAATCTCTAAAGTTCACATGACCTAGACATTGGTGCCATAGATCCATAGGAGTGATTGTGGCACTGCTGCACACAAATGAGGACTTGGGCACAGTTCCATAGCAATTATCCTCTATCCTCACCCCTTGCAATAAAAGTTTATCGTCTTGAATCTAGACATTACATGCATCCTGTTCAAACTTCACTACAAAGTCACCCTCGCAAAACTGGCTAATCCTGAGAAGGTTTGCTTTCAAACCTTTGATGTACAAAACATTTTCTAGCTTAGAAAATCCTGGTAACTCTACAGTACCTCATCCTACAATGCTAGACTTTCTCCTATCTCCAAAGGTGACTTTACCTTCCTTATGATCCTATAGGTAGGTAAAAAATGTGACATCACCGGTCATATATTTGGAGCACCCACTATTGAAAAATCACTGTGAGGTATTTTGTTCTTTAAGAGAAACATGTGCAACAAGGGATTTACGTCATGCTTAGGCACCCAAGATGAGGTAACCTTTTGTTTTCCCTTGTTAATGTTGGTTCTAGTCAGGTTTCTGGAAGTATCCGCTGACGGAAGGGAAATCCATTGGAATTATGCCATTAAACTCTGATATGTGGCGACTAAGAACTCAACCTACTCTCTAAGATTGGAGAAATTGCTAGTGGTAGGTGGCGGAGCAGTAGTACATCGTGTACAACTCAAACTATAGCAAAACTCCCTGAGGTGGCCCTTTCTTTTATAGTAGGTACAAAAGTACACTGTCTTAGGCTGACCTTGGTTTGCTTTTCTTGGTTAAATTTTTCTTCGTGGTTTTTGACGAAGGCCATATGGAGTCGTTGTAAACTTATGAACTGGTCCAGGTGCGATTTGGGACGTGGAGGCACCATCGAAACCTATTCCCTTCCTTTTGCCAAAACCTAAAGCGAGCCCGAGGAGCATCTTTCCCATCTTTTCAGATATGTCCTCAATTTCAACCTTGACTTCCCGTGCTCTCTCAAGATCATGAGTAAGCAAGGCTACACGGGCTTCAAGTTTCTTCCGAGGCTCCAGGGAGGAATGGAGCTCACTCGTAAGACTATACACTTGCTTAGTCAAGTACCCTTTATCTTTCTCTAAACAAATCTTTCTTTCTCCAAATAGTCTCTCTCTCTCTCTCTAAACTGACTCTCTCTCTCAACATAACTAGTCTTTCTCTCAACACAGGCAGACTCTTTCTCTTCTCAAGGCAGTGTAGGTGGAGGACTCTCTTTCTCTCGCTTCTCCTAATTCTTCCTCTAAAGCGGTGATCCTAATAACTAACGCTCCATTACACTTTTTAGTTTTAAATGAATCGGTATATAACTCAGTGTAGGCGCGTCTAAGATCACTCTCGCTCTCACTTGTGGCATCCTCCTCCTCACTCACTTTGTTCTCACTGTCGAGGTGACCTTGTGATGTAGCATCCTCATCGTCGTGAGGAGCACTAGAGGAATTCGTGTGACTATCTATGAATGCGGTGAAGTTACATTCATGCGATGACTCGTCTCCAGAGTCCATCGACTCAACCTCACGGTCGTCACTAGGGGTAGTGTTAAGGATGACTTTTTGCCTTTTTCTTTTGGCAAGTCTGTTCAGCCTAGTAGCACACTCAAAAGCTCTATGACCCTTACCGTCACACTCATAACATCTCTCACCGTCGCACTCATAACATCTCTCACCGCCTTTCTTAGGAGGGTCTTTATTATCTTTTTCATTTTTCTTTTCAGACTTGTTTTTCTCAAAATTCTTTTTATCTTTGAAAATTCTATTTTTCTTGAGATTGAGAATTTTCTTGAAATTTTTTGCAAACAAGGCGAAAACATCTAAATCAAGATCACACTCGTAATCTGACATTTCTTTCTCCCTTTTTCTAAATGACTCTACTCTCCTTTTGGCCGAACCCTCACTCTTCCTATCCCGGGCTTTAAGTGCTCTGCCTTTATTTTTAGATTTTAACGTGTGAGGGAACATGTTAATTTCACATGTCTAGAGGTCTCCTACCAACTCTTCTAATTTCATTTCCTTTAGAGTATTTAAGGAGTTTAGCACAGTGACTTTGGGGATGACACGCTTAGGAAAAGTTCTCAAAATCTTTTTAATCACACGAATATCAGGATTATACTCACCAAGGTTAAAACTATTATTAACAATATCAGACAAATGAGCATAATAATCATCAAAGTATTCATACTCAAGCATGGTGATTATTTCAAATCGAGTAGTTAGATTTTGAAACTTTAATTCTTTAACAGTATTAGTGCCTTCATGAGTAAGTTGGACAACATCCCATGCAGACTTAAATGTAGTGCACATAATTATGCGATGGAACTCATCAGGAGAGATGTATATGAAAATGGCACTCAGACCCTTAGAATTAAACGTGGACCATTTATGTTCATCCTCAGTCGATTGAGCCACTTGTTTTAAATTTGTCACATTATTAACTGTGACTGTGGGAGGTGACCATCCATTCTCAATAAGAAACCACACACGCTCATCAATGGCTTTAAGAGCATATTTCATACGGTCTTTCTAGTATGCGTAATTTGAACCGTCAAAAACTAGAATTTTATTAAACGATTTTTCCATTTGAATAAACTCCTTTTCAAGAAATCAATTTTTTTAAAGAAATTCATATTAAGAAAAATTTTGCGGAAAATTACACAGTAAATTTTGTAAGAGGCTCTAATATCTAGTTGAGAGTGCGCTTATGTTCAAACAAAGAAATTATTTAATTAAACTCAGTTTTTCAATTTAAATCCTAAAACATGCATCTAGGTGTGATCGAATATAATATAATCATGCAAGAACATTCAATCACAAACAAACACATAAATGAGGAAAACTCCTCAAAGGGGCAAAACCTTTTATTTTCACTATAATTTGTAAAGAGCGATTTATATAGATTGCAATGAAAATAAGAGTAACATACGAAAAACCCTCAGGTGTCGGTTCCGATGTTTTCGGATGGAATCTCCCGTAAGAACTCCAGATGGTCTGCAATGGTAAACAGACGGATTTTCCACAAAGTTACTCCAGATGAGCACAACGATTCATTGAGGGTTTAGAGATTCACACAAATGATAAAGGAATGACATGTGAGTCAAAAGGATGTATGGAAGATCAAAAGATGAAGTATTATTGTGTTTAACTCTCTAAAATGTTTTCCCAAAGACCCGAAACATTTTCCATAAAAGGTTTGGATCGCTGCCAAAACTTGTCTAGAGCCTTTTACCTTAGGCGATCCGAATCTCCTCGAATACCCAGTCGGGATCAGCCTGGAAAAATCACAAGAAACTAGAACCTGACTACTTGTAATTCGGATCCGTCTTTAAGGCCAATATGAGCACGAACATTCTTAGCAGTATATCGGTATAAGACATGCAAAAATAATATGGACATTTATAAAATTATATCCTTACACTAAAGGAGGTCGTAACTTTCCAATCTGGGATCACCAAAGAAGATGACTAGAGCTATCTTTCGATGTAGATAGAGTGGAGACAATTTGGCAGATTTTAGTTGCTTAAAGGTTTCTTTCCAATTGAGGAAAAGGGTTCCTCTATTTATAGGATTTTCTTAGTGAGTCACATGCATTGTTCACATACTTATGGATAAGGCTGAATCCTTATAGGATATGGGCAATTGTCACTCCTTTATTTAGGGGTGTAAACTTTGTGGCCTCTAAGTGACACATCAGGACAATATGCTAAATATGCGGCAATAATATCATGCAGGGAAGAGGCCACACTTTAAGGATGAGTACCTATATATGCACTTGCACATATTCCCATGCCATGTGTCCACTAGGTACTAGAGAATATATTTTAGTTACAACTGAAGCACCGCAAGCCTAGTGCTAATTGGATAGTGATTAAGTGTTGGGCTTGAGTAACGTTCTAGATATGAACATGTAAGAAGAGGATTTTTTCTCAGACGCTTCAACTTCTCTGGGCTATGATTTATCTTCAAAGACCTGGGATGTAAAGACTTTGGCCTTCGAGGTCTCATTTACCGTTGCTAAGCTTTGAGAGCAAAAACACCCAAACGATTTCCAGCGATCTTGAGAGATTTTCAGAAACACCTCCAATGACTTCCAACTCATGCATCTCAGTTGGTTTTTCCTTTTTTTCATTACTCCATTAGTTCATTCCATTTTGTTTTGATGAGTTTTATTATTTTCATTCGTTAATTTTCAACGAACGGACCAAAAATCCTAGAAATATAAATTTATGGTTCTTACGCTCTTGTTATTTATGATCATTTTCTGAACTAGATATTTGAAATGGGTATTTTTAGTGAACCAATTTAATGTTATTGGATTAATTATGCAATCGTAGCCTGTATTGAATTTCTTGACTATAATCCTTATATTGTTGAAGTCGTCTTTGGTTCTTGAATATTTTGGGTCAAATGCTTAAGTTTTAATGAATTTTATGGCTTGTTTATTATTTATTATGAGTTATAGGAGTTGGCTAGGTAATTTGGTATGTTTTTACTAAAAAGAAGATCGTGTTACTAGATTTTAGTTCGTCTTTAGCCAATAATACATGTTCTTCTTTGAATATTATTGGCCAAAAACCTATTGTTTTCAGTTTTGATCTTCACGAACCTTTCATCCATATCGTTCGTTGTTTATGAACAACTTCATGGCCTCTCAATGAGGTCATGAACTTTTTGAAACACTTGCACCACTTAAGGTTTCCATGATGGAGTCTTCATTAATGGTCGTGGTTTTCTAACTATGAAGCTTATTTTACTAATGCATATTCTTTTTGTTGACTTATAAATAATGACTTTGGGGAGTGGGTGGATAGATTGTAGAGGAAACATCTTGGGAGATCTCCTGAAAAAAATTTACAAGATCCTTCAATGTATGCCATAAAGCCTATGTTACTGCTTGAATAGTATAGTAGCCCACATATTGTCATTGATTCTGCGACCTATGATTATACTTTTTGTGACAACCCGAATATAATTATGATTAATTAGTATTTGAATCATTATTAGATTATGTGATATGAGTAATTTTTTATTAATATATATAATTTTAGATAATTATACTTAGTTTAATCCTACTTTAATAAAGCATGAAATATCGAATTATTTACAAGCACAAAATTTTGAAGCTTTCGGTAGGAATGTTCATGTTGGATACACATTTTGACCATCATATATAACAATTGACTTGAGGTGAAAACTAGATATTTGTATATATATGTGACACCCCGCTTAAAATAATAACGTGTGGCCAACCCTATACTACATTAAATCAGGAATCTCAGATGGCTCAGTCTTAACATCAACAGACTATAATATAAATAGATAAGGCCAACTACCCGAAATTATACAAGAGAGATGCCAAAATTAAATAAAACATGACAAGAACAACAACCCAACCATAAAATATCTAGCAAAGGTAAAATGCACACAAGTACCATGATAAATGAAGTGCTAGAATAAAATGAAATGAGTATATACAAGGAAATATACCCGAATAAGCTGTCGGGTAACCGATAGTACAACATCCATTGGAAGAAATATAAAAAGCTATAAATAACTATAAGTATAATCCCGATGTACAAAATGAATCCTATCTAGATTTACAAAGAAATAGGATGCGACTACAATCCAAATCCCGCGACAGTCCGCACCTGTTACGGCTCCTAAGACTCTGGATAGAAAATCATCCGGTATCCATGCGGTAGAACACCTCTAGTAATATATACATATAGCAGGAGAGGAATATAAACGGGTTAGAGACCAAGGAGTATTTTTTTTTAGCAAGTGTGTTAATCGTGCATTAAAAATCTAAATGCACTATTTCATAATTAAAGTGGAGTCGCACTCTCGTGCAACCCCAGACTCACCTTTCATCTAAACAGCGTGCACCTAATCATGTCCGAAAATCGTAATTAAGTTACCCTACCCATACAAAGACAACCTAGCTTACCCTACACACGGTCCATACTCGCTTGACCTACCATCCTAACACACCCCAAAAATACTTTCCATTTTAATTTCACAGAAATAAATATACACAAATAAGCCCTCATAGGCTCAGGTTCCAATCATTAGTTTAAACCAATTATAAATCTTAATATGTCATACATTAACATTTAGCTTTAATGTAAGAGATTATTCTCTAAACAAAATTCATACAAGTACTTAAGGACATAACTTATCTCCACTTTCAACATTGCACCACGTTTCGTGCGTGGGGCGTCTCGCAAAGCGAAATCCAAACATGGAACCCCCCCGATACACTACTCCTTGACAATGTCGATCATAGGGATCCATTATGTCATCCACACAAATTCTATTACTACAACTAACTAGATATCGATTACTATCTCAGAACATAAATAGAATTTCAATTAAAACCTTAGGTCGACATAACTGTAATTGTCGCTAAGTACGATCCTTCAACCACAAATAAACTCGTACACCAAAATCACCCAAGATGTACATCATCGAAACTTCGTATCCTATTCAGTTAGGATACACACACACACACACACACGCAGACATATATATATATATATATATATATATATATATATATATATATATATATATATATATATATATATATATATATATATATATATATATATATATAATCATTCATTTCTATAACCATGTATACTTAACACACATAATGTATACTTTGCCATCAATAATATTCCACTTTAATAAGAATAGTTAAATCACACACATATAACGATTCTAAGACTGCCTGTCCGTGTTTCCCCACTGTGCGCACCCCTAAATAACTATCATCTTCCAGGGCCTATCACACACAAGAAAACCTGGGTATCGTACATCGCATAACATCGAGAAGCGTCCACATACCTTCGACAGTGAGTCATAAGCACACCCGAAATTACCCCACTACGAACAATAATCACACAATATAATAACCGGTCCTATGGCCGAGGACTATATTCACCCTGGATTCACTAGCTAGGGGACTTCACCTCATGCGCGTAACTTCCCCTATGATAACATTTATAGAGGTGTGTATATACATATATATATTTACCAATCACAATATATAGATATGTGCCATCAATCACATCATATGTATAAATCATCACACAAGAAATGTACATTGGTTTCATATTCACAAAAACATTTCAACACACACACACACACACACACACATATACATATATATATATATATAAGCATATTTTAACTTCAATCATTATTCATCAAGTAACATAAGCTGGCGATATATATACAACTCTCGTAATACTCACCCTTGTTACTACACAAATATACTCAAAGCGTTCTCTCTTATACAGTGCCTCACTGGACACCTATTTATTCATTTTCCCTTATGATATAAATAGTCTCCCGACACATATAACAATGAGGTTACTAACTCCCAAGTGTAACATATATAGCAATCACTATACATTCCATCAATATCATAATACATTTCGATATATTTAATAATAATTTCGACTATAGGTATACACATAACTAATAGTCTTCAAACCACAATCTTAATCCTCAATTCATTTTAGAATCCTTTCAAGTATTGGAATTCCAATCATTATTCACTAATTCAATAAGTGATCAGCCTCAAGATCAAAGCTACATTTATTTTATGATCTCAACACATATTGGGGTATCCCATAGTTAATCACTTGTCGATATGTATAGACTAGTCCAACTATAAGGATACTCAAAACTATTTGTCGGCAACAAGTTAAATTTACCCTCACTTTAGAATACGGTTCAATGTCTCACGATGAACCTTACACATTTACATAATTACCATATTTCGTGAGTTAATCATCACTAAGGATAAGCGACTTCTCTCTCTTTGGTCCCCTAACCATATCCTAAATGGAATCCCAATGCTATATGGAATTAACATAATAGTCGGCTTCTAAATTTCACATTATGCCATCAAAACTTCCTCCCAATATCCTCAACCTCACCTCATGTATTAACTCACATCTGTTCTCCAAATAGGACTCCTATCCCTAATGAGGTTTCCCACTACCTCGATACGTCAATTTCAATACCTTTATATCGTCCCAAGCTACTACGATAGGCCCCTGCAATCATAGCATGTGAGAAACCCTAAAAAATACTCCAAACATATCTCTTGCATCATATATGTGAGTTCCGACCCGATAAACCCAACCGAAAGGGATTTAAGACTCATTCTAGAAAAATTAAGCAAAACTGCCCTGTTTTCGAATCGATTCGACCCCTCCGAATCGATTATGTCCTAGCTGTGAATCGATTCGGCCCAATTAGACCTGAAAGTCTGCTACATACCAAATCGATTCGCTAGGGGCGAATCGATTCGGCTTGTGAAGCAAGCCACGAAATGGGGTTCATTTGTCAAAATTCAATCTTCCCAAAGTCCAATTTATAAACTTCCAACCATGAATCTTGATCCCAAACATGTTCCCAACATCAAGATTTTTCCTATATCTAGTCTCATCAAATTATACACCCTTAAACCCAAGTGTAAACATCAAGTACAAGATTTAAATACCCAAAAATCTAGGTTTTGCTATTTTACCTGAAATCCAATTCTTTTATCCACAAATTATGAAATGAAATACACAAATGAATTATTTAGCAAGATTAAACACTTGCTTGAGAACTGTAAAGGTTGAATCGTCCCCGAGATCGCGTATGGGCCAGAAATCTCCAAGCTTTTTACTCTCTCTCTTTCTTCCTTTCTTCTTCTTTCTCTTTTCCTTTCTTTTTCTCTCTTTCTCACAAATGATAATGGCTTAATTCGTAAGCCTCTAAACCTTTAAAACATAAATCCCAGTTTTAAACGATAATACACACTTTAAATGACTCGTTTACTCCAATTCGAGTCAAACAAACCTAAAATATTTCGGAACCGAAATAAAACCCAAGGACAGTCATTCCGACTATCTCGACCCATCCAGAATCAATGGCGCACTCAGGATTATCATCCGAAATACTTTATAACGTCCTCTATTTTTGGACTTCAATTTCCAAATTTTAAAATTCTCCAATTTAAATAAATTTTATTTCTCCCCAAAATTTAATTTCTCAGTCCCAAAATCTTGTGGTGTTACATATCTTCCCCCCTTACAAAAATTTCGTCCTCGAAATTTAGGTTATGCAAGGGCGTCGAATCTCATCTAGTCCTTACATCTACCCTCTAGATCACTATACCAATCCTTTTCAGTTCTCACATCGAACCCTATAACTTTAAAGTAATATTAGCTACCTTGGGTGCCCATACACCTCGTACCCAAGATCAACTCGTAAGACAATAACCCGACTTCACTAGCCTCAGATTGTAATATAATTCTCAATAATTTTATCTATAACAACATTTTAAGTATATATACAAGTTTGAAATTTCCAATGGTTGAACTCTTCTCAATTCCTGACATAAGCTACATTCATGCGGGGGAGGTCTCGCATGCGAAATCCAAACAAGGAACCCTCCCAATACACTACTATGTAGCCATATCGGGGATTGAGATAACTTGAACCAGGGTTAAAATTTTATAAAAGATTTTTGAGTTTTAGATATTTCCAGAAGGCCTATATAACAGTATACTATAAAACAATTCCATGTATTTCGACACGCCAAACAAATACCTTATGCTCTAGACACAATGCTTCAACAAACACACTATTCTCACCAATACCTAGTTCTCAAAACTAGCACAACCATGAGCTAAATTCCTGCTCAACACTGATTCTGCTAAACTCTGAACCTCCTCAGTTATACTAATCCTTTACATCACATTAAAGCATTACCGTAAGGTAAGCCGTTCCCTCACTGGAATACCACAATTACCCTTCCTAGACTATTCATAAAATAATAGCCCTATTTTACCGCTCATTAATCTTAACAATTCGCACTTCCAAAAATCAATAGCACAACTCTCTACTAGCTCACCACGAGACGATCTAATATCCCAAAAGATGCCATACAAAGGCCTCACTTGATCCTTCCTTCCCCCAAGGAAAATTAGACATACACAATGGTTATAACATCTAACTACTCATAAACCTTACATGCGACGCTCCCAATACCGCGCAAATCATGAACTAAACCCAAACAAAGGTATTCCACCTTATACTTCCATAACCCAATTGCTTTAATTCATCCATGAATCCCTGTTCAAAGTCCTCTACTCCTCCCAGGACAATCTCTCTTCCTAAAGCTTATTTCTCCACAAGATAAACATCTCCCCAAAAGTCCTTCCTAAACATCCTGAAGGACAAGGTGCTATTGCGACCCCAATAATTCCTTCAGTCCTACTCAATGGACCCAAAACTCTAAATTTCTTACTCCCTCTTGCCAGAAGGTAATACTATCGATATTGGGACAACTCCACACCTCACATTGAGAAAATCACCAACACCAAGATTCCTCACGAATGCTAGTAAATTTATCAATCTAAACCTCCCAAGGGCTTCACTATTCTCTCCTCATCAGCACTTACCTTATTGATCATAAATTCTCCTTCTTATCTCTGCCTGAATCACGGAAAGAAATACCTCAAATCAACGCGTACCTAAAATCTGTTATGGGTATTACATCTCTCATCTTGTCCCTTCCTGGACGACATGTTCTTAGCGATGTTTGAGACAAAAGCAACTGTGTCTGAATGTTGTTCAAGTGAGTACACCTTACAGAAGAAGATAAACGTAGTGAACAAAATAATCCTGATAGTAGGGCTCTATATCAAGAATGTCAACGAAAGAACGCAGAAAACCCGCACAGAACCTAACGACTCTAGAATTTGATGCTCTGATACCATCTATGACACCCCGCTTAAAATAATAACGGGTGGCCAACCCTATACTACATTAAATCAGGAATCTCAGATGGCTTAGTCTCAACATCAACATACTACAATATAAATAGATAAGGCTAACTACCCAAAATTATACAAGCGAGATGCCAAAATTAAATAAAACATGCCAAGAACAACAAACCAACCAAAAAGTATCTAGCAAAGGTAAAATGCACACAAGTACCATGATTAATGAAGTGCTAGAATAAAATTAATTGAGTATATACAAGGAAATATACTCGAATAAGCTGTCGGGTCACAGACAATACAACATCCATGGGATGAAATATAAACAGCTATAAATAACTCTAAAGTATAATCCTGATGTACAAAATGATTCCTATCTATATTTACAAAGAAATAGGAAGCGACTACAATCCAAATCCCGCGACAGTCTGCACCTATTACGGCTCCCAAGACTTTGGATAGAAAAGCATCCGACATCCATACGGTAAGACACCTGTAGTAATATATACATATAGCAAGAGAGGAATATAAACGGGTCAGATCCAAAGGTGTTAAAATGTTTAGCAAGTGTGTTAACTGTGCATAATAAATCTAAATGCACTATTTCATAATTAAAGTGGAGTTGCACTCCCGTGAAACCCCAGACTCACCTTTCATCTAAACAGCGCGCACCTAATCGTAACCTGAAATTTTAATTAAGTTACCCTACCCATACAAGGACAACCTAGCTTACTCTATAAACGGTCCATACTCGCTTGACCTACCATCCTAACACACCCCAAAAATAATTTCCATTTTAATTTCATAGAAATAAATATACACAAATAAGCCCTCATAGGCTTAGGTTCCAATTATTAGTTTAAACCAATTATAAATCTTAATACATCATACATTAACATTTAGCTTTAATTTAAGATATTATTCTCTAAACAAAATTCATACAAGTACTTATAGACACAACTTATCTCCACTTTCAACATTGCACTACGTTTCATGCGTGGGGCATCTCGCAAAGCGAAATCCAAATAAGGAACCCCCCTCGATACACTACTCATTGACAATGTCGATCGTAGGGATCCATAATGTCACCCACACAAATTCTATTACTACAACTACCTAGATATCGATTACTATCTAAGAACATAAATAGAATTTAAATTAAAACCTTGGGTCGACATAACCGTAATTGTTGCTATGTACGATCCTTCAACCACAAATAACCCCGTACACCAAAATCACCCAAGATGTACGTCATCGAAACTTCGTATCCTATTCACTTAGGACATATATATATATATATATATATAATCAATCATTCATTTCTATAACCATGTATTCATAACACACATAATGTATACTTTGCCATCAATAATGTTCCACTTTAACAAGAATAGTTATATCACACACATATAACGATTCTAAGATCGCCCATCCGGGTTTGCCCCCTGTGCGCGCCCCTAAATAGCTATCATCTTATAGGTCCTATCACACACAAGACAACCTGGGTATCCTACATCTTATAACGTCAGGAAGCGGTCATATACCTTTGACAGTGAGTCATAACCACACCCGAAATTACCCCATTGCGAACAATAATCACACAATATAATAACCGGTCCTATGGTCGAGGACTATATTCACCCTTGATTCACTAGACAGGGGACTTCACCTCATGCGCGTAACTTCTCCTATGATAGCATTTAGAGAGGTGTGTATATACATATATATTTACCAATCACAATATATAGATATGTGCCATCAATCACATCATATGTATAAATCATCACACAAGAAATATACATTGGTTTCATATTCACATAACCATTTAAACATATATATATATATATATATATATATATATATATATATATATATATATATATATATATATATACATCTCTCTCTATATAAGCATATTCCAACTTCAATCATTATTAATCAAGTAACATAAGCTAGCGATATATATACAACTCTCGTAATACTAACCCTTGTTACGATGCAAATATACTCAAAGCGTTCTCTCTTTTACAGTGCCTCACTGGACACCTATTTATTCATTTTCCCTTATGATATAAATAGTCTACTGACACATATAACAATGAGGTTACTAACTCCCAAGTGTAACATATATAGCAATCACTATATATTCCATCAATATCAGAATACACTTCGATATATTTAATAATAATTCCGACTATAGGTATACACATAAGTAATAGTCTTCAAACCACAATCTTAATCCTCAATTCATTTCAGAATCCTTTCAAGTATTGGAATTCCAATCGTTATTCACCAATTCAATAATTGATAACCTCAAGCTCAAAACTACATTTATTTTATGATCTCAACACATATTGGGGTATCCCATAGTTAATCACCCGTCGTATGTATGGACTAGTCCAACTATAAGTATACTCACGACTATTTGTCGGCCACAAGTTAAATTTACCCTCACTTTAGATTACGGCTCAATGTCTCACGATGAACCTTACACATTTGCATAATTACCATATTTCTTGAGTTAATCATCACTAAGGATAAGTGACTTCTCTCTCTTTGGTCCCCTAACCATAACCGAAATGGAATCCCATTGCTATAAGGAATTAACATAATAGTCGGCATCTAAATTTCACATTATGCCATCACAACTTCCTCCTAATATCCTCAACCTCACCTCATGTATTAACTCACATCTGTTCTCCAAATAGGACTCCCATCCCTAATGAGGTTTCCTACTACCTTGATACGTCAATTTCAATACCTTTATATCGTCCCAAGCTACTACGATAGGCCCCTGCAATGATAGCATGTGAGAAACCCTAAAAAATTCTCCAAACATATCTCTCGCATCATATATGTGAGTTGCAACATGAGAAACCCAACCGAAAGGGATTTAAGACTCATTAGAGAAAAATTAAGCAAAACTGCCCTGTTTTCGAATCTATTCAACCCCTCTGAATCGATTCGGTCCTAGTTGCCAATCGATTCGGCCCCTCCGAATCGATTCGGTCCAACTAGACTTGTAAGTCTGCTATATACAGAATCGATTCTCTAGGGGCGAATTGATTCGGCCCTAAAGACCTGATGCCTCTGCAACCTAGCGAACCGATTCGCTAGGGGCGAATCGATTCGGCTTGTGCAGCAAGCCATGAAATGGGGTTAATTTCTCAAAACCCAATCTTCCAAAAATCCAATTTATACACTTCCAACCATGATTCTTCATCCCAAACATCTTCCCAATATCATGATGTTTCCTATATCTAGTCTCATCAAATTATACACCCTTAAACCCAAGTGTAAACGTCAAATACAAAATTTAAATACCCAAAAATCTAGGTTTTTCTATTTTACTCGAAATCCAATTCTTTTTATCCACAAATTATGAAATGAAATACACAAATGAATTATTTAGCAAGATTAAACACTTGCCTGAGAATTGTAGAGGTTGAATCGTCCCCGGGATCGCGTATGGGCCAAAAATCTCCAAGCTTTTTCCTCTATCTTTCTTCCTTTCTTCTTCTTTCTCTTTTCCTTTCTCTTTCTCACAATTGAGAATGGCTTAATCCGTAATCCTCTTAAACCTTTAAAACATAAATTCCAGTTTTAATTGATAATACACACTTTAAATGACTCGTTTACTCCAATTCGAGTCAAACAAACTTAAAATATTTTGGAACCGAAATAAAACCCAAGGACAGTCATTCCTACTATCTCGACCCATCCGAAATCAATGGAACACTCAGTATTATCATCCGAAATACTTTGTAACGTCCTCTATTTTTGGACTTCAATTTCCAAATTTTAAAATTCTCCAATTTAAATAAATTTTAATTCTCCAAAAAAAAATTAATTTCTCAGTCCCAAAATCTTGGGGTGTTACAAAATATGTATATATATATATATATATATATATAGATATGTATGTATGTATATATGAATGTATATATGAATTAGGTTTGTAACACAACAAATGGTGTGTCAAACACATCTTCGACTAAGGAGTTATGCTGAAATTACGAAACATGGGCAAATTTGTCCATTCATTAAGTAGTATTTTATCTTATTAGTATAACAAATGGTTTATTTTTATTGGTTAGATAAGGAGGTGTGTTTATCCGAGTTTAAACACTTGGAATAACCTCATCCTTTAGCATATTTCACCCATGAAAGATTTTTTCTTGAAGAGAGAGAGAGAGAATCAGGAAGTTTAGGAAATTAGGAAAAAGTCCCAAAAGTAATTCTATCCATAAATCTTGTTATATATTTGGTACTACTGATTGAAATCGTAGAATTAATTTATTTTTTATATAACTTTCATGCCTTGATGTATATGTATGGATAGATGCGAGTTTAAGAAAGTTGTACGTGTAAACCCTTGAAATTTATTCATTTACAAACCTCGTGTATTCAAACTTCTATATCTTTTTGTATACTAAGTGGAATTTTTTTATTATAGTTGGAGATTAAAATAGACTCATATATGTATATCATATCCAAAATTATATAAAAGTACAAAGAAATGAATTGTGGGTGATAGTTTGAAGTTCAGGTATAAAATTTGGCCCAAAAGAGTAAGTATGCACACCACGTGTTTGATATTTTGCTTGACATAGCAAATGAATCTTACAAATTATGAAAATTTAATAATTTATTATTCAATATTTATATTGAAATTGGGTGAAATATCTTAGAAAATAGTGAAGTAGAAAAATTATGAAAATTCCTGGAAGTTGACTGAACGATAGAGGAGCCTATAAGGCAAATTTTCTATGTAGTAAAGAAATGGGCATATCTTGCTCTAGGAAAATTGAAATGATGTGTCAATTTTTGTACTATAAACCTAATATGATAAGGATTGGATTACCAGGAATAAACTAAGGAGTGATTAGGCTATGATTTATCTATGTTAAATATCTTAACATGAATTTAGATGAAACTTGATATATGATATATGATTTAAATGGAATCACATAATGATTATGAATTGAGTTAAATTTGAATTATTCTTTGGATTGTTATATTCTTGTGATGATACTAATATTCAAAGAATGACATGAAGGGAAGAAAAATTGGTTGAACAAGTGCCGAACCAAAGAAAAGGAAAAGCCAAATAAGTTGTCAAGGTGAGTGTACTTATGATTATTTTATATATATAGATATGAAAATGATATGTTGGATTTGAATATAGCTCTAAGAGCAGTAATAGTTTGAATACTTAGGTATTTGGTATTTGTTTGGATATTAAAATATCCAAGATTTGTTTGGGTGTTATGATCCAGGATTGGAATTGGACAAAGATCAAATGATTTGCCTTGTCTTATGACAAGGATTCATTGGAACTTCTATTCCAGGATTTGTTGTTGCCAACGGTCTGGATAGTTTGGGTTTTATGTCCACAAATTTGATATAGAACTGTTATTTCATTGCAAGGAATGAGAAACTTATGAAGCTAAATGCTTACAGTTTATAATTTAACATTTTCAGGTTTGTACACTGCCAGCTAGGATATCACACGATCGACAATTTTGAGAGTTGCACCGTTAGAAAAGTTGGGGTTATATATGGGAATTTTGTCATTGTCACACTGAAGGTTTTACTACACTCACACATTGTATGTATTGAGTTAGCATGGGTTGATCTGATTATTGTAGTAGTTAATCATAGTTAATCACAATATTGTATGCCCGTTTAATTATGGCCCTCATGTTAATTATGTTATGGTACAAAGAACAATATTATGTTCATTATGTACATTATACATGAAAATATTGATAAATGGATTGTATTTCAAATGGTTTGAAGATTATGATTTAATGTTTCTAAAAATAAATGATTACAATGGTTTTGGGTTTGGGCTGTGACAATTAGTGGTATTAGAGCGTGTATGTTTTTAATTTTGGATGTGTGTGACGGTTAGATGACAGTTATTGAGTGGATTTGATATTTATGAATTGTTTATGTACTAACCAATAGTTTAGTATTGTAAACTATTTATATTAGTTGTTAGAATTTTGTTGTATTACAGATAATTACAGATGGAACCTGGGAATGAACAACGTAGAGAAGAGGGAGTAGCTTCTTGTACACACGAGGATACCGAAATTGAACAGAGTGTTGCAGGAAGGGCTAGAGAGAATAATAAACCTACATAGATGCAAATAATGGCACAGGCGATGCTGAGGATGGTAGAACAGCAGGAAAGAATATGGCATTAATAGTAGAACAATAGACATAATATCTTGAATTAAAGACTGCAGCCAAAATTGAAAAAGAGGCAAGGAAGGAAATTAAAGATACCATGTATGAAAAGTTCTCAAAGTTGAATCCTCTAGAATATTCAGGGTCAATTGAACCTACAAAAGTTGAGATATGATTTAGAGATCTAGAGACTATCTTTGTAGTGATGAAAGTTAAAAAAAATCATAAGGTAATTTTGGTTATGTTTAGGCTGAAAGGATGGGCCAAATATTGGTGGGAAGCCAGTAACCATTTGGTGCCCAGAATGGAAGGTAATGGTGTTATTACTTGGGTTGAATTTATTAAAACTTTGTATATTAAGTATTTTCCTAAAGTTTATAGGAGAGAGAAAATTAGGGAATTTATAAATTTGACCCAAGGGAAAATGTCTGTGGGGGGGTATGAGCCTAAATTCAAAGCTTTATCTAGATTTGCTACTAAATACATGGAGGGTGAAGGAAAGAAATGTAGTAAGTTCCAATATAGACTAATTTTTCCCATTCAAAATAGAGTGGACATATATGAGTTAGAAGATTATTCTTATCAGGTGAACAAAGCCACGATTGCAAAAAGGTAAATGAACTAAGGGGTGGTGAGCAGAGAGAATTTCAAGAAAAGCATATTTCACGCATCTTAGTCTAAGAGAGGTGAGGGAGGAAGTGTTAAGATGGAACCTCATAAATTTTAGATAGGTGGTGGAGATAGTAGTAGAGGACAAGGAAGATTTGGTAAAGATACTAGAGGTGGAGGAAAGCCAGAACAGGGTGAGTCCCCAATGCGATTTAGTAAATGTTTCTTCTGTAAAGAGGAAGTGAATTATAAATTTGAGTGTCCTAAGCTTAAGGGACTGGAATGATACCATTGTCATCAAGTGGGGCATATTAAGAAGAATTGTTCGCAGTTGGTAGAGACTCCAGCAGTACCTAGTGAAGTAGCAAGCAGAATGTTACCTCCAAGTAGTGGAGCGAGAAGTGTGGGAAGAGGACAAGCTAGTGGTTCTAGTCTAGGTGGGAGAGTCTTTACTATGAAAGAGGTTCACGATACTCTGGATGTGGTGATATGTACACTTTCTGTTACTAATAGAAGTAATTATGTTTTGATTGATCCTGGTTCCACACATTCTTTTGTTCCACACATTTTTTTGTGTCCTATGCTTTTGCTATATATCTGAATAGACCATGTACTTTTTTAGATAGGGGTTTGGGTATTTATATGCCTATGGGTGATATGGTTGTAGCTAAATATGTTTTCTACGATTCTGTTTTGACTGTGGGGGTTAGAGATACAATTATAGACCTACTTCCATTGGATATATATGATTTTGACCTAATTCTTGGAATGGATTGATTATCTAAATATCATGCATCTATGGATTGTTTCCGTAAGGAAGTTATTTTTAATATGCCTGGTGAGCCTGAATTTAAATTTGAGGAGGAAAGGAAAATTGTTCCCAGTTGCATCATTTCTGTTATTAAAATAAGGAAATTATTGAGTAAGGGTTGTGAGGGTTTTATTACATATGTTCTTGACACTAGGAATGGGGCTTTACAATGAGTTAATGTTCTTATTGTGCAGGATTTTCCAGAAGTATTTCCTAGTGAGTTGCTTGGGTTACCTCTAGAGAGAGAAATTGAATTTAGTATTGAATTAGAACTGAGGACAACACCTACTTCATTGACACCATATAAAATGTCACTTGTTGAATTGAAAGAACACAAGATTTAGTTACAGGATTTACTTGATAGGGCGTTCGTACAACCTAGTGTGTCTCCATGGAGTGCACCAGTATTCTTTGTGAAAAAGAAAGATGGTAATATGAGGTTGTGCATTGATTATGGGCAACTAAATAAAACTACAATTAAGAATAAATAACCATTACCTCGTATTGATGATTTATTTGATCGATTATAGGGTGCTAAAGTTCTTTCAAAGATAGACTTTTGATCAGGTTATCATCAGTTGAGAGTAAAGGAAAGTGATACTTCTAAAACTACATTTCATACTCGGTATGGTCATTTTGAATTTCCGATGATGCCTTTTGAAGTGACTAATGCTCCGACTATATTCATGGATCTTATGAACCGGGTACTACATCCTTTTGTTGATTCATTTGTGATAGTTTTTAGTGATGATATTCTGATTTACTCAAGTGATATGGTTGAACATGAAAATTATCTCAGAATTGTTTTGAATGTGTTAAAAGATAAGAAACTGTATGATAAGTTTAGCAAATGTTAATTTTGGCTACCACAAGTTGCATGTTTAGTCCATGTTATATCTGGAGATGGTATATGTGTTGATCCCAAGAAAGTAGAAGCTATTGAAAAATAGGATAAGCCCAATAATGCAACCGAGGTGAGGAGTTTTCTAGGTTTGGCTGCATATTATAGGAGGTTTGATATGCCAAAATACACCCTCGGCCAGGCCTAGGGTAGCCTCGTCCAGGATGAGGGCCTTACTCTACTACCCCGGGGGTGTTAGACGATAGTACGATAGTACGACAATAAGGAGGCCGACCCCACTATTTACTTTGACCAGAGCCCAAGCTCGTGGGGGTAAAAGCCTCATCTTCGGGTGACCAAGTGATAAGACGACCCAATGAGGGGACGACAGTGCAAAGCCCACATCTAGCAGTCAAGACCTAGTATGCCAGCATCAACCTCAGCCATGACCTTCCATCATAAACATAGGGTGACATCATCATAGCGCATGATTTGGGAGAAACGTGGGACAGTGTGCATGGGACACATATAGCATGTGGACCAGACCGTTATAATAATATCATCCCCTCACCTGAGGGAATATTATGTCATCACTAACCACAAGTGGAACAACTAGGTGTCAAGAGGGAATTGGCTAGATCATCATTCACATGCACAATGCATGCTTAGGGGTTCACTACTCCCCCCAAGCCCTCTATATACTTGTCATTTTCAACCTTGTAGAGGATGGATCATATAAACCCTAGTGAAAACTCTGCTTGTACACAGTAAAGAGAGAGTGAACTTATGAGCATTGTATCTAAGGCCATTGGTGCCCATACTTAGTGGATCACACACTCACAGTGGATGTAGCCCTAATTAACTGAACCACTATACATCATTGTCCTCATTCCTCTTACCCTCATACCCTTCTATACACTTATACACATACATAACTCTATTGTTGACATTGTTATTACTGTTTGAGATCATCATCTCTTATCTGCTATAGCTAGATCTTAGCATCATTAGTTTGGTGTTGTCTATGAGAACGAGAAGTTATATCCTCCTTTATACAGCTTAACCTCACCGAAAACTCTTGTGGTGAACCAGTTCTCCCCCTTCGTGTGGAGCTGTCTCACCATTGTAAAAGATCCATTAAGGCTCTCAAGCTCATCAGTCTCTTGATTATTTAGCTCAAACATATGGCATCGGAGTTACCACCTCCTCCTCCACTAGCTAGTGGAGTAGAACCTAGTTCCATCCAGGTACCACCCCAGTTTGAGATGGATGAGGTGGATGCCACCCTCAAATATTTGGTAGCAAGCCAACAGGTTATGCAAGAGCAATTTGCAGCATTTAGCCAAAACATACTAAGACCCCCCGAAGTCTCACCGAAAATGATTACTCCAGTGGCTGTGCCAGGAAAACATGACACCAGGGGACCACCCCAGGCACCACACAAAGACTTTCCACCTCCAAAATGGTGAAGGGACGTTACTGACCCCCGACATCTATGCCTGGGGAGGCACAAAAACCCTTGCCCGAAAGATAGATATGATGATGTGGAAGTGAAAGAGTCTCCCATATAATGCTGGGAGCCATATGAGGTCTCCAATAATATTATACGACCTATCCAGGAGAGAAAAGGGAAGTGTGGGAGGTAAAATCCCGATGATCGCCCGGGAGGCTCAGCTTTTGATCATCTGAGAAGAGGGTCGGCCTTTGAGAGGCTAGGCCCAGTAAATGACCTGAGGGAAAGATTGTCTAGATCAAGAAGTATTGCGAGGTCCAAAAGAGAGGCAACATATGGCCGACCCCACGGACGGGACGATGGTTAGGGGGAAGTGAACAATCGACACAGATCTGTCCCAGCAGAACCCTCAATTCACCCCAAAGAAGCGATAGTGGATAACATTGGCCAACCTGACCCTACGAGGCCCTAGAATGACTCGGTCCAAAGGCTGGAGAATAAAATTGGTGATATCCTGAAAAGCCGAGATCCTCTTTAAAGAGAATACTCAATAGGTTCACCCTTTGTGGGGTAAATAGTTAACTTCCCAATGCCATCTAAGTTTAATCCATCTGTGGTCACCAAAAGAAATAACGGGTGTACCAACGTTGTCCATCATATTGAGATGTATATGTTAGTGACAAACATATACTCCATCTCAGATGAGATGAGGTGTCGTGCTTTTTCCAGTAATTTGATCGGGGCCACACATGTCTGGTATACCTCTCTTCTAAATAACTCCATTGAAAATTATAAGTAGCTAGCAGACCGGTTCATTCATAAATTTTTCTTCGAAATAAGACCACAGAAGAAGACCACACACCTGCTCTGTGTCAAGTAGGGGAAGAAAGAGAGCTTAAGAGACTACATAGCTAGGTTTAACAAAGATAAGTTAGAGGTCGAAGACTATGAGTAAAGTATAGCCATAACAACCCTCATTGGAGGACTCTAAAAGAGAAAGCTATTATGAAATCTTACTGAAGATCCCCCAAAGATGATGGCTGAGTTACTGGCAACAAGAAAGGTGATGAATGCTGAAGAGGTGATGGCCGCCAAATACGAAGATAAAAAAGGAGGCACTAGTGGGGGTAAATACCAGAAAAAGAATATGGAGGGGAAGAAAAGGCTAGCAGATGACAAATCCTCTTATTACACCCCTCTAATGGTCAGCTGCAAACACATTCTGAATGAGATAAATAGTGATCGATCCTTAAAATGGCCTGAGAAGTTGAGGACACCTCCTCACAAGAGGAATAAAAACCTGTGGCGTGAGTTTCACCAAGACCATGGACACTTGACCGATAAGTGGCTTGCCTTGAAAGATGAAATTGAAAAATGCTTAAAGAGGGGAAGTTAATAAAATACATGGACAAGGGTTCCCTTAAGGGGGGCCAAGGGGATGACCCTAGGAAGAAGAGAACCGATGCATGCAAAGAAGATCCCCCAATAGAAGAGACGACCCTTCAGAGGACGATGATAATCCTAACCTCCCACCAAGAGATGACCATAGACCAATAAAAAGACTCAATATGATCTCGTTCAGTGTTGGAATGATCTCTGGGGGCCTGGCAGGAGGAGGGTCAGAAGTTGTCAATAGGAAGGCCCATATAGCTGAAGCCAAGGCAATGCCGAAATATTTGCATTCAACCTCTATCGAAGAAAAACCGAAAAAGAGGAAGAAGGTTGACATGGACACCCTGATCGTGGGTTTCTCAAGGATGGACTTTAAGGGCCTATTAGCCCCTCATGATGACCCTCTTGTCATCACCACCAGGGTAAATGGGTGCAAGGTGCCAATCATCTTGTATATGGGGGTAGTTCTGCAGATGTGATGTTTTGGGTGTGTTTTAAAGACTTGGCACTCAGTCGTTCTAGACTCGTCCCATACCATCATCCCTTGATTGGGTTCAGTGGGGAAAGAGGTCATCCTCTAGGAGTGTATGAGGATGATGTAAGAATGGGAGACGAGTGGCCAAGATGGCTTACCAAGAGGGTTAACTTTTTCGTGATGGATGAACACGTCTTCTCAGCCTACAATATCATACTAGGATGAGTAACTCTCAAGGAATTTGAGGTTGTGCCCTCCATGGTTCACCAGATGATAAAATTCTCGACCCCTATGGGGTAGGGGAAGTTTAGGGAGACCTGACGATGGCAAGGTAACGCTATTTCAACTCTGTCGAGGAAAGAGAGGCACACAAGAAGGCAACTACTACTTACAATATTGATACCCTGGTCGCCAGGGATAAAATAAAGCTGAAGAAAGGGGAGGCTGCAAAAGAGGTAGAATCCATCACACTTAATGAAGATGAGCCAAAAAAACCCATCCAATTTGGCAAATCTATGAAGACAGATATAAAATAAGACCTCATCAAGATGCTAAGGAGAAGGTAGGACGTCTTTGCATAAAGTCATGCAGACATGCCACGAATTAATCCTGAGATCATATGTCACAAGCTCAACGTGGTGGAGGACGCAAAGCCCATAAAGCATAAGAGGATAATTTATTCTCGAGAAAAATATAAGGTCATAAGGGACGAGGTTAAGAAGATGGAAGAGGATGAGTTTATCAAGGAGGTCTTCTATCCCGAATAGTTGTCTAATGCGATCATAGTCCATAAATCCAATGGGAAGTGGAGGAGGTGCATAGACTTTACTAACCTCAATAAACATTGCCCCAAAGACAATTTCCCCCTCCCTCGCATTGATCAGATGGTGGACGCTACTGCAGGCCATGAGCTAATGAGCTTCATGGATGCATATTAAGGATACAAATAGATCTTCATGAACCCTGAGGACTAAAAAAATGACTTTTATTATCGACAGGGGTACATACTTTTATAGGCTCATGCCCTTTGGCCTAAAGAACGCGGGTGCAATGTATTAGCGCCTTGTGAATAAAATGTTCGAAGGCCAAATCTGGAAGTCTAAGGAGGTCTATGTGGATGACATGTTGACCAAGAGTTTGAAGGACAAGGATCATGTGGCCGACTTAGAGAATACTTTTGACATGATGGACAGGTACCGAATGAAGCTCAACCTAGCTAAGTGTGTCTTTGGGGTAGGATCAGGAAAGTTCTTAGGGTTAATCGTCAAGCAAAGAGGCATCGAGGCCAATCCTGAGAAGATAAAGGATCTGTCAGAAATAAAGACCCCTAAGACTATTAAAGATGTTTAGAGGCTCACAGGACGAGTGGCTGCTTTGAATAGGTTCATATCCAGAGCCACAAACAAGTGTCTACCATTCTTTAAAGTTCTCAGAAAGTCTTTTAAATGGAGAGAAGAGTGTGACAAGGCTTTCCATGAGATAACGTCCTACTTGGGGTCCCCCTTACTCTTATCACGTCCAGTACAAGGCAAAAGATTGTATGTGTACTTATTCATCTCAGAGTTATCCATTAGCGCTGCTATCATGAGAGAAGAAGATGGGTGCGTAAGCCAATTTACTTTAATAGTAAGGCACTCCAAGCGGCAGAGCAAAGGTACCCCAGGATGGAAAAATTGGCCTATGCTTTGATTCACACCTCAAGAAAGATGAAACCATATTTCCAATCCCATACAATGGTCATCCTCACCGATTCCCCTCTTAGGAAGGTCATACACAAGCCAGAAAAATCAGAAAGGCTAATGGCCTGGGCTATAGAGCTTGGAGAGTTTGATATTGTGTATCAACCTAGGGTGGACATCAAGGGTCAAACATTAGCAGATTTCCTGGCTAAATTTACATGGGAAGAGGATGATGCTGAAAATAAGAACCTTGAGAAAGATATCCATCAAGGAAGAATTATTGACCCATCCAAAGATAAGGCTGAGGCAAGCACTGCTAGAGGAAAAGCTGTCGAGAATGAGGAGGGAAGATACCTCTTTAGACAGGGATCCCCTCACCGAGGGAAAGTTTTCAGAGGAACATGCTGTGTGGAATCTCTTCGTTGATGGGTCCTCCTAAGAGAGCGGCAGTGAAGCTGGACTAATAATATTAGAACCTAATGGCACAAACATCGAGTACGCACTGAGGTTCAACTTTAAATCCTCCAATAATGAGTCTAAATATGAGGCCTTAATAGCAGGCCTCTCCTTGGCTAGGTCTCTTAGTGTTGGCCAGATCTTGGACCATAGTGATTCAAAACTGGTAGTGAATCAGATACTAGGAGCATACGAGGCTAAAGATGAGAGAATGGACAAATATCTTAAAAAAGTAAAGCTACTATTAAATATCTTAAGAGAAGTAAAGTTGAAGTGGGTACCTAGGCTGGATAATGGTTGAGCTGATGAACTTGCTAGGTTAGCCTCAGCAACTAGAACAGATATCAGGAGAACAGTTCCAGTGGAAATTTTGCTTCGACCGACGATTGAAGATGCAGATGGAACACTCGGTCATTAATTAATATAAGCCGGGAATCGTCATGGATGGACACTCTAGTCAGATACATTAAAGAGGGGGAGATTCCAGAAGAAAAATAAGAAAGAAAAATTTAGGGTACATAGTTGCGAAATTCACTGTCATCGGAGACACCTTGTACAAAAAGGGATTCTTTCCCCCTTTGCTCAGATGTCTTCACACATCGAAGGTCCCATATATCTTGCAGTATGTGCACGAAGGGTCTTTCTCAAGCCATATTAGGGGTAGGTCATTAGCAAAGAGGATAGTCATAGAGGGATTCTAGTGGTTGACCTTGGCAAAGGATGCTACGGCATATATGAAGAAGTGTGATACATGTCAGAGGTTCGCCACCATCCCTCATCATCCCCATTATCCTCTTACCTCCATTATATCCCCATGTCCATTTGAAGTATGGGGAATCGATTTGGTAGGCCCCCTTCCTAGGGCTATCAATAACTACAAAAACTTGATCATAGCAATTGATTATTTTTCAAAATGGGTGGAGGCGGAGCCAATGGTCACAATCACCGAGTAGAAGACCTTCCAATTCATCTGAAAGAACATCATATGCAGGTATGGTCTCCCTAACACCCTCATCTCAGATAATGAGACTTAGTTCAAGAATGTCTCCTTGGAGAAATACTACAAAGAGTGGGGGTTAAATAATTCTTCTCTACCCCAGCCCTACCTCAGGCTAATTGAAAAATTGAGGGTACAAACAGAATAATCCCAGACGATATCAAGAAAAAACTAAAGGAGGCCAAAGGAAGATGGGTTGAGGATGTACACGTGTTATGGGCCTACAGGACAACAACAAAACCCCCTACTGTGGAAACCCCTTTTATGTTGGCATATGACTCAAAAGCCGTCATCCCAACTGAAATTGGGTTTCCTACTCACAGATTTCAAATGTATGACCCCCAGAGAAATATGGAATAAAGGAGACTTGATCTGGACTTGATGGAGGAAATAAAAGAAGATGCTAAGATAAGACAAGAATCCTACCAATATAGGACTGCCTGGTTTTACAATCAGAGGGTAAAGAAAAGGTCAATCACTATAGGGGACTTAGTCCTAAAAAAGACATGGAAGAAACCTAATAAGCTCCACCCAAATTGACATGGCCTATATAGGGTCATGGATGAAGTTTACACTAGAACATATAGACTAGAGAACCTTAAAGGGGAACCCTTTTCGAACCATTGGAATGTAGATTATTTGAATAAATACTATCAATAATGTTGTAGTTAATGTCCTATCGGATCACAATTGTAATGAATGTGTTGCTTCATAGAACACTTGTTAATGAGAATACTCATTTATCCCCTCATCGTATGGTTGTCAATTTATATCTGTTGGGGTAATTCATGCTAAGCCAAAAAACATCATTACTTTGGTGGATAACCACCCTCGGCTAAGATGAGGGTGAATGGTAGGGAAGAACCTCCATTCACTCTCAAGAAAGACAAGGGTGGACTTATATTTTAAAACATCATTAGTTTGGTGGATAACCACCCTCGGCTAAGATGAGGGTGAATGGTAGGGACGAACCTCCATTCACTCTCAAGAAAGACGAGGGTGGACTTGTATTTCAAAACATCATTAGTTTAGTGGAAACTACCCTCGGCTAAGTCGAGGGTGATTGGTAGGGACGACCCTCCATTCACTCTCAAGAAAGACGATGGTGGATTTATATTTCAAAACATCATTAGTTTGGTGGATAACCACCCTCGGCTAAGATGAGGGTGAATGGTAGGGACAACCCTCCATTCACTCTTAAGAAATACGAGGGTGGACTTGTATTTGAAAACATCATTAGTTTGGTGGAAACTACCCTCTCCTAAGATGAGAGTTAATTGTAGGGACGACCCTCCATTCACTCTCAAGAAAGACGAGGGTGAACTTATATTTCAAAACATCATTAGTTTGGTGGATAACCACCCTCGGCTAAGATGAGGGTGAATGGTAGGGAGAAAGAAGAGAGTGGACTTATTTTTCAAAATATCATTAGTTTGGTGGAAACTACCCTCGTCTAAGATGAGGGTGAATGGTACGGAAGACCCTCCATTCACTCTCAAGAAAGATGAGGGTGGACTTATATTTCAAAACATCATTAGTTTGGTGGAAACTACCATCGGCTAAGATGAGGGTGAATGGTAGGGATGACCCTCCATTCACTCTCATGAAAGATGAGGGTGGACTTATATATCAAAACATCATTAGTTTGGTGGAAACTACCCTCAGCTAAGATGAGGGTGAATGGTAGGGACGACCCTCCATTCACTCTAAAAAAAGATAAGGGTGGACTTATATTTTAAAACATCATTAGTTTGGTAGATAACCACCCTCGTATAAGATGAGGGTGAATGGTAGGGACAACCCTCCATTCACTCTCAAGAAAGACAAGGGTGGACTTGTTATTTAAAAACACCATAGCCAAGGCATAACATCACAAATCATAAAAGAGACGAATGTAGAATACTAAAGGTAAATGAGGGAACTTTCATTACAAAAATCAATAATTACAATACATGTCCAAAAGAAAAGTTTTTAGGAAGAGGGTTTAGGCCACAGACGACCACCCTAACATGCAATATCATAAGGCAGAGGCCTAGAATTGTCTGGTAGAGTCCCCTCGGCTGTCACGATAGATGGTTGACCCTCAGACGTACCAGTGCCTTCAACATGTACATGAGACTCCACGTGAGCTAGGGCCTCATAGTTCAGGGGGTTGTCTAACTCCACTGCTTCTAAAGAAGGCCGAATAGACGATACTGCGTCGGCAAACTTCAAGATGACCCACCAATAGGCCATCTTGATTCCCCTCTCCAAGTATTCAAGAACGAAGACTTAGAATTCATTGAAGAGTTTATAGGCTTCCACGGCATCGGCCTCGGACCTTTGTAGAGCTTCAGCAAGATCATTTTTGAACTGGACCCCCTGGTTGGCCAAAGCCTCATCCTTGGCTATTATGAGGTCATCCTTTAATTTTAGCTGAGTAGCATGCTCCTTTATAAGCTCGTCTAGAACCCTCGCATGCTCGGCCTTCACATTCTCCAACTCAGCCTTCACAGTATCTGTTGATGTAAAAAATTAGATATCTCTAATTATTCAATCACAGATAAATAAAATGAGACAAAGATTTTAAAGTGGTTCGTCCTTATAAGAATGGCCTACGTCCACTGTTATGTTATTGCTGAGTGTTTTGGGGAATTCTCGATTACAAGATATATCAAGAAATTCCGGTCCCTTTGAATGAGGGTGATACAAGGTATTTATAGCCCTTAGGTTGTACATGAAAGGGTGTTACATTAAATGATACACATATGAAAGGGTAATTCATTTAATGTTCTTCAAACGTGCGCGTCAAGATGATAAGCATTCAATGAATAGTTGAACTGTTGATTATCTGGCAATTAATGCTGTGGTCGAGGTGCAACTCGAACCGCCTTAGTTGCTCATCGTCCAAAAGTTCCTCGGAGCATTGGAGTTCCTCGGAGGGTTGGTGTTCCTCGGAGTGAGTATGTTGGTCGGGGAAACAATCTTCCTCGTTGCTATTGTGCCACGTAGATTGACACGTGTCTTCTTATTATTTGTCCACATCAGCATACTAATTTTGGTGTCGACAGAAGCCCCCAATGTTTCATATTTTGAACATTGAGGAGTATGGAACATTCTTTTTCGGTATATGGCGATATTAAATGACCTTCCTGGGTTTTAGGAGCCTTTTCTTCGTATTTAAATTTCCTTCCAAATTCGCAGAATCCGCCTTTTTGCATTTTTATAGGCGCTTCGATCTTCGTGCCCTTTTTGTCCTTTTAGCCGCCGGTAGCGTAATATTTCCTTTTTGTAATCATTTCTTTCGCCGTTTCCCAAGGCAAGGTATTTAAACTTCAGAGGCAATCCCATCGTCTTTTACCTTTTCAATTTCTGCTTTCAAGTTTTCTAAAGCTTTTCTCTCTCTTGTGCGTTCATTTCCTCCTTCGTTTGTCAACGGATCTCCTTTTTCCCTGTAAGCTCTTCTTCCTTCTTCTTTTATTCATCATGGTTTACATTATCGAATTTCTTGAGAAGTTCCGCTCTGACTTCTCTATTCCTTCTTGGGTAACTTTGGAGGTTCTTTCTGAGCCTTCGAGTTATTTTGATTTGGCTGAGGGACACTGGTTCCCTAGCCTATTTATTGCTGAATGTGGGTTTTCTTTTCGACCAAATCCGTTGTGTTTAGAGTTCTGTCAGTACTTCGACATTGTCCCTGCAAAAATAGCCCCCAACACATGGAGAATAGTTAATGGGGTATATAGGTTAAATGAAACTCATGGAACTCGTATAGGAATTCCTGAGATTATGTACTGTTATAGATGGGCTGTTTTAGACAACGTTTTTTATTTAAAAACTAGGTTTTTGAATAGGGCCTTAGTAGTCAACCTCCCTGATGCCAACAGGGATTATTTTGAACACGGGGTAGTTATAAAAAATTGGCAACATGCCTCTTTGGTTGGAGATGCAGTATATGAGGGTCCCAGATGCCCCCCATATGGCAATGGGATAGGTCGTTTTCATCTTATTTTGTTTTTGAAATTATGATTTCATGGTATTTGATAAAATGTTTGACTGATATTTCAATATATTCTTGTTTGCAGTTGACAGCAAGAGAAAAACTCCAAAAGAGTCAGAAGTCAATATAAAGCAGTTGAAACATATCTGGAGTTTGCATCAGAGAGTTGCAGATGAGCACATCAGGTCTGCTTCATATTTGTTGCAGTACAGGAGCTACACATCATCCTTTACTGCTCGTCCCGTGGTCAGCATTAGTGACCCATTGCCAGCTTCCGAGGAATTTTCACCAGAATCTCATATTCCTCTAAGTCAGAAGATGGGCAAGAGAAGAGTTCCTGCTATCTTCGAGGAGACTTCCTCTGCCGGGGATGGAAAGAGGAACAAGGGTGAAGTCCCAAAGGGGACCAAGAAAATTGATGTTGTTCCTTCTGCTGCAGTTCAGAAGGCTGTCGAGAAGCCTCCAATGGCTCCGAACAAGAAAAGTACTTCTGTGGAAGTGATCACTATTTCCCCCACCAAGGGTTCTTTGGCTGAAACTGCTAAAGTTCCACTGAGGAGATTGAAGAAATCCTCCTCGGTTAGTTTTTCTGAAGACATTCCCCAGCTCCAAACTAGTGGAGCTGGTGTTCCAACCATCATTCCCCCGAGCTCTGCAATGAGCTCGGTAAAAACTTGGATTATTCCTGAAGTTCAAGGCATCGAGGAAAACATGCCTAGGGATATGCTGACATCCCTAGCTACTAGTCACATTGCTTCAGTAAATTTCTTTTTATCTTGAATTTTTCCTTCTATCAATATATGTATCTCGGCACTAACTCATCACTACATTCTTTTTTCAGCTGGTGAGTTGTTTTAACACCATTGTGAAGAAAGATGAAGCGCTCAAGGCTTCAAGCTCCTCGTCTGGAGTAGAAGATGCATTCCAGGGTTTGGCCCAATCTCTGAAGGAATCCCGTCAGAAGTATGACGAGGATAAAGGTGTATGGGAGAAGAAATTGGCTGCATCTGAAGCAGAAAAGGTGCAGTTGGGAAACAAAGTGAAGGATTTGGAGAAGGAGAACAAGAAATACTCCGAGAAGCTCACTACTTTTGGGGAGCTTGAAAATAAGCTGAAATCAGCTGAGAAAGAGCTGACACTTCTGCGCGAAGTAAATCGCCAGAAAGAGGAGTTGGAGGCTAAGCTGAAAGCCTCCGAGGACCTTCTATCCGAGAAGCTCTCCTCGGAGAAGTTGAAGAGAAAAACAGCTGTGAAGAAATCCTTTCGAACTGGTTGGGATAAAGGATGGGATAGGGGGGTAACAGCAATGATGACGCAGGTGAATTATGGAAGTTTGAAATTCTTCCATGATGGTTGGGTTGCTTCCTTGCAGGAATTGAAGGTGAGCGAGGACTCCGAGCTATTTCAATAACATCTCCCTGGTCCTCCTCCAGTTATTGAAGACGAAGATGAAGACGAAGCTGCATCTGAAGAATCTTCAATGATTGTGGGTGATCAAACCCTTGCTCCTCAACCCAACCAGACATCTGCTGAGGAGATTTCTTCTTTACCTGCTCCTCTTGAACAAATCCCAACTCCAATCGATCAAATCAGTGTTCCCACCGAGCAACCAAGCTCCTCGTCCCAGCCTCCCGAGAAAGTCTTGGGAGACAAGGAAAAGGTGTGAAGTTGTTCGGTACTATCTTTATGTTTTTCTCCTTACTTGTAATTTGTATCTCAGATCTTTGTAACTTTTGCCTTATGATCTAATAAAATTTGAGTTCTTTCTTTCCATATGATTGTCTCTTCTTTATCTGCACTCTGTCTTGATTTTCTTTTTCTTTCTCAGTTAGTTTCTGGCCAGGATGGATCTTTTGTCTGCTAATAACACAAAGTTGATGCAGCAATGCCATGAGTATTATAAAGCTGGTCACACAGACCTCAGTACATCCGAAATTGCCGATATCCTTGGTCATGTTGCTTCAGAGCAAGCAATTGAAGCTTATCGGTATTTGAAGGACTTACTTGATAGAGCAGTGGCCAATAACGTGGCCTACTATGATATGATCGAGGAGCTTCAATATACTCTAGAATATCTCAAGGATCAGTACAGGGAGTCAAATGCCTTGTTACATGAGGGGTATGAAAAGAAATATCAACAGCTTTCTGCCGAGAAGGGATATGACAAACTCATTGCTGGGTATGATGTCAGGGAGAGGACCCTAAAAGGTGAAGTTGAGGCCTGCAGACAAATTGCCGAACTGCTGGAATAAGAGAACAACAATTTGCAGAAAGAGTTGGCATAGTATAAGTCTGTAGCTTCATCTTTCACTGCTTTGGTACAATTCTCCGACGAAGGGTTCTCATTCTTAGAAGTTGAGAACGCCAAATTAAGGCAGGAATTGGATACTTTAAGAAAGGTCTGGTATTTCTGCTACTGCTCGGGGATGAGGAAGAGGTTCTCGTGGGCGAGGAAGAGCTGCCCAGGATGTTAACGAGGAACGAAGCACTTCAGCTGCTCGGGGTCGATCAAGAACTCCTCGTAGTATTGAAGAAGCTCGTACTCTGTCAACATTGGAAACTCAAGCGTACCAGTTGAACGCCAAAGATCGGGCTTTGTCTGAAATATCCAAGAAAATCCTGACTTTGGAAGATCAACTTACTGCGACGAAGTCTGCTTTGAATAATAAAGATGTTTTTGCAAGGAACCTTCATGAGCAATTAGAAAGATTAACTTTCCAATTCCATAAACAACCTCGCTAATTCTGGAATGCAGGCTATAATGAGGCCCTTTATCACTTGGATGCTCGCATTGAAAATGCCAATAATGAAGGTTATAAACAGGGATGGTTGAACGCCCTGGGTGTGCTGAAGCTCGAACGAGGGCACTACCTGTAGGATTATCATACTCCGGGGCTACTAGACTTGCCTGTACCACCCTATAAATTGGACATGGAATGGATCCCAGCTCGTGCCATTCCTCGGAGCTTAATTTAAAAATATCTTGGTGACTATAATCTTCATTCTCAAATTGAAGTATCTCGTCCCGAGCATCTCTTGGATACTCCTTCAGTAATGAATGTCAGAATGTTGAAGGACTTGAATTTTATCAATTCTCCTCAGACATTAAAGGATCCTCCTGCTGGCGAGGAACCTGTATCGAAGGCTGAGGGGAAAAAGCCAATAGAATAGGATTTTCAATGTAATAGTTAGCACACATGTGTAACTTGTAATTTATTTTGAATTTTAATGAAAGACTTTCATTTTTTGTTTGCAAATCTGTATGGCTATTGTTTTGTACTTGTCTAACACTTTTATATTTGTGATTGCATAACAATTATTTGTGGTTCATCGACCAATCTAGTAATAAAAAATTACAAGTATAAAAAATGTTGCTCGATCACTTAATAACAAAGTAATGAGTATAAAAAATGTTAAAATTTCTTACAACCAACTAAGGTTGTTTAAATTGAGCTCGTCGACCAATTATAGTTAATGGGTTTTTATTCCCGACCAGCTATACTTGGTAAATTTTGTCTTTTTCAATAAATGTGCCCGACCAACCAAGGTCAAAGATTTTTCCTCGTCGACCAACTACAGTTAGTGGGTTTTTATCCCCGACCAACTATACTTGGTTCAGTTTGGAATATTTGTTCTTCGATGAACTTTTATGTAATAACGTACTTCCCGACCAACATAAGTTGGCATTTGAGAGCATATTTTGTTTTCAAACCAACCGAGATTGGCATTTTTAAGAATGTTGTTCTTACCCTTTTACCAACCGGGGTTGGTCATGGGTTTGAACTATCATGCCCACTAACTCTTTTACCAACCGAAGTTGATCACAGTAGTGTTCGCCTCCTAACCAAAGGAGTATAGTTTGTTCTCACTATTTTACCAACCAAAGTTGATCACGCTCGAACTATTAGTGTCCACTAGTTATTTTACCAACCGGAGTTGGTCACGCTAGTGTATGCCTCCTAGCCAAAGGAGTATAGTTTGTTCTCGCCCTTTTACCAATCGGAGTTGGTCGTGGGTCTGAACTATCGTGTTCTCGCTATTTTACCAACCGAAGTTGATCACGCTCGAACTATCTACTAGTTATTTTACCAACCGGAGTTGGTCACGCTAGTGTATGCCTCCTAACCAAAGGAGTATAGTTTGTTCTCGCCCTTTTACCAACCGGAGTTGGTCGTGGGTTTGAACTATCGTCTTCTTTTTGCTGTCGAGCAGCGTAGTGTACAACACTAGTATTCCCCGAAAAAATTTCAAACAAAGGAGAGAAAAATGGTGAAACATCATCGTTTTATTCATATTGATGGACCTGCTGTACATTTTACATCACTGATAATACTTGCGAAGGTGTTCAGCATTCCAAGCATTCTTGAATTCCTCTCCTTCTAGAGTTGCTATTCGGTAAGTTCCTGGTCGAACAATTTCTGTAACTCGGTAAGGTCCATGCCAATTTGCTTCCAATTTATTGTGCTTCTGAATGACCTTCTTTAGAACGTAATCTCATTCCTTTAAATAACATTTATTCACCCTCTTGTTTTAGAACAAAGCTGTTCGTTGTTGATATGCAACATTCCTAATGGCTGCTTCTTCTCTAACCTCCTCGAGCATATCCAAATCCAGTCTTCTCATCAAGTCACTGACTGGTGAATTGAAATTCATTACTCTATGTGTCGGAAGACCCAACTCGGCAAGTATTACAGCCTCACTTCCAAACGCCAGCATATATGGTGATTCTCCAGTTGCTGCTCGGGGAGTTGTTCGGTAAGCCCACAATACTGATTGTAGCTCATTAATCCAGTTAGCTTTAGCCTCATTTAACCTCTTCTTCAAACCATTTAATAATGTTCTGTTCGTCACTTCAGTCTGTCCATTGCTTTGAGGATGGCCTGGTGCTGAATGAATCTTCAAAATGTTTGACCGATGACAATAGGCGGCAAACTCCTCGTTATCGAATTGTGTTCCATGGTCTGTAATGAAGGCATGAGGGAGACCATATCGGCAAATGATGTTCTTCCAAACGAATTGGTACACCTTCTCGTACGTCATATCAATCAGAGGCTCAGCTTCTACCCATTTAGTAAAATAATCCACTGCGACGACGAGGTACTTGAATCGTCCTCGGGTCGTTGGCAGTGGTCCAACTAGATCAATTCCCCACATGGAAAATGGCCAAGGGGAAGTTATGGGTGTCAATAATGCTTGTGGAGTTCGTCGGATGGAGGAAAAACGTTGGCACTTGTCACACTTCTTGGCATAGGTTATACAATCAGCTCTCATCGTTGGCCAGTAGTATCCTTGCGTCATCACCCTTTGCAAAAGTGTTCGACCTGCTACATGGGCTCCACAAGACCCTTCATGAATCTCTTCAATCAATTCTTTCACCTCGGAGGGATGTACACATCTTTGCAAACCTGCCATAATTCCTCGTCTATACAAAATACCATTAATTAGTACATACCGAGCAGCTTTAAACTTTAATTTCTTGGCAGCGATCTTGTACTCCGGTAATTCTCCTTCCTCAACATATGTCCTGATGGGATCCATCCAAGATGGTCCTAAATCAAGGGAAATAACATTCATCATCAAGCTTTCATCTATGCTTCGACTTTCTAACACCTCAATTGGTATCGTTCTTCACAACTCGGTACGAGTAGCTGATGCTAGTCGGGCCAGAGCGTCTTCTTGTGCATTCTCCATTCTTGGTATTCTGATTAACTGAATGGCATCAAATTCGGCCAACAACTCCATCGCCTTTGCATGATATTTGACCATTAGTTCTCCTTTAACTGCATATGTTCCCATTATCTGATTCACAATTAAATGAGAATCACTGAATACCATCACTTGTTGTGCTTCCATAATCTTTCCAAAACTGAATACCATCACTATTAAGGCTTCATACTCAGCCTCATTATTGGAAGCTTTGAATTGGAATCGTAAGGCATATTCCACGTCAATCTCGTCTGGGGTGTTCAAAACGATCCCGGCTCCACAACCTGTTGTGCAAGATGACCCATCTACATACAATCTCCACGTAGGTAATTCGTCTTCAAAATTCTTATCTGACAGCATTCCTCGGTGAAATATTTGCTGTTTTGTTTCATCCTCCCCTGGTATTTTTCGCTCCTCGTCGACCATCTCTTCTCGCCCTTTTACCAACCGTAGTTGTTCTGGGTTTGAATTTGATGATCTTTCTACATCCACAAGCCCTTTTACCAACCGGAGTTGGTCTAGACTTATGTCTGTTGATCCTGTAACATCCACAGGTTGGTCAGCGAGCAACTTTTATTCCTCGGGGGTATCAGGATATGCAAACTCTGCTATAAAGTCTGCTACAGCTTGCCCTTTTAAGGATGATCTGGGTTCATACACAATATCATATTCACCGAGCTCTATTGCCCAGTACATCAGTCTTCCTGATTTTTCTGGCTTATGAAGAGCTTGTTTTAATGGCATATCGGTATACACGATGATGGTATGGGCCTGAAAATATGGCCTCATTCTTCTACTAGCTTCAATTAATGCCAATGCCAATGCCAATTTTTACAACTTTGGGTAACTGATCTCTGCACCTCGGAAAGCCTTACTTGTGTAATAAATTGGCTTTTGGACTCCATTCTCCAATCTGATCAATGCCGAGCTGACCGCATATTCTGATACTGCTTGGTATAAGTACAACTTTTCTCCCATCACTGGTCTGGACAGCAATGGAGGTGTTCCCAGATATTTCTTCAAGTCTTGAAAGGCCTTTTCACATTCATCATTCCACTCGAAAGTTTTTCGGAGTGTTTTGAAGAATGGAAGGCACCTATCAGTTGCTCGAGATACAAATCTATTGAGCGCTGCAACTCGTCCTGTAAGACTCTGCACTTCTTTCTTCGTCGTTGGAGATCGCAACCCTAAAAGAGATTTGATCTTTGCTGGATTTGCCTCAATGCCTCGCTGGTTGACGATGTACCCGAGGAACATTCCTTCTCGTACTCCAAAGGTGCACTTTGTCGGGTTGAGCTTCATCTGGTATTTATCCAGTTGATCAAAGGTCTGACCTAAGTCAACTAGATGATCAGCAACTTTCTTGCTCTTTGTCAGCATATCGTCGACATAGACCTCCATATTGCAACTGATTTGTTCGGCAAAAACCTTGTTCATCAGCCGTTGGTATGTCGCTCCTGCATTTTTCAAACCAAAAGGCATAACATTATAACAATAAGTTCCCCTAGGGGTAATAAAAGAAGTACTTTCCCTGTCTTCAGGTTTCATTTTGATCTGGTTATAACCAGAGTAAGCATCCACGAAGCTGAGCAGCTCATGCCCCGAGGTAGCATCCACTAGTTAGTCAATTCTAGGCAATAGGAAGTGATCCTTTGGGTAGGCCTTGTTGAGATCAGTGAAATCAACACAAATTCTCCATTTATTGTTTTTCTTCTTTACCATCACCACATTTGCCAATCAGTCCGGATACCTCACATCTTCAATGAATTGGGCTTTCTGGAGCTTGTCGACCTCCTCTTGAATAGCTTGATTCTTCTCGGGGATAAATACCCTTCTTCTTTGCTTTACAGGCTTGATCTCCTTATTCACATTGAGCTCGTGACATAAGAAATTTGGATCTATTCCTGGCATGTCTTCATGACTCCACGCAAAATTTTTCTTTCTGTTTCTCAAAAAAGTTATCAACTCCTGTTTTATTGAAGCATCCAACGATGAACCTATCTGGGTTACTCGTTCAGGGTGTTCGTCGTCCAGAATAACATTTTTTGTAGATTCTACCACCTGTCCTTTTACAAGTTGGGATTCATCTCTGGGATCGAGAGTTTCAATCTCTGTATCTTCTTCCACCTGGTAGGTAGTAGTCTTTTTCCTTGATTCTTCAAGTTCCTCTTGCTCGGCAGATGAATAATAGCATTCTCGAGCTACTTTTTTATCACCACTCCCACTCCAAAATTTGTTGGGAATTTTAAACATTGATGTACTGTAGATGGGACTGCTTCGAACTTCTTCAAACCAACTCTTCCCATGATGATGTTGTAGGCTGACTGCACATTCTTATCCATCACAAAGAAGCGTATTCTTTCTGTTCAACAAGCAGGCCAAGTTCCAATGAATATATCCAACTTGATCGTCCCAAGTGGAAAAACTTTCTCGCCAGCAAAACCCAAAAGAGGTCTGTGATAAGGCTCCAATTGAGATAACTTCAAATTTAAACTGTCAAAGTATGAATAGTACATGATGTCTGCCGAACTGCCATTGTCTACCAGCACCCTTGAAATTACTACTTCTTTCATCCTCATTTTGATCACTAAAGGGTCGTCGTGAGGGTAAAGAACACCTGCCAGATCATTTTTTGAAAAGCCAATAACCAGCTTCTCTTTGTTTACCTTCCTCAGACGATCCTCCTCGGCCAAATTTATTCGCTGAATATACGAGAAAGCTTGTGCCTCTCCGAGGTAAGCTTTTCTTTCTGCAGTAAGATCTCCTCCTCCTGCATCTCCTCCTGTAATAACATTACAATCAAATGACCCAAAACGTATGGAAAATACCTCTCGTTCTGGATGCCTTGGTTTCTTGGGAAGATCGGGGTCATCCTCGGCATCATCTTCGTGGTCTCTCTTCTTTTTATCCTCTGCTCGACGAGGAGATCTAGACCTCTCTCTAGTTCGATCATTATTTCTTCTTTCACCTCCCCGATCAACATATTTTGCTAGCTTTCCTCTTCAGATGAGTGTTTCAATCTCGTTCTGAAGAGCTATGCAATTTTTAGTCATATGGCCACGATCTTTGTGGAACTCGCAATATTTGTCCCTGTTCCTCGCATCAGGATCTGACCTCAGTTTCTTTGGACACTTTACTTCCTCACTATTCTTGATTTCTTCCAAGACATGATTAATACCCATTTTCAAGGGAGTGTAATTATCGAATTTCTTCAGGACTTCCCATGATGACTTATTATTTCTGGAACGCTTGTCGCCACCATTGCCTTTATGCTCTTTATTTTTAGACTTGTCGACGTTCACCTTGGTGTCTTTATCTATATTCTTCTTTGCAGCCATAGCTTCCTCGGCATTCATGATTATGGCCGCTTTTGCCATCAACTCTGACATAGTTTTAGGTGGATCTTTCGCCAAGGTGTAATACAACTTATTAGGCAACAACCCACTCATCAAGGTGGTGATTGTTGTCTTCTCCTTGTAATCTATAACTTCCAGCTTCTCGTTATTGAAACGAGTTATGTAATCTCTAGTACTCTCACCAGATTTTTGTCTAACACTTAACAAATGTGCTACTCGTTTTACTGGCTTTGCTCCAAAACAAAAATTGTCGATGAACAACTCGGCTAACTGAAAGAAAGTTGAAATCTTACCCCGAGGAAGATTGTTGTACCATATCTGGGCAGCTCCAGTAAGAGTTCCCGAGAACGCTCTGCATCTCATCTCGTTACGGACAGCATAGATATCGGCGGCAGCTTGATATTGCTCTATATGAAGGACAAGATCTGTCTTTCCATCATATTTAGGTGTCACTACTGGTGCTTTAAACTTTGACGGTGTAGGAAAATTCACAATGGCCTGGAAAAAAGGTGTCCCTTGAACAAAAGTTCGTTGTAGGGGATTCTTCACCCTAGCCATTTCTCCCAATCTATCCTCCAATCGCTGAAAGGACCCTTTCCACGCTTCATTTCCTTCCTCGGGCCTATTGGTTCGAGCAAAAGATCGTTCCGAAGTAGCCTCTTGAGATTTATCTTGACGAGCAACTGGTCGTGATTGTGTTGATCCTTCTCTGAGATCAGATGGTTGTCGAAAACTCCTCGACATGGTCTTAGGTTGACTCCTATTCCTCCTAGGGCCTAATCGACTGAAAGGAGACACCCTACTCAGTCTTTCTAAGGCACTGGGTCTTTCTGGATAGAGAGTGATACGTTGATCAGTATCTGTAGCCCTTATTGACGAAGTTCGCCCAGGTTGATAAGAGAAATCATCAGACTCCTCATTACGATATGACTCAGTACGTCTGGATCGTGAAGAAAGTAAATAAGCTTGCCCCTGACCACTTCGCTGTCCTGAACGGGCAGGTGCACCTACATGAAGGGTTTGTATAAGTTGCCTCATTGTATCTTGCATAGCGGTTTGTCCTTGAGCCAAATTCGTCATAATTTCGTCCAGATCTGGAGGTGCAGAGGGATTTGGAGGATTTCCAGCATTTCCAGCATTTCGATTGCTAGATTCTGGATTATCCGCCATTGATGAAGAATGATTTTTGGTGAAAAACGATAATAACAATCGCCTCCCACAGACGGCACCAATCTGTTGATGTAAAAAATTAGATAGCTCTAATTATTCAATCACAGATAAATAAAACGAGACAAAGATTTTAAAGTGGTTCAGCCTTATAAGAATGGCCTACGTCCACTGTTATGTTATTGCTGAGTGTTTTGGGGAATTCTCGATTACAAGCTATATCAAGAAATTCCGGTCCCTTTGAATGAGGGTGATACAAGGTATTTATAGCCCTTAGGCTGTACATGAAAGGGTGTTACATTAAATGATACACATATGAAAGGGTAATTCATTTAATGTTATTCAAACGTGCGCGTCAAGATGATAAGCATTCAATGAATAGTTGAACTGTTGATTATCTGGCAATTAATGCTGTGGTCGAGGTGCAGCTCGAACCGCCTTAGTTGCTCGTCGTCCAAAAGTTCCTCGGAGCATTGGAGTTCCTCGGAGGGTTGGTGTTCCTCGGAGTGAGTATGTTGGTCGGGGAAACAATCTTCCTCGTTGCTATTGTGCCACGTAGATTGACACGTGTCTTCTTATTATTCGTCCACATCAGCATACTAATTTTGGTGTCAACAGTATCCAACTCAGTTTTTGAGTTGGCCTGACGCTGAATAGCTCTCTCGGCCTCATAAACTTTTCATTGGTTTTCAGCCATTCACTTGGTGGTAGAGGTGAAGGCATAGATAGACTGTAAAAGAAAAGGGAAAGGTCATAATTAAATGGCCGAGGGAATAGTTTGTAAAATATTAATGAATAAAAATTAAAAATATGAATGAAATACCTGAGCCAGAGTATGAAGCCCATAGTCATAAACCTTGGTCGGGGGAATTTTGGCACAAAATTCATAGTCTACAACCGATGTTGCCAATAACATGGAGGCCTTAGCGTCTCTCAAGTTGGAAATTAGAGAGGAAGGGTTATCCTTCAAGAAGGTCAGATTAGATGACTAGTAGGACCCCATGCACGATGAAGAGATAATCCCCTCGGTGTTCTTCTGTGGAACCTCTACCCTTGCCCTCACACGCCAATCAGGTCGAGGGACAGCAGGGACTTCTGGCTCCTTCCTCTTGCGGGTTTCAACTGTCAATTCTACGTGGGTCGACCCCATAGCCTTTGTCTTTTTATGGGTCAGTTGAGGCTCCCTACCCTTCTTCTTCTTCAGGCCTGACATCAAGCTAGGGCAGTTATTTCCCAAAGTTGATTAGATATGTTGGGAGGCCGATCTGAAAAAAATAAGACAACATATTAGAAAAAATCAACAATAATGAGGAAACATTTGGAAAAAAAAAATTGAAACAAAAACAACTCACATAATTATGTCAATGGGCCAACCCTCAGACCAACTTCTTTGAGGAAAAGAGGGGTCATTAAATCTTTAAACTTGGCATGTTCACCCTCTTTACCTTGTTCCCTTAGGTAGTCGGCTATTTCCCTTTCATCCAAGCTAAGTCCAGGGTCTGACCTTGCTTTCATGGAGGGGTTAGACCATTCTCTTGGGATCCTCGGACTCTCTTCAGGAGGCTCAACCCCGACAGGGAATTCCCAGTCCTTAGAAATGAAGAAGAACCTCTTCTTCAAATCATGGTTAGAACTTTGTTCTACATGGAGAAATTTTTTATCGAACCTCCTAGCCCCTGGATGGAAATATCTAGGTTACTTGGATGACGAGGTTATATTGTAGCAGGCCAAGAACAAATAAAACGAGGGATCGTCAGTAAATGTGTTCTTCCAGAGGGAGATGTAGCGGAGGATGGTCCTCTAGGCATTGGGAGGAAGATGGGAATGAGCAACCCCAAGGGCAGTAAGTATGTCAACTATCGTAGGGTGCATAGGGAACCTAACGCCGACCTTAAGCATCAGCTTATATACAATAATTTCTCCTTGTTCCCCCTGGAAGACCCTCTCATCTTCATTCTGGACCCTTGTATTTACGTTGGTCTTTATACCAAAGAGATGCCTCTATAGTAATAGGTCACGATCCCTAATAGACGAGACAAGAACCGAGGCCCCTGAAGTATCAACTCGATCATTATTAGAATCCTCACTATCGTCCTCATCCCCCTCATCCCCAGACCTCTCGGCCTCATCGTTTATTGGAGGTCCATCTAGAAAAGCGACCTGGAAAGCAAAGGGGGACAGGGCTGTCACAGGGATAACTTCAGGATGAACTGTTCCCTTGGCCTCTCGGTTTGGGCTAAGTGTTGGTTAGTCTTTTCTCCCAGAAGTTCCAACACCCATAGAAAACGATGCTCTGGCATCATTCTCTCCCTCTTACCTCTGACACTCGGCTGGACGATGGGAAGACCCGAAGGGCTCAGAGCGTAAAACTGTGGCTAATGGAATTAGGAAAATGGGTTGTACCCAAACAGGGTCGGACCTACGTCTGCACTCGCTCTCTTCCTCTATTCGCCTAATCTCTGTAAAGAACCTTTCTCTTAAAGTTGGAAAATCCTTGGCTAAATCATAAAGACTTTTGAGAATTAAGAGGGAGACCCTAGACTTAAGGAATTTTCCCAAACTACCTAAAAATAAGTTTACAGTTTGACCAAATTGACTATTGGATTGAACCTAGAGAAACAAAATGTTTCTTGAGAATGAACACACAAGAACAGAACCAGTAATCTTTATCGAAGAAGAACTCCGGAGAGTCACTGTGAAACTTAAGAATGGCTATAAATTGGCACTAAACCACCACAAAAAGGTGGAGGATGAACCTAGGGAGGCCTATTGCTCGAGTTCTAGCCCTAGAACCACCAAAAAAGGGTGGAAACAAGACGAAAAAGTGTTAAACAACCAAGAAAATGCGCAAGAGATACCCAAAGCAAGAAATCAAAGAAAAGGGAAGATAAAAGGGAATTTAGGGTAGAGAAATTACCCGAGGTTGAAGATTGAGACTGAACAAAGCTTGGAATGTAGGAGAAAAGGCAGAAACTACATAAATGGCATTGAGCTACTATAAGCTAGAGAGAGAGAGCGTGCAGAAGAAGAAGAAGAAGAAGAAGAAGAAGAAGAAGAAGAAGAAGAAGAAGAAGAAGAGAGAATTATTTAAAAAATGGTTTAAATACTTTGTCATTAGTGGCCCACTAACCAAAGCAATGCACAACCCACGAACATAATCATTACTAGGGAACAAAATCCTAAGTATAGTATACAACCATCATTTTTTTTGGGAACACAAACAATGATTGACACCTAATAAGACGTTAATAAACTTGACACATGTCACTTATCAACCTTCCCACTCATTTGACATCTAAAGACAACATTACCCCTCAGACACCTCAACGTTATTGATGACTAAGGGCTAGGGGTGATTGATATGCCAAAATACACCCTCGGCCAGGATGAGGGTAGCCTCGTCCTGGACGAGGGTCTTACTCCACTACCTCGGGGGTGTTACGGACGACAATACGACCGGATGACAGTGAGGAGGCCGACCCCATTATTTACTTTGACCAGAGCCCAAGCTAGTGGGGATAAAAGCCTCATCTTCAAGTGACAAAGTGATAAGCCAGCCCTATGAGGGGACGACAGAGCGAAGCCTACATCCAGCAGTCAAGACCTAGTATGCCAGCATCAACCTCAGCCTCGGCCTTCCATTACAAGCCGAGGGTAACATCATCATGGAGCGTGATTTGTGAGACACGTGGGACAGTGCACGTGGGACACATATAGCATGTGTAACAGACTGTTATAACAATATCATCCCCTCATGTGAGGGAATATTATGTCAACATTAACCACAAGTGGCACAACCAGGTGTCAAGAGGGAATTGGCTAGATCATCATTCACATGCACAATGCATTCTTAGGGGTTCACTACTCCCCCCAAGCCCTATATATACTTGTCATCTTCAACCTTGGAGAGGATGGATGATATAAACCCTAGTGAAAACTCTTCTTGTACAAAGTTAAGAGAGAGTGAGCTTATGAGCATTGTATCCAAGGTCATTAGTGCCCATACATAGTGGATCACACACTCACAGTGGATGTAAGGCTAATTGGTTGAACCACTATACATCAATGTATATATTCCTATTACCCTCATCCCCTTCTCTGCACTTGTACACATACATAACTCTATTTCTAAAATTGTTATTACTGTTTGAGCTCATCATCTCTTATCTGCTGGAGCGAGATCTTAGCATCATTAAGGTTTACAAAGGGATTTTCTTCCATTTCCTTACCGATGACTAAATTAACTCGGAAAGATGTTTAGTTTGAATGGAATTCTAATTATAAAAATAGTTTTGAAGAATTGAAAAAGAGGTTGGTAATTGCACATGTTCTTACTATTCCACATGGTGGAGATGGTTTTGTTATTTATACCGATGCTTCACATCAGGGATTGGGTTGTGTATATATATATATTTATACACACACACACACACACACACACAATTTATTTGTTTATGTGAACATATTGGTTACTTATGGTTAATCTATCAGTCGGGGTTTGTGTTGGATGTTGTGATCGCATACCGTATACCTAGATGTTGACGCAAGATGTCGAGAAGTCTTATTTTTTAATCATATATTCATTTAATTTAGACTTTGTAAGGAGAGTGGTTTTATGATCTATTCATCGGTGGAGTCTTGGTATTAGCCTTACCGAGAGTGTGATAGCATATTGATCCGCCATTCTCATCTGTGTATATTGATTTAGTTTAAATTCGTTGGGCGAGGGACTCCTACGGATTTGTCGATTGAAACAAGAGAAGGTCCCCTAAATGTAGATGACTTCGTTTGGTTGTTATGAGACTTATATATATGTATATGATATTAGTACATGCAGTGGACACTTTGAAATAGACCCTATGTAACATTTGGGTGTGATTTATGAAATTGGGTATATCTTATCTTTTAGTGGGGATGGTATGGGATAATATTGGTACATACTTTATAGTTCAGTAATGAAGAAGTTTAATTAAAAATGTTAAAATAGGGTAAAATGTTACGTCATAAGATCATGATAATCTAAACAAGTAAGAGGATAAGTCTTGGGTTATAATATATACATGCATAGTTATGTGATAATACATATTAATATAAATTTAGAGACTTTTAGTACATTCATGCCATGGTCAAGGACACCTATGTAGTATTTCACTTATGATGAGGGGTGAGGTATGTCTTACTTGTGAGGGTCGGTGGGATGCCATGTCTATTATAAATGAGTCCCACGATTATTATTGTTTTGATATTATAAGTTATTTCTTACAAATTTTGGGCCCTGACCCATGTTTATAAATTTCTCAAGTGGACAACTTTGACCCGAGTGGAAATTCGGTAGAAAAAACTCCTCCAAAAAGGCTTCTTCAGGAAATATAGTATGTAATAAGATTGAGGGGTCTCATCTGGAGAAAAACTATAAGGGGGTTTGTCAAGAATATAAGAAGGATTTGACCACACGGTGCCCATCTTCGACTACTGTCAACTTTTCGCAAAAAGTATTTTATGTTGGAAGCTCAAATAAGCAAAAACATTGTTATATTCATCGTTTAATCCAACATGACTCCATCGTGTTAAAAGGGGATATATTAGTTTTGCACAATGATACTATTGAGTCTTAATCTTCTGATGAAGACAATGAAAGTGAAGAAGATAGGCCTCATTTAGCGAACATTGTCACAAGTGGAGAGAAAACCCACGTTAATCCTAGTAGTGTTCAAATTCACGAAGATCGAGGCATTGATTTATATGTGAATATCCCCAATAGTGTCTCGAACGGTGTAAAATCTTCTTTAAATCATAACAAATGGCATGTCGTCCGCAAAAAAACACGTTCAAGATATCGTAGGTCCTAAGCTTATTTTTAATGTTTCATTTACTTTTTTGCACGCTTCGTGCTATGTCACTCGTTCTCGTTTTCGTAAAATTTTTCCAGTGTCTTTGCGTTAGCGCTTGTAAGTGCCATAGGAGAGGATTTTTCTCCTCCCAATAAATAAATTATTTTTTGTTGAAAAAAAAACTTTTCCCAATATGATTATTATTATTATTATTATTATTATTATTATTATTATTATTATTATTATTATTATTATTATTATTATTATTATTATTATTATTATTGTATATATGATTAGTAAGGTTGAGAGTCCATACTTGCAGCATTAGAAATCCAAACATCATCCTTAGAGTAGGAGTGTTGTTTCATTTAACCGGTCATTTCTATTCAAAAGTTTGATTCAGAGGAGGTTATTATTTTATTCTTTTATTCTAGTTGGAACAGTTGTAAAAATATATTTTTATAAAGTGGATTCAGTTATTGGAGTTTTCGTTATTTCAGTTCAGTTATTCTTATTGGCATTCTTTATTGAGTTCTAGTATCCTTAGTATCCATGTTCCTTCCGTTTCATTTTCTATTGAGAATTTTTTTATGTCTTTAGAGCATGTTATAGGGTTTTGTACTCTGATGACATGATGGCGTGTGTGTCAACATTATTCATTTTCGTTTGATTATTAACAAAACTCTAGGATCATTCGATCATAAATGTGCATGAGAATGAAGTGGGTCGTGAGTTTGTCGTCAAGGACAGGACGAGTGGTTAGACAAAGGTGTTCTCCACAATTGTGAGGATGATTATGGGAGTTCATCATATTTGGGGGTAAAGTTTGAAACTTAGTGATTTTTACAGGAATTAGTAGTGAATGTATTTCAAGTTGAGTTCGTTTTTGAAAACATTAAAGGAAGTTGATTTTTTAGAAGCCTGTTAGAGATTTGAGCTATATGTTTTATAATATGGTTTATGATGGAAATCAAGATAGTTGAGGCTCATATTTGAGGAAGGTTGATTTATATTTTTTTTAAACATCTCATGATTAAGGGTGATGATGATGTGAGAAATTTTGGACCTAGGTGGAAGGTCACCATGTTGTTATGGAATATGAGTTGGATCTAGTTAGGAATGATTAGTGGTATAATTGAGTAGGTGGAAACTGGAGATAGGAGGAATGATTTTTCCTATTGTATGAGTTAGGAAGACTTAACTAGAGATTTTTGTGAAATAGGTTTTCGTATGTGTTGTGGGTCTATTGTTGATGCATTAGTTACGCAGAAGGTTAAGGAACAAATAAGTACCTTCAGAATGCTATGTGATATCAATTTTAACCAATTCAAAAATTCTAAGTTAAAAATATTTAATTTGAGTCAATTTTTAAACCAGTTTTATTTAAACCCTAGCACATACATCTAGGTGGGAAAAATCAAACCATCACAAATAAACTACTGACACACAGATTTAAAGAAAAAAACCCCAAAGGGAAAACCTTTTTATTTCACTATGAAAAAGTAAATCTAAACTTACATAAACAATGAAATCTGCAATGAATATCTGCAGACACTCATATAGACATGGAGTCTACATTCAGCAATGGGTTAACCACAACAACTCATAACAACACGTAACTATGAATTAGCCAAGAACACCCATGAGTACTCCCAATGACACGTAGTCGTCAGCTATAGATTTACCGTCTCTACAAGAGAAACTTCAACAAAATGTATCTTGGGTTCCAAAATAATTCACTAAACTATTAGGATTTTCGTGAATTGAAAAAAAAAGTTTTAAACACTAAATAGAGAATGTAAATTAGTTCTGCAGGGTTTTCATAGACTGAAAAATGTCATGTTTTCATAAGGAAAAATTATTCATTTAATCAGGTATATATAACAAAATTGAGTCAGTGATCTCACTCGAACTAAAACAGCATGTCACTCGAACGAGATGATTTGTCGCTCGAATGAGGACATCGCGCGACGTGCCTATGTTGCTTGAAGGACAATAATATGTTTCTCAAATGACCTAAACGTCAAAAAAATATATTGTATAACTCTGCCTCAACACTTAAAAAAACTCTTTTGATGAAAAACAATGCTTCTGGTGTTTAAGAAAAGTTTAGAAAATTTATCCCTACACTTTAAATGAACCGTTAAGGGACTTCTACACAACCTAACCAAAATCTATCTTGGAAAGTCTTTTTTATTGAAGAATGTTGATATTCGGATCCGCTTTTATGCATGATTGGACTTGAATAAATCTTCGATGGTTATAGCGGTGTACTTCACACTCTAATGTAAACGGACTATGAAAAATATGTTCTTACAAATATCCCCCTATATCTATGCCAATATAAACTAAAAACATCTGAATTAACAAATCAGATGGCCTATACAATTTTAATACCCTCCCATGAACCCAAAACTGAAAAGGTACTAAAAATGCAAGTCTTAAACTTTCTTCAAAAATCTTTAACATCTTCAAATCGTCGACATTTCTTTGTTGTCACCGGGGTATGCTAAATAATGATCTTCAACTTTTGTACATACACACATGAGACAAGAAATAAATACTTCCATGAGATATCGAGTTTAAAATGAGATAAACATAAATCAAAACATATATCAAATCTCAATTCTCCCCCATTATTAAAACTCCACCATTAAATCATAATTCGTTCTCTTACTTTTTATTTGTCCAAATTAGACAAGGAAAGGAATAAACAAAGATACACATGGAGTGTCACGACAAGCAAAGTAAATCAACTACAGCCATCAAGGTTATACTTGAAAGCATTCACTAACAATTTTTTATTTTTGGATTTTTTCAACAAAATCAAATTTATAAAAAAAAATCACACGCCGTGAATTTACACTAAGATAATCAAATCGTTAAAACGAATTGAATGGGTATGGACATATTCAATCGGTAAATCAACTCAAACATGCATAAAAAATGTGCCCGATGAATATGGATAGTCCTAACGAATGAATTTCACAATCATCCTTACATGTAAAATTTTTTAAATTCAAATGACATTGACTTAATCAAATAAACAAATCAAAGTCTAAAATGACTTCCACACCAATAACGTCTAAACTATGTAGTGTTTTTTCAAGAATTTATCAAAACATGCAAACCTGTTGACTTATTTCCAACCAAACTCCCTCAAATATATGTTTCTTTTTCAAGATCTTTTGAGGTTTCAATTTTTTCTCAACTTAGAGAAATCCTATTGCCCCTTTTTGGCATTTTTATCTTTTTATTGCCTTAATTTTTTTTTCTTTGGTCTCTTTTAAATGGTGGCTTTCACGATGTTATTATTATTAACTCGCAGCCCTTTTTCGTGTCCACTCATCATTTTTTCATATTAAATAAATTCCTCACGGGCTACGGTTCTTACATGCACAACTTTCATTATCAAGTTTCGTCGCATTTATTTCGTTCTAAAGACATGATTGACATGGAAACACTTTGGCTCACATATGATAAACAAGTAAAATAATCAAAAACAATTGTGCAAGTGTGCATTAAACGAGACTAAGAGTCAAATATGTAGAAAGTAATCTCAAATCTCATCTTAATGACTCCAAACATTATAAAGCACATGAATGAAATGATGTATCGTCTCAAAACACTATCGAATAGTCACATGGATATGGAATGATGTTGTGACTTGCTCATCGTAAATTTTCATCCATAAATGATCTAAACAAAATACAAAACTCATTTTCCAAAAAAAATTCAAAATCAAATATTTTGGGCTTTTCCAATTTTTTCCAAAAAATATAAAATCTTTTTATATTTTTCAAAAATAATTTTTATTTTGGTTTTTCAAAAAAAAAATATTAAAAATGGAAAACATGAACACAAATGTGGTACACACTAGCAATAGGAATAAAATATCATCATGAAAAATATCTTATTCTAGCAAACATGTCTAAACCTCAACCGTTTGGTGCGGTGGAGTTTCCAAAAGATGGTGACATCCTATGAAAAACATCAATCAAATCATGTGAAGCCTTGACAAAAAAAATTACTTGTTCCCTAATATGTGAAAACTCTCTCAAGTAATCATCCAAAGCATCATGTGTGGGTGCGTGTGTGGTAACACATGGCAAAACCCTATTCGACACACTACCCAACTTAAAACAAAATTCCCTAAGGTGTCCTCTCTTTTTGAAACGGGTGAAACATACACGGGCCTAGGAATACCTCTCCTAAAATGCCTACGATGCTCTCTCCTATCGGGTAAAAGATGCCTAGGTGAGTTGGGTTGAGAGACATTGTAATACCCCGTATTTTTATGGCTTTTAAAATTAGGGATTTATTAAATTTAAATTGAGATATTAATTTAATATTAATCTGGAAATTTATTTTTATATTTACTAACGTGATGTGAGTTAGTAATTATTGGAAAATTATTGAATATTACTAGACGAGTAAAGTAATATATGAGATTTATTTTATTAAAATTGTCACGAGTGAATAAAATGGCAATTATGGAAATTTAAGTCGGGATGTGCTTGTGTCGTGTCAGGACTAAATTATTATTACATAAAATGAATAAATTATAAGTTTCTTGTATGGTCTTTTTGAGTGCGTCAAAGTGTCCGGAAGGGTCGAGATAGTCAGAAAAGTGTACCCGGGGGTTTAGTTTGGGTCTCAGGGCATTTTTAGGCCTAATTGACATCACGGGAGGGTATTTTAGACATTTTATATTTTTGGGGAATTAAACCCACGAATTTCCTAAGGATATATCAGCCTTTGAGAGTTTTCTCTTAGGGTTAGCAAACAAAAAATCAAAGGACGACCATTAGAGAATAAGTTGGCAAGCTTTTCAAGAAATTTAAGGCCAAAGACTCAACCGTTTTCACCGCCACCACCACCAAAACGTAGATTGCGGAACGAGGAGCAGAACCGTACATTTTTCCTTCACAAATCAGAAACTAAATTCCCAAGAAAGTATCTATCTTGCTTTATTTTAGTTAATGTCTCAATATTGTTAGTCTAGGGTTGTTTAGGACTTGTCCCATAAAAGAAATTGTTAATTTAGAGACTTTAAATCGCATGTTTCGAGAGATTCCATGTATTCTGGATATACCTATCATATGTAGAGGATTACCAGCGAATTATTATGAGTATAGAAATAAGAAATCTGGGAAATAATTAGAGGAATGTATTTTTCTTTCAAAATTAGGGTTCTTGAAGATTATGTCAATTTTATCCCATAAATTCGATATCATGGATGAATTTATACATGTTTCGCGTAGGAAATCTTGTATATACATATATAGAACTTGTAGTACCGTTATTTGAGGATTCTAGAGTTGTTAATGAAATTTTTGGAGAAATTGGAAGATGAAACCCGTAGGTTTAATTTGCAGTTTCTGGGCAAGAACTGCTTGATCGATCGATCGAGCCCAAAGTATCGATCGATCGACCCCTTTTCTTTGATCAATCGACCCCTCCTTAAAAAACTGCGTATTTCTCACTCGTTAGTTTTAATCCGATTAAGATGTTTGGGAACCCTTGATTGTTGTTGTTGGAATATAATGGGATATAAAGATGACCTGTAGGGCCTAGGTAGACCCCGTTGAGTAACATTTTAATGAAGGATGAGATTTTGGGTTAACGAGGAATGATTCATGTGTATAAGAAATCATGCGTATATTTAATAAAATGATGGGGACTCATAAGGGAGTTAGACCGGAACTTAAGTGAGTGAATGCCTACTGAAATTATACTTAGAATACTTCGAGAGAGGAGAAGTGAGTATGAACTGAATAATAAATGAGAATACAAATAACGAGTCCGTTATACGAAATAATCGAGTAAAATGTGCAATAATGGATAATTATATTTATGGGTCATGAGCGCACCTAATTTAGAAATGTGGATGTGTATATATATATATATATATATATATATATATATATGACTGTGTGATTGTGCATATATTATATCTGTATAAAAATCATACGCGGGCTACTTGCTATCACGGGGGTTTTCACGTCGGGACGGTCTTATCTCGATGGGACCTTTATGGGGGATATCGACTCGTACCCTAGAACATAGGATTCCTTGGTACAGGCTATCTGATTGATAGTCACACGGTCCAAAGAGACGCGAGGGTATGTGTTGACCTCTTAGTGATTTGGAACTATGTTTCGCCTCCATTTGTATGTGCTTTATGTTAATGCAGTTCGAGAGTGATTCCGAACTAGCATTTCCCTAAATATGTGTGATACAGGGACTTGATAGCAGAGTATGCCAGCACCATTGATTTTATGTGGGGTGCAGATAGTATATATATATATATATATATATATATATATATATATATATATATATATATATATATATATATATATTATATGAGTGATTGATATATATACTTATATATGGAAACCTTGCACCATAGATTTTGTGTGGGGTGCCGTTAGTATATATATTATGCGTGTAACTAATATACATACGTATATCTATATGAGAACTTTCTACTGTGCGTAATAGTAGTTAAATAATATATAAATTTTCAACTTCACTATAAGTATTCGAAAACTTTATGACGGTACGGGGTTATTCTAAATAACGTAATAAATACTAAAGAGATTGATTTTTTTTAAAGTGAATATCATAACCTTATTTCCAAGTGATAAAACCGTATGGAGAATAAGTTAGAAAAACTTATGAGGTTCATTAGTATGGTAGGCGTGAACACTAGACGAGAGGTGAGAATTCCCAAGAGAGTGTCGCATACTAACATGGTTGTTGCATTAGCAGGTAAGAATTTTAAATACTTGCTCAACTAATTTTAAAACTGTTTTACAATCGGGCTCTGACCCATTTTCTGTTATCTCTTCTCTTTTGTGTATATATGTATATATTACAGGTGCCCAGCCACAGGGGCGTCGTGCATAGGTTCTTTGGATTGGACGCGTTGTAGCTTATGTGGGAGTTGCAGGTCCTTGTTGTAGACGACCTCTTCATTGATTCAGTTCTTATTATAGTTCTTCATAGTTAGGGCAGGTGTCGCCCATTTTCCCATTCAGTATAGATTTGTCAGAGATGTATGTTCATTTATTTTCAGTATTCGGTACTCTTTGAGTATTAACTCTTATCAGGATGATTTCATTTGTAGTTTAAATTTGGTTTGGTTAGGTTAATCTAGATGGATTAATTCTTTTGTGTTGATTGTTATCCGTAGCACTTATGTGATTCTTAAATTATTGGTTATTTAAAAGGTTTTCAAATTGGAATTAACTAAAAATGGAAATAAAGTTTTAAATCGTTTTGACACTTAGCTTAATTATTTAGGGTGTTTAAATTGGAAAATTTTATTTTGCGACAGTGATGCTAAAAATGAACCAAATGTTCACCTTGATTTTAATTTAATGAAGGTTTGATCGCCCGGTATTTAATTAGGCGGGGTGTCACAGGTGGTATCAGAGCATCAGGTTCTAGTGTCCTTAGGATCTGATCGTCTTATTAAGCTTCTAGCGTTACTTTGTTTGATATAGGGCCCTATGTTTAGGATTGTTGTTTTCTATGGTGAGATTCCGTTCTCATGCTATAACGTATATACCTTAGTGAATCTTAATTGCGTTTGGATGTGTACGAACAATTAAATATGGAAGGCAAGGGCCATTGGGCAGACAACAGGAGGCAAGGCTTAGTTGAGGTTGTAAAGTATATTCTAGGATGATGATTGTAGTCGAGGTCACCCCAATTATGGCAAGGGAAGCCAGGACTGTAAAGACGGCTAGGGCGCAACCTATGATTTCCAAGTGCTGCTATAGTCAAAAGAGGTGCAAGAGTAGACTTACCTAGCGTGACACGACGAGAAAGAGTCAGACGAAGCATTATAGAGAACTGTGAGTGGAAATTCTAGAAATGTGAAAATTGTGCGTGTTAGCCAAAGGAGGTAAAGTATCCAAAGGCTTGGACATAGGACGGAGTGTAGATAACTGGAAGTGAAAATTTGGAAACAAATTTTCTTGACATGTCGGAACAAAGTTATCATCGTGGGAGTCAACCACTACTTTTAGAAATGGAATGCTATGCCTATAGGATATTCTTAGGTACAGTGTGACCGCATGTTCCTTCATCAAATGTTCAGGATAAGAAGTGAACACAGTTCCGAACTCATCACAGGAGGACCTGACAGAGTTCCATTTGTGAATATGAATATAATCCGTTAGCGAATATTGTATAGGAGGATGTAGATACAAATGGAGGAGAGGACTCCAAGTGGGAGATCGACTCGTAAAAATAGTTAATAACACCAAAATGGGAATTCTGCTCAACGATCAATTCAGAAGTTATCAATGTCGTGCTTTGACAATAGAGATATTAATGCTTCTTTGTGTGGGAAGCTAAAAGAATCAAAGAAGTTAGTCAAGAAAAAGACTAGATGCAACAATAGTAGTGTAGCACCATAAGGGGGTGGGGATACACGTCAGGGGACCCATTTAAATGATTCGAATAGTTGAATTCTTACCAAAGCGATGGCGAATTCAGTAAGGACTGTTGTAACTAGTAGCATGTTCTTTAGGGCCAACAAGGCTAAGGGAACCACGGGGGATAGCCAACATGTATTGAGTCTACCAAAGTCCGAGAGAAGGACAATCCTAATCTGGTTGGTATGACGGGTAATAAGTGGATTATGTGTAGAGGTATTTTGTGGAGCGTGAAATCGCACGCGTTGATGTTTTCCCGAAGTGAGTAAAGGGATAAGAGTATGGTGCCTAGTAAAAGACAACGATTAAAGTAGTTTTGTGTTGGTTGGGCAGGGGAGTTACGTCCGGAGACCATTTGTGCAATCAAGACGATTGGCAAGGTAGAAGTAGAACTTTTATCCTCAGAACATTGCTAAATTAGCATGTGAGACGAGTTTAATGCGTATAACTATAAACGATATTATTATGTGAATATTTTTCCCTAGTGTAGCGGGATTTTCCTTAGTTCTATCTGCGAATGAATGAGTATATTAATAGTGTTATATACTTTACTGAGGTTACTTGTTTTAGTGATGTAATATACGAGTATAATATGGTATTGGTTACAACTTCATAGAAATGGTCAATACGATAGTAGGAAGTTATTGCAAGGCTATCGGAGTGGTTGCATTAGTGCATCATGTTTTGTTTTGGCGAGGCCTCACCTGCAAGAGGGTTGGACTCGCACTTATATTATCTATCCTAGAAACTTCGGAGGGGATAATGGACTCGAGATATTCGATACCAGTGTGTGTAGGGACTTTGTCGTTATGATTCAGTATGTGTCGGGTTTACGGTTGAGTGAAAAGATTTAACTCAGTATTATGTTTAGCGCTCAGGACTTGGTTATAGAAAGAGTGCATTGTTATATCTATGCTTTAGAGATGTGGGAGTTAAGATTTATACCCCTCTGATTGGGGAAAGGGATTTTAAGAATCCCTATTGTATGTATTCGAGGATTATGGAATGCAATTACCACCAATACTGTACGATAGTGCAATTGGCGAAATGTTCCTTGTTAAGTGTAATTTCGGGAGGAGATGTAATTTTCTGCCAAGAAGTGGGAAAATAGGGGTACATGCTATGGACGGAGGTTCTAATGGATTTCGATAACCGACAATGCTAGGTAGTAGTGTATCGGGGGGGTTCCTTATTTGTATTTCGCTTTGCGAGACATCCCACGCATGAAACGTAGAGTAAGGTTGTAAATAGGGAAATGTTTCGTCATTAGTCCATGAGTTCAGTGCCTCGGTCGTAATAGGAGAAGATAATTATATCTGTAAGTTGGTAGTTGAATTATGATTTAAGTCCAGTGGATCCGGTTGTGTGGAAGAAAGCATTGAAAGTTTTGTTTTACCACCACGAGTTGAGGGGTGGATTGATGATAAGGAGGATTTAGAATTTTGATTTCTAGGGTGAGTGAGAGTACCCAAGTGTTGCAATCACGTTGTGAGCAATAGGAAAATAAAGAACTGGTTATTAGGTGTGAAGCGTATGTGATGCTTACGCTAGTATGCACGGTTTATAGGGTGTGTAGACATCAAGGTTAGTTGATGTAAAAAAAAATTGTCCGAGTTGAAGGGATGTGGGAATAGATGTGTGGAATATATGTTTGTGGGACTAACATAACGAAGTAAAAGTGGTATAGTGGATTAAGCACCGTGTGAAAGATGATGAATCAATACATACGTGTGCAATCAGAGTAGCACACCGAATCTGATTGGAAGGCTGTGGGAATCCGTTTATAAAGGGGTATTCCTTGAGAAGGGTAGAATTTAACTATATGGAGAACACTCGGGACAGAGTTGTAATTAGTCAAATGTTGAGAGCGAGTTGTGCGTACAAAGGGTGATAATGTTAGTATGGTATAAAAGATCCAGAAGTACGCATCGTGGAGAAAAGTGCACGGGTCAAAACTTTTGATATACACCAAGGAAGGAAGGGGAGTATTGAGTGTCACTTAATATGAGACATTTTGAGGAAAGTCGATGTTGAGCGGGACATAGCGAGTAGTCTCTGCATGTACCACTCATAAATAGAGATCAGTTGGAATAAGGGGATCAACTAGAGAATTTTGTGGTTATCAACAATTCCTGTAACGGAAGAGGGCGGTAAAGTCAGTAAAGTCCTTGGATGGGTTGCCATCTTCAAGGTAAGATCAAGGGTTCATCCGAACATGTGGAGTAAGTCGCCCAAAAAGGAAGTTATTGACATTCCTTTGGGGTGATTTACAATATTAACTAGTGTGCCCCAGTCTTCCTTTGAAAGGAAGGGATCGTGCCGGTACGTGGTCCTACACGGTATTATTTTCTGAATCAGGATGAAATTTTTGAATCCCACCTTCAATATGGGATTTCAGGAAACAACGGAGATAACGATTCGTTTTGAGTAGGAGGTATCACCCATAGCCTAGGAGAAGGTGCACGGTGATTACCGAGTAGTGGAGCCGCGTGAAGGTAATTTTGGAATCTTGGTGATCATTTCGTTTCCACAACGGTTATAGCTAACAAATGGAGCATTATGATAATTGGGGGAGGATATTACCTAATGGTGGAGTTCCGTGGAAGTACTCGTACCTGGTTGTCGTGAACGAGGTGCTTATTGAAGTTTTGGTGTGGAAAAACCTTAACTATTCTCCCTCTGCGTATGTTTAGAGGTGAGCGGATAATCAGAATTTTGGATCGGTCGAGAATAATTCAATGACTATGGTGGAATTCCACGATTGTTTTAGGTGAACAAGAGTGGTCAGATGTTCGTATGGTTTCTCTCAGAATGGGAGTTTTGTGTTTAGATAAATCCGGGTAGTTGTCATGTGGTGAGGTGCGACCTCCCAATGATATTAAAATAATGGGAATTAATATTGTATATACGTATCGTATGCGAATGTTGTCGGATAGGAGAACAATGTGAAGTATCTTTAATGAAGAATGTTAAACAAGATAGCTGTGAGGCGGGGGCTATAGTGATTGAGCGCCTTACTATGTGGATAGGTTGCGTACTGTTAAGGTATCCAAAATGTGTTTTACCAGGTAGGCCTTATTTTCTGAATCTCAGGACAAAATTCCGCTATTAGGGGGAAGTATGTAATACCCTGTATTTTTATGGCTTTTAAAATTGGGGATTCATTAAATTTAAATTGAGATATTAATTTAATATTAATCTGGAAATTTATTTTTATATTTACTAACGTGATGTGAGTTAGTAATTATTGGAAAATTGTTGAATATTATTAGAAAAGTAAAGTAATATATGAGATTTATTTTATTACAATTGTCACGAGTGAATAAAATGGCAATTATGGAAATTTAAGTCAGGACGCGCCTGGGTCGTGTCAGGACAAAATTTTTATTATATAAAGTGAATAAATTATAAGTTGTTCGTATGGTCATTTTGAGTGCGCCAAAGTGTTCGAAAGCGTCGAGATAGTCAAAAAAGTGTACCCGGGGTTTAGTTTGGGTCTCAGGGCATTTTTAGGCCTAATTGACATCCCGGGAGGGTATTTTAGACATTTTATATTTTTGGGGAATTAAACCCACGAATTTCCTAAGGATATATCAGCCTTTAGGAGTTGTCTCTTAGGGTTAGCAAACACAAAATCAAAGTACGGCCATTAGAGAAGAAGTTGGCAAGCTTTTCAAGAAATTCAAGGCCAAAGACTCAACCGTTTTCACCACCACCACCACCAAAACGTAGATTGCGGAACGAGGAGCAGAACCATACCTTTTTCCTTCACAAATCAGAAACTAAATTCCCAAGCAAGTATCTATCTTGCTTTATTTTTAGTTAATGTCTCAATAATGTTAGTCTAGGGTTGTTTAGGACTTGTCCCATGAAAAATATTATTAATTTAGAGACTTTAAATCGCATGTTTAGAAAGATTCCATGTATACTGGATATACCCATCATATGTAGAGGATTACCAGCGAATTATTATGAGTTTAGAAATAAGAAATCTGGGAAATAATTAGAGGAATGTATTTTTCTTTCAAAATTAGGGGACTTGAAGATTATGTCAATTTTACCCCATGAATCTGATATCGTGGATGAATTTATACATGTTTCGTGTAGGAAATCTTGTATATACGAATACAGAACTTGTAGTACCGTTATTTGAGGATTTTAGAGTTGTTAATGACATTTTTGGAGAAATTGGAAGATGAAACCCGTAGGTTTAATTTGCAGTTTCTGGGCAAAAACTGCTTGATCGATCGATCGAGCCCAGAGCATCGATCGATCGACGAATCGATCGATCGACCCCTTTTCTTTGATCAATCGACCCCTCCTGGAAAAACTGTGTATTTCTCATTCGTTAGTTTTAATACGATTAAGATGTATGTGAACCCTTTATTATTGTTGTTGGAATATAATGGGATATAGAGATGACCAGTAGGGCCTAGGTAGACCCCGTTGAGGAACATTTTAGTGTAGGATGAGATTTTGGGTTAACGAGGAATGATTCATGTGTATAAGAAATCATGCGTATATTTAATAAAAAGATCGGGACTCGTAAGGGAGTTAGATCGGAACTTAGGTGAGTGAATGCCTACTGAAATTATACTTAGAATACTTTGAGAGAGGAGAAGTGAGTATGAACTGAATAATAAATGAGAATACAAATAACGAGTCCGTTTTACGAAATAATCGAGTAAAATGTGCAATAACAGATAATTATAATTATGGGTCGTGAGCGCACCTAATTTAGAAATGTGGATGTATATATATATATATATATATATATATATATATATATGACTGTGTGATTGTGCATATATTACATCTGTATAAAAAACATACTCGGGCTACTTGCTATCACGGGGGTTTCCGCGACGGGATGGTCTTATCTTGATGGGACCTTTATGAGGGATATTGACTCGTACCCTAGAACATAGGATTCCTTGGTACAGGCTATCTGATTGATAGTCACACGGTCCTAAGAGACGTGAGGGTAGGTGCTGATCTCTTAGTGACTTGGAACTATGCTTCGCCTCCATTTGTATGTGCTTTATGTTAATGCAGTTCGAGAGTGATTCCGAACTAGCATTTCCCTAAATATGTGTGATACAGGGACTTGATAGCAGAGTATGCCATCACCATAGATTTTATGTTGGGTGAAGACAGTATATATATATTATATGAGTGATTGGTATATATATACTTATATATGGAAACCTTGTACCATAGATTTTATGTGGGGTGCCGTTACTATATATATTATGCATGTAACTAATATACATACGTATATCTATATGAGAACTTTCTACTATGCGTAATAGTAGTTAAATAATATATAAATTTTCAACTTCACTATAAGTATTTGGAAACTTTATGACGGTACGGGGTTATTCTAAATAATGTAATAAATCCTGAAGAGATTGATTTTTTTTAAAGTGAATATCATAACCTTATGTCCAAGTGATAAAACCGTATGGAGAATAAGTTAGACAGACTTATGAGGTTCATTAGTACGGTAGGCGTGTACACTAGACGAGAGGTGAGAATTCTCAAGAGAGTGTCGCATACTAACATGGTTGTTGCATTAGCAGGTAAGCATTTTAAATACTTACTAAACTACTTTTAAAACTGTTTTACAATCGGGCTCTGACCCATTTTCTGTTATCTCTTCTCTTTTGTGTATATATGTATATATTACAGGTGCCCAGCCAGAGGGGAGTCATGCATGGGTTCTTTGGATTGGACGCGTTCTAGCTTATGTGGGAGTTGCAGGCCCTTGTTGTAGACGACCTCTTCATTGATTCAGTTCTTATTATAGTTCTTCATAGTTAGGGCATGTGTCGCCCATTTCCCCATTCAATATAGATTTGTCAGAGATGTATGTTCATTTATTTTCAGTATTCGGTCTTCTTTGAGTATTAACTCTTGCCATGATGATTTCATTTGTAGTTTAAATTTGGTTTGGTTAATCTAGATGGATTAATTCTTTTGTGTTGATTGCTATCCATAGCACTTATGTTATTCTTAAATTGTTGGTTATTTAAAATGTTTTCAAATTGGAATTAAAAAAATGGAAATAAAGTTTTAAATCGTTTTAACTTTTGCTTAATTATTTAAGGTGTTTAAATTGGGAAATTTCATTTTACGACAGTAATGCTAAGAATGAACCAACTGTTCACCTTGATTTTAATTTAATGAAGGTTTGATCGCCCGGTATTTAATTAGGCGGGGTGTCATAGACATATGGATCACTCACAAACTCGAGAACCGACTCGGGTGCAACATAGGAAGTAGACACAACGTCATGACCTATTCCAATATATTAACATTTCCCTAAGAAAACCATGGAGCTTCTTTCCAAACTTCTTAGATGTATCCTCTATAGTGACCTTTTCCTCCCAGGCTCGTTCGAGATCTCTCTCTAATTGGACCACATGAGATTCAAGTTCACTCTTTTCTCGATGATTAACGATCAACTACTCACTCAAAGTAATCTTCACCTTCTCGAGTTGACTCGCCGACACCTCAAATCCCCTCAAACTCTCTATCTCCCTCTATCCAAATCAATCACTATAATACCTAACTCCTTATTCAACTTCTTCATCTTTAAGGTCTTGGTGTACAAATATCTAAACGCAATTCGGAGCTCACTTTCTCTTTCACTACCACACTCAATTTCACCCTCACTCGAAACACTCAAATCATCACGTGTTGGGCTCTCACTTGAACAAGTATCCTCATCATTATGGGACAAAGGTGTGCTCACGTGACTAGCTAAAAATTCCACACACATTCCATGTGAATATTCATCCCCAAAATCCTTCACCACTTCCTCACTATCGCTAAGAGTAGATGGCATGGAAATCTTCTTTCCCTTTGTCTTTAGCCTAGTGGGACACTCAAATGGCTTATGCACCTTACCCTCACATTTAAAACATCTATCTTCTTCCTCATTCTCTTTTTTCCTCTTTTTCTCACCGCTCTCTTTGGCCTAATCTTTGTTTTTACTTTTGTAAAAAAATCTATTATTGGAAAAAATTTCTTTGGAAAATTTGAGAAACTTTTTAAAATTTTTAGCAAGCATGGCCATATCAAAATAAAACTTGCCCTCAGACTCGAAATCAGAAAATCTCCCCTACTTTTCTTCTACATCTTGGACACTTCCTCACTCTTCCTAGACTAGGCTCTAAGTTATATCCCTCTATCCTGGGGTTACAGTGTCAAGAAACATGTCAATTTCATATGTGTGGAGGTCTCTATCTAATTCTTCAAACTTCAGATTGGTCAAATTTCCTAAGGATTTCAAAATAGTTACTTTCGGGATAAAACATTTAGGCAACGATCTCAAAATATTTTTAACCACTCGTGCATCATGAATGTACTCACCAAGATTGAAACTAGTGTTGACATTATCAGATAATTGTGTGTAAAAGTCATCCAAACACTCATATTCAATCAAGGTAATAGTTTCAAATTGAGTAGTTAATTTTTTCAATTTACTCTTTGACCACATTCGTGCCTTCATGGGTAAGTTATAAAGCATCTCACTCTTCTTTTGACGTGGTGCACATCATGATACGTAGAAACTCTTCTAGAATGACGGCGCCAGAAATTGCACTTAGCCCACGAGAATTAGAAGTGCTCCATTTAAATTCTTCTTTAGTCCACTCAGTCACAGACTTAAGATTAGTGACATTAGTAGCGCTGACAGTGGGAGGAGTCCACACTCTTTCATAAAAAACCCAAACTCGCTCATCAATTGCCTTTAAATGCGATTTCATATGGGATTTCAGTAGGCATAATTAGACCCGCCAAAAATTGTCAACCAATTATATAAGTTTTCATTATGAAACATTGTGATTTTTCAAAAAAATTAATATAAAAAAAAATCGAAAAAAAAAATCCCTCAATAATTTAGAGAACACTCTGATGCCAATTTGAGAATGCTAGGCGGTATCGATTTTAATCAATTCGTAAATCCCAATTTAAACCTATTTAACTGGAGTAAATTTTTAAACTAATTGTATTTAAACCCTAACATATACTTCCAGGTGGGTAAAATCAAACCATCACAAATAAATTGTTGACATGCATATTTTAGAAAAAAACCCAAAGGGAAAACATTTTTATTTCACTATGAAAAAGTAAATCGCAACTTACATACACAATGAAATCTTCAATGAATATCCACACACACTCACATAGACACGCAACCTAGAGTCAACAATGGATTAATCGCAACAACTCACCAGAACACACATCTCTAAATCAACTGGGAACACCCACGAGTACTCCTAATAACACGCAATCGGCAGCCGTATATTTACCCTCTGTACAAGAGAAACTTCAACAAGATGTATCTTGGATTCCAAAATAATTCATTAAACATATAGGATTTTTTTGAATCGAAAAAAAAGGTTTTAAACCCTAAATGAAGAAGACAAAATAATTCTATAGTTTACAGTTTTTGTAGACTAAAAAACATCATGTCTTCTTAAGGAAAAATGACTCATTTAATCAGGTATATATAACAAAATTGAGTCGGTTATATCGCTTGAACGTAAACAAGATGTTGCTCTAACAAGGACATTGCGCGACATGCCTATGTCTCTTGAATGGCAGTAAGATGTCGCTCGAATGACCTAAACGTTAAATTTTTTTTTATAAAACTCTGCCTCAATACTTAGAAAAAATTATTTTGACGAAAAATAATGCCTCAGGTGTTTAAAAACGATTTACAAAGTTTATCCCAACACTTTAAATGAACCGTTAAAGGACTTAAGCACAACTTTACCAAAATCTATCTCGCAGAGGCTTTTTTGTGAAGAATGTTGATATTCGAATTTGTCTTGATGCATGATTAGACTTGAATAAATATTCAACAGTTGCAGCGGTATACGAAATACTCTAATGTAAACGGACTACAAAAAATATGTCCTTACATTCTAAGAGGCCCAAAGAAAGAGCATGTTTCGATTGAGGATTATAGTTATGAATGCAAGATAGTAAGTACCTTTATTGGAGATAGTTAGGGAAAAAATTAAAGGGGATGTTTTAAGATAACGAGACGAGACTAAAGGAAGATCTCCTAAGGTGAATTGTGATCAGTATTTTGTGATGTTTTGTGTACAAATATATAGTTGGAAGCTGCTCGAATGTGGATTCTGGATTTTACGAACAAGAACAAAGGATTATTTGGTCAAGGATTACATATTTTAAGTTGTTAGCATTACTACCAGAACTTATGTGATTAATGTAGGTTTCACATGATTTGGGAAGAAACACCTATTGAGAATGGGTGCAATGATGCGGGGATTAAAGTTTATGTGATTTATTGGACTTATTACAGTCACTGTTCATTTTTGACAACTATCACTCATAGGACTGAGGGATTGGATACCACCTCAATTGAGGGTTGGCATATATTTGAATATTACAGTTTAGCTTTGGCTGGAGTGTGCGAGAGTACGTAGCCTACCCCCCTATGTGGATAAATGGTTATGTATGCCTATTTTCATGCGGTTTGAGGCATAAATCAATGATATTTAGTTTTGGGGGTATATAGCTCGACATGTGTAGACATTGATTGGTTATATGGGCTTAGAGCATGGATATTATGGCAATTTTATTTATGGATACACGGGTCAAGTGGGAGGTTATGGCATGTGGTGATTTTAGATTGGCTATTGATGTAATTCATTGATTAGGGATATAATGAAGCGTGATATATATATATATATATATATATATATATATATATATATATGTGTGTGTGTGTGTGTGTGTGTGTGTTGTATAGTAATGTATTTTTTTGGCATAGTGATTTTGTCGAGAGTTATCTCTATATATGTGGATTGATTGTTGACACAATCTCATGGATTATGGGTTGGTGTTCACTAGGATATGGTTTTGGCAGTAAGAGATATAATTCCACAAGGAAGAATTTATTGCGTATAAGTAGAATATCTGTGCATTTACCCTATATTTTGGATAGTTGTGGACATGTGAGTGTCCCCTATGCTGCTTTACTTAGTCGTGAGTTTTGGGAGGGCCCTAGTTGATCGATTTCTTAAATTCCTTATGCATTCTATTAGTTATCATTGGGTGGTGGCAATGCCTTACTATGGATCCTCATAGTAAATTTGAAGAGAAAATGATCTTATGGCGTGGGTATGACTATTATAGGTGATTTATTAGTTCAGAGTTCTTATATGGGTTATATGCTAATGTGGCATACTTTATAGGATGGCTGCATGGGATGGTTAGCTGATGATGGATTTCTCTTAGTGTGTGAGGGTGCGCATAAGGAACATTTATACTGTAAATGACTCGGTTATTTTTAAAACTTTATGGATAGAGACGAGGTCGATTACCTAAAGTTGTGTATGGTCACATATAGTTTTGGCATAGTGACGTTGTCAGGGAAACTAGAGATAATAGACCTTTATTGGAAAGGATAAATAATCTGAGGTTTATGAGTGGTTAAGAACTCTATTGGATTTAAGTATGGGTAGAGTTTACCCTATCGGATGTTTAAGAAAATCTTGATTTTTTTTTAATCTTATAATATCGATGAACCTAAAGTGTTTTGTATCACTCTTGGAAGGGGTGAACATTTTGTTGGAATTTTCATGATTAGGATTTACCTTATGATGGATATTAATTTGTGTGGATAATACATTGTTTCGTGACTGGTCTTGGGCCAACGAATCTCGATAACTAACTGAGATAGGTAGTAGTGTATCGGCAGGCTTCTTTGCTTAGATTTCTCTTGCGAGACGTCCTATGCACGAAGCTTAATAAAGATTGAAAGTTTAGAGATGTTTGGGCCTTGGGACATTTGATTAATTACATTATGACATACTTATATGGATAGATAATGCATCGAGCAAAAATATATATCAAGGTATAAGGCTAGTGTGGCCAAGGAGTGCGACGTCGAGATCACCAAGGAATGTTCGTACCCCCAGAAATATAGGTGGAGAAATCTTAAAAAGATTTGACTTACGATTAGTAAGTATACCTTTACTTTATAATTATGCCTTATTTATGTGGCTATGTTTTATATGTATATATATGTTATACGTATTTGATGCTTGTGCGTGTGTACATGTTGTATAGGGTGTATGATCTCCCTAGTCATGGCATACTATGGAAGGCATATGAAAGGCTTCTTTTATTTATCTCGTGGTGAAACGGGTACGGGCTAGTTTTGTATAAGCCTATAATATTTATTCGGTAATGTTTTGACATTATTCTATAGAGAATTTTTAGGATGGAATTCCTATATTATGGGGGAATAATGTAATGCCCCGTATTTTCGTGGACTATATTTATTATTTATTTAGTGAGAAATAAATTATTAAATAAGACTAATTATAACTTGTGTGATTGGTAATAATAAAAATGCTTATTTTAGATGACAATAAACTTTTCCATGCCATGTTTGTGATGTGATTTACTTAACATGTGTTTGGAATAATTAATTAACGATATTAATTATATGATATTGGACTATGTGTACTCGTAAAATAATTAAGTGAAAGTTTTATTTACATTGTGAGGTATTACCTTCTGTGTGTGAGGCACTATCAGTTTCATTAGACTTCGGAGTATTACGGAGGATCGGATATATGTTTCAGTAGTTTTAATCGGGACTATGGGTTGGATATATCCTTGGGCTATGTTTTGGAATGGCTTGCATAGTCATTTGGGCTCATGTGGAGGCCCAAAAATAAGCCATTTAAGGACGTACAAATTCAAACTTATTTTAAGAGTGTTAATTATCATTAGTTGGACACAATACACACAAAACACAAACCCTAGGAACCCTGAAGAGTTGGGAGAACTTAAAAAGAGCCTTGTAGGAGAAGAACAAAGGATCGAGAGAAGAATTCATCGTTCATCATTTCAGGAAAAAAATCTCTTGCCTTTATCACTATGTAATATGTAATTCATTTTTTCTTTCTTTGTCATGCAATTTTTTTGGGATTCAGAAGCATGTTTAGAGATTTAATCTGCTCTCTTAATCACGTTTGTATTTGGGCTTAATTAGGTTGTGTAAACTCGTGATTTGATTCATTTTAGTATTTGATTATGTATTTATAACCCAAGTTTACGATTTAATTTCATTTATATGTTAAATCCATATGTTGATTAGTTGATTGGATCTGAAATCGTACATGTTATTGACTTTATATTTTGTAAAATAAGAACTATGGTTTAATTTGGGGATTTTTAAAGTGAAGCTTTTAGTTAAGGTTTTTGAACCTGAAACATGTTAGAACGCGTTTAGAATCATAAACTCGTTATTGGTTTAGTATATACTGATGTTTGGGGTGTTGGTTTTGAGTTGGGAATTCATTAATGGAGGAAAATTGTGTTTTGGTGTTTCTGGGATGAAGGAATTGATTCTTGTCAATCTCGTTCAAACGAGATTGTTTTCTCGTTTGAATGAGATGTGTATTTTTGTTCAAACGGGGTTTTAGGGTCATTCGAGTGAGGGGTGCATTTTCACTCGAGCGAGGCTTGATGGTCATGTGAACCACTTATGTTGGTTGCGTTAATTTGGGCAAAAATTGGATGCTTTCGTATTTTATTTGCATAGTTATTTGTTTTGTAGATGTTGTGATCAAACATAAGTGAACTTGCCTCATCTTCTCATTCAAGGTACAGTTGCTACTGAAGTATGGACTTATCCTACAAATCTTCTTAGTGTCAAAATTAATTTCTCATCCATCAATGCTATGCTCATATCTTAATGGATGAGAAAGACAAAAATTGATTATATAAAATTCCTATTTAACATTTTTCCTAGATTGATTTTATGGGAAATTTAGATAAGAAAAAATCAAAATCTCTTTCAAGGTTGTTGCATGGATTATATAGATAATCAACAAGGCTACTCAATTTATCTATTTGATATGCTCCCTAAATATTTCAAATCTTCAAGCCCTTAAAATGATATTCTTTCTTATAAGTTCATGCTCAAGTTTGGTGATAGAAAACTCAGGACTTCTAAATTGCTGAAATGGTGTAAACTTCCTCATGGATTCTTAAACTCAATATTGATGGTGCTATTAGAGGAAATCCAGGATTGGGAGGCTTAGGTGGCATAATCAGAGATCATCAAGACCTTTTTATTCATTCATTCTCAGCTTTTGAAGGAGGAGGAACAAATAAGATAGATGAAAGTATGGCTATATGAATCTTTAAATCTTTCTAATGTCATTGTGGAATTAGATTCTAAAGTTATTATTGATGTTCTAAATGCTAATATTTTATAAACCCCCTTGACCCTTAATCAAGACCTTTAATCTTGTTAAACAAGCAGGTATAAAAGTAAATGTTTCTTTTATACACTACTTTAGAGAGTTGAACATTGTTGCTGACAATCTTGCTAATAAAGGATTTTTTAATATTAACTTTAGTCCTTTCAAAAAGTTATGGATCTTCCCAAATCTTTTAGATCTCTCTATAGGATGGATTTTCAAGGCATTTATTCAATTGGAATAGGGCATTATCAAAACAATTTTTCAGGGGGTCTTTATTTATATATTTTCATTTTCTTCATCATATTTGTAAATGTGTATTAATTTAAAGTCACACTCTATCTTTGTCTAAGACACCTAGGTAGGACTTTTCCACCTATTTGATAATATCTCCCCCCCCCCCCCCCCCCCAAAAAAAAAATATTTGATGTAAGTAAGGTTTGAGAGTTCTAAACCTAGGAGTTTATTGAACAATCCGGCAATGGGGATTGGGATTATTTTGGGGGTATGCTTAAGTGTACATGGTATCCTCCTTCGTAATATATGTTTGACATAGTTTTGAGAAATAGTAAATGTATAATTCAGATAACAATTTGACGTTTGGGGATTGAGATGTTTTGGGTACATAGGAGAGTACGCGTTATCATGTGCTTATATATATATATATATATATATATATATATATATATATATATATATATATATACAGAGAGAGAGAGATAGACTCTTATGCACACAAAGTTTGCACATTAGTTTTTAAAAATAGTAAAAAATTATCTTTGAGCTGATTTTTTTTGTGTGATATTTAAACATTTCAATGAGCCGATATAAAAAAATTCAACTCAAAAAATGTTGTTTTGAGCTGAATATTTTTATACAGGTCCGTTGAAATGTTTAAATATCACATAAAAAAATCATGTCAAAAATATGTTTTTAATATTTTTAAAAAATAGGTGTGCGCCAGCACATGTATAAACTTAGTGTGCATATGAGCCCGCCTCTCTCTCTCTCTCTCTCTCTTTCTTTATATATATATATATATATATATATGTACTAGTGAGATGCCCGTGCCTGAAGGCATGACGAAAAATTCATAAAGTCGTAATCACGAAACAACAAATTTTCTGAAAATATGTAATTGCAAAACGAAAAAAATATTGCTCCACAATATTTTACTATTTTTTTAACAGTTTTATTGTAACATTTTTTTTTATAAAAAAATTACATCTTTTTTATTGTATGATATTTTTTAGTTATATTATAGTTTTTTTATATAAAATAACAGTTTTTTATATTTACTTTTTTTTTATATTAACAATTTTCCCCTTTTTTATATTAACATTTATAACTATTCTTTTTATAAAATAACATTTATTAAATAACTGTTTTATTTAAATTATTTATTACTTTTACTGTTTTTATAAACTTAAAAACAAATAAAAAATTAAACTTTATCCAAAATAAATAACATAATTACTAACAGATTTCAAAATTAAACTTTACCCAAAATAAATAACCAAAACTTCTTGTCCAGAAGCATTGTAGGCCTTGCATAGTACTAATAGATTTCAAAATTAAATAAAAAATATCAAAAAGTTAATTATTCTCTAAAAGGCCTAAAAAAAAGAAAGAATGAAAATATTTATTCAATTTATGTGTTTGTATGTGTGTGTGTGTGTGTGTGTGTGTGTGTGTGTGTGTGTGTGTGTGTGCACGCGCGCGTGTGCATGAGAGAGAGAGAAAGAGTACCTCAAAACTTGCAGCTCTATATTATACATGAAATTGGGGCGGATATACCCCAAATTCACTTGTAATGTCTTAAAACTTGACAAAAATAAAGAATCCAAATTAGACTTCTCAAATTTAAAAAAACTTTTAGAACATACTGTTATATACACTCAAAAATACCTTTAATAGATGACCAAAAGATAACTTTGTGAAGTTTTTCCTGATACACTTTATATTTCAAGTATTATAACCTACAATGATTTGAAGTGAGCAAAACATGAGAAGGTTAACATAAATTATGTTAAACAGAGCCAGAAGTTGAAAATAGCATGTATTTATCTAAACTTTAAATACTAAAAACATTGAAAATGAGGACATAATAAAAACATAGGCATTATTTAAACTGAAATATTACTGCTATTGACAAACATAAACTATGTTAAATAGAGCCATAAGTTGAAGAGAGCATGTATTTATCCAAACATGAAATACTAAAGCTATTGAAAATGAGGACATAATAAAAATAGAGGCATTATCTAAACTTGAAATACTAGAGCTATTGAGAAAAGAAATGATATTACATAGTTGTGGAGGTGAACACGGAGAAAGATGAAAAATAATAAATGAACCCTAATAGCGAAAATACTAACTAATTTGATGGACAACCTATATAAGTGATTCATATTAACCGGATAAATATGGGGGGTTCTATTTTCGGGTATGAAATGATATAGAACTATTCGAATTATAATTTTGGTAGATATTAAACACCCACACCCACCCTAAAGGAAATTCAAACCAAACACAATAAATATGAAATTTCATCTCATTATATGAGGCAATTTGAAATTCATGTCAAGAATGTAAATGACCAAAATTAGTTTTAGGAATTGGACTAATAAAGAAGAACTCCATATTAATTCAATTCCAAGATTCACCGTATGCCTCCAAATACAAACTTCAATAATCAACAATTTGAAACTCGCATGGTGTAAGCAATCAAATATTCATAAAAAAAAAATTTGAAAGGGCATGGACTTAAAACTAAAAAAAAAAAATGGTTGTCAGAGAGAGGTGCATAGGCAGAGGAAAAATGACCTGAATGAACAATTCTAAACCAAAAAATTTATTTAAGGCGCCAACAAAAAAAATCAATATTACGCTCAAAGGTGAGAACTTGAGCATTAGGAACAAACGATTCTTTACCAATTCTGAAGTACATCTGATCATAGAGAAATCGAATAAAAAGTTGAATCCTGAAAAAAATGACAACGAAAACGAACATGTTAGAATGAAAATAAAAACACAAAATACAATAATTTTAACTAAAAATAAAAAGGGCATAGACTTAAAACAAAAAAAAAAAAAAAAACCAAAAAAGGACATGTTAGAGAGAAATGCACATGAAGAGGAGAAAGGACCTTCATGTACGATTCTCAACCGAAAAACTATTTAAGGCATCAACAAAAACAATCAATATTACGCTCGAAGGTGAGAATTTGAGCATTAGGAACAAACCCTGCTCACCAATATAATGAAAAAACCTAAATTCCTTACCAATTCTAAAGTATATCTAATCATAGAGAGATCCAACAAAAATATGAATCATGGACAAATCCAACAATAATTTTAACAAACAAATACAAAAAATGATTTAACCAAAATGATGATGATAATAGTAATGATGCAAAATGTAACACCCCGCTTCAAATAATCGTGGGCGGCCAGCCCTATAATACATTAAATCAGGAGTCTCAAATGGCTCAGTCTCAACATCAACTGTCAGTACAAATATAATATAGACTAATTACTCGATATCATATAAGCGAGATGTTAAAATTTAATAAAACATAAAACGGGCAACAAATCAACACTATAAACTATTAACAAAGAAAAGAGAGATGCATATAAGATCTATGATAAATGAAATGAGTAACTACAAATGAATATGCCACAAAGAAATAAACCCGAATAAGTTGTTGGTCACAGCCAATACAATAACTGAAATGGAATAAATATAAACATTTATAAATATCCCTTGGGTGTAAACCCGATATACAACATGAATCCTACCTGGATTTTTAAAGAAGTTGTAAGCGACTACATTCTACATCCCGCAACAGTCCGCACCTATCACGGCTCCCAAGACTCTGGATAGAAGGTCATCTGCCATCCATGTCATAGGACACCTGTAGTAAAATATATATATATATATATATATATACATGCAGGAGAGAAAAGAAAACGGGTCAGAGCCCGAGTTGTGAAAATATTTAGCAAGTGTGTTAACCGTGCATAATAAATATCGATGCACATATTTCATAATTAAAGTGTAATCGCACTCTCGTGAAACCCCAACTCAACTCTCATCTAACAGCGCGCACCTATTCGCATCCTGAAATTTTAGTTAAGTTACCCCACCTATAAGGACAACCTAACTTACCATAGGCATAGCCTATACCCACGAGATTTGCCTTCCTATCATAACCCAAGAATCCACTCTTTCTAAACACACTTAATTATTTTTACAAACATGTATGCCATACTAGGCTTAATGGATTCCGGTTTATAATTTAATTAATTATATTTCTTAATACGTTACCCATATACATTTGGGTTTAATCATATGATTTAATTTCTAAATCAAATGCATACAAATTGTTATTGACAAAACTTCTCTCCAATCTCAACACTGCACTACGTTTCGTGCGTGGGGTGTCTCGCAAAGCGAAATCCAAACAAGGAACCACCCCGTTACCCTACTCCTTGACAATGTCGATCCTAGAGATCCATTATGCCATACATACAATATTATACTACTACAACAACTAAATTTAGGTTACAATATAAAAACAACTTAAAATCTCCAATAATATCATTGGGATGATGTGACCGAAATGTTCCTTAAATGCGATACATCAACCCCCATCAATCTAATACATCATGATCATCCAAGATGTACTCCACAATGATTCCATATCCTTTCACGTATAGGATATATAAATATATATATATATATATATATAGGCATTTATTCTAACCGTATATATATACATTCATCCATTACCATATCCAAGGGTACATACCACATATGATGTAAAAATGCCATACACATAATATACCCGACTATATATATCGCCGATAAAAATGCACCATGCTATCATCTTCCAGGGCATTACTCACATACCATCCTGGGGACCACGGTCGGTCTCAATATCACCGATATTGGGGCCATACACACACACAACACGTCCCGGGAAGCGGTCATAGCACCTAACCGGTCAATGAGACGAGACATACCCACCACGCCTCACTCCGAAAATATAAATCACATAATAACACACAGGACGCCTATGACCTGGGGAATATCCACACCCTGCTCCTTGAGCCAGGATGCTCACCCTCTGTGCGAAAACTTCCCAATGATAGCATGAGCGGGGTATGCTTAACCACATAAGTATATATATCATTCACATGCACAATATATATACATCCATATGATTACATCATATGATAAAACATTAAACCATCACATACGGTTTAGATATTCATACCATGTATATCCACAACATAAATATATCCATATATTCATATCCATACAGATATATATACATATATTCACATATCCATATATCTATATATACAAACTAATTCTCGTTCATATGTATAAGATATCTAAACTCGGCTATAGGTATACATAATCCTCAATATACAAGCCATCACCACAAACTCATTTAATTTACCTCGATATGTGAATACAATCCCTCACTCGAAACATACCCATTTTTCCTATGATGAATAGTCTCCTAAACAACATACGGATATATATATATATCAAACATTAGGGCTATCACCCAAAGTTTAGTGTAGGAAACCAGCCTTACACATACCGTCTATATCCGAGAGCACATTGATGAATCTAGTAAAAATTTCGACTATTGGTATACACATAACTAATAGTCTATAAGCCTCAAGAGCAATCTTACATTCATCAAATAATTCCATTACTTAGGGAAAATGCCCGTTGTAAATCACATGCCGATAAACATCATATACCCCAACTAGATTTACACTCTCTACTCTAGTTGTTAATATGATCCCATCACTCTCGATTTTGACTACGGTTCAATCACTCTTATGAATCCCCTAGTCTAACACCTCTCTGATTTATTTCTTAAAGTTTATCATTACTAAGGGTATGCGACCACTCTCTTTCATTAGGCCCCAAATTGTATCTTAATAAAATCCTATTTTTATAAGGATTCGATATAAATGTTGGCCTATCATTTCACAACATACCCTCGCAACTCTCTCTAAGTGTTCTTAACCTCACATCAAATCAATATTTACTTTTGATCTAGGATTAGGATTCTCAACCCCAATGAGGATTCCCCACAGTCTCTATAAACAACTCTAATGCATACATGGATATATTTTTCCCAAGTTGTTCCAAGAAGTCCCCAAAATCATAATATGTGAGAAACCCCTTATATGTCTCCAAAACATATTTCTTACATCTTAAGAGAAATCCCCGAATAATTAAACCCAACCAAAAGGGTTAGAAATCCTTCCAGAGAAAATTCCTCAAAATGCCCTATTTCCGAATGGATTCGGCCTTGTTCCGAATCGATTCGGTGCAGCGAATCGATTCGACTTCAGAGGGGAATCGATTTGGGTCCAAAGACCTGGGCTTCTGTCTCAGGCCGAATCGATTCGCCTTGGGTTCGAATCGATTCGGTCAATGCAGACCTCCCAATTTGCCTAATCCGAATTGATTCCCTTAAGGGGCGAATCGATTTGGGTCTGCAGAATTTGAAGGGTTCTTCTTCTTCTTCATAGAAACCCGCAAATTCTAAACCCAAAAATTTCATTTCTAACTCCTACACCTTAATCACAACATGATTCTAAGCCCATAAATCAACCCAAAGTTGATCCCAACCATTTCTACACCATTAAACCCATATATAAACATTGATTTCAAGATTTAAACCCAAAAATCTAGGTTTTGATATTTATACCCAAAATCCATTTCTTTAACCCACAAATTATGAAATCAAATACACAAATGACTTATTTAGCAAGATTAAACACTTGCCTCGATTTTGTAGAGGTCGGATCGTCCTCGATGTCGCGTTTGGGCCGGAATCTCCAAGATTTTCTTCCTCTCTCTCTCTTCTTTTCTTCTTCTTTTCTCTCTTCTCTTCTCTTTTCTTTCTCTTTCTCTCTTTATCCAAATGAGAAGGCTTGTCCCGTAAGCCTCTTAAACCTTAAAATATAAGTCCCAATTTTAAATGTTAATACTCACTTTAAATGACTCATTTACTCCAATTCGAGTCAAACTGACTTAAAAATATTCTGGAGCCGAAATAAAACCCAATGACAATCATTTTGACTATCTCGACCCTTCCAGGATCTATGGTACCCTCAAAATCATCATCCGGAATACTTTAAAAAGTTCTCTATTTTTGAACTTCAATTCCCAAATTTTAAAATTCTCCAATTTAATTAAATTTTATTTTTTCAAAATTTTAATTTCTCAGTCTCCAAAGTCGTGGGGTGTTATATACTTCCCCCCTTACAAAAATTTCGCCCGCAAAATTTAAGATATGCCTAGGACCTCAATCTCATCTAGTCCTTACATCAACCCACAGGATCACTATACCGATCCTTTCTAGTTCTCACGTCAGGCCATATAGATTTTTAAAACAAACTACTACCCAGGGCGCCCATACACCCCGTAACCGAGATCCACTCGTAGAATTATAGTCAGGCTCCATTAGCCTCCTATCGTGATATAACTATCACCAATATAATCTATAACAACATATTAACTATATTAAAGTTTGAAAATTCCTAATGGTTGAACTCTCCTCAATTCCGGACGCTAGCCACCTTCGTGCGGGGGAGGTCTCGCAAGAGAAATACAAACAAGGAACCCTCGCAATACACTACTGTTTAGCTATGTCGGGGATTGAGATTAGTTGAACCAGGGCTAAGGTTTTATAAAAGATTTTCATATTTTAGATATTTCCCGAAGGCCTATACATCATTATAATATAAATAAATTCCGCGTCTTTCGACACGCCAAACAAACACCTTATGTTTAGGACACAAGGCCTCGACAAATATAATACTCCTAACCACTACCTAGTTCTCAAACTAGCACAACTATGAGCTAAATTATCCGCTCAACATAAATCTACCAAACTTTGAACCTCTCAAGTATGAAATTCCTCTACATCACCTCAACACCTTTCCATAAAATGAGTTCTTCCCTCATTGGAACACTACAATTACACACCCAAACCTCTCCATAAGACAATAGTCTTATAACCACTACTCAACAAACTTCGACATTTCGCACCTCTGGAATTCAATATTATAACTCTCGACTATCTCCTCACGAGATGATTTATTTTCTCAAAATATGCCCTCCAAAGGCCATACTTACTCACTCCTTCTTCCAAGGAAATTCTATACACCCTAACGATGTAGCAGCTAATACTCATCATACCATACGCGCGACGTTCCCAATATTGCACAAAGCATGACTTAAACCCAAAGAAAGGTATTATACCTTATACTTCCACAATCCAACTGCTTTTCTTCATCCTTGGATCATTATTTAAAGTCCTCTACTTCTTCCATGACAATCATTATTCCTAAACCTATTTCTCCACAAGAGGAACATCTTCCTCAAAATCCTTCCTAACCATTTTGAAGGACAAAACACGATTGCGACTACCGAAGACTCCCTCAGTCATACTCAACGAAACTAAGTCTCCAATTTCTTACCCCCTCTTAAATAAAGACAATACCCCTAACAATAGGTCAATGCCACCCACCTTCCACCGGTAAGAGTCAGCATCACGAGACTTCCTAACAAAAGTTGACGGGTTTCTCAATCTAAACCTCCTAATGAATACACTACTCTCTCCTCAGACTTACCTTACTAAGTCCAAGATTCGCCATTCGAGTAAATTTCCCTTTCTTACTCAACCACTGATAAATCACCTTGAACCACTGCTAGAAATCTCCTCAATATCTCCACCGGAATCGGGGAAAAACAAATACCCCCGATCAAAGCGTACCCAAGATATGCTATGGGTATTGTCTCTCTAATCTTGTCCTTTCCTAGACGACATAATCTAGGCGACGTCTGAAACGAAACGAGAGCAACTGTTATCAGAACGTCGATCAAGTGAGTACACTTCACAGAAGAAGATAAATGCAGTGAACACAACAATCCTAATAGTAGGGCTTTATATCAATAATGTTAACGAAAACCCGCACAGATCCTAAAGACTCTAGAACCTGATGCTCTGATACCATCTGTAACACCCCGCTTAAAATAATAACGGGTGGCCAGCCCTATACTACATTAAATCAGGAGTCTCAAATGGCTCAGTCTCAACATCAATTGTCAGTACAAATATAATATAGACTAACTACCCGATATCATATAAGCGAGATGTTAAAATTTAATAAAACATAAAACCGGCAACAAACCAACACTATAAACTATTAACAAAGAAAAGAGAGATGCATATAAGAACTATGATAAATGAAATGAGTAACTACAAATGAATATGCCACAAAGAAATAAACCCGAATAAGCTGTTGGGTCACAGCCAATACAATAACTGAAATGGAATAAATATAAACATTTATAAATATCCCTTAGGTGTAAACCCGATATACAACATGAATCCTACCTAGTTTTTTTAAAGAAGTGGGAAGCGACTACATTCTACATCCCGCAACAGTTCGCACCAGTCACGGCTCCCAAGACTCTGGATAGAAGGTCATCCAGCATCCATGCGGTATGACACCTGTAGTAATATATATATATATATATACATGCAGGAGAGAAAAGAAAATGGGTCAGAGCCGAGTTGTGAAAATATTTAGCAAGTGTGTTAACCGTGCAAAATAAATATCGATGCACATATTTAATAATTAAAATGGAATCGCACTCTCGTTAAACCCCAACTCACCTCTCATCTAACGGCGCACACCTATTCGCATCCTGAAATTTTAGTTAAGTTACCCCACCTATAATCACAACCTAACTTACCATAGGCATAGCCTATACCCATGATATTTTCCTTCCTATCATAGCCCAAGAATCCACTCTTTCTAAACACACTTAATTATTTTTACAAACATGTATGCCATACTAGGCTTAATGGATTCCGATTTATAATTTAAATAATTATAATTCTTAATACGTTACCCATATACATTTGGGATTAATCATATGATTTAATTTCTAAATAACATGCATACAAATTATTATTGACAAAACTTCTCTCCAATCTCAACACTGCACTACGTTTCGTGCGTGGGGTGTCTCGCAAAGCGAAATCCAAACAAGGAACCACGCTGTTACACTACTCCTTGACAATGTCGATCCTAGAGTTCCACTATGCCATACATACAATATTATACTACTACAACTACTAAATTTAGGATACAATATAGAAAAAAAACTTAAAATCTCCAATAATATCATTGGGATGATGTAACCGAAATATTCCTTAAATGCGATAAATCAACCCCCATCAATCTAGTACATCATAATCATCCCAGATGTACTCCAAAAAGATTCCATATCCTTTCATTTATAGGATATATAAATATATATATATAGGCATTTATTCTAACCATATATATATACAATCATCCATTCCCATAGCCAAGTGTACATACCACATATGATGTACAAATGCCATACACATAATATACCCGGCTATATATATCGTCGATAAAAATGCACCATGCTATCATCCTCCAGAGCATTACTCACATACCATCTTGGGGACCACGGTCGGTCTCAATATCACCGACATTGGGGACATACACACACACACACACATCCCGGGAAGCGGTCATAACTCCTAACAGGTCAATGAGACGACACATACCCACCACCTCTCACCCCAAAAATATAAATCACATAACAACACACTGGACGATTATGACCTGGGGAATATGTACACCCTGCTCCTTGAGCCAGGATGCTCACCCTCTGTGCGAAAACTTCCCAATGATAGCATGAGCGGGGTATGCTTAACCACATAAGTATATATATCATTCACATGACCAATATATATACATCCATATGATTACATCATATGATAAAACATTAAACCATCACATACGGTTTAGATATTCATACCATGTATATCCACAACATAAATATATCCATGTATTCATATCCATACAAATATATATACATATATTCACATATCCATATATCTATATATACAAACTAATTCTCATTCATATGTATAAGATATCTAAACTCGGATATAGGTATACATAATCCTCAATATACAAGCCGTCACCACAAACTCATTTAGTTTACCTCGATATGTGAATACAATCCCTCACTCGAAACGTATACAACCATTTTTCCTATGATGACTAGTATCCGAAACAACATACGGATATATCATATCCAACATTAGGGTTATCACCCAAAGTTTAGCGTAGGAAACCAGCCCTACACATACCATCTATATCCGAGAGCACATTGATGAATTTAGTAATAATTTCGACCACAGGTATACACATAACTAATAGTCTATAATCCTCAAGCTCAATCTTACATTCATCCGATAAACAACATCTACCCCAACTAGATTTACACACTCTACTCTAGTTGGTAATATGATCCCATCACTCTCGATTTCGACAACGGTTCAATCACTCTTATGAATCCCCTAGTCTAATACCTCTATGATTTATTTCATAAAGTTTATCATTACTAACGGTATGCAACCACTCTCTTTCATTGGGCCCCAAATTGTATCTTAATAAAATCCTATCTTTATAAGGATTTGATATATATGTTAGCCTAGCATTTCACAACATACATTCGGAACTCTCTCTAAGAGTTCTTAACCTCACATCAAATCTATATTTACTTTTGATCTATGATTAGGATTCTCAACCCTAATGAGGATTCCCCACAGTCTCTATACACAACTCCAATGCATACATGGATATATTTTTCCCCAGTTGTTCCAAGAAGTCCCCAAAATCATAATATGTGAGAAGCCCCTTATATGTATCCAAAACATATCTCTTACATCTTAAGAGAAAGCCCCGAATCAATAAACCCAACCAAAAAGGGTTAGAAATCCTTCTAGTGAAAATTCCTCAAAATGCTTGTTTTCGAATCGATTCGGCCATGTTCCGAATCGATTCGGTGCAGTGAATCGATTCGGCTTCAGAGGCGAATCGATTCGGGTCCAAAGACCTGGGCTTTTATCTTAGGCCTAATCGATTCTCCTTGGGTCCGAATCGATTCGGTCAATGCAGACTTGACAATTTGCCTAAGCCGAATCGATTCGCTTCAGGGGCGAATCGATTCGGGTTTGCAGAATTTGAAGGGTTCTTCTTCTTCATAGAAACCCATGAATTCTAAACCCTAAAATTTCATTTCTAACTCCTACACCTTAATCACATCATGATTATAAGCCCATAAATCAACCCAAAGTTGATCCCAACCATTTCTACACCATTAAACCCATATATAAACATTGATTTCAAGATTTGAACCCAAAAATCTAGGTTTTGATATTTATACCCAAAATCCATTTCTTTAACCCACAAATTATGAAATCAAATACACAAATGACTTATTTAGCAAGATTAAACACTTGTCTCGATTTTGTAGAGGTTGGATCGTCCTCGATGTCGCGTTTGGGCCGGAATCTCCAAGTTTTTCTTCCTCTATCTCTTCTCCTCTTTTCTTTCTCTTTCTCTCTTTCTCTAAATGAGAAGGCTTGTCCCGTAAGCCTCTTAAACCTTAAAACATAAGTCCCAATTTCAAATGTTAATACACACTTTAAATGAGTCGTTTACTCCAATTCGAGTCAAACTGACTTAAAAACATTCTGGAGCCGAAATCAAACCCAATGACAGTCATTTTGACTATCACGACCCTTCCGGGATCGATGGTAACCTCAAAATCATCATCCGGAATACTTTAAAAAGTTCTCTATTTTTAGACTTCAATTCCCAAATTTTAAAATTCTCCAATTTAATTAAATTTTATTTTCCCAAAATTTTAATTTCTCAGTCTCCAAAGTCGTGGGGTGTTACACAAAACTCTTTGAGACATTTCCTCAAACCTCATAAAAGCAAAAAATATCATTAGAGAAAAATTATAATTCATGGAATTTTTTTTATGAAAATGAATAAACATTGAACCAAAGAAATCGAATCTAAGTAAAAACATTCAACTAAATACTAAACCTGATCTGAACTAAACAAATTTATGAATTCAAACCAAACATATTGTCAGTAGATCTGTTAAAAATGTCATCGGAGGTGTTGTTTAAACTGTTGGGTCGTTGAAGGTTACCTGAGGTGAGGGAGGAGATTTGAATTAGAACTAGGTAAAAAATGTCGCTGGAGGTGTTGGTTTGTTGAAGGTTACCAAAGGTGAGGGAGGAGTGCGGCGGTGGAGTAGGGAGAAGGGCGGATGTATGGACACCAGATCTTGCCTTTGCAGTTTGGGATCGCTGAAGGTTACCTAATGGAGGAATGCGGTGACGGAGTACGGTGTAGGGAGGTGTAATTGACACTGGCGACAGAGTAGGGGGTAGGGAGGCTAAATCGACACCATATCTGGCTAAATCAATCCAAAACCCAAACCCATATACCTTAAATTACAAAGTAGAAAATATAAATAACTTAAATTACAAAGTGAAAATCACATACCTGAAGGTGATGGTGCGGCATCGACAGATGGAGAGGCAACATAGAATGAGGCGGTAGCGTGGAAAGGGTGTTGTAAGAGGCAATAGTGTGGGAGAGAGGTGAAATGAAATGGGGGTGAGAGAGCTGAATAAAATGGGAGAGAGAGAAATACAACATGGGCTAGGTAAAATGAGGGAGGGTTTTGAGATGTCACAATGTTTAAATTGTTACATGGCACAATCTCAGACCCTTAGATCGTCCAAAAAAATGCGATCTCAACTGTTCATTTTTTGGAATAGTAAAACACCCACCTCTTATATATATATATATATATATATATATATATATATTGTTTTATGAACATACTAGTTACTCGTGGTGAATCTATTGGTTGGGATTTTTATTGGATACGGTGATCGCATATTGTACACCCAGCTATTAATGCAGGATGTTAGGAGGTCTTATGCTTTGATCATACATTCAATCAATCTAGACTTCGCGTGGAGAGATGTCGATGATCTGGCCATTGGTTGAGTCTTTGTATAGGGCTACCTGAGAGTATGACTACGTATTGATTCCCCATTCTAATATATGTGTATTAATTTAGTTTATGTTTGTTAGGTGAGGGACTCCTATGGACTTGTTATAGAAGACCGAGAAGGTCCCCTGAAGGTAGACTCCTTCATGTGATTGTTGTGATACTTATATACAAGTATATGATATTAGTCCAGTTCATAGACACTTTGAGTTAGACCCTATGTACCATTTGTGTGGGCTTTGTGAGATTAAGTATATCATATCTTTCGAGTGACATGAGTGGGGGTAGTATGGGATAGTGTTATTACATACTCTATAGTTCTGTGACAAACTCATTTAATTAAAAATGTTAAGAAAAATTAAAATTTTATGTTATAAGATCATGATAATATAAACAAGTAAGATATTAAGTATTAGGTTATATTTTGTATATGAGTAGTTAGTTGCACACCATGATAGTAAGTCGTGATGTTATAGTACTTATTAGTCTAAAGATAAAGACATTTAGTATAATTATGCCTTGAGCTGGACACTCGTGTAGTATTTCACTTATGATGAGAGGTGAGTTATTTCTATCATGTGAGTATCAATGACATGGCATGTTTATAGTAAATTAGTCGCATGATTATTACTATTTTGATACTATAAGTTATTTCTTGCAAGTTTAGTTCTATAATTGAAATCTATAAATTATTTTCCCCATAATTATTATTAAATACAAGATTAACAGGGTTGAGTGATCAGGCTTGCAGCATTAGCGATCTAGTTATCATCCGAAGACTAGGAGTGTTGTTTAATTTAAGTTGTCATTTGTATTCAAGGCCTTTATTCAAAGGTGGTTAATGTTTTAATCTTTTATTTTAGTCGGAACATTTCTAAAAAGAGATTTTTTTATAATGGATTTAGTTATTAGAGTTCCAGGAATTTTAATTCAGTTTTTCTTGTTGGCCTTATTTATTCAGTTTTTACGGTGGCTGGTTTTTATTTAATGTAATTTTGTTTTATCGATGATTCTAGGAACGATATAATTTGTCTTAGAGCTCCCTGTATTCTGTGTTAAACCTATTTAACTGTGCATGAAAAATAGGGGGTGTTACACAATCCAGGATACTTTTATTTGGGGTTATAGAGTGCTGCAAGATATCTAATAACCAATAATCCATCTAGTACCACGAACTATAAGGGTGAGTATTTTTATATTTTGGGGGACAATTGGGAAGTACACCCCGAAGAGTTTGAACTATAGAGGTTGTACGCAATTTGGGAGGCATGGGGGCATCCCCCTCGAGAAGGTAGTTTTACCAACTTTATTACTGCGGTATTTTGTCACACAATTAACTTCTTGCATATTTGAACCTTTTTCTTTTTTAGTTCTTCTTGGGATGAACACAGCTAAACATGAAAGAGAGAACATCGAGGCCGCGATCCATATCTGTACAAGAAGGAAGACTTTATTGCTATGGTGATATTTCACTCTTTGTGGAGGTAGGGCTATTACTACATTTAATTGGAACCTTAAAGGCCATAACAAGAAGTTAATAACAAGTCTTAGGTGCAAGTAACAATAAGATGTTGGGATATTTCCCCATTAATGTTTTAATGTTGAACTTAAGGTGCAAATACATCCACGGATGGTATCCCAACCATGGAAATAAATAGAGAGTCATTACTCTCCAAACTTGATGATTTGGAGGAAAGTGCTCAAGTTTTGAAGGCGACTTTGTGGAGGGAAAATAAGAAGAAGATAACTACTACTAAGCTCATACGGCTACACAAGAGGATATTTTGTTTGAAGTTACAACTGGGGACTTAAATCTAGAGACTACTATAAATAATGCCACGGGATCCTCCTACTTATGATCAGGTGGTGAACCTTGATTCACCATCCTTTACTCAATGCGGGATGTTAGACAAGGAAATTCTAAGCCTGTGAATCTAATAGACAAGATCCCTCCATGTTCATCTCCTTGTTTGAACCCCTCCTTAATCTCTCTTATAACCAAAGTGGTCGTTCATGGGGTACCATGGGGTAGGCCACAACTGAGGTATTTAAACCCATACTCTCCCTGGGATGGAAAGATAATCATGGATCCTAAGATTAAGGATATCATCCACATTCTAGACATTTTACATATGGAGGATTCTGATGTCGAAGACTTAGATAATTACCAACTCCATTTCCTTATCAAGGTAAATTTCTTTATCTGTAGCCTTTTATTCTTTAATTCCTTTCCTTTTATGCTCATGTTTCTTATCGAGAGGTTGCTGAGGCATCTATCATCCAAATGAAGAAATATGAAAAGGTTCTTCAACTGTTGTAGAATGCATCGGGTGCAATGAAGACTATAGTTGAAGAGGCATAGAAAACTTACTTCGAGGCTGAGGAAGAAGAGTAAATAGCTAAAGTATAGGTTGATAAGAAGTCTAAGTGTATATATAAGGAGGAATTGAGTAAGATTTTAGGGTCTCTAAGACATTCTGAGGAAAAATTCGCACACGCTGGGAAGAAGGCCTTGAATGAGCCTCAAAATATTGCAGATGACTAACTCCAAATCTCTTTTATGGACCATTGCCATAATGAGGCTATGAAGAAGCTTAAAGAAGAACATATCACGACCCTAAATAATGCCACCAGAGAATATGCCGTGACATTGGAAAAGGATAAATAGAAGGATGTGGATAAATTTAAAATCTCCATAGATGACTAACTGGCCAAAACAAGGCCTATATTTACAATTATAAGGATACGGGACTGAGGGTTGCCAGAAAATTTCTTGAAGCTAAGGATATCATCGTTAACTGGTGATTTAATGACCCTGAGCACATAAGTGTGAGACTGAGCTCAGGGAAGCTAAGGATTTATTCGTTGAGAGCTCAGGGAAGTTAAGGATTTGGCCTCGAATTCTCAACAAGAAGATGAGGATACATAAACTAAGCTTGTGAAAGATTATAAGGATGAAAAGAGGACACTAACACCAAAGCACATGCCTCAGTAGTTATTTTTAATAATCTTTTTTTGTAATATTTATGCTGTGTGTAACAACTTTTTATTAGTGGAACAAATTTATGTCTTTCATCTTGTAGTTTACTTTTCGCAGCTTCCACATTTCAATTCTATGTTTGTATTTTCCTTCTATTTAATGCGCTTAAATCTTGAGAGTTTGTTGATGCATTTAATGTATACCATGACCTTCGTACTTTGCCACACCCAAAGGTTTTGAATCAAAACTCCATGGCATGTTGACTATTACTTTCACCCAAGAATTTGGGTCTAGAACATGCCACCCTTCATGTTCGCGACATATGTGTACTTGAGAACACACTTCTATTAGTAGTCTAAACAAAAGAAAATATTAATTGTTTAAAATTAAATATTAAACTCGAAAAATTTAACCCAAAGTAAAATGTTGCACCAATTTTAAATAAGTTGTGATTAAATAAAACAACCTATTTTATCTTAACCTAAACACGTATCTAGGTGAGTGCAGGATAAAATAATTAAATCAACAAAAATACCTGACGTACCAGGAAAATTTACAGTGGAAAAAACCTCGAACAGACCATCCACACAAATTCACTATGGTGAGGAGTTATACATGTTAGAAAAATGACTTACACAACAACTCGACTCCTTTGCCATCATTGGCACATCTTATATCCTTCGATATCTACGCTACAGCAAAGTGAAAGAGTCCGTTCCCAAACAACCACAATCTATGAGTCCACACATGCCTCGGTATCCTTCGAACATCTCAGCAACCATTAACGGATCATGAACACGGAATCCATAACTTCTTCACTTCATACCACACCACCAATTCAACTCAATGTAAATAGAAAATATGAATTTCACCGTAAGAAGGTATTCTCAGCAAGATAAATAGAATAAACCATAGTGCCGAAGATAGTTTCTTCAAAGCATATATGAATTGAAACTTATATCCTAAACAACTTGGGATTAAACTAGGATATTTAAGGAGACTTTTGATTGAGTATGGGAACTTAAAATATATGATTTGGTCTCTATTAATAGAGTTTCTATGAAATTTTATTTATAGGAGGTTTTTCAAAAATGAGATAATCTTAAAAAGGCATTTGAAAAATCTTGAATTCGTAAAAAAAAATTACATACTCGTTTGAATGACATTGTACCTCGTTCGAGCAAACTCCAACATCTTGTTCAAACACTATTCAAATGAAATTTCCAACAAGATTCCCTCCAAGGGTAAAAACATCTCGATTGAATTTCGTTTGAATAGGGATCTAACAAGGTTCCTATACACGTTCGAACAACTTAGCAAGTTCGTTCTAACGAAGTCACAAAAAAATAGTTTTTCTTCTAAAAAATATAAAAAGGAATAAAATCATTTTAAACATTTTAATAATAATTTTGTAAAATCCTAATGCCCAAATATAAAATGTTCAATGATCAAAATATATAAGAATCCAACCTAAGAAATCCTCGAAACATGAAGAAAAACGAGCATAAAACACGACACGATGATATAGGCATTATAACTTCACAACTATGTCTTCAAGGAACCACGCCACAGGCTTGAAAGGTCAACAACTCAAATCCTAATCTATGACTCAAAGATTTTTGTCCAACATAAAATAAAGACAAATTACAGACAAATTGACTATTTTGGAAAGTTTCCCTTATAATACTGATGTTGTTTGTATATGGTTTGTCATGTCAGACTGTGGAAATTTGATTGAAACAAATGAGAATCATATTCCATCCCCTTTTTTGGGGACAATATGCTAATAATTTTTATCCAATTAGTCCCTGGTTTTCGTTATTACTCAGGCCATCAAACTATGGTTTATGAAAGGTTTTTAGTCAAAGATTAATGATTTCTCCCATCCTAAAGTCTAGACCTTTTCCCATCTCCCCTTTTTGGGTTCTTAGGCCTTCTTAAAGGGGGTGTGTGATATTCAGAGCTGATTGAGTCTCTCCCATTAGAGAGTCCTTCCTATCAGGGATACCACATATTTGGAGGTTCCAAATCAAAATCCACTAACTTAAGGATCTTTTTTCAAGGGTCGTCGTGCAGTAATAATCATGATCTTCAGACCGTGGTTCTCTTTTTAGGTCTTAAGCTTTATTTTTAAGATGAAGCTAACTTCACATTTTAGATTATGTTGGCTCTCCTCCTTGCATGATGTTTCCCTCAAAGGTGGATGAACCTAAAATGACGTCTTGAGTTGGGAGATATAATGGCTTCGTGGCTATGTGATGACATTTGACCATATTAGGTGGCAGATGTTAAATAACCCATCTTTATCATATGACATACCGGTCCTTAACCCTTATTACTGTCTTGGGATATTTATGATTAGTGGTAGATTAATGAACACATAGAGAGCAAAATATTAAGAAAATGAGGTAACTAGAACTTTTCATTAATTCAAAGCTTCTAAGGAGTACAAAACTGATCTTCTGGACTATTTGTGGTCTTATAGTAATTATAAAATGCCCTATGATAAGGTTATCCTTCAAATATCTCTTAGGTGGTAATATATTCGGATACCTAATTCCACTATGTGGCCTTAATAAACCCCCTCAGTATCTCTTACCTGATCAACCTTTCAATTTCATTATTCAGGCTGAGGAATTTGTTGGTTATGTGATTATGGTTTATGTGGAACTCACACCATTTGTCTAGCTTTATTTCGTTGGGCTTTGTCTTCAATTTATGGGGCCATCTGAGATATTCTTCCCCTTTTGATGTTGAGTAGGATAATATTTGGATCAAAATTAAGGGGAGTGTATTCTTTGAATTGAAGTTTAGGACGATTTTCACAACTCATTTTTGTATTCACCTCTATTATCTTTGTTGCTCTGCCACATATAATTTCTCCACTAGGGATCGACCATTATAATGTTACTAAAGTCTCTAGACTTTACCATCACGATCCTCTACTTGAGAAGGCTAGTACGACCTTAGAGGGTCAACTTCCCCTAATGGAGATGGTGTATGCCTTCCATAATATGCATAATGTCATTTTCTTATTAGATTCTTGAGTTTCCTTCCTTGGATTCTCCTCTTCTCGGTAGTTAGTTCTTATAAATAACTTCTTTTAGACGAACTAAACTTAAATAGAGTAAACAACCCAATAATCATAATAAGTCATTTTGTGAACTAGATAAAAAACATAATGTAACTAAGGTTGTATCGTAGGGCAGGATGATTCCGAAATTAGGTCATGGTCTGTAAAGAAAAAATACTAAGGACGAGGCTTATTTTCCTTCTCAATACTCTTCATGTGCAACATGATCTAGTATGATTTTCCTTGAGGGTGATTCCTCCTCTTAGACACTTTGGTTAACACTTGCTTTTGGATAAAATAACAATTTTAGATATGCAAAGTGAATAAATCATATTAACCTATCCCAAGTGATTTCACCAATCTTAAGGTCACAGACTTTTTCGGACTTGACCATAGAAAAATCGGTTATGAACCATTGGATGCTCTCATTTAAGACCGTGAGTTAAAGAACATGTAACCCATAATTTTAAAGGAATTTAATTAATAAAATAATTAATTAATTATCGATTTTAGGAGAATTTTAAATAATTATTTTAGTGAAAACTTGAATTTTATAATTATTTCGGTGAATAATAAAGTTTTAATTGTGTTAGCGGAAGTTAAAATGTAATTTACGAGAGTTTTTATAAGTATACAATTCATTCGATGAATTATAAAATTTATTATGAATTATAGAATTTATTTGGTGACTTAGTAAAGTGTTTGGGCCTAATTATAAAACAATAAAAGTATGAGCTTTAATTATAATTAATAATTAAATGGAAGGTTACATGACTGGACCTGGAAATTCTTACATTTATGTAGACGTGTTGAATTTAAATGGATTTGGGCTTTTGTATATTGTTAGAAAGAACCCCTAGTTCTTTACTTCTTATCCGAATAGAAATAATCTCCTCACACGTAAATTGATAATAATGATTTGATGGAATCCTTAATTCATGTTGTAACTTATATTATGCCGCTATGATTTAAGAATGCTGCCTTTCGTAGAGCAAATTGAAATTTATGAATAAAGTGGGTCATATCCTCATAAATAGAGTAACTGAGATAAAAATAAATTAGGATATGCTAGTAAGTATTGAAATTAAAAATTAGACACTTTTTCCTCTTAAACTTTAGAGTAGAATTTATGTTTCACCCCTCTCCTTTAAAATGGTGTAATATTGAGAAGTAATTTAAGGGAATTTGAGAACTTAAAGATAAAGTATAAACGATGTGTTCTCCTAATATACCTAAAATATCATTTCAGAGTTTAGGAAGATTTGATTTGAAAAGGAAATGGACCCTAACTAGGGCCTCTATATATGGCTTGGTCTAGACTTGGCATTTTCCCCATAAGATAAAGATTTGTCGATTCTATAAAAAAAATGAGTCATCCTTGACCTAAATTTTGAGAAATTCAATAGAGCACATCGTTTTCCATATATGACACAAAATTGTCGATGCATAAAAATGAACCAACTAGTCTAGTACATGACATCCAAGCTTAATTCAACAGTCAAAGACTAGAAATAGTAAAAATATGAGATATAAGTGAAATCAACCAAAAATAAATAGTGGTTCGACTATAAAAAATGGGAAAAAATGGTTGCGGCCAAAGTCCGCGACCCCTAACTGCGACGAAAAATGGTCGCGACCAAAGTCCGTGACCCACACCACGACCATTTTCGAATTTTTTTTCGTCGCGGTGTGGGTCACGGACTTTGACCGCAACCATTTTTTTCCATTTTTTCGTCAAAGTGTGGGTCACGAACTTTGGTCGCGACAATTGTTCGCCACAGTTCGGGGTTACGAACTTTGGCCGCGACCATTTTTATGCACAACGAAAAAAATAAAAATGGTCATGGAAAAAGTCCATGACCATATTTAAAAATAATAAAAAAAAATTGGATTTTTTTTGTCCAATCCAAAAATTGGGGCTCCCGTGACTGTGCGGTCGGTTGCTACGTGTAATGATGGACGCGCACGAGGTGCTACAAATAATTATTATTGTCAAAATAATAAAAAGATCACATATTGTGAATCGATAACGTTGTTAATAAACTAATAAACATACAAACTTAAACATATTATAAGTCTTAATAATTCAAAGACAAAAAAAATTGGTCATAGTTTCTTCTGTTTTCTGGACATTCCAAACCCTGTTAATACAAAACCTGCTTTTTATACAGCCCGCACAATTATAAAATTTAACAATCAAATTATAAAAGCCCGCACGACCCTAAAACTAAACAATAAAACTATAAAAGTCCACACTACCTGATATGCCCAAAGTGTACGTGACAGCTCGGAGGCACCAACCTCGGCCAGAAGGACGACCGAGGTAACAAGGGCTCAATACTGACGACCAACGATCTCATCCAACATAAGGTCGGCTACGACCGACATTGCTAGTTACCCCACCATCAGGCATCAGCTGAGGTCCTCATAACTCATGGGGTCATGGGGTCCTCATAACTCATGGGGTCAGCCGAGGCCAGCAAGAAATTATGGGTTCAACCACCCTTCATCGTCATCATCGGCTCAAGCCTACGTTCCAACTACACTTGCCTGACCCTGGCCCAGGCCGATGTTTCAACTCCTCCTGTCTTACCTCAATGGCCTACCTGGAAGAGATCATCATGAATAATCTCGGATAAAGCAACAGTCAGACTTCACCAACCTCGTATTCTTCCAAGCCGAGGCTGCACCAGTCCGGGACGGGGCCGAGCATTTATAAGCATATGCAAGGATAGGAACACGTGCATAAAATCAGTTGTAACCGAATCAATCCCCTCACGTGGGGGAATATTTCATCATCATTCTCTACATGTGACAGTGACAAATGTCTTCATCAGATTGACTATATCAACACACTCATGCTCATGGCATGCATGGGGGGTACATTAGACCCCCCAAACACTATATATACTTGTCTTCTCCTACCTTGAGAAGGTTCCCAAAATTACAACCCTAGCTAAAACTCTTTCAAATTACAAAGTAGAGAGAGAAATCTTGAGAGATTGTATCCATGGCCATTAGTGCCTTATTTTAGTGATCTTATTCACTCACATGCACAGTGGATGTAAGCCTAATTGGCTAAACCACTTATCTATTGGTGTTCTTCCTCTTCTCCTCACCTCAATCTCTTATATTTAGTATATACTTGAGATGCCATTGTTATTACTGATTTGAGCTTACAAACACCTTGAAGGGTGGTGCTATTTCTAGCATCATCATTTTGGTGCCGCTTGTGGGAACGAGAAGCTGTGTCTTCCTCTTTTTCTGCTTAACCTCACCGGAGACTATGGTGGTGAACCAGGCCTCACCCCTTCCATTGAGTTGTTTCACCATTGAAAGACGTCCTTTAAGATACTAAGAAAATTTTCTTCACAAGCTCTATAGTTTTAACACTTGGCACCGGAGTTTCCACCATCTCCTCCACCATCTGGGGCTGGAGGACCTAGTTCCATCCAAGCACCACCCTAGTCCGAAATGGCTGAGGTGGTTGTAGCCTTGAAGTCCTTGGTTGCAACGCAGCAAGCAATGAAGGAGCAATTTGTACACCTCAGTTAAAATATGATGAGGCCACCTGGGGTCACACCGGATATGATTACTTCGATATTTTTCCAACCCCATCCTGAAGCCAGGAGACCACCCCAGGCATCGCGAAAGTACCAACCTACTCCTCATCGGAGGAGGGACGTTGCTGACCCTAGGCTTTTATGCCTGGGGAGGCAAGGATACCCTTTCCCTGGGGATATGTATGATGATGTGAAGGTAAAAGATGCCCCAGAGGGCTACTGGGAACCGTATGAGGTTTCGAACAACACTATACATCCTATCCACCAAAGTCAAAGTTGTGGGGACAGAAGAGATGGTGGTGCCCAATAAAGAGGATCGGCTTTTGATTGCTTGAGCAGAGGGCCGGCCTTTAAAATGCTCGGCCCAGTTAATGACCTGAGGCAGAGGTTATCCAGGTCAAGAAGTGTAGCAGACTCACAAAGTGAAGAGGGGGAACATCGGCTTCATCATGGCCGACCCCAGTAAGGCCGAGATTGGGATCAAGAGGAGGTCAACAACCGACGTTGTGTGGTGGTCGGGGAACCCTTAGTCCACCCCTTGGAGGTGGCTGGGGATAACCTCGGTCACGCCAGTGTTGCAAAGACATAGAATGATTATATTCAACATCTTGAAGATAAGATACGGGACCTCATCAAAAGTCGAGGCCCACTGCAAAAAAGGTTTCTTAGGGGGATCCCCATTCGTGTCCAGGATAGTGAGCTTCCCAACCCCTCACAAGTTCAAGCCACCTACGGTGTCTCCCAAGTATGATGGTATTACCAAACTTGTACATCATATCAAAATGTACCAGTCTGCAGCAGATATTTATTCAATCCCATATAAGATAAGGTGCCGAGTTTTCTCTAGGACCCTGACAGGACATGCACACATCTGGTTTACCTCTCTTCCAAAGAACTCAATTGAGAACTTTAAAGGATTGGCTTAACGGTTCATTCACAATTTCTATTTAGGGATAAGACCTCAAAAGAAGACCACCCATTTATTGTATGTTGAGCAAGGCAAGAACGAGAGCCTAAGAGACTACATTGCTAGATTCAACAAAGAAAATTGGAGGTTGAAGACTATGAAGAGAATATAGCCATGACATCCCTCATTGGAGGACTCTAGAAGGAAAAGTTTCTCTGGAAGATTACAGAAGACACTCCTAAGTCCATGGCAGAGCTATTGGCAACTGCATGAAAGGTCATGAATGCTGAAGAGTCTATGGCCCCGAAGTATGAGGATGATAACAGAAGTGGCAGCGGAAAGTTCCAAAGGAAGAAAGATGGAAAAAAGAGGTTTACAGATGACAAGTTTGCACATTATACTCCTCTAACTATGAGCTGCAAACACATCCTCAACAAGATCAAGAATGACTAGTCTCTAAGATAGCCGGAGAGGCTGAAGTCCCCTCTGCATAAGAGGAACAAGAACATGTGGTGTGAGTTACACTAAGACCACGACCATGTGACATACAAGTTCTTTGCTTTGAAGGATGAAATCGAGAAGATGCTGAAGCATAAAAAATTGAGGAAGTATGTCGATGGTAAGGCTCCTAAGAGGGGAAGAGATGAACCTAAAAATAAGAGAAACGACAGATGTCGAGGTGATACCCCAGTGAGAAGAGACGATGATTCGGATGGGGATGATGAAGACGATCTAGATCTCCCACCAAAAGACGATAATGCCCTAGTGAAGAGGGTTGGAATGATATCTTTAGGTGTCAACACCATAGGTAGAGGATTTATAGGAGGTGGCTCTGAAGTAACGACCGTAAAGCTCATATGGCAGAGGCCAAGTCGGTGACCAAAGTAGAGGTTGTGAATCTGGCATCTTCAGAGGCCAAGAAGAAGAGAAAGAAGGTGAACATGGATACTCTCATAGTTGGTTTCTCCCGACTTAATTTCAAGGGTATCTTAGCTCCACATGATGACCATTTGGCAATCACTACAAGGGTGCATGGGTGTGAGGTCCATAGAATCCTCATCGATGGTGGAAGCTCCGCAAATGTTATGTTCTGGCCCTACTTCAAGAACTTAGGCCTCAGAAAAGCAAGGCTTGTACCCTATCATCATCCATTAATTGGCTTCAATAGAGAAAAGGTCCATCCCTTAGTCATGTATGCGATGGATGTACAAGTGGGAGATGAGTGGCCTAAGAGGTTGACGAGGAGGATTAATTTTTTCGTGATGGATACAACCTTATTATAGGAAGAGTATCCCTTAAGGAATTTGAGGTAGTTCCATCAACGGTCCACCAAATGCTAAAATTCCCGACCCCCTATAGGTTAGGGTATGTGCAAGGTGACCAGACCACGACACGAGAATACTACTTTAACTCAACGAAAGAGAGAGAGGCACATAAGAGGGCAACAAGAACGTATAACATTGATACACTTGATCCTAGGGAAAAAAAGTTAAAAAAAGGAGAAGCCTCGAAAGAGGTAGAATACATCGTCCTCAATGATAACGAACCAGAAAAAACCATCCAAATCGGCAAGGCCATAAGACTAGAGATCAAGGAAGAACTGATAAGATTTCTGAAGAAGAGGCAGAGTGTCTTCACTTGGAGCCACGCAGACATGCCTGGCATTAACCCGGAGGTTATGTGCCACAAACTCAATGTGGTATAAAATGCAAAGAACATCAAATTAGGACGCCAAGTTTACTCCAGGGAAAAGTATGATGTCATCAGGGAAGAGGTCAGAAAGTTGGAAGAGGCAGAATTCATCAAAGGGGTTGATAGAAATAACTTTTGCGTGTATTTTTTTCGTCGTTTCTTGAAAATCTCTTCTAATCAAAATCCTCAAAATACCTATAAAAATATAACAAACTCAAGTATAGAGGTAAGTACGGGTATCAATCCACATCTAGGGGGTAAGCTAGAGACAAACTCAATTGTAATTCAATTTTTATTTTCTTTTTGGGCATTTTACTTTTTCTATTTTTTTTAACTTTTCAAATATTAAAACAATTTTCAAGGGTGAGGATGTAGAAATAAGATTAAACCAAATTAAAGATCTAAACAACTAACTAGAAAGTGACTAAAAGTAAAAAATAAATTCTAACACTAATATAAGAGATAAATGAGGTAAATAAATGTGAGAACAATAAAAGAGTGGGATTACACCACAAATTTTAGCTATTCTAATTAATTAATTTAATTAATTAAATTCTCCCAAATTAATATCAAAATTACAAATCAACTCTCGTTGCAAATGTAATTTTAATAGCAACTTTTTGGAATAATAAGTTTAACACCCCACAACTCTAGAAAATGGATCTACACTCATTTTAATTAATCACCTGCTAGGATCGATCGATTAAAATTTATGTACATCTAGAAAATGAATTTTAGAGTTGAATTTTAAGAAATAATACCCCACTTAAGAAACCCCTATCGCTAGTTCGAATATAAAATTGGTATTAAAAGTTAAAATTTTGATTTTCTCTCGAAAATTATTTACCCTCTCTCGAGGCATAAATTTAAGGGTGAGGGATCAAAAATAACATTCAAAGGGAATTTTCAAGTAATAAAACTAATTAAACTAAAATAGCATCAAATATGGGTTTCCCACCACCCCTTGAAAGGGGATTTAGCCTAACATAAATAGGCATTTAATATAAAAGAGAAAAGAGAAGAACAATCAAACCAATCTCTTGAATTTAATTGACTCCAATCCTCTAATTTGAAGTATACAACCCTCTTAATTGAGCATACAAGTAGTTTGCAATAATACCCACTCAATTAAATCTCATACAAAATTTCTCCTCGCAAATCTCTAAAAAAAATAAAACTAAAACTATTTACAAAATGTTTCTCTACGTAATTTATTTTCTACTCTAAGTATCTCTCTCTATAATTCTCTCTACAAATTCCTATTTTCAATTCCCTCTTCAAATGGGGTCTTCCATCCTTTAAATAGTAGGCAGGGAGCATGGGGGTAAAAATGAGAAGATAAAGGTGCAAGAGGTTGTATAAGGTGTGAGTGAGGGTTAATTTAGAAAAATGCACAAATGTGCATGAGTTGTGTGAGGTCATGTGGGAAGTGAGGTGAGGAAATAAAATCTAATTTGGTAAAAGGGGTTTTGGGGTAGAATGGGAAAAAGGTTTAGTTGGGGGTACTTTGGAAAAATGGGTTTAAATTGGTTTAACACATGTGGGCATTATGTCTTTGGCTTTTTGGCTTTGGTTTGTTTGTTGGAAGGTGAAGACGTGGCATTTGTGGAAATGGGTTTTGGGACTTGAGTGTAGCTTGGATGGTGGTTTGCTGGAGCAAGGGTTGGACACGAGGGATGGAGGGTTCGGGCTGTAGGTGGGTATGGGTTTTAACACTGACCGGAACAGGGGCATCGTCGTCCCCGGTTAGCGAGGATCGGGTTAAGGTTTCTCCAGGTTTGAGGTTGGGCATGGAGCTCGGCTTGGTAGTGGTGAGTCGTCGGGTGGACAGGTATTGCCGACGGCGGCGTCGGCATGGGTAAATGGTGGGTCGGCCAGATATGACCGCGGGTTGGGGCGATTTGAGCAGATCGAGGTTTGGATTGTGATGGGTGGTTCATGGGTTAATGGAGGTTTGGTGTTTGGAGAAGATGAAGTGGGATGTGATAGGGTGTGTGAGGGTGTAGAAGAGTGAGCTGTGGGTGAGGAAGTGTTTAGGTGTATGGGAGTGTGTGGTAATTGGGTGTGAGGGGTTGTAAGTGTGTGTGTTTAATTTGTACCCAACTAAAATAATAAAGACAGAACTGAATTTATAAAAATAAAAATAAAAATAAAATCTAACTAAGAATAAAACAAACTAAAAACAATAAAAATATTAAAACTTAAAAAAATAAGATCCTAAGCTATATAAAAATTAAAATAAAACAAAAGAAATAAAAACTTAAAATCTAAATGAAAACTAGAGTGCTAAAAAAATAATCTAATAAACTAAAAAAACTAATCCTAATAAAATAAAAACTAATAAAAATAAAATAAAATAAAAATACACCAATAAAATAAAAAATAGAAAAATAGAAAATGAATCCTAAAAATTCTAAATAAATCTCAAAAATGAAAATGACTCAACTAAAAATCTAAAAAATAAAAAATACGAAAAGGAACAAATCAAACACACACAGCTCGGGACATAGTTTAGGCTAGGTTAGGGTAGGCTAGGGTTACGGGATTGGTAATTAGCTCCATAATCTGCACAATTGCCTTGAAATACGCGTTTGAACACCCCAACGTGCATTCAACCTACAAAATAGACAATAAAGCGCATAAGACCCATATTGCCGAGAATTAGCAAGTAAAGTACGTCTATCCGAGGTATAAAATGTACAGTTTTGGGTGGTTATCACACCACTCCCAAACAAAGCGTTGCTAGTCCTCAAGCAATAAGATAGAGAGAAAGAAAAAGATAAGTAACCAAAAGTATACCACTTTCGCGGGCACTTGCGATTTCACTTAGCATGTGCAACAAGCCTTTAAACCTATAAGTTGCCCTACAGGATGAGTTATGTACTATGAGGATTTGTAGGGAATATACCCACAAAATTCTTATTTGTAAAGATTTATTGAAAGGCAGTCAATCTCTTATTAGACGTAGAATGATCGCACAATCCATCACAAGAAAATATTTTCATAAATACAAGCTAGAGGTGCATAAAAAGTTTTATCTAAGTAAATACTCAAGTCACATCCTCCCTAGAGCTCAACGTGTGTGGTGTGAATCAGTCAAAACGGGTCGAGTATCATAAGAGTAATTCCTAGATTGCCTCTTCGGAATCAATGCTTCAACTTCAAATCTCACTCGATATATCTATCTTAAACGCACTCTCGATATTAGGGTAAGTGAATCTCTCTTGTGTGTGAGGAGGTGAGTAAATGTAAGAAAGTTCGAACGTCTCACACACATATAAGAAAGAACGTACATTTAGAAAGAAAATGATCTCAAGAAAGAATGCTAATCACTATAGTGAGAATGCCGAGTTATTCATCACATTGACTTTCATTTGCCCGAACACCTAGGGGAAGAATATGGATTTATATGGGTGAAGGAAAAATGAAATGAGAAGGATGGGATGAGGTAGGTAGGATATGATGATTGTATGATGGATAGATGATGAATGTATGATGGACGGATGATGAATGTTTGAGAATATTTTATTACACTTTGATGAACAAATGTCTTATTTACAAAAGAACTCACTACAAAACTCCAAACTCTTTTTTTTCTTTTCTCTTTTTTTTTTGTTTTTCTCTCACTTTTCAAACCAACAATGAAGACATTTAACATTAGGAATCATCACTATTTTCTCAAAATGATGATGGATGATATATGAATGGAGTGGGGAATGTGTATGAATGATGAGGGGAATAAATGGGAAGGTAGTGGGAGAGTGAATGGAAATGTGATATGGAAATGTGGTAGGTGTATGGATGAAAATCTAGTATTCAGGACAAATTTCAATACACGTGTTTCTTACAACTCAAAAAAAGATGTCGTTCTCAGTGATAAAGCCAAATTTTAATGAAGGATAATGAAATCATGCAACAATTTAAGTATGGGCCCAAACGAAGTTGAATCAACTTGTGACTCGAAGATTGCGTAAAACACTCTAAAAGGGTGAAAGGCACAAATCTCACAAGCTAAAGTCTCTACTAGTGATCCTTAAGGTTCTCTTGGGAATTGTAATACTCTTCAACTCTAAACAGCAGTGACGTGATAAGTGCGTAAATTTTTATTGAGTCTAGAAATTCATGGTGCAGCATGCCTTGTTATGTATTAAATAAGCTATTTAGAAAAAATATTCTCTAGCTTGATTCCTAGACTTAAAAAGATAGATGATAGAAAATTCACGTCAATGAATGAGATGAAAGAAACTGCACGAAATTTTAAAAATCAGGTTAAAAAATTAAAAAATTTCAAAAGAGGTACGATTTTGATAAAATTCCCCACCCCCAAACAAAAAGGAACGTCGTCCTTGATGTTAAGTAAAACGATTTTTAAAATTGAGAGCATAAGGTAGGAAAGATATTACCAGAATCAACCGCTAATGAAATGGAAATGTGAGGCGAAGATGAAACCAAGAGTAATCCTAAATAAGTAATGAGATAAAAATTGTGTACAAGTCTATAACATGGTAGAGCATAGGGTGATGTGAAACACCACCCCCAAACAGGATGAGACTAGTACAAGAAACAATGGTCTACCTCCTAGTAGCGCTAAGTTTAATGTCTTCAGCCAGACCGAAGTGATCTCACCCTAAAGATAGGAACTAGGAAATCGTAGCGCGGCAGAAAAATTGGGTGATGAGAATCACCCCCAAATAAGACTGAAGCACCAGTCTTATTGAAAACAAGCTAAAGTGGTCAATGCACTTATATAGCAAAATGCATCACGCGATCCAAAGAATCAGTGGACCAAGGGCGGGTGGGTATTAAGGTAATGGTGAAAAAGGCATGGGTGATTAAGCATCTATCACGGGCCTTATTGAGCCGAAAGGTGAAGGAAACTAGGGCCCTAAAAGCATGGTGCTCTAGTTGGTGAGGGAGACGAAATGGTGTGGAAATAGTGATGGGGTGGGGCTTATAGAAATGACACGACCGTTCTATGAATGGACGATGATAATGGTCGCGCGGTCACACGCTACGGAGATGTCGAGAAGAAAAATCAACACCACAAGAGAGTGGTGTGCATGGGTATAGAGTAATAAGCTCGGTGTCACGGTGGACAGTAGCACCAAAAATACTCTCATAGATGGAGGATGGTTTTAAGTTAGGATCTAAATATATCGTTGGGAATATGCAAGGTATAAGATCTAGATCCAAACTAGGTGATGGGATGGAAGGGATAATGGGTGGGTCGGGTGGTTTAAATGGTGGGGGAAGATGATCCAACTCAATCATGGGAGACAGACACTCATTGGGAGGAGTAAATTAATACTCATGAGGGAGTGTGGAAATAAATGAGTCAGTGATCAACTTCTCCACAAGAGTGTCTTTGGGGAATGTGGTGGGTGGGTAAGATGAGGCACCAAACTGAGATATAGAGGAATCACTAGAAATATTGGGCTCAAAGGGAGCCATGCATGGTGGGACATCATCCATATCCGGATAGGTAGGAACTATCACAGATTCGATCTCGGGAAAATGGTGAGCACTCGTAGACGGAGCTAACCTAAAAGATATGGGCACGTCAGAAACATATGCAATTGGGGCATAAGGTAAAACTCAGGCATATTTTTGGATATGACTGGAGTGGGAACCTTAAAGTGGGGTTCATTTGGATATGGTGGGATTTGATCAGGCTCACTAATGAAAAGTAAGTCAACACAATTGTCGACTTGGGGCCCGAACCATGGAATGGTCTCAACTTCAAGATTCTCGAGGTGGTTGGGTTGGTCACACTCAAAATACATGTCACAATAGGACTCAACATCATCACACTCGGGTGCAATGATGGGTTGACTTGGGATGCAATCCGACTCTCTCGCACACTCAATTTCATTTAACCTTTGTTCAAGACTTTGGAGGGCTTGAGTTTGAATTTGAGTGGATTGCTCTTGCTCGATGATAAATTGTTGCAAGAGTGCCTCGAGAGTGGAGGTGGATGGAGGTGGTGGAGTGACAGGTGGTGGCGGTGGTTGAGGTGGACACAACTCGCTATGGCTAGGACTATACGGAGAATACTCAAATGAAATGGGTGGAGTGGGGCCAAGTTCATCATAAAGGAAAGGATCACTTTCATGATGGACAAAGGGTTGATACTCATGGGGTGCGTAATGAGGTAACTGATCGGAAATGTGTGCACAAGGTTGCTATGACGATTGTTGGAATGTGTCAGGATCCACAACATCGGGTTGGGGTTTTTATTGCGTGGGACGGTGATCAGGCCTCCAGGAATAGCTCGGGTACTCACACAACTCGGGATTAGATACATCGGGATAGTGGGCCGTGGTGAGTTACACAACAGTTTCATATGGATACACATGTTCCATGGTGGGTTCGAATGGATATGAGAAGTATGGGCACTCATGGAATAAGTGATTGGCATAGGAACAATGGGTGCACGACAAGGTACGTGACATGTCGACACGTCGACACTGAGGGTGATGGAATATGAGGTGCGTGCATGGACGAGTCAAGAGTATCTACGGTACTCGTGAGAGAGCGATGACCACTAAGAATATCATAAAGAGATGGCTCAGGATCACTCTCACACGTGTCACATGTCAATGGAAAATGACCAAAGTAGTCCCGTAAAGGACATTCTTCGGCCATGAGGAGAAAAATATTTTTTAGATATTTAAATTTTTCAAAAGGAAAGAAAATATTTTTGGATTTTTCTAAAATGAAAAAAAGAATATTTTGGGGATTTTTGAAAAATAAAGGAAGAAAATATTTTTGGATTTTTTGGAAGAAAAGGTGGGGAAAAATATGGACTCTTGATTTAGACGAACCAACTAAAACCGACTACCGAAAAATGAATTGGACACACACAAGTCAAGAAAATTTTCTAACTAGTAGATAGCCAATTTTTATTTTTAAATTTAGTGAAATGGGTAGTCAAATTTTAATTAAGTCCGCGGGCGATAAAAATTCACGGAATTTTTTGAGTCATTGCCTTTGCAAAAATATTTTCCTAGTGGGCTACCTAGTTGATTGATTTTAAATTTAATGAGTTAGGATATCACACAATGGTAAGCGAGTGAGTCGGGTGATGAAATCCCTTCTCATGAGTGATTGGGTGTAGGTCTTAGTGAATTATTTCATCACACCATTCGAAAATAAATGCGAGAATAAAATCACATAAGAGCACACAAGGCACACAAAAGAATTGACTCGCTAACAGGAGAGGCGCGAGGGTTTGAGAAATGTACCTCCCATGGCTTTTAGGTCATAGGGTGTCAAAAAATTTGAGTCGACCGGGGGAGATTACGCCTATCTCAGTCGTCCCCGGGAGTCCTACCGACCCAAGATAGAGAGGCTTCCAAATCCTCGCCTTTGGACGCCCTATCTCTACCTTGTTCGGTTTTTCTATCACGCTTGTCTTCGATTATTATAATTTTTTAAAATGAAAAATAAAATAAAGTTGTCTCTATGCACCGCAATAGAAGACAAGATAACAAAGTTTTAATATAAGCCTTCTAAAATAATAAAAAAATGGTGCTAAATGAAAAATACAAATGAATCAAATAATGGATCCTCTCAAGTGCTTCGAGCTCCAAAGAATGGCAACGGCGCCATTTGATAAAGAAAAAATTGCGCGTATTTTTTTCGTTGTTTCTTGAAAAGATCTTCTAATCAAAATCCTCAAAATACCTATAAATATATAACAAACTCAAGTGTAGAGGTAAGTACGGGTATCAATCCACATCTAAGGGGTAAAGCTAGACACAAACTCAATTATAATTCAATTTTTATTTTCTTTTTGGGCATTTTACTTTTTCTATTTTTGTTAGCTTTTCAAATATTAAAACAATTCTCAAGGGTGAGGATGTAGAAATAAGACTAAACTAAATTAAAGATCTAAACCACTAACTCGAAAGTGACTAAAAGTAAAAAATAAAGTCTAACACTAAAATAAGAGATAAATGAGGTAAATAAATGTGAAAACAATCAAGGAGTGGGATTACACCACAAATTTTAGCTATTCTAATTAATTAATTTAATTAATTGAATTCTCCAAAATTAATATCAAAATTACAAATCAACTCTCGTTGCAAATGTAATTTTAATAGCAACTTTTTAGAATAATAAGTTTAACTCCCCACAACTCTAGAAAATAGATCTACACTCGTTTTAATGAATCACCCGCTAGGATTGATCGATTAAAATTTATGTACATCTAGAAAACGAATTTTAGAGTTGAATTTTAAGAAATAATACCCCACTTAAGAAACCCCTATCTCTAGTTCGAATATAAACTGGGTATTATAACTTAGAATTTCAATTATCTCTCGAAAATCATTTACCCTCTCGAGGTGTAAATTTAAGGGTGAGGGATCAAAAATAACATTCAAAGGGAATGTTCAAGTAATAAAACTAATTAAACTAAAATAACATCAAATAAGGGTTTCCTCCCACCCTTTGAAGGGGATTTAGCCTAAAATAATATATAGGATGATAATAAAATAATCAATAGGCATTTAATATAAAAGGGAAAAGAAAATAACAATCAAACCAATCTCTTGAATTTAATTGACTCCAATCCTCCAATTTGAAGTTTACAACCCTCTTAATTGAGCATTCAAGTAGTTTGCAATAATACCCACTCAATTAAATCTCATACAAAATTTCTCCTCACAAATCTCTAAAAAAAATAAAAATAAAACTATTTACAAAATGTTTCTCTACCAAATTTATTTTCTACTCTAAGTATCTCTCTCTAGAATTCTCTCTACAAATTCCTATTTTCAAGCCCCTCTTCAAATGGGGTCTTCCATCCTTTAAATAGTAGGCATGGAGCATGGGGGTAAAAATGAGAAGATAAAGGTTCAAGAGGTTGTATAAGGTGTGGGTGAGGGTTAATTTAGGAAAATGCACAAATGTGCATGAGTTGTGTGTGGTAATGTGGGAAGTGAAGTGAGGGAATAAAATCTGATTTGGTAAAAAGGGTTGTGGGGTAGAATGGGAAAAAGGTTTAGTTGGGGGGTAGTTTGGAAAAATGAGTTTAAATTGGTTTAACACATGTGGGCATTATGTATTTGGCCTTTTGGCTTTGGTTTATTTGTTGGCAGGTAAAGACGTGGCATTTGTGAAAATGGGTTTTGGGACTTGAGTTTAGCTTGGATGGTGGTTGGGTGGAGCAAGGGTTGGAAATGAGGGTTGGAGGGTTCGGGCTGTAGGTGGGTATGGGTTTTGACGCCGACCAAAGCAGGGGCATTGCCAGACCGGGTTCGCGAGGATCGAGTTGAGGTTTCTCCGAGTTTGGGGTTGGGCATGGAGCTCGGCTTGGTAGTGGTGAGTCGCCGGGTGGATAGGTATCGTCGATGGTGGCGTCGGCAGGGGTAAATGGTGGGTCGGCCAGATATGGCCGCGGGTTAGGGCGGTTTGAGCAGATCGAGGTTTCGATTGTGATGGGTGGATCATGGGGTAATGTAGGTTTGGTGTTTGGGGAAGATGAAGTGGGATGTGATAGGGTGTGTGAGGGTTTAGAAGAGTGAGGTGTGGGTGAGGGAGTGTTTAGGTGTATGGGAGTGTGTGGTAATTGGGTGTGAGGGGTTGGAAGTGTGTGTGTTTAATTTGGACTCAACTAAAATAATAAAGAATCAACTAAACTTAATAAAACTAAAAATAAAAATAAAATTTAATTGAAAATAAAACAAACTAAAAACAATAAAAATATTAAAACTTAAAAAAATAAGATCCCGAGCTATATAAAAACTAAAATAAAACAAAAGAAAAAAAACTTAAAATCTAAATGAAAACAAAAGTCCTAAAAAAATAATCTAATAAAAATAAAAAAAAACTAATCCTAATAAAACAAAAACTAATAAAAATAAAAATAAAATAAAATAACAATACACTAATAAAATGTAAAATATAAAAATAAAAAATGGAACCTAAAAATTTGAAATAAAAATAAAATAATTCTTAAAATTAAAATTACTCAACTAAAAATCTAAAAAATAAAAAATACGAAAAGGAACAAATCAAACACACACGGCTTGGGACAGAGTTTAGGCTAGGGTAGGGTAGGGTAGGCTAGGGTTATGGGATTGGTAATTAGCTCCATAATCCATACCATTGCCTTGAAATGCGCATTTGAACATCGCAACGTGCATTCGACCTACAAAATAGATAATAAAGCGCATAATACTCATATTTTGGAGAATTACCAACTAAAGTACGTCTATTCGGGGTATAAAATTATAGTTTTGGGTGCTTATCAGAGGTCATATAACCTGAGTGGATATCAAACGCCGTCATTGTGCCCAAGGCCAATGGAAAATGGATGATGTGCATAGACTTCACTAACCTGAACAAGTCTTGCCCGAAAGAAAGTTATCCCTTACCTCGGATCGATCAGATGGTGGAGGCCACGACAGGGAATGAACTTATGTTCATGGAAGCGTATGCATGCTATAATCAGATCTTCATGGATTCTGAAGACTCAGAGAAGACAACCTTCATCACAGATAAGGCGACCTATGGCTATAAGGTCATTCCCTTCGGCTTGAAGAATGCAGGGGCCAGGTATCACGTCTTGTAAATAAGATATTTGAAGATTAAATTGGCAAGACCATGGAGGTATATGTAGATGATATGTTGACTAAGAGCTTGAAGGCATGCACCCACGTAATAGACCCGGGGAGAACTTTCGACACCATGAACTTATGCAGGATGAAGCTCTATCCTGCTAAGTGTGTCTTCGGGGTAGGAGCTGGAAAGTTTCTTGGATTCATAGTCAATTAGAGGGGAATAGAGGCCAACTCCTAGAAAATCAAGGCCTTACTTGATATGAAGACTCCAAGAAGTATAAAAGACGTTCAGAGGCTCACAAGAAGAGTCATTGCACTTAATAGATTTATTTCCAGAGCTACAGACAAGTGTCTTCCATTTTTCAAGGTGATTAGAAAGGCCTTTGAATGGGACGAGGAGTGTAACAAGGCCTTTAGACAGCTCAAGTTCTACCTCGGATACCTACTGCTCTTATCTGGGCCCATTTTGGGACAGAAGTTGTATGTCTATTTAGCAATTTCAGAGTCAGTTATAAGTGCAGCCATAGTACGGGAAGACGATGGGATATAGAGGCCTGTATACTTCAATAGTAAGGCCCTTCAAGGTTCTGAACAGAACTATCCTCGGATGGAGAAGTTGGCCTACGCCTTAATACACGCTTCCAGGAAAATGAAACCTTATTTCCAAGCCCACTCTATAGTCATCCTCACCGACTCCCCACTAAGGCAAGTCCTCCACAAGCCTTAGAAGTCAGGCAGATTGATGACCTGGGCCATCGAGTTGGGAGAGTATGACCTTGTCTATCAACCTTGGGTGTCCATTAAAGGGAAGGCACTCACAGACTTTGTTGTTGAGTTCACATGGGAAGAGGACGAGGTTGAGAATAATCTAGAGATCGTAAAGGAATCAAACAGTAATGTCTTCTGAGACCCGAAAGAGGTTGTGTCCGATAGAGCCATAAAAGGAGTGGGTGAGAATAAGGAAGACACGTACCTTTTAAAGAAAGGAGCCCTCTCAGAGGGTCACTTCTCTACAGATGAAGATATTTGAAACCTCTTCGTTGACGGGTCTTTTTGCGAAAGTGGAAACAGTGTAGAGCTGATACTGTCAGCTCCGGATGGTACCGACGTTGAGTATGCACTAAGGTTCAGCTTCAAGGCATCGAACAACGAGTCGGAATATGAGGCCTTGATAGCAGGACTCTCCGTAGCAAAAGCCTTTAGAGTTGGTCGACTCCTACTTCACAGTGACTCGAGGTTGGTTGTCAACCAAGTGCTTAGAGTACATGAGGCCAAGGATAAAAGGATGGCCAGATACCCGAAGAGGGTAAGAATGATGCTAGAAGGCTTAGAAGAGGTAAAGATGAAGAGGGTTCCTCGATAAGACAACAGTCATGCAGATGCATTGGCAAGGATGGCTTCAACAATAAGGACAGGCATCAGAAGGACAGTACCAGTTGAAATCCTACGCAAACCAACCATTGAGGATGAAGAGGTTGGCACATCTTGCCTAAACTTGAACCTAGGAGACTCATGGATGGACCCTCTCATCAGATATATCAGAGAGGGAAAGTTGTTGAAATCGAAGATGGAAAGGAGGAAATTGAGGTATAGAGCTGCAAAGTTCTCAATAATAGGAGATGTCCTTTATAAGAAAGGATTTGTACTGCCTCTTATCAGATGTGTCAATCCCACAGAGGTCCCCCGCATCTTACAGGATATACACGAGGGTTCTTGCTCCAGTCACATAAGATAAAAACCTTTAGCTAAGAGGATAATTACGCAGGGATACTTGTGGCCGACCTTGGCTAAAGACGCTGCAGCCTACCTAAAGAGGTGTGACAAGTGCTAGAGATTATCCACTATCCCTCATCAACCTATGACATCGATTAGTTCCCCTTGTCCATTTGTGGTATAGGGGATTGACTTGGTGGGACCATTGCCAAGGGCTACGAATAATTACCGATTTTTAATAGTAGCGATTGATTACTTCTCAAAGTGGGTAGAGGCTGAGCCAATGATCATGATTACAGAGAAGAAGACCTTCCAGTTTATCTGGAATAGCATCATATGCAGGCATGGTCTTTCGAACACCCTCATCTCAGACAACGGAACCCAGTTTAAGAATTTTTCCTTGGAGAAATACTGTGAGAGAGTCGGGATCAAGTAATTTTTCTCTTCTTCGGGCCGACACCAAGCAAATGGGCAGACTGAAGTCACGAACCGAACAATCCTTGACGGGATTAAGAAGAGGTTCGAAGAGGCCAAGGGGAGATGGACGGAAGAGGTTTATGCAGTGTTATGGGCCTACAGAACAACGACAAGGACACCAACCGGGGAGACCCCATTTATGTTAGAACATGGCTCAGAAGTCGTCATACCTACAAAAGTAGGAATCCCCACTCATAGAGTTCATGCCTACGATCCCGAGAATAATGGGGAAGAGAAAATGCTTGACTTAGATTTGATCGAGGAGAGAAGGGGAGATGCTGAGATCAGATCGGCAGCCTACAAGCAGAGAACAATAAAGTTCTAAAATCAAAGGGTGAAATCAATACCTATAGCTGTAGGAGACCTGATGCTGAAGAAGACGTTGCAGAAGACAAACAAGCTTCACCTAAATTGGCATAGTCCCTACAAAGTTATCGATGAGGTTGTACCCGGTACCTACCACCTAGAAAATCTCGAGGGGAACCTTTCTCCAATCCATGGAATCTTGATCACCTGACGAAGTACTACATATGATGATTACAATTGTTTCTATGTAAATGTATTATGTTATGAAGAGAATATTAATGAGAAGAGCAGTTCCTGTGTCAATACGTTGTTTGGATTGCTTTACTTTGGTGAAATTTATGAGGGTAACATCTTAGTTTGATGACCTCAGACCTTAAAAGATCATAATTGGGTGACAAGGTCTGAGGTGAAACATCATATTTGGATGACCTCAGGCCTTTAAACATCATTAATTTGGTGAAATTTATGAGGGTAACATCTTAGTTTGATGAGCTCAGACCTTAAAAGATCATAATTGGGTGACAAGGTCTGAGGTGAAACATCATATTTGGATGACCTCAATCCTTTAAACATCATTAATTTGGTGAAATTTATGAGGGTAACATCTTAGTTTGATGACTACAGACCTTAAAACATCATAATTTGATGACAAGGTATGAGGTGAAAAATCATATTTAGATGACCTCAGACTTTAAACATCATTAATTTGGTGAAATTTATGAGGGTAACATCTTAGTGTGATGACCTCATACCTTAAAACATTATAATTTGAGGACAAGGTCTGAGGTGAAACATCATATTTGGATGACCTCATACTTTAAACATCATTAATTTGGTGAAATTTATGAGGGTAATATCTTAGTTTGATGACCTCAGACCTTAAAACATCATAATTTGGTGACAAGGTCTGAGGTGAAACATCATAATTGGATGATCTCAGACCTTCAAACATCATTAATTTGGTGAAATTTATGAGGGTAACATCTTAGTTTGATGACCTCAGACCTTAAAACATCATAATTCGGTGACAAGGTCTGAGGTGAAACATCACATTTGGATGACCTCAGATTTTAAACATCATTAATTTGGTACAATTTATGAGGGTAACATCTTAGTTTGATGACCTCAGACCTTAAAACATCATAATTTGGTGACAGGGTTTGAGGTGAAACATCATATTTTGATGACCTCAGACCTTTAAACATCATTAATTTTGTGAAATTTATGAGGGTAACATCTTAGTTTGATGACCTCAGACGTAACAACATAGCTTAGTGATGAAGACACCATTATATTGAGAGTTCAGACCTTAATACAAACACCATTGTATGCCATATAAAAACTATCCAAATGAGCATTCATCAAAAGAAACAAAATCCTCTGAAGAGGATGATATAACATGAAGTTAGAATTACAAGTCAAATTGTGCAAGAGAATGTTATCAGAGGTTACAAACAATTACAGATGAAAAGCAAAAATTAAAAGTGAAGCTTCACAAATTATGGTCTAGGTGTCTGCGGCCACAGGGTTGGTAACCTTAGCCCCATCAGCTTGGCCGACGTTAGTAACCTCCGCCCCATCATCTTGAGGGTTGACATCCTCAGTCTTAGTAGCTTCCGATTGTGTAATCTCTGCAGGTGAAGCACCTTCTCCATACTCCTCAACCCCTTGCAAGGCTTGAGTAAACTGAGGGTTACCATAGTCGAGACCAGTGAAGTCCGAGGCTGTCAAACTCCCTAACTCTTTTTCTTTGATGGCCTCCCATTTACTACTATATTTAACACATCTTTTAAGGTATTCAAAGCTGAAGTTTATAAATTCATCAGAGACCTTATACTCGGCCAAGATATTCTCTGAGGCCTCTTCAAGGGAAGCTTTCACTACAGCATCAACCTTTTATTGAAGAACGTCATCCTTGGCCTTTAGGGCAGAGGTGTGGTCCTTCTGGAGCTTAGCAATGTCCCTGTCTCTCTGGTTCACTTTATTCTCAGATTTAACTAAGGTTGCCTTCAGACGTTCAACCTCAGCATTTAGAGAGGCCTCCACCTTCTGGGCCTCTCTTTCCTTTTCAATAAGACGCAGCTTCCTCAGGGTCCAGTCAACAAACTGGTGCATGGACAGGATACCTGCAATACAAATTTAGATTTATGAATTCAAACCTTAATCCAATAAAATCAGAGGTTAGACTTAGAATAAAAAAGAAAAAGCTTTTACGTGGATGGGCCTGTGAAGGCAAAACTCGGCCAGCAGAGGAGTATCTATAGAGCATAAAAAGCACTTGTCAGCATCGGTCATCGCAGAGCCAATGGCATCCATCGCCTTTAGACCATGACCAATCAGGCTATCAATGATTTTTAGCTACTCCAAATGAGCATCCGATGTGTCATCAGACGATATGGGGATGGTACGATCACCCTTTTGGGCTTTGCTTTGCCTCTGATACTCTGGGGCAGTGGTAGAGGATTTCCTCTTTTGTAGCGTCAGCCTTTGAAGTGTCGATGTTCTACTTAGATGGGGGAGGATGAGGATCATTGAGCCCAGATTTCTTCACCAACCTGATCAGGCTTGGTGCAGACATCTCCCACGGGTCGTCTGATATACCTTCTGGATGTTCTGCAAAAAATATGTCTAAGTTAGTAAATCAGAGACATTAATATCAGAGGTACAACTTTGCAAAATAAGCACTTACGAAGCTCAACCAAAGGACTTCCCCCAGGCCAATCTCAGAGAGGTAGTAGGGGGTCATCAGATGCTCATATTTGACCAGAAAACCAAGCTCCCCCTGATCTTGAAGGTCTTTGAACTTTTGTAGGTTATCCTACCCAGGGTCGACTTTGGCAACCAATGATAATTTTCCCCACCAAATAGGGGTCATCGGCTCTAGTAATGAAGAGGGGGCACAAGTACCATATTCCCATACCCCAGAGATGAAGAAGTATTATGGTTTCCAATTATGATTTGAGGTTTGGGTAACCAACAACATCTTCTTATCAGACTTCCTAGCTAGGAAGTGGTAGTAGCTCAGATGATTTCTGGCATAGGAGGGCACGTGCTACCCTGTGAAGACCCTAATAGGAAGGTCTGAGTGATGGACTGCCCTCCATAGGACGATGGCTCTAATCATCACCCTCCAAGCATTGGGGGATAATTGGTAAAGGGCTAGGTTAATATGGGATAATATGGCCCTAATTATTGGATGGATGGGGAGACGAAATCCTAACTTAAACATCTGCTCATATACACATATTTCCCTATCTCGGCCACCAAAGGCACTCTCATCCCTCATATCTCTCCTAAGTTTGATAAAAGGACCTATGGAATAAAGGTGCCTAAAGGCTAAGAGGTCGAACTCATTGACAGTTCTCTCTATCTCGGCTGCCTCCGAGACATCAACATCACTTTCATGACCATCATCCTCATCCCCAGCAACGTCGGCCTGGATAGGCGTAGGAGCACCATCAGGGAACCTCTGAGCGAACTCAACCCCTATGGCAGCGGATAGGGGAATAGCATCAATAGGCGGTGGGATAACCACACTCGGCCCCACAACTTCAACATCGGAGGAAGTCCATGAAGTGCTAGAACCATTACGGGACGAGGCGCGACTTTGGACCTCGGCCTGATCAGGGACCTGATCTTGCCTAATGGAGAAATCCATTACCTCTTGGAATGAATCTACAAACATAGGGTCTGAGATGGACGACTTATACTCAAACATGGGAGAGGGATCAATTAGATCCTCTGTTGGCACAACAGTCTCGGCTGGTTCAGGGTATACCGCCGTCAGAGGTCGGGGGAAGATAGGTCTGAGGGGAAAGCCCTCAGCCCTACGAAATTCCTCTTGGGCTACCTCGATCTGCCTAATTTTTGTGAAAGTCGTCTCTCTAGGAGAAGGGAAATCCTCAATAAGTTTATAAAGAGGCCTGAGCATAGGAAGACGGCCTTACACTTGGACCATAAACAAAAAAAAAATAACTCGACTCAACCTAACTAAGGATCAAACTAGGATTTTGAGCAAGAACAATTAATAACAACTAAGAACAGTCCACCGAAAAACTCATATACTCACCAAAAAACTTAAGAAGTCATCGAAAAATGAAACAAATGGAAAAATAAGGTGAAAAAATGGCAAAGGAGAGGTAATAAGCAATACCTAATGAGATACGAGGTGAAGAATGGGAAGATTGACAAGAGAAATCCATAAAATAAATCCTCAACCAAGCTCTGGAAGAGAGAGAAAATAAAGAAGGCTCAGGTGGGAAAATAGAAAGAAATGAAGAGAAAAGAGAGAAAATGGGTTTAAACACCCTAACCACACTGGCACAAATACTAGGGCCCATCATTGCCTTGGGAGCCCAAAAGATCATCATCATTTCACTTGCCCAGCACGCAATCCACTTCAGTAGTTAACACTTGTAAAAGAAAGGTTGCCACAAAAGGAAGAACAGCCTTGGAGTTGCATACCCTTTAGTCACCTATTTGACATAGGTAACTAAGGGTTAGGGGTCATTGATATGCCCAAATTGTACCTGACAGCTCAGAGGCACCAACCTCGCCCAGTAGGACGGCCGAGGTGACAAGGGCTCAAGATTGATGACCAGCGATCTCATCCAACATAAGATCAGTTACGACCGACGTTGCTAGTTACCCCACCAACAGGCATCAGCTGAGGTCCTCATAACTCATGGGGTCAGCTATCCATTAGGTCGTCCATAGCCGACCTCATATCTACCTCTTACATCAACCTCAATTGGAAATCAACCGAGACCAACAAGGACTCATGGGTTCAACCACCCTTCATCATCATCATCGGCCAAGGTCGACATTCCAACTACACTTGCCTAACCCCGGCCCAGGCCGACGTTTCAACTCCTCCCGTCTTACCTTGGCTGGCCTACCTGGCTGAGATCATCATGAATAACCTCAGAGAAAGCAACAGTCAGACTTCACCAACCTCGTATTCTTCCAAGTTGAGGTTCCACCAGTCAGGGACAGGGTCGAGCATTTATATGCATATGCAAGGATAGGAACACCAGCATAAAATCAGTTGTAACCGAATCAATCCCCCACATGGGGGAATATTTCATCATCATTCTCTACATATGATAGTGACAGATGTCTTCATCATATTGGCTAGATCAACAAAAACATTCTCATTGCATGCATAGGGGGTACATTACACCCCCCCCCCCCCCCCCCCCCCAAACACTATATATACTTGTCTTCTCCTACCTTGAGAAGGATCCCAAAATTACAACCCTAGCTAAAACTCTGTCAAATTACACAGTAGAGAGAGAAAGCTTGAGAGATTGTATCTATGGCCATTAGTGCCTTATTTTAGTGATCTTATTCACTCACTTGCACAGTGGATGTAGGCCTAATTGGCTGAACCACTTATCTATTAGTGTTCATCCTCTTCTCCTCACCTCAATCTCTTATATTTAGTATAAACTTGAAATGCCATTGTTATCACTGATTTGAGCTTAAAAACACCTTGAAGGGTGGTGTTATTTCCAATATCATCACTACCGTAACACATAAAATCATAATCATGAATGTTAACAACATTATATAAACAATCTCCATGTTGTATACCATTGACTTCTTCATGAGTTCCACGTGCAAAAAAGCAAACGATACAATGTTATCCTACAAAAAATAGGATACAAAATAGAAATGATATCAGTAAGCAAGTAGTTTAAAAAAATCGTATTCAAGGTGAAAAATTGCATATATGAGTTATAATTATCATCATATCAGTTACTACGAGTTACATTGATCTCGTGTGAGGGGTCGGTGCCTCTCATGGGACTGTTTCGCGGTTTCCCCCTCTAGCACCATTTTTTTAAGCCTATGTCTAGATATTTTCAAATTATTATCGTATTCTCAAATCGGGAGTTCTGTGATCGTGAGGTCAGTCCTTACGAGTTACATTAGTCCCATGCGAGGTGTTGGTGCCTTTCATAGGGCCGTTTGGGATCTGTTTCTGGTTCCCCCCTCTAACACCATGTTTTTAAACCTAAGTCTAGATATTTTTAATATATCATCGATTTCTCAAACTGGGATACTCGTGACCACGTGGTCAATTCCTACGAGTTACATTGGTCCTGTGCGATGTGTTAGTATCTCTCACGAGGCCGTTTGTGGACTGTTTCGGGTTTCCCCCCTCTAACACCATGTTTTAAGCCTAAGTCTAGATATTTTTAACTTATCCTCGTATTCTCAAATCGCGAGTCCCGTGACCACGCGGTCAGTTCCTACGAGTTACATTGCGAGGTGTTGGTGCCTCTCATGGGGCCGTTTGGGGGCTGTTTCGGGTTACCCCCATCGCACGCCATGTTTTATGCCTAAGTCTATATATTTTCAAATTATCATCATATTCTCAAACTGGGAGTCCATTGATCGTGAAATCAGTTCCTACGAGTTATATTGGTCCCGTTCGAGGTGTTGGTGCCTCTCACGGGACCGTTTGGAGGTTGTTTCGTGTTTTTTTCCCTCGAACGTCATGTTTTTAATCTTAATTCTATATATTTTCAAGTTATCATCGAATTCTCAAATCGGGAGTCCCATGATCGCATGGTTAGTTCTTACTAGTTACATTAGTTTCGTATGAGATGTCGATGCCTCTCACGGGGCCGTTTGGGGGCTATTTTGAGGTTTCTCCTTCTGACGCCATATTTTTATGCCTCGGTCTAGAAATTATCGTCGTATTCTCAAATCGGGATTCCTTTGATCGCGTGTTCAGTTCGTATGAGTTACATTGGTCCCGTGCGAGGTGTTGGTTCCTCTCACCGGGCCGTTATGGAGCTGTTTCGGGGTTTCTCCCTATAACGCGATTTTTAAGACTAAGTCTACATATATTCATATTATCATCATATTCTCAAACCGGGAGTCCCGTGACTGCACGGTCAGTTCCTACAAGTTACATCGGTCTCATGAGTGGTGTTGGTGGCTCTTACGAGGCCGACTGAGGGTTGTTTCGAAGTTTCCACTTCTGACCTCGTGTTTTTAAGCACAAGTCTAGATATTTTGAAATTATCATCGTATTCTTAAACCGAGAGTCCCGTGACTAGGTGGTCAATTTCTACGAGTTACATTGGTCCCGTGCTAGGTGTCAATGCCTCTCACGGGGCCCAGTTTCAGATTTTTGCCCTGTAATTCCATGTTTTTAAGCCTAACCCTATATTTTTTTTTCAAATTACCGTCGTATTATCAAAGTGAGAGTCCCATGACCAAGCGATCAGGTCCTAAAAGTTACACTGGCCTCGTGCGAGGTGTCGGTGCCTTTCACGCGGCCTTTTGGGGGATGTTTCAGGATTTCCCCCTATAACTACCGAAAGCCTAAATTCTCGTATAGTACATAAAAAATAAAAAATAAACTAATTTACTTTCTTTAAAAAAACTTTATAGTTGTACTTTCTATTTACCTTCACGAATAAATAAGTCTCGAACAATACCCGATTAAACCCAAGTCATATCAGCAAAGCGAGAGTGGCTAGTTAGTCTCCCACTTTAATAAATCTGAACCGAGCAAATATGCATTTGATATTGGGGAACATGAATTAAAAAAATGCAGTTCATGGATCCAAGCTCGTCACCACATGTTGGAAGAAATTTGGGGTCCTATCAATGGATCGTAAAATGAAGATTATAATCCATTATAAGATTTTCTGAGTAATGAAGGCACAACACAAATAAAAGAACTGTAAATGTTATAGGTTAAAAACCAAAGACCCATGGGTTCTCAAATGTCCATATGCATAGACAAAAAATAAGAAAATAAATCAAATGAAGTGACTCCTCATCTTTGTGAATAGGCACAATACTTCAATGATAAGAAATATGTAAGTGAACAATTTTGAAGACCTTTAAACTTTTGTTTCTGGCGATGCAATGGCCCCAAAAAAGAACCAAATATTTAGGGATATACTTATTTTGAGCAGATGTCCCATTAGAGAGAACTTATCGCCAGCGAGCCGCAAGAGAAAGAGAGAGTTTGTGAGGGTTTTCTCGAGGGAACTTACCGCCGACGGTCTCGAGCTCTGAGCACCTCAAGCTCCACCCTTTGGTTTGCTGAAAAAGCCACAGTCCACCAGCGCGTCTATTTTGTGAGGGGTTCGTTGGGGGAAATGATAGAAATGAAGGCAGTGTATTGAATGAGGAAATGAAGGCAGCGTCTTTAATTTTTTAAGATTGAACGTGGTCACGACTCTCAACCGTGACCCAGCAACCGAAACTCTTTAATGAAACCAAAAGACCCCATCAAATTGCAGATGGTCACGACCCATAGCCGTGACCCACCCCATGAAATGATCACAACCCCCAGTTGTGACCCTCGATGTGTGTGTTTTGTGCTTCATCATGCCTATGGTCACGATCCAAATCCGTGACCCAACAATGACCACGCTTGGAGGGAATGTTTGCGCGAATTTGGCGCCAAGATGGTCACAACCCATGTTCGTGGCCCACAGTGGTTAGGGATTTGGGCCGTGACCACTTTCAGAGCATTCATAACTCAGTGTGGTAATGAATATGGTCAGGCCAAAAATTGATATGGTCGAAACCCAAGTCCGCGACCAGCTGGCTGTGACCAACTGGGCGTGACCATTCGCAGGATTTGGTGTAATGTATGGGCAATAGAGGTTAAGGGCTTGTAGTGTCGAACTGAAAGAGGCCACGACCTTACAAGATGATATCGCTCGAGAGGATGACCAGAGCTATCGTCTGATGTATATATATATATATATATATATATATATATAGAGAGAGAGAGAGAGAGAGAGAGAGAGAGAGAGAGAGAGAGAGAGAGAGAGAGAGAGAGAGAGAGAGAGAGAGAGCATTTGGAAGAGTTTGATTACTCAAAGGTTGCTTGTCAAATGAGAAAAGGATGCCTTTATTTACAGGAGTTGGTTGTACTGTTCATATGCTTGTGGATAAGGCCAAATGTTTCTAACATATGGACGATTGGTACCCTTAAGTATGTGGTGTAAACTCCGTGGCCTCCTAATGATACATCAAAATAAGGTGATAGCTCCGTGGCTATAATATCATATAAGGCTGAGTCCTTTTTTGTGCACTTGTACATATTCCCATTCCACGTGTTCACTAGGTATTGGAGAACATATGTTGGGAACAACATTTAGTGTTACCCTATTTCCATGAAAATGGTCTCCCAAATATATTTAAAAAAAAAAAAAAATCCCTTCTGCTCTTTTTGTAAGCTACCGATCGGGGAGTGAGTTAATTAGAGTACAAAATGTTGGTGCTCATGTAATATTTTTGTTTAGTAAATACATATACGAAAGAAAGTTCACATATAATGAGAGTTGTGTTACATATGTGTGTGTGTATTTGATAGAGATACCACGAGATCATGAAACATAGATAGTTTCTTTAACTTATATGTTCCTCTTTTGATAAGTCTTTGAGTAATACTGAGTGCTCTGAGAAAGAAATTTTGGGTTTTAGCAGGCTTTCAATACCATTTTTTTCAAAATTTTTAGATGGGAAAAAATATTGAAACTATTACAACTATAACAATATTGTTATTTAAAGAGAGATGATAAGCTAGACATGTGGGCGTTATTCTTCCCGTAGAATTACTTAATTATCCGTACAGAGATTTGAAATTTGTATGACTCTGGAGGGTCATATCATGTACAACCATAACTTATTTATATGTTTTTCGCATAAATAAGTTATAAATGAACTGAAGCTATAATATTAGTAATTGATCCAAACAAGCACAGAAAGTGTAAACTAAGCTATAAGCGTACTGAGTGTCGAAGAGCTAGCGTGAGTTATAAGTAGCTATGATACAAAAATATGCACATTTATATGACATGACTGAAAATATTTGAAATCATGTCAACCAAATAATGAACCAATCATTATTAGTTAAGCCTAGATATCCACTGTGATTGATAATGGCTACAGCTGGGTGGGTGGCTTGTGCTGAGACATGCATGACACATCATGCATGTATCTGGATTTTGTTTTTTATATTACAATGCAATATTAAGTGCTTTGGTGTTCTCAAAATTCATGAGTCCTAAGACAAAGCAGTAGATGATTGATTTATGATTAGACATCGAAGAAATAGATATTGACGATCACGGTTGATCCGCTGAAGGTTCATTGTGAATAAAAGAGAAGGCTAAAATATCCTCTCTGAATCAACTAAGGTACTAGTATTATTTCTACATTATAGAGAGATGCATTATACAACTTCCAAACATTTCTTCTCTTGGTTACATGGGGACTAATAATAAGATCAATACCATCCATATTAATATCGTTTCCTATGGCCATAATATATCGCACATCCTTTATAATTAGGATTAGGAATCCATCATAAGACCACATCATAATTACACAGATTGGCTGTAACCCTAAAAAGGTCTTCTCAAACAATCTTACAGAGTGCCTTCATCTATCTACTGGCTAGCTCCTTAAACCCCAGATGGGTAATCACTTCCTACTAATTATATGCACAAATAGCCTCACAGGTAACCACCTCCTTTTTAATCTCAGATCCATCTCCTGAGGGTTACATTTTCATGCGTAATTCCATATTGACTCTCAAACGGGAAACAAATCAATTGACCCAAAGTATGTATGTCACATCAATCAATGTATTTCGGGCATTTGTGAATTCAAATGCCCACAAAATATGTCACCTTAACATGAGAACAATGCATTGGTTAACATGCGAGTAGGTGGTAGATTATGTACCTCACAAGAACCCCACTTGTCAATCAATATATTGATGTTATATTACGGTGTAAGTTTTTGTTTCTCTAACATTTGTGTGCACAACATCATTTGGTAAATTTTTTGTATCCCATGTTTTGGTCAACATAAAACTTTCATACGGTGTGTTTGATTATAGTGCAATTTATAATTAGGTTCCTCGCAAACAAATTTTAAATACTAAAGCCACTAACAAGTGGACATAATAGTATAGTAATTTTACATATTAAAGCCACTAACAAGTGGACCTGATAGTATAGTGACTTTAATATTTAAAATTTGTTTGTGAGGGACTTAAGAGTACTTTTCCCTTATTTATAAAAAAAAGAAAAATAATTTATTAATACAAAAAGTTGGAATAAAAAAAAAGTGAAAAAAATATACGAGTGTTTTAGTGCGCTGACTCATTATTTTCTGCTATTTTCCAACTTCCCATAGAAATAAATATATTTTCTGCCATTTACCTTCTGATTAACAAACACACCCTTAATTATTTTAATTCCAAGGATAGTTATAAGGAGGAGGCAACCCAGAATTTGGATCAAAAGAACCTCCTCCTCCTCCATGACTCATCCTTCTTCCAAATTGGAGAGACCCTTGATCCTGAGGTACCATTTGATTCATTGCATTCGATGGATTTGGCAATGGTTGATGCATCTCATTGGTTGCGTACTTCATGAGATCTGCATTTGTATCATCTAACTCCTTCTGGAGCCTAAGAACTTGTCTTTGAAGGACAGAGATTGCCCCAACACACCCATACACTGGGTCTTTCATTCTCGCCTCGGCTTCATAGGCAAGAGAGTTAACGGCATCTTCTCTTTGATGGGGTTGGATCTCATGCAAGAGTTTGCTAACGTTGCTGGCGCCAAATATCCTGTGGACATTGGCAAATTTTTGTGGCTCTTCCGGTGGGAAATATGGGGCGAACACACAATCTGGCAGGCATTTTCTTCTTAAGAACTTACAGGCCGCGCAGGGAGAACTGGAATAGCTTGAAGAAGACATCTTCACTGCTACAAAATTTAACATATAATGATTTTTACACAATTTTGCCTACAAATTGTTTGGATTGCCAAACCTATAAACAAATAAACACGACAAATGTTGAAACGTGCTCTTAGAGCTAAATAAATAGTAGAATTGCTTTAATCATTATTTTTTCTGTTTTACTTTTGTACTTTTCGAAATTAAAACATTGTGTTCTAGGGATTGAAATTAGAATTCACAAGGAAAATAATATAATTACAAGTCATCGTCATCCTTCATGAATAAACTAATAACTCAGTGTCCAAATCATTGTACCAGCACAAAAGTTATAAATTTTTTACAATAATCGAACCTTGAACTGAATAAGCTAAAAATTGATTGTGAATACCTAAATGAGAGTGGCAAGACAATAAGTATGAGAATTCAAAAATTATACATGTAATTAAAATAAATAGTGCTATGAAAGGGTATGATGTTTACCTCGTGATCAAAAGTACATCCAAATTCAAATGTTGTAGTGATGGCCAATTAATTTACCATACAAAATACTGAGCGAGATGGCATGGCAGCAATGTTTAGAATTCTCCTACAAAACTATTTGTGTATATGTACACATATATACAAATAGTGAGTCACGACAGCACCTATCTGTCACACAATCATGGCAACACCTAAATTTTTTGGGGGCAGCGTTTAGTCCAATATTCATATTTTTGAGATATTTTAATGAAAACCCCATATTTTCACTTTAGTGTTTGATCCCTGAAAATGTTATTTTACATCGTTCGGAATGTTATTTTGGCATTGCAGTATAATAATATACTTTCACATTGTTTATTTAGATTATATACTTTTAGGACTTAAAATAATATTGATTATGGATATAGGACAACAAACATTTTGTTTCTAGTTTTAGTCCCTAGTTTCAAATTAAAGGGACACGTAGCATGCTGTGATTGATTGACGTTTTATGAATATGGGTCCGTGTCAGCGACTTTATTAAAAAATAGAGACTAAAACCATAAATAAAATGTTTGTTGTCCTATTTTCAAAATAGATATTACAATAGGTCCTAAATTTATAAAATCCCTTGTTTATTTAGCATCTATATTGATAATTTAACAAATACAACTAAAACTAAGTACTTGGAGTTTGACAAAAGAAGGAACCCCACACCGAAATATATTAAGAATTTTTTTTTTTTTTTTGCTATGTTTGACCAAGTTTTAGGGACCTAACACTAAATCACTAATTTATTTATGAAAATCCTCCAATGAAATAATCTTTCTATGAAAGGACACCCGCGTTGGAGACACTCGGCTATTGCCTTTATCGGTCAAATGTGTGCGCTTATTTTTTTAATTTGAGGAAAACTTTCACATGCACTTAATAAGGAGTGGAATTACATACATCCCCAAGCTCCGCGATGTGTTCTATTGATACTTGTAGTATTGCAGGCGGATTTTTTCCATCACCAATATACAACAATAATGAAATTTATGATTCAAATCGCAACAGAAATGGCAAATTCCCTGCTAGAATCAACAATTTCCTTTATTCAGTGTTAATATATTGTGTTGGAGAAAAGGAAAATGGCATGATATAAAATGAACCCTTTCTACAAGTTAGAAATTCTGTTTATCAAATTGTGTGCCTCAGTAGTTTCAGCACCATATAAATGATTTTGTATGTTCGTTTGGATTTGGATGCTTACTTACATGTAAATCATCTTTGTTTCCTGACTAATTTTTGTCCCCTTTTCTAAAATAAAACTAGTGAACTTGCAAGACCCTAAGAAGGGCATTTGAAAAAAAATAGTAAAAGAAAAATGGTGAAGAAGCTAACTTCCACAGGGAGGATCAAATATTATTATATAATTATTCTCTCAAATCAAAACGTGAGCGTGAAAACACATACAAGTCAGCAGAAAAGAAGGCTACCAGGAGACAAAAGGATTGTATGGAATCTGGTCTCTGAGACTTGATTAGAACGGCTACCAAATACAGATGAAAAATAAAAAATAATTAATGTAAAGAAATTATGACAGGAAAAATGAAGAATGCAACATAAAGGTAGAGGGATAGTTTCTGTTTAGGGATTCTCTTCAATTTCGTCATAGGCAACGCGACAAGCTTGGTTTTCCCTTTTTTTTTTGGGAGTTGACCATATGTACCCTTATCTTTATGTTCATGTACTCTCTCTAAATATAATCATATACACACTTATATATACATATGTGTACATCCTGAATACCCGAATTTATAATTCAAATCGTTTTGATGCGCAATCTTCATTATTAATGACAGTGAGCTAGAGCACTGATACACTCTCAATCTTTATTGTTGTCTATGAAGAGGTGTATGATGTTTCGAAGAGCTAAACCTGTAAATCAAAGTCGGTGGCACCCTAAAGTTAAGCAGTATTTCCTTTAATTTACAAACGAAATAAGAAAATAAGCAGAAAAATTGGAGATTCCAAAAAAAGGTTAATATGAGCTATATTTCTTCGATCACTTACCTCTTTTCATCATTAGTTTTATACTCTGATTCTTCCCTACCCCCAGCACACACACACACATACAAACGAAACAAAACATAAAGGAGGAGGAGGAGGAAGAAGAAGAAAAAAAAAGAAGAAGAAGAGAATCAATAGTACCTCTTCTTCCTAGTTTAAGATCCTTGAAGTTTTGTTTACGTTCCCAAAGGTAGATATGATGAACCAATTGAAATATAAGGAGCTCTTGGGTATGAAAAAAAAACCCTAGATATCGCAGGAGAAATGAAGCAGAAAGTAACCTGCAAATAAAGTGAAGAAAAGGTGAGGATGATGATAATGATGATGAAAGAGAAGGGCTCAAAGGTTAATGTTGTTGATCTTATAAAGAGTATTGTTAACCTTATAATTTATAAGAGAAGAAAACCTATGAGGTACTCGTTTATGATGTCACAATTATACCAGCTAGCACCGTAAACAAGTCTAGTAGACTCTTTTAGAATCGAGATGAGTCTAAGATTCTTCAAGCTTGACGTCTTGTTTGTCTTACGAACCGAGGTTTAATGTGGTTCTAAATAAATGAATAGGAGTTAGAGTTGGAATAACTTAATTATTTCGTACTTTTCTAGTATCACTACAAGAAAAGTACTTTCCACGACACCTGAAATACGTCGTGAAACTGTTTTCACGACACATTTTGTGTAGTCGTTGAAGGGAGGTGTCGTAGAAAGTTACCTTTTATATCGACATCTTTATCGTGTCGTAAAAATATTTTACGACACATTTCAAGTGCCCTTAAAGCAAATATCCACGACATCTAGTTACTAGTCGTAAATATGCACGACACCTTTGTAGTGTTGTAAAACTATTTCACGACATCTGCCAAGTGTCGTTGAAACAAATATTCACGACACCTAGTTACTAGTCGTAAAAGTCATTACCCAAAAAAACATTCCACAACTACTTATTATGTGTCGTGAATGTTATTTTATGATTGAACGTACGTGTCGTTAATATTGTACACGACTAAATATAAGCGTCATTATTATCATTTTGCGATTTGTAAAATATGTCGTTAAAAGTATATACTTTTTTAAAAAAAAATTAGCTTCTCAAATGCATGTTGCTTATACTAACATTAACATATCCACATATATGATTGTATCACGATTAGCCATTCCACAATTATTGAAATTTAAAACAAATTTATATAATTAAGAGGAACTCATAATATGTACTCATAACCATAATATCAAAGTCGTGCCCAAAATAGTAGAATGAATAAATACTTGGGTGTTACAAGTCACATAAAAGAATGGGATTATAATGAAATGAAATGAGCATAGCCTAACAAGTTAAAATGCAATCTTCCTTCAAAAAATATCTAATAGCATTCTTCAAAAACATTCCTCCCAACATGTCTTCAACATCTTCCAAAAATAAGTACATGTTCAGAAAACAATTTTAGTAAATACTCTCGTAAATTAACATCACACTTGAAAAAAAAAAATTAAAAGTCAAAGTATACCTTCAATCCAAAAGGCAACGAAGAAACACCATACCCACGTAATTCCTTATGTTTTTCTGAAATCGATAGGAGAGAATGTCAAAGAAAAATTCTTAGAATAAAATTCAAGAACTATAACTATTCCACTCACATAATTAGTTAAAATGAATGTATCGATGTGGTCATGCTATGGTACTTCCTTTTGCATCATCAAGTATGAAAAACGCATCCGAATATCGAAAAACTGACACTTTAGACACTAAAATTTCAACAACCCATACTTTATAGCAATCAGGCCCAAGGATTTGATGGTGCACTAGTGACTTCGGGTCTGTAGAGTCAAGTTCTGCGCTTGCCACTTCTTCTCCAGTTCCTAACCAATGTAACAATTTGCAGGGATAATTTCTTGGTGGAACACTTTTTGTACATGAACTTTCTCGATTGCACTAATAAATAGTATAAAGAAAACAATTAAAAAATAATTATTAATGCAACTAGTAAAACAATTTAGACTTAGATAATTCAGTAAGAATAACCTGTAGAGTATGTATGTCATTATGCATGGCATCCCCACAACCCTCATGTTGACCCTATAGAAATTGCAAGTGAAGTATATAAAAACAAAATAAGGTAAAACCTATATGATTTGAATCGTGTTTAATTTTAAAAATATACCACATTTCGTCCATTTCCTTGTGTCATTCGACTTTTCATGTGCATCTTCCATTCCAAAAGTTATTGAATTTGATTTTCAAGAGACGTTACCCTTGCATTACTTTATAACAACGCATTTACCTTTGTAGGCGTCACCCCAAATCCAAGACCTCGGACATGACCCGGATGTTTAGGACCAAGCACCTTTACTACTGCATTATCTATCAACGATATTGAGTCATGAGATGGAATTTTTTCCATCTTTTCCTAAAATAAATACAAGAATTCAACATATTAAAAAATTATAATAGTAGTTACTATTGCTTCACCGATAACTTGATTAACCGGATCACCATGTTCTCTCATATATCCCCTTATCCAAACATCGACACGACGTATAGTTTTATTTGGGTCTTCGGCTTTCTACAAAATTTTAAAAGATAGAATTACAAAATAATGTAAGGTATTTATGAGGTATACAATTTTAAAGGGGAAACATACCATGGTTTCCATAAGTCTTGCATAGCCTCTACGACTAGTTCTGTGTGGATGGATTTGCTTTGCTCTAGCTTCCTTATGCTTTTTGCTTGTTTCCTATAAAAATGAGAGAAATAATATATAATTGCTAAGAAATACAAGAATACTAAAAGTGGACTTTAGTCTATTAATAAAAAGAAATAATAAATAATTAAATTCACTTACATCAAATTCAGGTGACAAACGAGATTTAACAAATCCATCCCATTCATTTGACTTCATTCCAGTGGGCTTGAGTAATGTAAGATGGCTAGTGGAATTTGGTCCTTTAGCTTCTTCTCGTATCTGTGTTGATAATTTTGACTTATAATCTTTCCAAGCTCTGTCGGTCTGACCCCAAACAATGGCCTTTCGACATTCTTCATGGTTATATTTTTGTTGCATCATACAAAACAAATACACTATCTTAGTTGCAATTCAATATGTATAAAGTTACATTGAAAATATTACATAATAGTGCAAATGGTAGAGAAATAAAATACTCATACTAACAAATTTCCATATTTGATCCTTGATGTCACTTGTCACCTTATCCCAACCTTTATGTGTTACTGGTACGAATTCTCGTGCTAAAATTCCAATCATAGAACTAAGCTGGATGGAATCGCGTCCAATTGGTTGCCCAAACTCATTGAATTCTACCTCTTTAAGATCTTTCATCCCAGTTGCAATTACATTCAATTTTGATGGCCCCCGCTTCGTTTTTTTGCCCTTATCAACAGAATCAATATTAAGTACTTCATCTGCATAAATTTCTTTCGCCGTATGTGAGTTAGAGACTTCACATGATACTCTTTCATCCTCATTCTCATTTCATGTAGTTCTTTTCGATCTCTTACCCCTAACAACCTGTTTTCGATACACACAATATACATGGAATGCAGTGTAAATTATATGGACTTCAATAACATTTATTACAATGTTTAAATTGAAGATATAATGGACTCATAACTCACCTCTTTAAACATATCCGCCATATTCTCAAAAAGCATATTTTTTTTTTCTATTCATGCCACTTGACAACCTCCACAGATACTCTTTCCAAGATAGGCCTCGATAAAGATGTTCTAGCAGTATCTAATTTTAAAGGAGATCCAACTGTATTACAAATGGAAAATATACTTTCCTTGTTGTATAAATGAATCAGCAATAGAGGTAGATTAATCCAGACTGGAACCAATAGATGCAATAACCTTGAATGTATCTTTTAAACCAATAGATTCAAAAACCTTTCTAATATTAGCCTTAAATGGCCGACCATGTGAAAATTTCCCAACCAATGTATATTTGAAAAGTACGTCCATATTGTGGATGATAAGGAAATGTAACATAGGGACACTGAGAAACAAGATAATGAGTTGATCATCTATGTACCTGCAGTTGATATTTTAGTGAGAGAATGAGACTTTCTTTATTTGGCACTCTTGTGTGCCATTTTTCGTGTTTCATCAATAACAGTCTTCAAAGAAAAGTAGAGGCTGTTAATTAATAATCATTTTTGTTAATCAACTATATAGCAAAAATAAGTACAATCAATAAAATATTGTCTAATATTTTACTACATAATCCATACTTCACCACACACACACGCACACACACATGTATATCCCATACCACACTAGATATGTACACCTAACTCCACACTAGACACATACACATGTCTCCATTACTCCTCCATCCTTGCTTGTTGTTTTTTTATTGTGGAAGCATAGTTGGTGTCTTGTGAGTGTGAAAATGTTGATTTAAATGTGGTTTGTCATTCCCCTCCAAACATGGAGTGAGTGAACACCACACATAAAGTTCAAACCTTAATAAAGCAAAAGAAGCTATAGACAGGGAGGTGGTGAAGATACACATGTTATTTCAGCTATAGCTACTGCCATTGCGTGATACTCACCTTCACAGATAGACACAGAGTCTTTGGGTTGTCTTTTTGAAGCCTAAGAGATATAATTTTCACCAAGGAAAAGGCAATAGACAACGGTAGATCAGCGCATTATAGGACACCCTGCCCAGTCTGCATCGTATAAGCCATAAAGGGACATGGTAAAAGATATAATTTTCACCAAGGAAAAGACAATAGACAATTTATTCATGCATTGTATTGATCCACATATAATTTGTCAAGAATTATTTAATTTTTGGTAGGTTCAATATGATATGAGATACTAGCTTGGAGAACAGTTGGTGAAGATGTGTTTGATAGTTGTCTAGCCTTGGATCGTGTCGTTATGGAATGGTAATTTTTGGATAAAGCATTGATTGCTCCTGCAGTGTGTAGTGGTACTTTACTCAAGTATACTGTCTTATTATTGCGTGGTAGGATAAAGCATGATTCCTTGTGGTTGCATATGAAGACGTGGGTGAGTAGGTAACTGTGTACTGATATTTTGTTCATATACACTATCCTCTAGTTGCGTGGCAATCGATAAGAGTCTTTAAGCAGGTGATGTATCACTGTGTTGATCTTCTGAATGAGTTTCATTCCTATTTAAAGTCCCATGTCTGACTACTAGACTGGATAATGTTGAATCTACACAAGATTGACCTCGTGTGTTCCTATTTTAATTTTCTTCCTTATTGTCTAGATTGTGTGTGCTACATGCTTCCATGAACTCATAATATGTGGTATTATCAGTGTTAGTTTCCATAGATTGAATATACCTGTCAGGATTAACGTAGGGCATAATATTTTCATTAAATATAACATGTCTGGATACAAATACCTTTCTTTTAGATTGTTGATGACACATATACCCCTTATAAAAAGAATTGTATCCAATAACTACACATGGAAAATATCTAGGTACATTGATTTGTCATGCATGTTACCTACAATCCAACTTTGCACAAGGTAGTCCTTCTCTTCCCAAGAAGCATTCACATCAAGTTCCTTGTCGATCTCCTTATATTTTCCATATTTGGGCTAAACAAATGGATCACTATAAATCCAATGACTCACCTTTAATGAATGAATCAACTGTGACATTTGGGTTCTCTATATGAGGTAATCTGTGGGTTTATGTTTCACAGGGCAAATGGTAATCAACTAATGGAGAGGGTTCAAAGAGAGTCAAACCAGTTGATCCCATGGATGTTGAACCCTGAAGCTCTAATACCATGAAGAATTCTACAATGCAATATAGGAGAACCACACTCTTATTTTTACACACTTGATTATCCACGATATGGAGTGATCATATTTATAGTAGGAAAACTAATTGTCTATCATATATTAAGACTCTTACAACGCTAGACACGTACACCTTATTTATAGTAGGAATATTTTACTACATACTCCATACCCCACCACACACACACATCTCTACCCCATACACCACTAGACACGTACACCTTACTCCACACTAAGCACGTACACCTTGTTTGAGGACATAACATGAACAATTCAAACATAAATGACTCTTAAACAAAGGGACAATATGATATGATAAATTAACATTTAGATGACCCCACATAAACATTCTTCTTTTCCAACACCAAATTTCCTAAAAAAATAAACAACCATTCATCTAAACCTGCACAAGACCAAAGGTTAATTTATATTAGAACTGATGTGGTACAGAAAGCTACATTTGAATTTTGTTACATTGGCATTTAGAGAAGTGGTACAGAAAGCTATATTAGAACTGATGCTACAACAAGTTAGAACAAATGAAATTTGGTTTAGTCTTTCTTCTTACTTGGTATCGCCACTAAGATTTACTGAGAGAATAAGCATACATTTAGTTTGTATAGTTAATCTACGGTTCTGAAAAAAGAATTTCTACATGGTATGTTGTATGCATACTAATTTAGAATCATCTATGTTATTTGGAGCAGAATAGCTATATTCAACTTACTAATAATTATGTTTATTATTGAATTTTATTGACTTATAATACAGTTTTGAAGCTCATTATAGATGGAAAATAGATTTCATTAACTTGCTTTTCAGCTAGGTGAAGAATATTTAATCCCACTTCTAAAGCTAAGTGAATTGGCAAGTGAACCATAATGTTAAAAAAAGAGGGAGGGAAGTATCTCTCCAACATGCATATAATCTCTATGATATCTTTCTCTAATTTTTTCATTCTCCCTTTATCGATCACTCTTTGAGATAACTCATTAAAAAATGAAGATAAGCGAAAAATCACTTGTCGTGGCCCCTTCAGTAGTAGTCCCCGTATAGCTACTGACAACAATTGTTTCATTAAAACATGATAATGATGGGATTTTAATCCCAATAACTTACATTCTTGCAGTGAAACACAATGACTAACGTTTGAGATATAACCATCAGGTAACTTTAAATCATATAGTCTTTGACAAAAAATTTCTTTTCTTTCTTTGAGAGTGTGTAAGGTGATGTCGGCAGGTAAAATTTATTCCCTTTTGGTTGAGGTTGCAATTCCTTTCTAATGCCCAATTCTTGCAAATCTTTACGAGACTCGAGGCCATCTTTTAATTTTCCCTTTACATTTAACAATGTGGAAATGAGGCTCTCACTTATATTCTTCTCGATGTGCATCACGTCCAAATTGTGATGTAAATCTAATGTCTAGAAAAAAATGAGAGGATTAATATGAAAAATAAATGTCATAAAACTTTTAATAGAATTGCATTAAGTTAGTGGCTCAGATTATGAGTTAAAATATACATACATGTCAATATGGTAAATAAAAAAATATTGACTTCTTTTTTAGAACACTTTCTTCCTCTTACGCTTCTTCCCTTTACCGAAATAATTTTCAACACCCTTCAAAGCATCTAAAATTTCCTCAGCATTCAATGGTTTTGGTGGCCTCCTCAATTATTCAAATCCGTCAAACCAACTCTTTTTAGAAACCCTCTATGGATGGTTCATTGGAAGAAAACTTCTATGACCCGTATACACCAATTTCATGCTCTTTGATAATCGTAGTGAGGATGTGTTAGGACCACAAACTGGACATGTAAATCCCCCTTTTGTGGTACATCGGGCTAAATTACCATATGCGGGAAAGTCATTTATTGTACATATAAAAATAGCTTTCAAATTGAAAGTAGATTGGCTAAATGCATCGTAGATCCCCACCCCATTATTCCACAACTCGATTAAGTCAAGTATAAGTTGTTGCAGATATACATCTATGTCACTTCCTAGTTGCTTTGGCCCCGGTATAGGCAAAGTCAACATCAAATTTTTCTGTAACATGCATAACCATGGGGGAATATTGTACACAGTTAGAATTACGGGCCAACAACTATAGCTCGAGCTAAGATTATTAAAGGGATTAAATCCATCCGCCGCAAGTCCAAGCCTAAGATTTCTTGGATCGGATGCAAAATGAGGACACTTTTTATTAATTATTTCCCAAGCTAATGAATCAACTAGATGTCGCATCTTGCCATCTTTTCTTATGTGAGTTGAGTGCCACTGCAACTTCTCTCCTTTATCTGATGATAAAAACATCCTTCGAAATCTTGGGATTATTGGAAAGTAGCATCATACTTTTGCAGATACTCCCTTCTTAACCTTCTTTGCGCGTTTGTCGACTTTCCACCACGAGGATACACATTTAGGGCATTTATCCAAATGTTCATACTCTTTCTAAATAAATAACAATCATTAATGCATGCACCTATGTTCTCATAGCCAAGATCAAATTCTTTTATAAACTTCTTCGTTGCATTCAAAGACTTGGGAAGAATGTTATTCCCGGGCAACATTTCATGTATAGATGCAAGAAGTTCATTAAATCCTTTATCGGATAGTCTGTGTATAGCTTTAAGCTTGTATAAAGTTGTAATTGCTAACATCTTCGTATAGTTTGTACACCCAGGATATAAAGGAGTCTCAACATGTTTCAACTTTACTTTAAAACATTCATCACCACATTCAAAATTATCGTCAGCAAAAACTGCATCCTGAACATAAGCATCTCTATGCATCCTATGAAAATATGACAATTTAATATCAATATCTTTAGAGTACGAAGAAGTCGAATGTTATCTATGAAATACCCACTTCTTGTACATAGGATCAAAGCCATGAATGACTAGGTGTTCGAATAGTTCTTCCTCATCTGGTTGACAAAGATTTTTACATTTTCTACAGGGGCATATTATCATATCAGGATTTCTAGCAGTTTTCTTGTCACATTCAATAAATTTGTACACGCCATCTTAGTACTCCTCGGTATGTCTAAAGATATTAAAAAAAGCATGAAATCGTAATCACTTCTCAATTTTTGAACAGTGTTCATTCAGAAATATACTTTAGGTTTTTTTAATATATGTAAACGTATATGCATGTGTGTAATAATAATAAAAAAACCTTGGAAATCTCAACCAATAATTTTCCATCTTAAGTTGCCCACTTTCTAGTTTCTAGTTTGTTTACACCAGCAAACATTAATATTGAAAAAGAGGTAAAATGTCAACAATTAACGGATAAAATGTCATGTTCTTTTCAAATATAGTTACATTCTACAAGTTCTCATTAGATTAGTCACATTCTACTAAATACCATTAGATTATTCACTATTTACAATGGTAGATTGAAATAGATATATAGTTAGATCATCGATAAATTGAAATATAGTTACTATAGCCCTTTTTTCTTATTCATGGTTTCCTTGAGCATAGAAGTAATATAAAAACCATATTCAATAATACATATTCATACACCTAAATCAAGTTGACCTATAGTAATATACATATGTTCAGAAATATAAGTGTGGGTATGTACACATAATAATTTCAAAGTAGAAGATACACAAATGAAGCAAGATAAAGATACCTATATTGGATCTGATTTGTAGTGTCTGAATACTACCCAAAACAATCACCTGCAAAATAGAACAATGAAATATTGCAAATGTAAACATCAGTTTTAGTAGTAAAGAGTTTGTCGAAAAAAAAAGAATCAACCCAAATGTCGATAAAATTAATAAAACTCATATAGCCCAGTTAAGAAAGAAAAGAAGAATAACACACAAGTTGACAGGTTTCACGCTATATATATCCAATGTCAAAGCGTGAAAAAGTTGTTTAGGATGCACAAAATTTGATTTTCAGGAACTAAGAGCCAATAATAAGCAAGATACATTTTTATTTCATTTGCATTTCAAACCATCCGAAAGATCCAATAGCTTGATCCTGTCTAAATAAATAACCAAAAATCATTTCAACCTACAAAAAATAGCCAACAACTAAAAAATGACATTACACCTTCCCTTTATTTGGCAAAAAATATCGGAAGTTTGAGAAGTAACCATAACATTACAATTTCAAAGTACTATAATTTAAATAGTATAGTTATTAGTATGTTCAATTAGTTTTGAGTTCTAAATGGAAAGGATGTTGGAGTGGGTTGTGAGTTACCAATAATTTTTATTACGGCATGTTAATGAGCATCTTACGCGCATACGTTAAAAACAATTTGTGTGATTACATTTTTTTATTTGATACCAAATAATCAACAACAACAATTAGACCAATAACAATTTAGTCCAAAAAGACAAACAAATCAAATTACCGATCCCTAATAATCAACAACAATAATTAAATTACCCATTCCCACCCGATTTGCTCTCACCCACGCCCATCCCAAGCATTTATGTTCTCTAACCAAATTTGACTTTTACCTCCCAAGATTTTTAATTGTTCGAAGTTATTTTTTATTGTTACATAGTGTCTCTAATAATTTGATCAAAAGTTAAAGATTGTTGAAATTGACTATATAATTAAAGAAGTCACCTCCAGCGACAAAATTAAAAGTAATGAACCATTAACCAACAATTAAAATATTAAACTTATCTTCCCCTCCACTCTTTATCATCTTTCAACTTAAATGTTAAAGGCTTCCAAACATTATACATGGGCTTAATATTTTTAATGATTCAAACAACCTAATAATAAAAGGGGAAAAATATGAAATTTGTGGTTTTCAACTTTAACAACTCACTAAATAAAGGATTAAATATTGATGTTATCCTTTTTTTGCATACGTTATCGAAAATGCTTTATAGGCAATGTCCATCAAAATCAACTTCTAATTACCAATCAGGTAAAATTCCACATGCATCATCCACTTCCACACCCACCTCTTTAATACTATTTATCACGTGTTATTTTTGAAATAAAATGATTTAAATGAATTAAAATTTTAAAAAATCTCTAGAAATAAAATTAATCAAATAAAATATTCGTAAAAACGAAACAAAACGAAACACCCTCCCCTCTCCTCCCAGATCTCCCTCCCCCCCGACAAACCCACCCTACTCGCCCATCCCCAATTCCGCCATCGCTTCTGCCTTCCCCACCTAACCTCCTCCGGCCAACCAAAATTCACTCCCTCCCTTTCCACCACCTGCCACGTAGGGGTAGAAGACAAACCCACAGACAATCTCAATAACCTTTCCAGAAAGCCCAAATCCACCTCAAATCAAAACACAAATAACCCAGAAAATGAAATCTTAAACCCAACAACAACAAACCCATTCGATTTCAAACCAGATCTGAAACCCAAATACCAAATAAAAACCATATGAACCCATATTGGAACCCAATCAATCAATACCAAATCGAAGTCGGCATAATTCCTCTAGAGCTATCATGAGATTGGAATAAAGTACATGGTCGTTATGTAGTTATTAATGATTGCACAAGAAAATAGTTTTGAATGAAAAGAATTTGATATATTCCTAAGAAGTCGAATTCAAGACATTGTCACTTGTATTTATGCACATCTCTATCATCTTTATGGCCTGTTGACTCAGTTATTAATTTGTGAATATATACTTTATTATTAAAATAAGCGGGGGATTGATGAAATATTTCAATGCTAAAGCCACTTTGACATAAATGAACATTTTTGACTTTTCGCTTTTAGTATCAGGAGAGTGTAAGAAAATCGTGCTATTAATATGCAGAAAACTTCTAATATATATATATATATATATATATTCAAAGAAAAAAAAGTTATTAATAAAAAAATGATAATTTTTGAAAGTGTGAGTCAATTTTTTGGGCCAAATAATTATTTTGGAAGTATATACACACTTTTGAATTAGTGGACACAATTTTTGGTCCAAATTTTATTGTTTCAAAATTGTTCTTTAGTAATCTAAATAAAGAGCACCAAAATGTATTCTGCTTCACTTTTGTTTAATACCCAAAGCACACTCCCCACACTCAAACCCAATTCCCCACACTCCTCCAATAAGTAATCCATTCCACTCTTTTGATCTAAACATATATATAAATAAAATATAATATAAATTAATAAATTGATCTAGTCTTTTACAATTAAAAAAAACACTCTTGTATTGACATTATAAACACTCAAGATCAAGAATAACTATTGTGCAATTCATTCAAGGCAAAACATATTTTTTAAGGATATATATATATATGTATATATATATATATATATAGAGAGAGAGAGATAGATATAGATAAGTGTTTGGACTGGTTTTTAGAAAAGACAAGCTGAAAACCCTTCTCATTTAACCTCCACCCCACCTCTGAATAGAAAAAAAAATGAAATTCACACCATTTGTTTACCACCCCAAATCAAAACCCACATAACACCATTTGTTTACCCCCAAGACCGTAGCTTCTCTCTTACAAAAAAAATAAAAATAAAACCTTAAATTATGTTTGCTTGCTTCCATCCAACCAAAAATACTCACGCACACAACCATCTTACTCCCCCAAACCCAATTCGACACCAGTTTCCCTGTTCGACCCAAGAGGATCAGAGTGAATTTAAAAAAATAAGAAAGAAAAAGCAGGGAAATCTTGCAACAGAGGAATATTACCTTATATTAATGGAGGTACAACTCTGTTTCAATGGAGGAGCGGCTCTGTCATTGGAGGTTTCATTCGGCCAGAGGTGGAGTTGTAAACCTCATATTATGGGAGTTTTTTTTAGGGAGGGGCTTTCTCGATGGAGGTTTTTACGGCTAGAGATTATGGGAGTTTTTTAGGGCATCGTGGAGTTTGTTGGGATATTATCCAAAAAAAATTTTATTTCTTTTTTTTTGACAAGCAACTAAAATTTCTAGCCCTAAAATTGGCGGCAATTTTTTTCCTTAATAACCGTAGTGACCTCTCTTGAAAATATATTTACGACACCCAATAATGTGTCGTCCTTAATAAAAATCACGACATATTTATTTTATATGTCGTGTTCTTAATTATAATTGAATTATTTACGACACGTTTCGAAATTATGTCGTGGTTATCTATTTTCCACGACATTATTTATAAAGTGTCGTCCTTATCTACTTTTCACGACATAGTTTTATAAAGTGTCATAAAACATATGTCGTGAAAAACACTTTTTTCTTGTAGTGTATGATTATGCATAAGTTGATGTGATACTTCTCTCTCTTATTTTATTAACGGATGGCCATTCCTTTAATAAAATACAATAAAAATCTTAGTCTAGTTCATTTTTAATATTATTGTTGAAAATCAAATTAATTACTAATAACCTATTAAGCTCGTGTCAATTTTTAAAAACTCATTATCCCCTTTAATTAAAATTTAAATATTATTATAATAGTTAACCACAATAACGTAATAACGAGTGCTGGTGACATAAGTAAATAACGTAACTGAATGGCTCTCGGTAAAATCCACATACAATCATCCAAATGATAAATCAAATAAAATAACAAAGTCTAAAATGTAATTGAACATGCCTGAATAAAATTCTAGAGTCATATTGTAGCTAAATAGAAATAATAGGAGCGTCTACACAAAGCCTGCAGGCATCCACAGCCGCTACAATATCATATGACTGGAAGAACGTGCTAACCCCGACGTCCATGTGGTTCAGCACCTAAACGATTTTGAAAAAGATTCTTGATACGGATCAGTACCCAAAATATTTTGAAAATAGTTGAAAGTATTTAAAATACAATAATGACTATGCACCAGAATTATTCATGTTCATCTATTGTTGCACTCATATGAGATTATCCTCGCTCTCATCTATCTTACACACTCAACGCATATATTTTAACTTCCTAGTTATGCTACCCCGCCTAACTATGTTACACACATTCATTATGTTCATATATATATATATAACAATCATTTATACATATATACCTATTGTGGGTACCCAGAATTAAGACCATGGGCCTGGACGAGTAGCCCAGTTCTGGCGGCCCAAAGTCCAGGCCCCCCACCTCTTATTTTGATCCTGTCTCTTCCCACGTTCCCCTGAGGGGAAGTTATAGGAGAGATGGAAGACATGGGGGAACCCATCACCCCCACTCACCCAAATTTACGTGTATACATTAAACCCTAGGTCCGGGGTAAAAGGATAAGTTGTATTCTCTGTAATCACTCCCCGGAGTATATAAAAATAAAACCAACTGCACCACCGTGGACGTAGGCACTTCTTTGCTGAACCACGTACATCCTTTGTTGTGTGATTGTCATTTTACATTCCTTTTTCCTACTTGGTGATTGTCTCTTTTATATTTACTTGTGTTGCATAATAATCGACATCCATAATTGGCACCGTCTGTGGGAACCGTTCATCTTTTCCTGAGAAGAGCCCACACCAAAAAAGGAGTTTAAAATGTCTGGTCACAGCAGCAATGCCCCCCGGACAGGGGATATTCAAGAACCACCTGCTCCTCGCAGGATCAGGTCTGAAGTTCAACGTTCAGATCAGAGGTCTTGCTTGGAAAGGCCAGCCTCAGAAGAAAGCCAGGGACCAGCGAGGTCCACACAGATATCCAAATTGATTGATGCATACGAGGCAAGGCTCCACAAGCAGAGGGAGTCTTCTCGCTGGTACGAGGCTGAGAATGCTCGCCTAAAAAGAAGACTAGAAAGATTGGAGAGGGAGCTTCGTCCTGATAACAGGAGATGTCCATACCGCACTCCTATCCCGCAGGCGAGCAAGTCTCACAGCCGAGGAAGGAGCCCTAGGCGAGGATCTCAAAAGGTCGTGGGAGACAAATCAGACGACGACCTCCACGAGCAGTTGCGAAGAGCTCACCGTTACCAGAGCCCTGCTCGCAGCGACGAGAACATACAAAATCTGGTCCGCAGGGAAATGGGCCAACATCCTGCCCACCACGGTACCAGATCAACCAGAGAACTCGCAAGGCGAGCTCTCAAAACCCAGATGAAGTCACCCTTCACGAGGTAAATCGAAGAAGAAGAAGCCCCCAAGAAATTTGCCATTCCAAGGTTTAAGATTTATGACGGTAAGACTGATCCCATCGATCACGTCAGGCAATACCGACAGGCCATGACCCTCTGGAATCACCGGGATGCACTGATGTGCCGCATTTTTCACTCAAGCCTGCATGATCTGGTGCAGAAATGGTTCAAAAGACTACCCCACCGGTCCATCAGAAGTTTCAAATACTTGGCCGAGCTCTTTATGACCCGGTTCATCACTAGCAGCTCCCATCCCAAAATGATGGATGCTTTACTGACAATATAGAAAATGCCTCAAGAGACACTCCGAAACTACGTGAAGAGGTACTGGGAGTTATTCAACGAGATCGAAGATTGCTCGGAACAAGTGACAGTGGCCTCTTTCAAAATCGGGCTACCCAGCTCCTCCCTTCTATACCAGTCCCTGACAAAGAAGGAAACTATGACTATTAACGACCTAATGGCTCGCATCGAGAAGTACGCTAAGGTGGAGGACATCATCTGCCTCAGCACGGGAGAAAACGGTCGAGATAAACTTACTACTAAGGGAAGTGAGAAAACTGAGAACCAGAAGAAAGGAGGAAAGAATGGGGGCAAAAAGTGCTCCAAGAACGGAGGGAACCATGATGCGTCGAAAGCATTCCAGGCGGTCAACACCGTCTTCAAAGAACCAATTTACAAAATTCTCGTGAAGATCAAAGATGAGCCATTCATCAAGTGGCCCAGGAAGATGGGAGGAGATCCCTCGAAGAGGAACAATGCGTTAAGATGCGCTTTTCACAAAGAGGGAGGACATAAGACCGAGCACTGCAAAGCTTTTAAGTCTCACCTCGAGGAGTTGGCCCAGTCTGGGCATTTGAACGAGTTTATGGAGAAAAAGGTAGAGAAAGCGGCTGCCAACAGAGAGGCGAGACCTGACAACGTGCTAGAAGATGACACTGGACATGAGTTTGCGGTAATCCACGGGGCATCTGACGCCAAGCAGATACAAGGAAACTCAGCTCGAATGGAAATGAAAAAACTCATAGCGGTAATGCAGGCCTTTCAGATTGATCCAGCAAGGTCACAGTCAGGAAAACGTCGACTAGCAGATGACGTCGACAATAACAAGCATATTGTCTTAACAGATGAAGATCTGGTGGGAGTGAGGACCCCACATCATGATGCTCTGATCATTACGCTCAGGATAACTAACTTTGATGTCGACAAATTGCTCATCGATCAGGGAAGCTCGTCCGAAGTAATGTATCTCGACCTATTTAGAAAATTAAAGTTGAGCACTGCCGACCTAAAGGAAGCTACTGTCCCTTTAGTTGGCTTCGCTGGAAAAATAACTATCCCCATGGGGAAGATTGTACTACCGGTGCGGGCTGGAAACATCTCCAAGATGATCGAGTTTTTGGTAGTTAATATCGACTCACCATACCAGGCCATCCTCGGGAGGGGATGGATCCATGCGATGAAGGCAGTCTCCTCGACCTACCATCAGAAACTTAAATATGTAACCGAGTGAGGAGTAATGGAGATCCACGGTGTTCAGGCAATGGCAAGAAGGTGCTTCATAGCAGCCATTCGACCGAAGCCAGAAAAGAGGACCGAGCATCCCAGCGAGAAGGTTGAAGAGGGTCTAACACCTTCTAAATAGCAATTAAAGTACGGAAGACCTGGAGTAGAGGAACCCAGGCTCCTCCCCTCCGAATGGGTCGTCGAAGACCTGGTAGAAGTGATGTCTAGGGAAGGCGATAGTAACAGAGTCTTCTTGATTGGAGCATCTCTCACCGACCAAGAACAGAAGGAGTTGACAACCCTGCTGAGGCACAACGTAGATGTTTTCGCATGGGAACCATACGAGCTATCTGGAATCGATCCCAGTATGGTCTGTCATCAGCTGCACGTCGACCCCACATTCAAGCCAATCACGCAAAAGGCACGGTGAACCGCACCCGAGAAGGCTAAAGCGGTTGAAAAAAAAGTGGAAAAACTGCTGGATGCAGGATCCATACGGGAGGTACAATTACCCAAATGGCTATCCAACCCAGTAGTAGTTCCGAAGAGCAATGGAAAGTGGAGAGTTTGCATCGACTTCACTAACCTCAACAAAGCATGCCCTAAAGATAGTTTCCCCCTCCCAAAGATAGACCAACTAGTAGACGCCACCGCAGCTCACGAGCGAATGAGTTTCCTGGACGCGTACTCAGGGTATCACCAGATTCCCCTATATGCCCCCGACCAGGAAAAAATGGCGTTCATCACAACAGTTGGGTTATACTGCTACAAGGTCATGCCCTTCGGGCTCAAGAATGTAGGGGCAACCTATCAACGACTAGTCATCAAAATGTTCAAGGGTCAGATGGGAGACACCATGGAAGTCTACATTGACGACATGATCGTTAAGAGTAAGAAGAAAGAAAATCACCTCTCCGACCTATCAAACACCTTTGAAATACTCAGGAAGTACCGGATGAAGCTTAACGTGAGCAAGTGTTCCTTCGGTGTCTAGTCAAGAAAATTACTTGGGTACTTGGTCAGTAAGAGAGGCATAGAGGCTAACCCAGACCAGATCGATGCAATCAACATGGTACAACCCCCTCGCACAATCCGGGACGTACAAAAGCTCACTGGTATGCTCGCTGCCTTAAATCACTTCATCTCCAAATCCTCCGAGAAGTGCAAGCATTTTTTCCAGCTTCTAAAGGGGAGCAAAATGATAGAGTGGATCCCAGATTGCTCGCGAGCATTGGTCGAGCTCAAGTCTTACTTAAGCTCTCCACCACCGCTCGTCATACCACAACAGACAAATTATTTGTAACTGTACCTCTCCGTGTCCAATCACACTGTCAGCTCCTGCGCTAATATGCGAGGTTGTAGGAATCCAGCACCCCGTTTATTACGTGAGCAAGACCTTATCGAATGCCGAGCAAAGGTACCTACCATTGGAGAAGCTCGCCTTTACGCTAGTAATAGCCTCGAGGAAGCTAAAGCATTATTTCAAAGTTTATACTATCATCGTCCTTACATTGCATCCCCTTAAGGCAGTCCTAAGGAAAGAGGATTTATCGAGCAGACTGTCTAAGTGGTCAGTCGATCTAGGTCGATTTGACATCCAATTTCAACCAAGGACAGCTATCAAGGGTCAGATTCTTACTGATTTCATAGCTGAATTCACGGGCGAAGAACCCTCCGACCAACCTCAAAGAACAAGGCAAAAGGAGAACCCATCAAAAAAGGAAACCTGGAAACTATTTGTTGATGGAGCCTCCAACTCAAAGGGGGCAGGGGTGGGCATTATCCTCATTACTCCAGAGAACACAATACTTGAACAAGGAATCAGGCTTGGATTTGCAGCCTCCAACAATGAAGTAGAATACGAAGCCTTAATAACCGGCCTCCAAAAGGTTCGTACTTTGGGAGTAAAACATTTACAGGTGTTCGACGATTCCCAACTGGTCTCCAATCAGATAAGTGGAGATTACAATGCAAAGAATGAAAGAATGGCAGCCTACCTCGCCTTAGTGAAAAAACTGATGTCATGCTTTGAAGAGATCAACGTCCATCAGTTTTCCAGGGGGCAAAACAGTCATCCTGATGCCTTAGCAGCCCTTAGTTCGGCAGTTGACTCCGACCTAAAAAGATTCATCCCCATCGATTTCCTCACTTGTCCGAGCATTGACAGCAATCCACCAAGCATGGAACAGGTACTCCAGGTGGGGTCAGCCCCCAGCTGGATGGACCCCTTAAGAGAATATTTAAAAAATGGCACGCTCCCGGATGACAAGAAGACTGCCCACCAGATAAGAGTCAAACCTGCTCACTTTCACTTATCCCCAGAGGGCAACTTGTTTAAGAAATCCTTCTCCGGTCCCTACCTCCGATGCGTCCACCCAGGGGATATCGAGCAAGTGCTACGCGAGCTTCACGAAGGAATCTGTGGAAGCCACACCGAAGGAAGGTCTCTAGCCTTTCGAGTAATGAAGGAGGGCTATTGGTGGCCATATATGCAAAAGGACTCTATAGTGTATGTCCGCAAATGCCTGAAATGCCAACTCCACGCTCCTATGGTCCACCAACCCACCAGCGATCTAAAGTCCCTATACATCCCATGGCCATTCGCCCAATGGGAAATGGACATCATGGGACCATTGCCTACCGCTGCCGGTAATCGCAAATATCTGTTGGTTGCGATTGACTACTTCACCAAATGGATCGAGGCAGAACCCCTGGCGAACATCCGAGACGCTGATATGATAAGGTTCATATGGAGGAATATAATCACCCGTTTTGGAATCCCCAGAACCATCATCATCGACAATGGAACACAGTTCGAAAGTGGCTCCTTTCAGAACTTCTGTGACGAACACGGTATCAGTCACCACTTCAGTTCGGTGGCCTACTCCAACAGCAATGGCCAAGCTGAGGCCTCCAACAAAACCATTATCGATGGATTGAAGAAGTGATTGGAGCGAGCCAAAGGCGCATGGGTAAATGAACTACCTCATATCCTATGGGCATATCGGACCACTCCTCGGCGAGCAACAGGAGAAACCCCATTTTCGCTGACATATGGCATAGAGGCAGTCATCCCACTCGAAGCAGGTTTGCCTACAATGAGGTCCAACCTTGTTGACCAAGGCCATAATGATGTAACATTACTCGCTGAGCTCGATGTAGCCGACGAGCGCCGGGAGCTAGCCCTAGTGAAACTAGCGAGCTACCAGAAACAACTCGCGAGGCATTACAACAAAAGGGTTAACCCGAGGGCATTCCGAATTGGGGACTATGTTTTAAGGAAAGTCCTGGGTAGCGCAGTGAAACCATCAGACGGCAAGCTAGGTCCCAACTATGAAGGACCCTTTAAAGTAACCAGAGATGACCTGCAGAGCGCCTATCACTTGGAAATGACGGAAGGCAGAGAAATACCACGAGCATGGAACGCAGCTAATCTCAAGAGATTCTATTTTTAGATATTTCTATTGTATTCTTTTATACAAGTGCATTTCCTTTATTATTAATGACAATTATTTAATTGGTTACACTCTGATTAGTAACAGCTGCATTTATCACACATATTTTCCAAGTAACAGGCACATTGATCACTATACTATAGCAGGGGAATACCCCTCCTTAGGTCATCGTCATGAAACACGAAGAACCTCTTAGCATTGCCCCTGGAAATATATGAAGCCCTACAGGGGATCCTTAGGCAATACGACCAAGTTTTATACTGGTCATCAAAACTCCTTTGATTGAGTAACATCCTGATCGGATGGAACATCCAACCTGAGGTGTGTCCTCGCCAATTGCCCCACTTAGGCCTAAGGGAGTGTGACTACACAGCCTAAAAGGTAAAGTCATGCACAATGGTATCTCGATATTATACTGGATTGGGAGGACACTTGTATGACAAAACAAACTTAGAAGATTATAAAGCAGCAAGAATATGAAGAATATGATGAACACATTTAGTCAAAAAAGTTGCCCAAAACACAAACTTTTCATTAATTCATCATATTTACAACAATAGTGATACATGTTTAGTCGGTGAGCTCGCCCAAAGCATTTACATTACCAAAAAGAACAAAAAAATAACAACTGGCAGAATCTCAATGGGGGGGGGAGGCCTCCGAGCAAGATAGTCAGCCACTAGAGCTCTTCGTCCGTCATCAGGAGCAGGAGCTAACTCTTCCACAACCTCATTTGCATCCGACTCCAATAACTGCCGAGGTATAGTATCAATGGGGATCCATCGATCATCCCTCTGGAAGGGGTTAGGCATCAGGGTAGAGGGAGACATCTCATGGAGATACCAGAGCATCGAGTTCCTCGGGACTTGTAGCTCCTTCAAGGAACTTAGCCAGCCCCTGATAAAAGAAAGCTCCTCGAACTCAAACAACCTTGTTGGAGCATCTGACCAACCCTGGTCATAGCCATTAGCCCACGCTTGCTGAAGACCTTTCTTGAACAAGTGCTGCAACCGAGTGACATCCCTTTGAAGCCCGACATCAATCACATAGGCTCGCTGGACATCACCATGGAGTTCTTCCATTTCCCTATCTTGAAGTTCTTCCGCTTCCCTGTTTCTGCTTATGGTGCTCCTACCTACCAGCTCGTGGAATGGGTGGGCGAGTGGAACCCCGCGACACAGTAGGAGTAGCATTCTGACCAGTTCTGGTTCGCGATGACAAAGAACCTTCTAATACTGTTGGAACAGTGCTCGATGCATGCTCCCTAAGTTGAAAGACTTCCCTCCTCAAGTCCTCATTCTCCTGCTGAAGAACCTCCCCAACTTGGTTGATCTCGGAGGCCTCTAATAGTTTTGTTCTCAGCACATTGACCTCCTCTTATACTGAAGCACCAATGTCCTCCATCTCCTGGTGCCTGTCCTTCAGCTTGGCCACAAGTTCATATTTCTCCTTATACTTCTGATTCCTAGATCTAAGGGATTTGCAAAGCTTAACGAAGGCCTGGCGAACTTTGTGACTCGCATTGGGACCAAGGGTCCTGCCCAATTGGGAAGTAGCAGGAATGTAATCATCCACATCAACTAACTACAAGTGAGAGAAAGATAAGGCAGAGAAAGAGACAAATCAGTGCGAGCAGAAAATGAGGCCTTTTCATTAATAAAGGATTGGAGTTACATCGAACAGTAAAGAAAAAATTTACAGATAGAAAAAACCAAAAGTACAGAGCAATCCTAGTGGATAACTAGTTGACAACTTCAGGTGGCCCAGAGGTCGATGGCCCCTTCCCCTTGTCAACATCAACAGGAGCACCGCCCTCAGCAGGGGTAATCTCTGTCCCCACAACCAGAGAAGCGTCAGTAGGGGTCGCTTGAGGAACAGGATCAGCACCTTCAACAGCTGGGGCAGGAACTTCATCCACGGTCGACTTCGGACCTGGGTCATGCTCGTCAAATAAGGGAGAATCAATGTCGATGAAAGCAGCCAAAAGGGCCTTGTTCCAGCCTTTCTTGAAGTTCAGACGACTAATATAGCCTATCTGAACTTCAGCATCCTCATATGCTGCAGCCCAGCCGGAATTGTATGAGTCCTCCTTGGCAGTAACAGCCTCAGACTCTTTCTTCTTTAGCTCTTCAGACATCACCCTGTTGTCCTCAACAACCACTAGCTTGCTCGAGCAAACCAGGTCGTAGGCATGTCTCAGCTCTTTCAGATCCTGGACTGCAACGTCCTTCTCCTTGTTGGCAGTGGCAAAAGCCAAGTCGGATGAAATCCAAGCAACGTCAATGGCTTTAAAGTTAGCCTCGAGCTCTTTACCCTTCTACTTCAGGGCGAAGTTCTCTTGCTCCAGCTCGCTATTTCTCTTCACCAGCTCATCGCGTTAATGATACAGCACGGCGAAGTCAGTAACAAACTGAAGAAAAAAGAAGGCATTAGAAGAGGAAAATGAGGGAATTCAGAACAACATAGGAGAAAAGGGAGAAACCTTACCAGAGCAAGCCTTTGACTAGTCTGAAGGGCCAACTTCTCTGACCCTACCACCCTTTGGCGATCAGTCGGGAGGACAGCTCTCTCAAGCAGAGCTGGGGCCAACAGGGGAGAAATTGCCACAGAGGCCCCCTCGGGTAGCGCGAACACCGGGACTAAGGCCTAACCGGCCTTCGTCCTCGCTTCTGCCCTCCTTCTCATTCTCCTTCTTCTTCCTCTCCTATACCCTCCTTTTTCTCTTCCGTCTTCTTCCTTTCTTCTTCCTTTTTTCTCTCTCTCTCTCTCACCTGCTCCACTTCCTTCCTCTTCCTCTCCTGCTCCTGAGCAGAGGATCGGGAACCAGTAGCCACAGTCCCCGAGCTAGATTTTTGCTTCTTTGACCTTTGTGCGAGAAGCATATGGTCTTCATCATCATCATCCCTGATCAAGTTATTCTTTGGAGGAACCATCTCCTCGCTCGAACTACTAGAAGTGATCGACAATCCTTGAGCTTCAGAAACCTCCCTACGATCAGAGGAACTGCTACTGCTAGAGCTCTCTCCCCGTAAATCACCTACAGCTCCTACAATGTCACTTTCAGAGCTGCTCTCTTCCTCGTCCAACTGGATAGGACCCCCAGCCATCTCTTCAAATAAATCAAACTCTGGGATACTATCCATAGGCCTTGCTATGAAGCTAGAGCCAACGTTCTTGTACTCGAGCAGAAAGGAAGCAGACCTGGGATGCTCGCCGTCACCCA